>CM062816.1:1050384926-1051584926 GCA_031772625.1 Pinus tabuliformis
CTTGATAATGATAAGAGGAGGTTATTGTAGGGAACTCTATTGTGTTTTATGTATTGATGGCTCTATGTTTTTGTGCCTACTTTAAAAATTTTGAGATGTTATGTCAAGAATATGTTTAATGCATTCATGTATTTCTTACACATATTCTCCAACCAATCATAATTTTTAATGAATGTGATGCATATTTTATTTGATTTAATTTATTCTATCACCATCCAAACTGTAATCATCAGGCATAAGTCTCAGTACGCCTTGTGTGAGAATTTATTCCCTTGCGGAAGATCAAATATGATGGAGTTATGTTAAACTACAATGGGATTTTTGTTGGCACTGTATGGTAGAACATTGGGCCTCTTTAATAAAAATTTCACCAAAAAATGGTTCCATTGTTGAGACTTGAACACTAGTTGGGGTTTTAGATAATGATGACTAGAATAATTAAGAGTAGTATTCAAGAATTGTGGGAAAAGAAGCTTGATTTCTTCTTTTATCAATAGAAACAATAACGACAGAAAAATCTATATTGGGTCTATGACAAGAACTTATTTTTTGAGCTTTCCTGCAAATAATATGAGATATTACAGTGTGAATTCCCTAATAAGTTGTATCATTGGTTAGAAATCTTGCAACATTCCTTAGGCATTGAGAGTGCTACTCGTATCTTCATAATTTGGACCATAATTTATCTAGCATATTTACATAGGCTGGATCATGAGCATACTAGGGCTATCGATTTTTAGGTACAATCTAGGTTGGAAGGATATATCATTGAGTTTGTTCTAAAGAATCATCAATCATTTTCTAAAGAAAAAGTGGTATTCAAATACGAGTTAAGAGGATAGTTGTTGAAGGAGATCCCTCTGTGGATTAAATTTATTATGGTAGAAAAATTATTGCTACCATTTCCTCAATCTAATATGCCAATGTAAAACCCTCATGTTGGGGGTAGGTTCTTTGGGGAGGTGTTGACCGGTTGTCGATGTTAGAAAGTTGGGATGGATGGGGAGGAGTTGTGAAAAGCATAATATTTGAGAGCAATAAGGAGAAAAAAAATATCTACTGAATGGAGGGAATGGAAGCTACATGATATTTGGATAAGGAAAAGGGAGCTTCAACAGATAATTGAAGTGTTGAGAAGTACGAAGTTGCAGGGAGGATAGATGAACAACCTAGAGTTGTAGGATAAAGTTGTGGAAGAAGAAGCTAGCTCTATCACAAGAGAGAGATATGGAGGGAATGGGTTAGGGAATAAAAATAAGAATAGTGAGATCCATTAGGAAGTAGATTATTCTTGAATAGTGGAACTACTATAATAGAGGATTGTGATGTTTGGCCCATATACTCCTACTGCTATGTGAATATTTTTCCATGAGGATTATTCATTCCATACAAGTAGTAGTTTGCAAGGTAGAAACATGGTTGGATCTCTCCTTGACCTTCCCCATGTACCCTATCACAACCATGTAAGTTTCATTTCCAATTTAATTGAGACTTTGAAATTCCATAATGTTCATAAGGTGTATGCAATTGGTAGTCTTGTAGAAGTAATCAATCACATTTCACAGATTATTTACAACCAAGTTTGAGAGGGTTTCTTTTAGTCTCGCATAGACATAATCCAATGGTAAGGAACATAGTTGTATCATTTGCTAGGTATCCTAGTTTTTCAAGTTGATTAGATGAGGATTTAGAACAACATTGGTACCTATGTGAAGCTATCTGGAGATACAAACAGATTCCAGAGAAATCTAAAATGAATTAATTCTAGGCCACATTGAGACATAGATCTCTTTAGTGGTTTGTAAAATGGTCATTGATAGCTCAAAATATGACTTTGGATACAATTATACGAGAATTCATTAAGGATTTTAAACTACTTAAGTCTGAGCAGTGGGGCTTGGATCAGTTGTGGGATATTAAGTATAAAGAAGGAGAAACTACATGGAAATGTATGCAACAATTCAAATATGTTGTTGGGAAGTTGACTTATCTACTTCATATATACCATCAGAAGGAAGGGTTTATCAAAACATTGTTTCCAATAACTAGGATCCCTCTGACACATAAGAAAATTGATACTATACAAGATGTGTTTTAGAAAGACATGAATATCAAAGCGATGGTAGGACATTGTAATTATTTTAGATAAATTTATACCTAATTTTATCCCGGTATAATTGATATGAAACATCAAATTGATGATTTAATAGAGAGGGTCAAGCACATCAATATTTCAAAACCTAGTTGACTATAATTCTACTGTAGAATCATTTACACTAAGGGGAATGATGTTATAGAGTGCCTGAGGTGACAAGGTATGGGACCTTCTAATGTACATCTAGGACCCCCTCCTCCTCATGCAGTAACTTCTGGAGGATTTACACAAGTCTCCATGAGTGTCCCCTTTTAGGGACATACTTAGCACCCTTCATTCCTGAACCAACAAGATATTCCCACAAATGATTTTTTTGAAATATTTCACTCTTATAGTCACTCCCTTCGATTGTTTTCTATCCTACATAAATCTTCAAATGTCCCTAAATATATGTTCTGCAAGTTTTTTGGGCCTCCCACACATCATACTAACCAGTGTGGAGCCTTGGATGCTCTCGCTAATTGCTTAGATTGCACTGTCGTTTGGGTAAATGAGTCCTCTGGCAGAAGGGGAAGTGGAGCATATAGAGGTGGAACTACTAGAGGAAGAGGTCTAGTTAAATGTTATAATTATGATCAAGAGGGACATGTGGCTTAAGATTTCCCATTTCCTAGGATGCCTTGTTGTTCACATTACCATATTAATGCCCATGCCTCAAAAGAATGTCCAGAGCTAATTGCTCAGTGGGAGGGTCAAAAATCGTCAAACATGAGTCAATTTAATAAATTTTGAGCCATAAATTTTGGCTTCAATTTAGCACTCGAGTATCATTATTGTTACTCGAGGAGGGACAAGGATTGGTATAGAAAAGCACAGTGTAGAACAACCCCTTATCAGAAAAGAAATTTTGTCACCAACTTAATATGATCACATTCATTAAAAGAGATATTATAAGGAGGTTGCAGATGTTTTCAAAGAAATTGGTTTGTCTTTGAGAAGTCCTAGGGTTGCAAGATTGGGAAGAGATCATATCTCAGTTCCTGAAAGGAGACCATTAAGTAGCCCTTAATTTTTTGCAGAGACTGCTCAGCCTGTTACCATGTGGTTCAAGCTATTTCTTGACATTATGATCAATTACTATCTTTCTTAATAATTGTGGAAGAATTTAGAGCGACTTGTGTAGGATGAAGATTTATCAAAGCACCCTATTTCTGCAAACTTTCCAGAGTGACACAATAGAAGAGTTAGGCACAACAAGAGGAGAATTAGGATATAGTTCCATATTGATGCTCAGATTTATGGGTACAAGATCAAAGATATTATGTTAGATCTAGGCTTTGATGTAAAAAAATTTCAAAGGAATACTTGGGAGGTGTCCTAAGCTAATTTTTTTCCAATCCATTAGGATAATCAACATTTCATCCTTCCTATTGGCCATATAGAAGATGTGGAATTAGATATTTTTGTGTAAATTCCTATGTTCAATTTGAAGTCATTAACATTACTAGGTACAAATACCCATATATAGCACTACTAGGAGTTGATTGGTATTTTATGCTTTTGTTGATGTGAAGAAGGATACTATGAATTTTTAGGTAGAGGGAGTTTGGGTTACTCATCCCTGGGATCCTTATCAAGTTCCTAGGTACATAGAACCTGTTGATGATGTAGAGGAGACTAATGTCTTAGATTAGCTATATCAACTAACTACAAGGAAGAGGGAGGACTATATTAATCCTACAATAGATGTCTCTCTCCATTAGCAAAGTGTTCAACACACTAAACCCTATTCAGAGGTTGCATTATAATATTGGAATTAGGGAGATCATGAATTATACTATAGAATATGTGCAACCTTTCTAATAGCTCGGTGGATTGGTACAGAGGTTAAGGTATTATGATATCTTTGATAATCATGTCCCTATTGATGCTTTTACATGAGAGATTGAATGTACTATTATGGAGGAGCAAAGGTTTCCCTTGATTATTTTTTCATTTCAAGCTACTCCTACTAGGTGGTGGGTTGCTCACAACAACCACCTCTTATCTTGGGTAATGGTCAGGACTACTCTCATATGCATATATGTTGAACCACAAAAGGAAACTTGGGTTGTCTCATTGTATGAAGACTTTACTAGTCCTAAGAAACATGTCCAATCCTATACCATAGAATGGGAGCAGAACAAAGTACATATTGATTTGCGGGTGCAATACTTTATTCATATTTTAATAGGACCTATTCCTAGGGATTGGTACTTAAAAGAGGAGATGAAAATCTAGACTTCTAATAGAGATGAGTTGACTTCTTAATTTTGTGGAAAATTTAGTTTCTCAAGTGAATATGCTCATCTTTTTGAAGTTTAGAAGGCCATAAAAATATTTTTTTTTCCTACTGGAAAACTCGTTGTCAAATACTTTGATAATTCTAGTTGTAGTATTGTACCTTATTCAGGTTTCTAAAAATTTGTTGCTTGCGGGAAAATCAACAAGGAACCTGAAGATGAGGAACTAGAAGTATTAAGAAATATATATTTTGAGGATTTTGAAGAAAATTGCAACATTAAGGTTTATCCTCTAAAATATGCCCCGCATTTTCATCCTTTGAAGTTGTGGAAGCATAACATTGGCTTTGAGGACAAAACCAAACTAGGATTTCTTAGAGATTATTGGGATGAAAAGGCTGCTAAGGATATTTTTGATTTCTTAACGAATATGAGGATTTGTTACCTACATCATTTTCAGAGTTAAATGTTTTTAAAGGAGATCTTGGGGAAATGAAAATTATTCTGAAACTACATGTACATCTTATAAAACATCGTCCATATCAGTTGAATCCTAAATTCAAATAGCAGGTTAAAAAAGAAATTGACAAGATGTTAGCAACAAGACTCGTATTTCCTATGGATGAAGTAAAATGGATAAGAACCATAGTCATCTAGGATAAGAAAATCTTTGAGGATATTAGAGCCTATGTTGATTATCATAGCTTAAATCATGCTTTAGTTCATGATCCATTTCCCACTCCTTTCACTTATCAAGTGTTAGCTAATGTCAGCAAAGGAATCTTACTCTTTCACATATGGCTTCTCAAGATATCAGTAGCTGAGGATCATAGAGGAGGATAAGAAGAAAACTACTTTCACTAGTGAATGAGAATTTTATTATTATCATGTGATGTCATCCAACCTTAAGAGTGTTCTTGTAGTATTTCATTGAAACGTTATTGTTGACACCTGAGTTTTGGGATTAGGAAAACCTATGTACATATTATAAATACCAAAATAAAAGAAGTTGGAAGATGAAGAGACATTGGGAGATGAAACCCAATAGTCTCCCTGTCCTTGTATATGTAACAACCCTGGTGAAAATTTCGTGTGATAAGAGTTAATGAAGGCAAAATAAGACCATCATTAAGGGGCACTTATTCCAAGATTAATGTTTGGTAAAGATGTCCTAGTGGGCATCACTGGATGTGTGTTTTGGCTAAGGAAATTGGAAAAGGAAAAGATAAAGACATTAAAAGGAAAAAATGCACTGTTGGCACATTTATTTATGAAAATAAGGGAAATTAGGAGAAAAGTAAGGTTAATGGTCACAAGTTTCATGTGAGGAGGAGAATGAAGTAAAATGATGAGAAATGAAGAAAATAGAGGCCTCATTAATAAAAAGGCTTTTGAGGATCAGTTGGTAACCTTTTTTCAATTCAAGTTTGGAGCTATCTCATTATTCTCTCTCTTTCTCTCACTCTTGGTCACTTAGAGTTTTCTTGGAGCACTCTAGCTTTGGATCAAGAAAGGAAAAGCAAGCAAAGGGAAAGGAAGGAAAGTAAGGATCAAGGAAGAAGAGCAGGATCACAAAACTCTAGTAGGAATACTTGGAGGTAACCTGTTGCATGTGTGATTTCCTAGCTAGTTTGGACATGCATGGATTTGCATGTTGGTGTATGGTTCTCTTGCTGACAGTGGCATGGTTTTCCTAGGTTATGACAGTGGCTTTCAGCCTAACCTTTCCTTTTTCTAGATGCCATGATATGTGGGGATGATTATCTCGGTTTTAGCTCTCTTTTTTTCTAGATGGATTTCAAAATCTGGGGCAGAGGTGGTATCAAGTTTCATTCCCAAATGCCTAGGAATCCCTTAAGTGATTTTGGTGGGATACATGGTAAATCCTAAGGGAGAAGTCTTATTTTATGGCTAAGTGATCTGGGTTTGGATTGCAATAAATACTGAGAGACTGGTCTTGGTTGAGGGCTTAGTGATCTGGGATTGGATTGCGGTAAAGCCCGAGAGACAAGGAGATGGAAAATTCCTCAAGGATAGTGATGGATTCTAAATGACATTCCAAGTTCAGTTCGATTGTGATCGGAGAACCGATTTTGGTGTGATCATGGTTTGATGAGGGTGGAGGTAGTTTAATATCTAGGTTCCCTTGGTTGTTCTTGGATTGGTTCTTATATGAGATCCCTCATTCATGCTTGGAATATGGAATGGGGGTGACTGGCTGAAAGAAATATTTGGTTCAACCATGTCTACGACCAGGTGGTACATGAAAGTCCTAGATCTGGTTGGATTTTCCTATGATTAATAAAAGCTAAGTTATCCTAATTTTGCACTAGTTTGTATGTGGATTTAATGGTTTTCATATCTCTAATATTTATATGTTTTTATGTTGGTTGTAAGCATGGTTAAATGGCTAGTTCATGTCATGGTTATTTCATGTATTTACTTGTAGTTGTTAAATGGATGGATGCAATACCTAATTGATGATATAATAGTTCAATGGAGAAGGAGATGATCCTTATGGTTATGTTTCATAAGTTCCTTCAGTCATTTATGCTCTATCTTGTATCCTAGACCTGTAAGTTGCATTGATGCCAAGTGTTTGACATAATGTTTGTCCCGGTTGGGGATGCTCAGGCCTAGTCCTAAGGTTGATTTTGATTTGTTTATCTTGTCATCATGTCTTTCATGGATTCTGGAGGTTGTAACAAGTTCTAGGTAGAGGCCAATATTCTAGGCTAGAAAAGTGTCTCAAATCTTGGGGACTTTGGCACAAATCTACTAGAAAAAGTTCAGGGATGTTGGCACATGGGCCTGTGAGAGAGACGTTGGCTTCTGGTCATTGTCTTGCCTATAACATGAGAGGGACCAGGCGTTAAAAGGCTTAAATCACGAGTCGGACTCAGGGATAGGATGTCTGAGTGGCTGACATGTCTCCTGAGGGTGTTGTTGTTGATGTGGATGGGTTTGTTTGATATGTTCCATCGGTTCCATTTCCTTAAGGTCACCAAGGAAGTTGAATCCCTTATAGTAGCCTCTCTTGTCACATGTTTACTCTTGTTGGTTAGTTGCTTGGGTGGGCCTAGGAGGAGGGGGTGTTACAGTATATATCCAAGCTTTCTCTTAATATAAAATAACAATTTCATTTGTGGAATTATTCCTAGATTGACATGCTATTAGTTCCATCTCCCAAATTATATTTTTTTTGTTGTAACTCCTATTAGTTTCCTACCATTATATCGTCATGTTTTTCTGCCTTTTTGCAGTCTTCCCTCTCAATCAATCTCTATCAAATATCTACCTATTCATATTCCCTTATTTTGTGTAACTGCGTTATCATAAAACCTATCCTTTCATTGCTCCACACTTGATCCCCATTTTCTTGACGACCTTCAATTGATAATTCACACATTTTCACATTATTGAATTCTACGTAAATGTGATGTATGTTTGTTGGTTCAACAAAATATTGATGTGACTGTGTTGAGAAACATATGTTGAATGGAATCTGATGTTTCTCACTTTGTATTGTTGGAGTAATGCGCAATGAAGTGTATGTTGGATGGTTGAATGTCTGGTGCATCATGACATCCGTTGAATGGTGCTACGTAGCATTTGTGGTGTCGACTACTAAACCAAAGTGCACATTGATTGGTGCATGTACCCTAATGTGTTGAATGAATGGTATGTGATATGATTGTATGTGTTGGTAAATCATGCATTGATATATCTCTTGGTTCAATATGCGTTGATCAATTGTATGTATGGTATGTATACATATGTGCGTTCATGCTTGATGGTTATACCATTTTCGATAGCTGCTATCAATTTTCCTGTGCGTTGAACTCCATTTTGGAAGTCTTTGACTCTAATTTTGTTGTGTGTTATATGGTTCTCCATGCCATTATTTTCTATATGAAAATTCAAATATATGTTGATTGGTAATTTTTATGAACACCGTGTATGTGTGTGTTAGGTTTGGAGCCTAATTATCTTCTTTATTCAGAGGTATCACCACATTGGACCGGCGACAACACCGCCCATTTATGTGTGTCGCCAGGGGGATCCATAGGAGGGTGACGACGATTCTTTAGAGACCCCCCCAGCGGGGGATAAGGGGAAGCACCCTCGAAGCTAAAAATAGATGTAAAATTGCCTTGTAAAATGTTGTAATTTCGTAGTCAATCTGGGTCATTGATTAGGCATAAATTAGACAGTAAAAGTTATGTCTAATTTAGGGTTTTTGGCCCTAGAAGGAAACCCCTCGCTATATATGAGGGAATTGTATTTCAGCTATGTAGATGTGTATTCTGAGAGAGAAGAGAGAGGATATTGTGTGAGAGAGAAGAGGGAATTACAGCAGATCTGTTGTAGGTTGTATATCTTCATTTTGCTAGATAATATTAAAGGAAGGATTGGTTGTTTCTCTATGGACGTAGCCCAAATTGAGTGAACCATGTATATATGTGTCTCTCTTGTTTTATGTGTTTTATATTTCTACAATATATTCTATGTGCTCCATTACTCTATAATATATAATTTTCCAACAACTGGTATCAGAGCCGAAGGTCTATTTGGCTGATAAACGTGCAGGAGAGAAGGGTTACTATTTTGAGTGGGAGCAATGGCAGAAGATGGTAGGTTTAGGGTCAAAAAATTTAACGGCCAAAACTATCAACTATGGAAGATGTAGATGGAAGATTACTTGTATCAGAAATATATGTACCTACCATTGAGCGGAAAGACAAAGAAGTTGATGAATATGATAGACACAGAATGGGATATTCTCACTAAAAAGGCACTTGGAACAATACGGCTATGCCTAGTGGCATTAGCAGCCTTTAATATTTCAAAGGAAACAAAAATAGAGGGTTTAATGTCGGCATTGGCCAAATTATATGAAAAACCCTCGACCTCAAATAAGGTATTTCTTATGAAGAGTTTATTTAATATGAATATGTTAGAAGGTGGATCTATTGTTGATCATTTAAATGAATTTAATATAGTTACCAGTCAGTTAAGTTTTGTAGGGGTAACTTTTGATGATGAAGTTATGGCTTTGTTATTTCTATGCTCATTGCTAAAAAGTTGGAATGGTTTAGTTATGGCCATTAGTAACTATGTTTCTAGATCTAGTACTTTAAAGTTTGATGATGTTGTCAGTACAATCCTTAGCGACAAAATATGACAAAAAAGCTCCGGTGAGACATCACGTAATGCTTTGATTGCGAAGACTAGGGGAAGAAAAATGGAAAGAGGAAAGAGCCCAGGATATCGCAGTAAGTCAAGGAAAGCTAGATCCAAGTCCATATCGGGGATAGTGTGCTGGAAATGTGAGAAGAAAGGACACCTAAGGAAAGATTGAAAATCTCAAAAGGGAAAAGAAGGAGACGTGCAACAAGAAAACAATCATGAAGCAAATGTGACAGGTGATGTGTTGCAATATGCTTTGATTCTTTCATTAGAAAATATTATTAATGCCTGGGTGGTAGATTCATGGGCCTCATTCCATGCCACACCTGATAGGAAAATTTTTAATGATTATTTTCAAGGATATTTTGGACAGGTTCGATTGAGTGATGATAAGCCTTGTAAAATCATTGGAATGGGTACAGTTTTTATAAAACTGCAGAATGGAAATCAATGGTTGTTGAAGGAGGTAAGGCATTTTCCATATCTGAAGAAAAATCTAATTTCGACAAGGCAGTTGGGAGGTGAAGACTTTGTAACTACTTTTACAGATAAAACCTGGAAGGTCACAAAAGGAGCCTTGGTAATAGAAAAAGGAGAGAAAAGTTGGTACATTGTATTTATGCAATGGTATTTCTAATTCTATTAATTCTTTAACCTCTACAGGAGAAGATACAACATTGTGGCATCATAGGCTTGGGCACATGAGTGAGAAGGGGATGCAAATTCTTCACTCAAGAAATTTTTTGCCAAGTTTGAAGCATGTTGATTTGGAATTCTGTGAGAATTGTGTTTATGGAAAACAAAAGAAAGTTAGATTCCTCAGAGTTGGGAAAGAAAAGAAGAGTGAAAAATTAGAGCTTGTGCATACAGATGTATGGGGACCTGCTCAGGTATCATCTCTCGGTGGCTCTCATTATTATGTTACTTTTATTGATGATGCAACCAGAAAACCTAGATTTATTGTATTCAGAATAAATCTGATGTATTTGATACTTTCAAGAAATGGAAAGCTTTGGTTGAAAATGAGACAGGAAAAAGGTTGAAGTGTCTTAAATCAGATAATGGATGTGAATATTGCAGCAAAGAGTTTGATAAGTATTTTTCAGATAATGGAATTCGTAGAGAGAAGATATTTCTAGGAACACCACAAGAAACTGGTGTGTCAGAAAGGATGAACAGGACAATCATGGAGCGTGCAAGGTGCATGAGAATGCATGCAAGCTTGCCTTTACAATTTTGGGCAAATGTTATAGATATCGTTGTTTATCTAATAAACAAAGGGCCTTCAAGTTCCTTGGATGGTGGTATTCTGGAGGAGGCATGGACAGGTAAAAAGGTAAACTACTCATTTTAAATACTTTTAGTTGTGAAGCCTTTGTCCACATTAATTAAGAAAATAGAACAAATATTGAGGCAAAATCAAATAAATGTACCTTTATTGGATATGGTGTTATTGAATTTGGTTATCGCTTTTATGATTATGAAAAACACAAAACCATTAGGAGAAGAGATGTCATATTCAATGAAAAGGTTTTGTGTAAGGATCAAATGCAGGAAAATAAATGGGAAAAATAAAATAGAGAATATACAGTGCTTGATGACATCACAGAAAAAGTGAAGGTGCCTGAAAATAATAATGATCAATAGCCAGGACAACAACAACAACCACAATAGCAACAAGCACCTCAAAAGCCTGAAAGTGGTGTTAGAAGATTTACCAGGATAAGTAGACCACCTGAACAATACTCTCCTTCATTACATTATGTATTGTTGACTGATTCTGGTGAACCAAAATGTTATGAAGAAGTTGTGCAGGTAGAAACTAGGAATAAGTGGGAGAAAGCCATGAAAGAAGAGATGGAATCCTTAGTACATAACCAGACTTGGGACTTAGTCAAGTTTCCTACAGATAAAACAACATTGCAAAATAAATGGGTTTACAGGTTGAAGGAAGAAGATGGAGATAGAAAAAGGTATAAAGCTAGACTTGTGGTGAAGGGGTTTGCACAGAAAAAGGGTATAGACTTTGATGAGATATTTTCTCCTGTTGTTAAAATGACTTCAATTAGAACTATTTTAATTCTAGTAGCAGCTGAAGATTTGCATCTTGATCAGTTAGATGTAAATACAACCTTTCTCCATGGGGATTTGGAGGAAGAGATATATATGCAACAACCACAAGGATATGAGGTAAAAGGGAAGTAGAAACTAGTGTCTGGGTTGAAGAAGAGCTTATATGGCTTAAAACAGGCTCCAAGGCAATGGTATCTAAAATTTGATAGGTTTATGTTTGAACAAGGTTATACTAGATTTCACTCTAATCATTGTGTTTATCTCAAAAGGCAAAATGATGGTAGATATATTATATTGTTATTATATGTATATGACATGCTTGTTGGAGGTTTTAACATGTAGGAATTAAATGTGCTCAAAAGAAAATTGGCAAACTCATTTTCAATGAAGGATTTGGGTGCTGCAAAACAAATCCTTGGTATGAGAATAACTAGAGATAGGAAGAATTGAAAATTAACATTGTCTTAGAGTGAGTACATACAAAAGGTGTTGAAAAGATTTAATATGCAGAATGAGAAACCAATTAATATACCTTTGGCTAGCCATTTCACACTAAGTATGGAGGTGAGTCCCAAGACTCAGGAAGAAATGTCTTATATGTCTAAAGTTCCATATGCATCACTAGTTGGAAGCTTAATGTATGCAATGGTCTGCACAAGGCCTGATATTGCACATGCAATGGGAGTTTAAAGTAGGTACATGAACAATCCAGGAAAATAACATTGGATGGAAGTGAAGTTGGTTCTCAGATATTTGAGAGGTACCAAAAATCAAGAATTATTCTTTGGTGGTTCAAACATTGCTTTATAGGGATATGTTGATGCAGATATGGCGGGTGATAGAGATAACAAGAGGAGCACCACATGGTATGTGTTTACTGTAGGTGGAACAACTATTAGTTGTATTTCAAAACTGCAAAGTGTTGTTTCACTCTCAACATCAAAGAAGAGTATGTTGCTGCTACAAAGGCTAGTAAAGAAATGATTTGATTACAAAGGTTTCTAGATGAATTGGGTAAGAAGCAGGAGTTGGGCAGGTTGTACAGTGACAACCAAAGTGCCATACATCTTGCAAAGAACTCTGTATATCATTCCAAGACTAAACATATACATCTCAAGTACCATTTCATACGATCAGTGTTGGAAGATAGACAATTGAAGCTCAAAAGGATACACAGTAGCCGGAATCCTGCAGATATGTTAATGAAAGTTGTAACTAGGGAGAAACTAAGATTCTTCTTAGTTTCAATTGGTCTTCAAGTATGACCATGAAGATGAGAAATAGCTAGGTCCAAAGTGGAGTCATTGTCTAGAAAATGAAGCAGTTGTGGAGTTGCAATAATCAGTATCCAAGTGGGAGATTATTGGTTGTGGACCTTGATTATCTTCTTTATTCAGATATATCGCCACATTCGACCCCATTTCGTAATGTGGCAGAAACACTGCCTGTTTATGTGAATCGCCAGGGGGGTCCACAGGGGCGACGATGGTTATTTAGAGTCCCCCCGCCGGGGGATTGGGAGTAGTTCCCCTAAAGTTAAAAATAGATGTAAAATTTCCTTGTAAAATGTTGTAATTTTGTAGTCAATCTGGGTCGTTGATTAGGCAAAAATCTGACGGTAGAAGTTATATTTAATTTAGTTTTTTTTTCCCTAGAGGGAAACCCCTCGCTATATACGAGGGAATTGTATTGCAACTATGTAGATGTGTATTATGAGAGAGAAAGAGAGAGGATATTGTGTGAAAGTGAAGAGGGAATTACAACGGATCTATTGTAGGTTCTATCTCTTCATTTTGCTGGATAATATAAAAGGAAGGACTCGCTATTTCTCCATGGACGTAGCCCAAATTGGGTGAACCACATATATTTGTGTCTCTCTTGTTTTATGTGTTTTATGTGTTTATATTTCTGCAATATATTTTATGCGTTCCATTTCTCTGTAATATATAATTTTCTAACAGTGTGTTGGGTTTAAAAAACTATATATAATAAGGAAAGTATGGTTTGAAATTTATGAAATGATACAAAAAGTATGGTATGAAATTTATGACATACATTATTTGGAGCATTGATTATATATTGATTTCTTTATGAAATTGCATGGTGAGGTATGTGTTTTTGATGGAGAGTCTACATACGTAGTTGAAGAATTGTTTTAAAGACATACCCAATTAGTTTTATTGCAAGGACACAAGTATTTTAATTATATTGGGCTCGGATAATATTATATGATGAATTCACTCATATTTATATTTGGAGTAGTTCTCAGTGTAAAAGAGAAATACCATGAGTGGTCTAGGAAGGTAAAACACACCCTCATTTGTAATGAGCTTTCGAAAGGAATTTGTGAAGGGAAAGGAGACAATACACCTCAAAATCCCACATCAAATAAGGAGCTTGTCATTTGGGAAAGTATGAACAGCAAGGCCTATTACTTGATTGCAGCATTAGTAAATGAAGAGGTGAGTAATAATATTTCACCATTTTCAAATTCTTTTGAATCCTTAAAGCAGTTGAAGGAATTATATGACTCAACGTATGAACTTGAAGTTGTTCAATTGATGATCAAATTGTTCAATCCTGAGTTGAAAAAATATGACCCTCATGCCTTAGCATCAGAAATAAGATCCATTAAGCATGACATAAAAGCCACTACAGTTGAATAGATTTTCCTCTCATAGCCTATTTCAAGGCACTATATCCCACTTATTCACATTATCTTGAGTCATTGCAAGCAAGTCGCAAACTTAAGGAAGTTTCCTTTGACTACCTTGAAAATAAGCTTGTTGAAAGAGAGAATTATTTTGGTAAGAAGACAACTCGTTAGTATTTTGAAGAAGTTATGTGTCTTGCACAGAAAGATAAGAATCATGTACATGATTCTTTTAGAGGAAGATATGATTGAAGAGGAAAAGGAAGGCATATTTTTAGAGGTAGAGGGGTAGTGATTTCCAAGGAGAAAATTATGATCTTCATTAAATATAATGCAATATATATGGACATGATCCTTCCACATGTAAGCTACCTTGGGACAGAATCAAGCAGGAAAGAAATGAAGAAAATTATAAAACACATGTAAATGGAAAGGAAATCACTTGAGTCCACTCATTATGTTGTAGCACATTGCAACATTGGAGTAAAAAAAGACTTATTCAATGCTTCACTTGCTTAATGGAAAGATGTTTGGTTTCTTGATTTAGGAGAAGCTTTCCACATGAACTTCAGAAGATATTTTTTTGAAGAATTCATGGATAATATTGATGCAGTAGTATACTTTGCAGACAACTCAAAAATCAAGCCATCAAGGCTTGGCACCATCAGGCTTAAATTTCCTAGACTTCTAGACTTTCTTCTACATGATGTTCTATACCTCACAGAGTTGAGGAGAAACTTGTTGTCTTCAGTCCACATCTACAGCAAGGGAACTCCATTCATATATTTGATGGAAAGGTTGAGGTCATAAAAGAATTGTATCACTCACTTGTCATGATTGGGATAGAAGAAGAAAGACTTATGAAGTTACAAGGAACCTTTTCTCATGCACAACATTTTCATACAGTTCTCACTGTGATAAAGGTACACTTCCATCAAGTCTTTTATGGTAGGCTAGATTTGGGAATTTGACCTATGATAGGCTTCATTTGTTGAAGAAAAATGGTGTTATTGGCTTTCCTGCAATTCCTAGGAAACTTAAGTAATGTGATGTTTGTGTCCTAGGAAAGCACAAAAAACAATATTTTCATGATTCTCATTCCAGATCGCATAGAAAATTTGAACTCATTCATTCTAATTTATGTGTTCCAATTCCTATTCCTTCTGCTAATGGTAATAAATATATGGTGACATTTATTGATGACAACACCAGAATATGTTGGGTTTATTTATTGAAGAACAAATATGAATCTTTTTAAACATTCAAGAACTTTCATGCATGGATTGAAAATTATGCACGATCTCATATTGGCTCTATTTGTATTGATAATGGAAAAGAATATAAATCAAATGAATTTGAAAACCATCTTAGTCAGAATGGGATCAAACATTAAAAAATGCACCTCATAATCCCAAACAGAGTGGATTACCTAAAAGACTGAACATGACAATCTTAAATATGGTACATCCAATCATGTTTCTCAACAATGTTAAGTTAATGTTTTGGGATAATGCAGTTCTATGTGTTGTGTATATAAAGAATAGGTGTACATATCATGTTATTAAAAACAAGACTCCCTATGAAATGTGGTATTGCCACATTATTTTGGTGAGGCATCTCAAGGTTTTTAGTTCCACATTTTATGCCTTGATACCTAAGGAACAAAGAAACAAAATCGGTGCAAGGAGTCACAAATGTATCTTCTTTGGGTATTCAAATACCTCCAACTAATACCATCTCTATGAAGAAGTGAATAAAAAGTTCATAATATCTAGATATGTGATCTTTCTTGAATGTTCCAAGACTAACAATGTTATTGAGCGACAACTTAATCGGTTGGAAAAATTCGGACATGCAAAGTATTTACAAGAGTCTGATAATGAGATTCAACATCTTGAAGAGGGGATTATTATATTGGATCAATCTATGGAATATCCTTCTGAAGCACTCTCTTCCCTGCATGAAGTTCTAGCCACTAATCAAGATGACACTTTGAGTGATGTGATTGACAAAACTGGGAGGCTAAATATTGATTCAGCTCCATTTTAGTCAAAAGAGTAGCCTAGACCATCTCAAAAAGGTCCTCAAAAATGGTTGACAAAGACACTTGAAAGTGTTCATCTTGATGAGGTTGAAAATATAAGAATAAGAAGCTCAACCAGAAAAAATGGAGGTGATGTAGATTTTTTTGATTCACCTGTTGATATGGATGCTTCTTATGATTGTGAACTAAATTTGTGTACAGATTTTGAACCAAATTCCTTCAAAGAAGTTACTTATCTTAATGCATGGAAAGAAGTCATGCAGAAATAATATGATGCTTTCATAAAGAATGGCGCCTAAAATCTGGTTGATCCTTTATTGGGAACCAAACCAATAGGCTATAAGTGGGTCTTCAAGAAAGAGTAGAAAGCAAACAGCTCACTTGACAAGCATAAATCCAGCCTTGTAGTAAAAACAATTCACAGAAGGAAGGGGTCGATTATGAGGAGAATTTTTCCCCCACAACAAAATGGGCTATCATCCAAACACTCTTTGCCTTGGTAGCTCAAAATAGTTGTAAATTCCATCAAATGGATGTAAACACTTCTTTCTTGAATGGAGATCTAAAATAGAAAGTTTTATGTCTCAACCAGAAGGATTTGTTGTGAAGGATCAGGAACACAAACTATGCAAGCTTGTAAAATACTTGTATGGCCTCAAGGAAGCATTGCAAGATTGGTATGAGAAGTTGACTGAGAATCATCTAAAACTCAATTTAAAACATTCTGATCTTAATGATGCAACTTTCTTTGTGAAGAAAGTTGGAAAATAAATTGTATATATTGTATTGTATGTAGATGATCTTATGATGACATGGAACAATGAGCTACATTTCATCTATAAATAAATAACTGAGGAAAGGTTTTCAAATGAAAAATTTGGCTAAGTTCACTACTATCTTGGTATTGAAGTAACCCAACATCCAAATTTTGTATTCCTCTCTCAGAATAAGTATATTAGAGTCTTTTTCAATAGGTTTGGCATGGTTGAGTCCAATCCTTTGACTACTCCAATGGAATAAAACATAAAGCTCACATACATTGAAGGAAAATAATTTGAGGATGCAACAAAGTACATACAACTCATAGGAATTATCAACTACCTGACTACTACCAAACCAGACATTTCATTTGTTGTTGGAATCCTATCCAAGTTTATGCAAAATCCTTGTGAGGGCCATCGGTCTGTTGCAAAAAGAGTCCTAAAGTACTTGAAGGGAAATCATGACTTTGGGCTCAAGTATACATAGGTGGGTGACTTCAGTTTGATTGGATACTTTGATTCATATTTTGATGGAGATAAAGAAACTTGGGTATCTACTTCAAGCTATGTTAATATTCTTGGATCAAAATTTGTTTCCTATAGGTCACGCAAATAATCAGTTCCAGCAGATTCCACAACTAAGGAGGAATATGTGGCAACACCTGAAGAAACGAAGGAAATTATGTGGCTCTAGAAAATTCTGGAATATTTTCAAGAGAAACATGTGCATTCAACTCCTCTCTTGATTTAAAACACTTCTACAATAAATTTGGCCAAGAACCCAAAATTCCATGATCGAACAAAGCATCAATACAAAATTCCATCTAATTCGAAATCATGTTGAGGCCAAAACAATTCACCTACGACATTGTTCCACAAATGAGAAAATTGCAGACATCTTTACCAAATCGCTTGAAATGGAAAAGTTTGAAAGATTTAGAATGATGCGTGGACCCACTAACATCCCTTCAGATTAAAGGGGGAATGTTGAAGCCTAATATTTTTGAATTAGGAAAACCTATGTAAATATTGTAAATATAGAAATAAAAGAATTTAGAAGATGAAGAGACATTAGGAGATGAAACCTAATAGTCTCCCTCTCCTTGTATATATCCAATCTTTATCTTAATGCAAAATAGCAATTTCATTCATGGATTTACTCCTGGCCTGACAATTATCATAACCTTTAGAGAGTATATACATAAGTCCCATGAGGTCTATACGGATGACTGGATAGTTTACAGTCTTTTGAAAAAAGACTCAAGTTTGTTAAGGGTGATGTTTGATCGATGCATCTAGTTGCAAATTTATATTAACTTGAAGAAGTGTATTTTTGTTGTACCTTTTGGGACTTTGTTGGGGCATATTATTTGCAAAGTTGGCTTTTTAGTCAACCCAACTAAGCTTGTGATTTTTCTTAATAAGCATCATCCAACAAGTGTTAAACAACTTAGATCCACCTTGGGACACAAGCTATTATCATAGATTCATTTGAAATTATTCTATGATCACTACACCAACAAAGAAGCTCCTAAAGAAGACTCGGCCCTTTGTATGGACTACTAAGTGTAATGTTTCCTTTGACAGCCTAAAGGAAAAACTAGAAAGTGCTCCAATTTTGGTCTATCCTTATTGGAACAAGGAATTACATGTGCACATTGATGTGTCTAATATTGCTCTCAGTGCCATCCTTTTTCAACATGGAGAAGGAAACCTAGACTATCCAACATATTTTTCGAGTCAGAAACTCTCTACTACATAATGAAACTACACTAAGACTAAGCATGAGGATTTAGCCATGGTATATTCACTTCATAAGTTTCATCATTATCTATTGGGTGGTCATTTTAAATTATTCACTAACCATTATGCATTAAAGCACCTGGTCGACAAGCCTATACTAGAAGGGAGGATCTACTAATGGTTGTTGCTATTTCAAGAATTTTCTTTTGAGGTTATTGTAAAGCCTAGATGTATCAATGTAGGACCAGACCATATTTCCATCTTGGAGTTAGTGCAATCTAGAGGGTGCATTTACGATCAACTTCCTGATGCACACTTGTTCTTAGTTGAGGTTGTTATACAATACCTTGAAGATATCATGATTTTTTGTCTACTGGTAAGTGTTCGGAAAATTATTCTGCCACCCAAAAGTGGTAGCTAGTGGTGTGAACAACTAATTATTAGTTGATTACAGGTCAATTATTTAAGTTTGGACTTGATATTAGTTTTTGTAGGTGTATTTTAAGTCATGAGAGGGATGTTATCTTATGGGAATTCCATGGTGTTGTTGTGGGAGGACATGTTTGAGGAAAATAAACTGCCCACAAGGTACTACAATATTGATTATGGTGGTCGAAATTATTCAACGATGTCAAATAATCTGTTAAGAATTGTGACATTTGTTAAAGGGTTTGGAGGCCTTGTCATCGACATGAGATTCTATTATATCTAGTTAGAGAATTGCAATCCTTTGAAAAATGGTTTGTTGACTTTTTTTGTCCCATAAATCCTCCTGTCTGACATTCACATGCTATGTATATCATTACCACAATAGATTACCTTACCAAGTGGGTAGAGGAAACCTCCATAAATGATTGTACCACTAGTATTGCATCTAGATTTATATTTGAGAATATTATCACCATATTTGGTTGTCTAAGAAGTATGATAAGTGATTAGAGATCTCAGTTCATCAATGACACAATTTCAACTCTAACCCAATAATTCTTGATCCAACATCGTAAGAGAAATCCTTATCATCTGCAAACTAATGGCACAATAGAAGCATTTAATACAATTTTTGAGAAATGTCTTACTAAAGTATGTTCTGCTAATATACATGACTAGGAGGAAATGGTTCCAAGAACATTATGGGATTACCATATTACCCCAAAGTGGCCACAAAATTATACTCCTTTTCATCTAATATAGTAAAGAAGTTGTGTTTCCTATAAAATTTATTTTTCCCAATCTATATATTGCACAAGCTACTAAGATGTATGATGATGAATCAATTGTGGAATGCCTTCAAAAATTATGGGAGCTTGATGGACAAATATTCTTAGTAGATTTCCATCAGATTTTGGAGAAGCAAAGGAAAAAGCCTTGGCATGAACATCATATTAAGAAAAATTCATTTTCAATTGGTGATCAAGTTCTATTCTACCATAGAAAGTATTTGAAACACCCTAGGAAACTATAGATGCATTGGTTGGTACCCTTTATAGTTGTGCAAATCAAGGAGTCTAGAGTTGTTAAAATCACACAACTTGATGGTATCTTTTGACATGGACGGGTAAATGAGGCTGGATTGAAGCCATACTATGGTCCCTACCTCCTTTATTCTTCATTTTTCTTTGTCTGAGAGTGTATGTTAGGTTCTAGGTTACAGCGAGTTAGTAGTTTCATCTCTCATATCTTATTGTCATTATGTTAGCTAGGTCTTATTTCCTTAGTCCATCATACCGCAACCGATTGTGCTCAAGGAGGTAAATTCCATGTGTCATAAATTCTTAGTATTTTTTTATGTTGTTTAGCTTTATGTCTTCTCAAACCTGCTTTAACGGTAAAATTCCTTGACTCGGTCAACACTTTTAGGTTTATCAACCATATTATTGTTATGCAACCAGATCAAAAAACAAAAGAAAATATAGATTAACGACTTGAAAATAACCCTATTCGAAAGGAAAACCTCCTTTTACATCACATAAATGAAAATTATTGGATGATACAAATGACAAGACCTCCTTGGTATATATCAGAGTCTAAAGGGTCACAATATAATCAGGGCCTACACAACAATACGATGACACTACGATCAACACTCTCTAAAAATTTTTGCACACTTCAATTTTAGATCCTACTAAGGATATGATGGTCTGTCACCCTATGGTTACTCCATGGTCTATTGATGCTTTCTAAAGGTTTCAAGTCTTCTTCCTAGTTTTGAATTGTAAAGTCACTTGCTCACACATGCACAATCCTGATTGAACTCATGAGCACACTTTCTTTTATGAAAGTTTGAAATGGCAAAGAACCACCCATCAAGATAGTGCTTGTGATATGTTTAACTCATGTTGATCATTTGTGCGAATTTCGTTCGCATTCCCCCTCACTTTGGTTGTGTTTGTACTTTTATTTTGGAGAGTTTTCTCAATTGTCTCTTTTGCACACTCTTTCTTTCACAAGTGTCATTTTTATGTTTGCAGCTGTCACTTTTTCTCACTTTATCTTTAATAAGTGTCATTTTCATGTTATTTTCACTCTAGCATGTGTCACTTTCAAGGTCAATTTCTTTTGCAGGTGTCTCTTTTTTTGTTTTCACTCCTACATGTGTCACACCTTTTTGCGTCACCAAAGCTAGTTCTGGTCCACACTTCTACATAATATGGTCTTATATATCATTAGAATATGTGCTAGACACATTCCTATAGCTTAGTATAGTTTTTTGTCTTAATTGATGTTTTTTTGTAAGTTGTGTTCTAAGTGTTGTAATGTATCGTTTCAATTATTGCACTTAGAAATAGGTGTCTCTTTGTTGTTGTTTTAATGTGTGACTATTTCTCATGATTCTTGTGCATTCCATTGGCTTGTATTGATGGAATTTATGTGTGTGGTCCATTTTTTAGTCATGTTAGGATTCATTTCTTTCTCCTAATTTTTTGATCCCACACTTAGCCATTTTGGGAGCTCTTCTTGGTCCTCCTACTTAGTGCAAGTTGTAAATGCATTAGCCCTCTTACTAGGTGATGACTGTAGATTATTCATGAGCCTCATTGACATATATTTTCATCCAACACTTGTGCACTAAGTCTTTTCTATGGTTTCTTCCCTCCCACAATGCATTATTATTTCCTAGGATAAGTCACCTACCCTTTTGCTACCTCCCTCAGTGAAAATTGCATTCTAGATGAACAAGAAGCCATTGTTGGAGAGAATTACACCCTCCCAAGCCCAATAACACTTGAAATTCATGGTGCGTGCTCTTCAAAATCATAGTGAGCACACTTCAAACACACAACGAAAGATAAACTTTGGAATAACAAGTTGCACTCTAGAACAACAAGGTGCACTTCGGAACAAAAAAGTGCACTTTGGAACAACAAGGCATTTTTAGGAATAACAAGGCACACTCTAGAAAAACAAGAGTTCCTGCCCTCTTCCATTAAGGTGCATGGCATAGCCTTGAAACCTGAATCCTTCATCCTTTCCTCTTCCCTTAGGGTGCATGGCACAACTTTAAAGCTTGAAGTTTCATCCTTCCCTCTTCCCTTAGGGTGAATGGCATAGACTTGAAGCTTGAAGCCTTCACCCTTCCCTAATCCCTTAGGGAATATGGTGCAATTATGAAGCCTGAAGCCTTGATCCTTCCCTCTTCCCTTAGGGTGCATGGCGTAGTATTAAACCCTGAAGCCTTTATCCTTCCCTCTTCCCTTAGGGCACATGGCATAGCCTTGAAGCCTGAAGCCTTCATCCTTCCTCCTTCCCTATGCACTCTATGCTCAAGCCTTTCTTAGACCCTTCCTCTTCTTTGCACGATGTAGTAGGAAAGGCTAAAGGAAGCATCCTCTCATCCCTTAACTAGTGAAATTGTGCTTTCCAAGTCTTCCTTCTCTTTCTTTCTAGGGCACATGGCACAACCTTAAGCGACAAGTCTTCCAAACTTGTCCCCTTTACTTCCCCACTATGATAGACCAAGGAGAGCTCCTATTATTAGTCCATGGTGTAGTAAAAATGAAAAGTGGAGCCTTCCTAAGATATTAATGAGTTTCATTGCACCCTCCGAATTAAGACTCCTTATTTTAACCCTCTCATAGGCCTATCATGAGTTGATCATTCCATGAGCTAGGTAGTGATAGAATAGATGTTTTTAAGACTTATTTTGCTTTGTCATGAATGATTTTCATTGGTAGGATTACCTTCCTAGAATGAAAAGGTAATTCTCAAGGAAGATAACAAGAAGAAAGCATAAAGAAATGCCTATGGAGAAGAAGAACAAAAGTGATATGAAAATCACCGTTGAGTGACCTTAGTTAATTAATTAATGAATGAAGGTATTACAAACTCATGTGCTTGTGTGTGTCTATGTTATTTTAGGCAATGGATCAATCAGATTACAAAATACACAGACACTGGAAATATGGAAAACAACATAGAAACACAGTAAGCAAATACAAGAACACAACAATTAATAAGGAGTTCACCCTATCCTCCAAGGCTACATCCCTATCCTCCAAGGCTACATCTCCGGTCCAAATTTCAATGGTGGCCTTATTTTATTGTGTCTTTAAAGTAGAGAATTACAATGAGGAGCTCAATCTAAGTCCCCTAAAACAAAATTGCTTGGCAGGGTGGTTCTTGGATTCCCCAAGCCACTAGAGTGCACAAAATATTTTCCTTACCAGCTCTTGACCTCTCTGGTCCATAATGGGAGGAGCCCAATGTGGTGCTCAGTTCCTCGATAGATCCTCTCAGGGATGGCTCGATGCTACCTTATGCTGCAGGTCAGCTCGACTCTCTATCTTCATGCTCTTTGTTTCACTGTCTCTTCATTCTCTGTCTTCATCTCTCCTTCTTTCTCTGGTTCTTCTTCTTGGTGTCCCCCTTTGGTGTCCTGTTTTCTGTGTGTTCATGGCTTAAAGCCACTCTGGCTCATGACTACTCGATTCTTCTTCCTACCTCCAGCGGATCGCCTACTGCTATTCATTTGGAATTCCCTGTCTTCTTTGTCATCATCAACAGCTCATAGGGAGTGGCCACTTGTCCTCCTACGAACTGTGCCAGCTTTTCCTCGTTGGTTTGGTTCTTTGGTTACATCAAGAAATGACTCATCCACCACCTCAGTGGTCAAATTGGACCTAAAATCCTTATACATCATGACTCAATCCCCTGTCAAATCTGGTTCTTTCATTGGGCGTGATCTCAGCCATTAGATCTGGAGCCCCCAGATCTGATGCCATTCGCTCCTTTCGCATGGTTGACTTGCTTGACCATTAGCACATGATGAGCAGCAGTTTTCTCTCTCCTCCGCCTGCCATGCGTCAGGCGCTGAGTGGAATATCGCCAGCTTTGGAGCCCGGGGCCCACCTTTAGCCTTTAGTGCTTTTCCCCATGGTTTTCCCGGCTCTCATGTGACCGAGCGCTTGGGACTTGTCCTTTTCGAGGGGTTTTGCCAAGTAGAAACTACCTCCTTTTCTTGATCCGGGCTTCCCAGGTGCTACTTTCACCTCTTGCACAGTCCCCATGGGCCTCAGTGAGAGCACTTTGACTAAGGTCCTTGTCGTTCCTCGTTGGTTGCCAAATTCCACTGTTCAGAGATCTTCCTAATCGCTCTGTTCTCTTGAATTCAAAGTTGTCTCCTGATTTGATAGAGTCATGGTGCTTTGATTATTCTTCATGGATCCAATTCGGATCACGGCCCTCCCACTGAAAAAGCTTTTGGACCACCAAAAGTTGGTTTTCAAGCATCGACCAAGTGAGGGTAAAATTGTCTTACTTGTCCAATCTCTATCCACTTTGCACTGCTCGGCTTTGAACCTTTGAGCGCAATTTTGAGGTACTCAACATCTCCCCTCCACATCGTCCTCACCTTCCTATCTAGAACTATGTCTTCTTGCAATTCATTAAGATATTCAGGTAATAGGTCATCAATAGAAGGCAATTGACTTTGCTCTTTGGGATCTTCAATCAGTGAGGGTTCAAACAATCTCAAGAAATCTACATTTATGACTGAGTAGATGTGCATGTAAGCTGGTAGATCAAGGTGAAAAGCATTCTCACCAATCTTCTCAAGTATCCTAAAAGGTCCATACCTGATAGGCTTTAGCTTCTTACCTTCACCTTGCATTCTGTCTTTGCTGATATACAGACAGACTTGGTCACCAACCTAAAAACTATGCTCCATCTAATGCTTGTCATGCCTAGCCTTGTATTTGGCTTGGCTCTTTTTGAGCTGTTCCTATACTGCTTGGTGGATCTCCTGGATTTGTTCAATGAACCTAGTTTCCTTGTCCACATCACTATGTCCATCAACTGTGGTATCTTTACCAAAGACAAAATCCAAAGGAGAGCTTGGTGTGAAACCAAAGCAGGTCTCAAAAGGAGATCTTTGTGTAGAAGAATGTTTTGCTCTGTTGTAAGCATGTTGCACATAACACAAATGTTCATCCCAAAGCTTAGGATGTTTACTGCAATATCCTTTAAGTAACTGGATCATCTTCCTATTTACTACTTTTTTCTGGCCATCAGTTTGCGGATGAAAAGTTGTGCTTTTCTTCAGTTTGGTGTCCATCAGTTCCCATAGACTTGACCAAAACTTTCCCACAAATCAGGTGTCTCGATTAGATACAATGGAAGTGGGTAGTCCAAAATGAACCCATACATGTTCAAAGAACAGTTTTGCAGTTTGTTCAACTGTAATCTGTTTATTACAAGGTATCAAAATACACATTTTGCTTAACCTATCCACGACAACATACAAATAATCATGACCTTTCGTAGATTTAGGTAGTCCTCCAACAAAATCCATGGAAACACTTTTCGAAGGGTCAGAAGGAACTGGTAATGGAGTGTACAAGCCTAGTTTTCTATTGCTGGGCTTGCTTTTGGCACACATACTACATCCACTTACATATCTAGAAACTGTCTCATTCATTTTCAGCCAATAACAAAATCTTTACAGATGTGCAACCGTTTTTACCCCAAAGTGACCTGATATTAGAGAAGTGTGTGCTTCTCTAATTATCTTTACTCTCTTAATTTGTGGAATGCAGAGTTTCCCACAATGGTATAAGAGTCAGTCCTTTACATAATAATCCAATTCTTCTACTCTTTTGCCTTGACTTAAAGTTGCATATACATATTTAAAGTCTATATCTTGAGCATATTGTTCAATGTAGCTTTCATGTAACACAAAATTATGCTTAAGTATAGTAGATGCATTTATAATGGGTCTAGATAACATGTCTGCAACTTTATTATGTATGCCCTTTTTATATCTGATGACTAAATGAAACTGTTGTAGGAACCCCATCCATCTGTAGTGTCTTGATTGCTACAACTTAGTTTGGGAGTGTAGATATTGAAGTGGTTGATGATCAGTATGTATTACTGTCTCTTTGCCCATTAAGTAATGTTTCCACTTTTTCACACTCTGAACTAATGCATACAATTCTTTATCATATGTAGGATAGTTAACTACTGCAGGATTAAAAGTCTCAGAATGATAACATATGGTTTTACCGTGTTGTGTCAACACTGCTCCCATGGCATAGTCACTGGCATCTGTTTGGATCTCAAACGGTCTTTGCAAATTAGGTAGTGATAGTACAGGTGTTGTACTAATCTTTTCTTTCAAGGTGTCGAAGGCTTTCTGATGTTTGCCTCCCCATTGAAACACCTTGTTCAATCCTGTTAAAGAATGTAAGGGAGTTGCAATTGAGGAAAAGTTAGAAATGAACTGCCTCCAATACTGTGTTTCCCCTAAGAAGCTTCTAACTTCTGTAGCAGACTTGGGTTTTGGCCAGTTCACAATGACTGCCACAATAGAGGGATCTATTTTCAATTCACCACCCCCTATTATATGACCCAAATAATTTAGAGATGTTTTTCCAAATTCACATTTTGAGTGTTTAACATGAATTTTTTCTCTTTTCAAAACATCTAATGTCTGCTTAACATGCTTTAAGTGTTCTTCCCATGTTTTACTAAAAATCAGAATGTCATCCAGATACACAATTGTTGTTGGGAAAAGTATCCAATACGGAATGACCCTATCCCACTCTAAGGGTGATAGTTCCTTAGCAACAATCAAAGCAAAGCTATCTAAGATTACTTCTTTATGAGATGTAAAAGAGGGGAGAAAGAGATCCACTAACCGATGTCTTTCGCTAATGGTTGATCCAATCTTCTCTCCTTGCTGCTTGCCCCCAGCTCCTTGCTCTTTCACTGGCCCATCTACACCAAGATCCTGCAAAATGGCAAGAGAGGGAAACTACAAGAAGCATACATTCATAATTGATTCAAGGATTAGAATAAATCAAATACACAAATATAACAATACACCATTGAGACATATGCATATAGAAGAACCTCAAATGCTTTATTAATGGAAGAAGTAAGATTCAGGAAGTGATACAACCATAAGAGGCCCAATCCAGCATCACCTTCCCAGCAGAAAGAAATCTCCTCTTCACCTCCTTCAAAGCAAATCACCCAATAGTTCTAAACTCAAACCAACAGTAATTCTTTACATTCACAAGATTCCAGCCTCTGGATCTCATGGGAGAGAGATCCATATATAGGAGTTTGGAGAGAGGATGAGTCAGCCTGAGATGTGACTAGTGTCCTCTCCCACTCCAGTTCTTCTTCAGTTCTTGAGTCCACTTGGAGGTTCTTGCTTCCACTTGGAGATCTAGAACCTCTTACTCATCACCAGTCGAATTCCTTGATCCAAGTGTCATTTTGGAAGCTTCCTGGGCATTGACTCATTGAGGAATGAGACTTCCACATGTCAAAACTCGCTTAGCGCAGGTAGCCTTTGTTGGAGTTGACATTCAACGCAGGTGGTCCATGGAGCAGTTGACATTCAGCGCAGATGCTCAGTGGAGCAGTTGACATGATCCAGAATTGCCTTGTTTTTGAGTAATTTTCAGTGGAGAACTTATTTGGATTGTTGTGGTTTGCTGACCTTGTTCCCCTAGGGGTAGGAACAACATGTTTAGGGACTTTGGATCCCTTAGATTATGGACATTTCATGCTTCATGCTGTAAGGCACAAAAATGTCTATAACAGTTGCCCCCTAAAGTATGAGGTCGTTTATCGGGTGAAATGCTTTATCAGGAGGATCCGAAGTTCATTCAATCGCTGAGAGGTGACCTGTAATAAGATACAATACAATACATTATTTTTCATACTGCTTTCATGATCTAGCTGAGGCAGGCATTCCCATGCTCAGCTTTATAGATACATTTTTTTGTACATAGAACAGACAATCGTCTGATGGTAGACTGATAATTCTCTGTTGAAATTATCATCCTTTGAGTAGGATGATTATCTGCTGCACATGTTGTTGTAGGGAAAAGTATCCGACTCAGATGACCCTATCCCACTCTAAGGGTGATAGTACCTCAGCAACAACTGTAAAGAAAACTACTTAAGGTTTACTTCTTTATGAAAGCAAGAGAGAATGAAGGAATGCACTAACCGTTGCCTTGCGCTTAATGTCGAATCCAAACTCTTCTCTTTGCTGCTTGCTCCCAGCTCCTTGCTCTTTTGCTGGCCCAGCTACAATGAGATCCTGCAAAATAACAAAGAAGGAAACTACAAGAAGCATGCAATCATAACTGATTCAAGGATTAGCATAATCAAATATACAATTATCACAATACATCATTGAAACAAGTTCATATAGAAGAACCTCAATAGCTTTTATTAATGGAAGAAGTAAAGTTCTGAGAATGTTACAACCATTGAAGGCCCCAATCCAGCAACACCTCCCAGCAGAAAGAATTTCTCCTCTTCACCTCCTTCAAGCAATCACCCAATAGTTCTATGGTGAAACCAACAACATATCATTACTTTGCACAAAATTCCAGCCTCTTGAGCTCATAGGAGAGAGCTCAATATATAGATGAATTGAGAAAGGATGAGTCAGCTTGCAACTGATGTGTAGTCGCCTTGTGTCCTCTCTCTCTTTAGTTGATCTTCAGTTCTTGAGTCCACTTGGAGAACCTTGCTTCCACTTGGAGAAACAGAGCCTCTGACTCATCACAAGGCGAAATCCCTGATCCAAGTGTCATTTTTGGAAGATTCCAGAGTAATGACTCAGTGTGCCACTTGTCCCATCTCGCTCAGCGCAGGTGGCCTTTGTTCTACCTGCTTTGCAACGCAGGTACACCATGGAGGAGTTGAGTTTCAGCGCAGAAGCCTAGTGGAGCACCTGCTTTGGATTTCAGGATTGCTTGTTTTTGAGTGTTTTCAGGTGGAGAACTGATCTGAGAGCTGTTGGTTTGCTGACCTTGTTCCTCTAGGGGTAGGAACATCATGTTTAGGGACTTTGGATCCCTTGGATTATTGACAATTCATGCCTGAATTATCTATAACACATGTCAATGTCTTTATTTCTTGAATATATATCGCAGTCCGGATGGATGAAACTAGATTCGGGGTCTTCAAACTCGTCCGATCTTCACTCTAAGTACAAGTCGATCCATGTGAGAATTTCTTGGAGTCGAACATGGAAAGACATCGCTTGATTACCAGTCAATGATGTAAACTGTTAACAAGCGCGAGAGGAATCACCGATAATGATGATGACCCTCAAGGTACGGCAGTACAATCCACGTGGTGTGAATAAAGGACTTGGCGTCGAACACCACGCAAAATCTTTCGGTCGAAGGTCATTGATGTATACCTGTCGCCGGAAGTGAGAAACTTGCCATTGAGGCATGCAAGCTTCAAAGTACTGAGGGGGTTGTTCCTAGATCAACTTCTTGGATAATGAGCTGAAGTCGACAAGAAGCGATCTGTCAAAGGAGGGCGTTAATGAATCCCACATCAGTGACACGGAACGGAGCTAATGATTGTGATGAAGGTGAAAACGATCTGTGAAATATGATTCAGGGTGGCGGTCATGAAAGGATGAAAGATGATGTATGGTAGTGGATGGGACACGGTTGACTCTTTCTGAACAACATCTCTTGAACATATAACGACACTGATGCGATGGATCGGTAGCATTACCCCAAATGTGGATGGTTTGGCGAGACCATGGTGATGAGACCGGTGAATGAAACAACCCAACCCGATGTGGTACGGAGGAAAAGTGTCATGTTCAAGAGCGACTTGCTACCATTAAAGCTTTGAGGTTCTCCCAATTTTTCCCTAGTCATTTCTGACCAGTACCTCTTTATTTTTGTCAAGCTTGAGGAGGATAACATATGCTTGTTCTATAACCTGCCCTTCGGGCAAGCCCATCGCTATGTTTTAACGAGCCTAGCGATAGGGAAACTCGTTCTCGTCGAAAGACAAGTTTGTCGCTATTTAATGCATTTTAACGAGTCTAGCGACAAAGACAACTCGGTCCTTTTCATTTTTAGAGAGCCTGAAAAGGTACGTAAAGTTAACTCCCAAGGTCCTTTTTCGTCATCTAATCCCTTAAGTCCGAAAAAGTATAAAACATTACAGAAGGGATGAATGTTCGATAGTTTTATCGAGCCGAACCAGACAAGCGCTCAATCTTTTTGTGCAATAATCCCTCAGGTCCAAAAAGATTAAAATCTAGAGGAGGGACAGCTCTTCCGTCATGTTAACGATCTGGAAGGCCAAAACTCGGCAAACTTTTCATATTTTACGAGTCAGAAGAAAAGAGCTCAAAGAAGACTCTTATTTTGAGGAACGAGTGATAAACAGGGATAGCAGCAGATTCCAGGTACAGGTTGGAATTTTCCAATCACGGCAGTGTCACAAGGATGGCTAGGTGAAATCACTCTTCACAGTTGTTCCTCAAAATAGGTAAACAATCAAGTGGAGGTGAATGATCGGCCAAATGAAAAGTGGAGGTGACGGTGCAAACACGACCAAGGCTTTTATGGCTGATGAATTTACGGTCTCAAATGGTTATTTACCGGTTCATTTTTTCTGGATGAGCTTGAACTCTGGGGGGAAGCTTGCTCACAGGTGCATTTATTTTTTAACGAGCATGAACTCTTGCTAAAACTGCTCAATTGTGCGTTTATTTTTTAATGAGCATGAACTTTGCTAAAACTGCTCGTTTATATGGTCAAATTTTGATTTTTTACCATTAATAGCTTTTCTCTTTCCAAGAATAGTACTGTATTTTCAATTGTTGCATCAAACTTAGTTAGAAATATATAATCATGAGATGAAAACCCTAATATTTTGCTTTGAACTGTGTAAAAAGCTATTAAAAAGTGTTTTTACCTCTCATTTTACCATTTCAATTGTATTTGGTTTGTTGGAGCTTTGGAGGTGCCTCTTCCCCCTTGATTTTCACCAGCTGATTTCGGGAGATTCTGTGGACGATTCTCGGCGCCGTCTGGACCAGGTAGGAGCTAAACCTTAGCTCTTTCTTTTCATGGTTTCCTTTTTCCATTTTGTGCTTGTTTTTCAGTCTTTCTGAGCCTCAGGGGTTTTGCCAGGGCGCCCTAACTTCAGCGCAGGTTGCCCATTCGAAACCTGCGTTGAATGTCAAGCTGCCTTAAGGCAGCCTGACCTTCAACGCAGGTAGGACACTCTCTGCCTACGTTGGGCTCAGAAAACTGAGTTTTTAGCACGTTTTTTGATGAATCTTTTGCCAGTTTCTCATCAAATTCAGGAACTTACTCCTTCTCATGTTTTTTTTGCAGGGATCTTTGAGAAAAATGTCCCTTACATGGCGAGAATGAGAACATGAAGAGGAGGACATGATTGCCCTCCATGACCCTGTCACGGTGAACGCGCTGCGGAACTGTGGCCTGCTGAAGTTTTTCCGTATCTCTAGCATGAGAGCACAGATCACTTTGCTGCAGTATATGCTTGATGCTTGGGATCCCATCAACCAAGTATTCCAGATTAGGGGAAAATCCATCCCCTTGACCATAGTGGACATTTACTTCTTGACTGGGTTGTCAAGGCGGGGTGCCCCCATTTCTTTGTCAGGTTCGGCCCGGGGGACTGACTCCGTGAGAGATTATGTCCGCCAGTATTGCAGGGAAGGTTCCTAGTCGAGCAGAGATGGCAAGGTTGTTATCCGTGAGATTACTGACAGGTCTCTCAGGTCCATTCTATATACTATTGGTAGGATGGCCGGTAGCGCAACTCTACATGTTGCCAACAGATCTTATGTGCAGCACGCCTTGGAGTGTCTCCAACTGAAAGTATTCAACTGGTGTGATGCAGTACTTGTTCAGATGAAAAGTCAATTGACCAAGGTAAAGGACGGGAAGCTGAAGAACTTTGGATTTGGTTCTATTCTGACTGCCTTCGCCTTGGAGAAAATTTCACTGATGCAGCCTCAGTATATCGTACTCGACTTGCCTTCTCCGACCGAGCCACGCATGCAGAGGTGGGTCGATCACATGTCTAGGCATGCTGGTCAACCTCAGATTACTTTCACTGATGCCTTCTTCAGGTGGTTTGAGCGCCAGGAGATGGTCTTTTCCGAGTATCCGTACGTGGGTATGGATTTCCGAGGTGATCCGGATTTGGTGCTACCGGATGGCGAACAGTGGGGCGCTATTGGTAAACTTTTTGACTATATCACTGTTTACTGCTTTTATTCATAATGTTGTTGTGCTTTATTCTATCAAGAATTTTAATCATACTCTTGGGTACATGCAGATGTTGGTCCTGTTCGTCCAGGAGTTCATCCGAGACTGCCAGTTGCTGCCCCGGCAGTGGAGCCTGTTGGGAGAGTTATTCTTCGCGACCTTGATGATACTGAGACCCTTACAACTGTGCAGGAGCAGGTTGAGAGCCTTACTCTCGGTATTCCGGATGTACAGATCGATGAGTTACCTTTACAGTTGCAGCGGCATACTACTGGTGTGCCTAGACGATGGACTCGTCTCTTGCGCATGATTGCACAGGCCGTGACGTGCTATCATGAGCACCACTAGGCTAGGTTGCCCCATAGCACTTTTGAGTTTTTGGGTCATATGACCGATTTTGTCTTGGTTACAGAACATTATGTATGAACGATAAACAACTTATATATATTTTGATTTTCGAGTTTTATTCTGCTTCCAGGCCATACACCAGTTGAAAAGGTGTGAACCCGGTCGCGTTCTTTACCGACGTTCGGTAAGCCCACAAGGCTGAGTACAGGATTAGGTGCCACCTTCTTTTATGAACCCCGATCATCCTTTGCAACATACGCTTCAGGACCTTGTTGATTGCTTCAACTTGTCCATTGGCCTGCAGATAATACGGGGTAGAGCTGTCGTGAGATAGCCCTAGCTTGGCAGCTAATTCAACCATCATGTGATTGCGAAAATGCGATCCATGATCTGTCACTATAGCCTGTGGTACGCCGAACCTGGCGACTACATGATTGAAAAAGAAAAGGGCAGCTGTTTCACCAATGTTATCCAATGTAGGCATCGCCTCGGCCCATTTGGTAAAATAGTCAACAGCGACTATAATATACCCATGCCCCCCAGTCGAGGTGGTGTTACATTGCATGAAATCGATGCCCCATTTGGCGAAAGGCCCAACAGCAACTATCGGCTGTAAAGGTGCGGGCGGTCTTCTGGTTTTGCTATCAAAAATTTGACAAGCATGGCAACTTCTGACTGCGATTATGCAATCTTTGAACATGGTTGGCCAGAAGTATCCTGCTCGTAAGATATTTTGTGTTGTTGCATATCCAGATTGATGCCCCCCACACGCGCCTGAATGACACTCATTCAGGGCTTTTTCGGCCTCCTCATGGGTAAGGCACCTCCTCAGGACTGTATCGATACCACGACGGTAAAGTGTATCACCGACGATCATGTAGTCTTTTGCTTGGTATCGTATACATTTCTGTTCAAAGTGAGAGGTGTTAGGCCTGAATTTTTGGGTTTGGAGATAAAATATGATATCTCCATACCACTCATCGTTTGTAGATATCAGAAACAAACTTTCGTCCACGATTGACTCTTCTGATGTTTCATCGTTGGACGACGATGGGAGATCGCACAATAATTCTGCGAAAACTAGAGCTTTCTTTGATTTGGATTTTACAAATTCTAGATCAAACTCTTGAAGGATCGCTATCCATTTTGAATATTTGCCCCCCAGCAACTGTCGCGACAGTATGTAAGTCATGGGGTTGCAATCTGACAAAATGGTAGTTTTCCGAAAGAGGACATAATGTCGAAATCTTTGAATCGCTTGAACAACTGCAAGCGCTAGTTTTTCAACATAAGAATATTTACTTTCTGTGTCATTTAAGTTTTTACTAAAATAATATATAGGATGTTCAATTCCATCGACTTCTTGAACTAAGACCATCGCAATGGTCGTATCCACTGCAGCCAGATACAGGTTAAAATCTCTTTTATAGTCCGGGGTGTACATTAATGATGCTTTTACTAGACAATCTTTCAGAGCATCAAAGGAAGCTTGCGCCACCTGGTCCCAGACGAAAGGTACATCCTTTTTCAAAAGACGAGTATAACCTTTAGCAAGTTCTGCGTAATTTGGAATGAACCTCCTCAGAAAGTTTGCTTTCCCTTGGAGTTTCTGAATCTGAAGCAAATTTGAAGGTGGAGGCAAATTAATGATTGCCTGAACCTTGCAGGGGTTGAGACGAATTCCATCCTTAGAGACTACAAAGCCAAGTAAACGACCAGAACCGACGCAAAACACACATTTGTGTGGATTGAGTCTTATCTTGTAGTGTCGGCAACGTAGAAATATCGCTCTTAAATGCTGCGGATGATCCGCCCGCTTTCGCGAATGAGCCGGAAGGTCGTCAAGATAAGGTTGAACAATTTTCTTGATGTCATGGAAGGCATAATTCATTGCCCTCTGAAACGTCGCCCCTGCGTTCTTTAAACCAAAGGGTAATTTTCGATAACCGAATGTACCCCACGGACAAATAAATGCAGTCTTTGACTGGTCCTGTGGGCGGATATTTATTTGATTATACCCGGAAAATCCATCCATAAATGAAAAGATTTCACATCCGGCGCATTCATCAATTATCTGGTCGATGAAGGGTGTAGGATAGTTGTCCTTCGGACAAGCTTGGTTTACATCCCTATAATCGACACACACTCTAATCGTCCCTTGTTTCTTCATAACAGGGACAATATTCGATACCCAATCGGTTAGAGGAACCGGGTAGATGAATCCAGCATGGAGAAGTTTTTTAACTTCTGCCTTAATGGCAGCGGCTTTCTTGGGGTGCACCTGCCGAAGCCGTTGTCTTACTGGTTTGACATCAGGATACATTTTAATTTCATGTTCAACGATACTCGAGTCAATGCCTGGCATTTCATCATATGACCAAGCAAAGACATCTCTAAATTCGCGAAAAAGAGCATTGTATATTTCCAGTTCTGAAGGGGAACAACCTTTGCCAACATAAATATTCTGTACAACATTTGTTTTAGTCGAGATATTTATGGCTATAGTCTCTTCAATATTGGATAAGTTTCGCTCGGAATCCACCGTATTTACAGTATTTGTTAGGAATTCAAAAACTGAAGGGTGATAAAGGTCACGTTGAGTATCTTCTTCATATTCAGGAAGAAGGGAACGATGGTGGTGATCATTCCATGGTGTCCCCTCAATTACCATTGATTGTAAGATTCCTTCGTCAGTCCCATGTACTTTTGACCAAGGATCCAATGGGGTACCATATTCTCTAGACCTATCTACCCAAACGCTTGACGAGCGTTGATTTGGGTTTGCCTCCCATGCTTGAAACATTGATTGCTACAATATTTCTAAAGGGCTTGGGGGCAAAACAATTGCATGATCCATGTCGACCTTGTCTTTTGCGACCTTCGTGGAAGATATCATGTTGCAGGTTACTACGAATGGTATATTTCCTATGTAAATAGGAGGTGGTAGCGCGAAAGTTCCCATCAATGTGGGGTCTTTCAATAATCCTACTCCGATATCTTGAAGCGAATGGTTGCTCTCATGGATCATGGGAATGCTTCATGTAACTTGTGAACTATTAGGGAGGAAGTTCTGTTGGTTGACGACTGTAATCCCTCCTTCAAACGGGAATGCAATCTTCCTAAAATAAGTCGACACAACAGCTGCCATGGCATAAATCCATGGTCTACCCAGTAGGATGTTGTAGTCAAGATTTCCATCGATGACCTCAACATCAATTTCTACTGTTTTTCCTCCCAGTTCAACTTTCAATTTATTAAGGATACCGTATGGGGTATAAGTCCTTCCGTCGAAATCTTTTAATGTCGTCGAAGATCGCGACAAGGTTGGAGATCCTAAAGTTTTCCAGCAACTCATCGACATAATACATGTTGATGCTCCCTCATCAATAATTGTTCTGTGAACAGTTTTGTTGAGGGCTTTCACTTGAATAAGGAAAGCTAGTTGAGCTGGTAACTGAGGATCGTATCCTTTGTGATCAAAGGATACAAGATTGGAATCCTTAGGATCAACCCCACCAATTGCTGATAACAACGCCTGCCTTTGGGATGGACAATTTTGTAGTACCTCAAGAGTCGACATAGCGGATGGCGATTGTGCCAAATCTTCCACTATGTTATAATGCTGCGCCGCTCTGGCGTGAGGATTAAATGTCGACTTGTGTACTACACCCTTTGGCGGTTTGATTGTTAATTCAGGAATTATGGGTGGGACAACTTCGGTTGAAGTTTTTGTCGAACTACTTGGTTGATCTTTACCTTTGTCGTTCAACAGTTGCGGATTCCCGTAATCTTTGTTCCTTGTCGAAATCAAAGCATCATTTTGCTGCTTGGAGACCGACAACATTAGCACTTGCGACGGGGAAGCATTTCCACTATCAACCAGATTTTGACCTTGATTGGGAAATGGATCAGTTAACACAGCTGAGGTTTGCGAACTCTTCAAGAACCTCTTGAGCTCTGCTCTAAATGGACAATCTTGTGTCCAATGATCCTTGTCACATATAAAACATGGACTTTTTGGTTTCCCTTTCTTAGGAGGGTTTGAAGAAGTTCTTTCAGGTGATGACTCACTTTGTTTCTTCTTCTTCCCTTTGTTTTGCTTCTTCTTGCTTCTTGGTTGATTGGTTTCTTTGCCTTTATCTGCTGATATGGAATTTACTTCCGAAGCAAGAACTTCCTCATTCGCATTTTGATCTGAAGTCTTACGGGCTTTCTGAGACGAGGCCTTTTTCGATTTCGCGCTTGCAGTGCCAATCACACCATCGCCGGCATGAGAGTCAATATTCAATTTAGGAGGAGGAGGAATTGAGAATTCTGGTCTAGGGGCGTCAGGTATTTTGTCGTAGAGCGTGCCAGACTGAGTATATACTAAGTCTAGATATTGAGCACGAGCAATGACTTGCTCCTCTGTTATGACTCCCCCCTTGGCCACATCTTTCGTTATAGCCAGAAGTAACGACTTGATAAACCATTCAGCTAATAGCTGATTGGGAACGTAGGTTTTTACCATCCTTCAACGACGACGCCACTCATGTATATGATCAGATATATGAGTGGCAGTTGTCTGCTTGAAGTTGGTTAATATTTCAGTTCCCATTTCATACCTTATTGGTAATTGAAAATGGGTTAAGAAAGTCGTGGCTAAGGAGCTGAAATTGTCGAAAGAGGCTCTTGGCAATTCAATACCATTTAGCCGCTGGACCTATCAATGTCCTCTGAAAGAGGCGAAGCCTTATTGAATCATCGTTTAGAGTGTTCGATGAACACCATAGATGGAAGGTCATCACGTGATTCGACGGGTCTTCACCCGGATTTCCATTGAATTTAGGAATGTCCGAAGGAAGTTTGTGAGGAATCGCTGGCCACCAAGGGGCATAAGCAATCGGATCATTCGTCAACCGATGTAAATCGGGTAACTCTAGAGTTGCCACGAACGGTAACTGCTGATTCAGGTTAGGCGAAGCATAACCAGGGTAAGATGGAATCGCCTGAGCAGTTGGTCTTTGCATACCAGCATAATGTAATTGATGTTGGTATGATTGATACGGTTGATGGACTACACCACTGTAAAGTGGTTGATTTTGACCGTTTTGGATATACGGTTGTCCACTGTTCGCAAAGATCTGCTGTTCAGAACCTTGGTACACTTGCTGGAATTGTGGTTGTTGGTATTGCACCAGCCATGGTTGTGAAGCCATGTGCTGTTGTGCTATACTAACCGTTGGACCAAGATGTGGGGTAATGGTACCCATTTGTACTTGTGTCGCCCTGCCAGTTGGAGATTGTGGTTGAGTCACAGGGTCAAGGGACTGTTGCATTCCAACCTGAGAAGTCTGAGGTTGACATACAACAGGCATCGTTTGAACTTGCGACACGGTTACAATCGCTGGTGTTGTCGGGATGTTCGTCACAGGTACACATTGTTGCATAGAATACACAACTCTTGGTTGCTAGGGTAGCATAGGTACCCAACCACTTGTCGTAATTCCAGTATAACCTGAATACTGTTGTGAACTCCCGTATGGGTAACCTCCCGGAGGGGGTAATGAAAGGGCATACTGCCCCCCATATGGTGGTGATCCGGTACTGAAAGGTATTGTTAAACCTTGATGACCGGATTGCCCAAACTGACCTCCAAACGGATCAATTTGTTGAGTTCCAACATAAGAGTTACCGGGTATTATCCCGGAAGAACAAACAGGAACAGACCACATTGTCGTTATAGCCCCTGAAGGGGTTCCTTCCAGCTGTTGAGAGCTAGTTGGGACAGATGGTATGCCGGCAAACATTGTTGGAGTGACAGCAGGAGGTTCTGCTATTGCTGTGTCATTTGACACGGTCCTAGATGTTGACGGTTGTTCAGACATTTTGAGTCTATCCAATAGATTGCCTAGCGATTCTACAGGAACTTCTCCTGGTGATAGGCTAACTTCTGATGTAGAGGGATATAGAGTGACCCCTACTCCAAAATGGGTTGGAGTGGTTGCTTGCGGATCTTCTACAATTTCCTCTATCGCAATCAGACCAGGTGGAAGAGGAAGACCGTCAGGTCCGTAAAATATTTCTGGTGCCGAAGAAGGGGTTGATTCGACGACGACAGTTGTTTGAGGAGCAAGACTCTCTAAACCGGTTACAGATGGAACTGATTCAGTAACGCAAGTATTTGCTCTCAGACCAGGATCAGTGTTACTGTCCCTCTGGGGCTGTTGAACTTCTTCAATAGAGGCAGGGTTCCCAGAAATGTTTGGAGTAACCGGAACCTCAGATGTCGTTGGAACAATTGTTCTAACTTTGATAGGAGATTTTGAACCGGTTAAACGAGTTCGCTTTGTCCGTACTGTTTTCGATTCCGGAGACAAAGACGGTTGACTCGTAAGCCTCCGCGAACGACGGGGTTTCAATTGACTTTCTTCCACGATTGCGGATTACTCGATCAACCAAAATACAAAGGGGAAAATGTGTTTCCGAATTGAATGAATTTTAGACGCTTTTAGACACAACTTGCTTTTTCACTTTTTAAGAGTCGAGAAAAAGCTAAAGATGACTCTAGTCTCCTTCGATGTTTTAACGAGCTCGAAGTGACAAATGCTCGGATGGACTTTTTCAGTTATAGAGTTTGAAAAAGGCCAAAAGAAACTGCTCTGGAGATCTAGGCAGAGGGTGTGCCAAACTTTTCGCAAAACCACAGAATACGTTTTACGGTACGGGTGGTCGATCTTCGTGAATGTTGTGTTCACTGCATTGCGATCAGTAGGGCGGCCGACATGGCTTCCTATGGATAAAGGCTTTGTTCCTATAGGGGTCTCCCAATATATACGCGACGGTACGTGGGAGCACAAGTCTGTATTGATACTTATCGCTTCACCGTGGAGGAATCACCCAACCACTCAACGCTAAGATATCACGTTTAACGACGCTGGAACACGTCTCTAGCTTAGACCTCTATGTGTTTGCGTTATGTTTCAAAGCGTCGTTATGTAAATTCAATTTATTTTAGGTTGATCTTGTTTAGCAGTTTGCCTTTATGGATCACCACGAGATGTATGGTACAACTCCTAAATGCAGTATAAAGATGAGAAGCAAGCTTTTTCAATCTTTTCAACTTATGAAAATCTTAACTACTGAGGGAAAAGAAAGATATCATATTTTCACACAGATCATAGAGCACAAACTAATGCACTTTTTCCTAAATCAACATGCAAGCTGTCAAAATGCATATGCACAATGCAGGTATTTCTTTTCTCTTTCTTAATGTTGATGTACTACAAAAAGAAAGCTGTTGTATAACTTTGAATTCAATTTCAAGTGAAAGCAAACAAGCTTTTGTCCAAAATCAAAAGACACCTTAAGATTTACTTGTTTCAACACTAGAAATACATAAATTCAAACCATATGACGAAATCAAAAGCTCAATCAGCTATGAACAGCAAACAAACTAACTCTTAAGATCAGAACGACACTTATCACAGGTCTAGATCTAAGAGGCCACAGCAAGACTAGTTCACTTTCGTTATGGGAAACTGCAAATGATGTAAGAAATACACAAAGAACAAATATAGTCTCTTTATACAATCGAGGCGGAATAGTGGCAAAGAAAGGTGGTTTCAGATAGGCACATTGACTGATAACAGGCTGCAAAAACATGGATGAAAACAGGGCAACAGAAAGCAGAGAACCCCAGTTGCACAAGGCCTCACTGGTTCAGCGCAGGTACAACACTGTCAGTTTGACATTCAGCGCAGGTAGCCCCTTCGGGACCTGCGTTGAAATGCAGACTGCCTTCACAGTGCCTGCGCTGAAGAGAGAAACTCTCGTTTCTCTTAGGTTCTGGGTCACAGATTGCTCAAAAATCAACAGTTTTTGGCCAAATCAAAGCTACCAATCAAGTACACACTAAAGGATGATTCAAAGGAGGATGAAAAGCTATCACTAAGAGCTGTTCAGAGTCCTTGTGGATCAGCTCTTCAAATCATAAACATGCCCAGAAACTGAGCTAGAGTAGCTGCCCTCTACTTTGCATTTGAAAGATCCAAATGCAGTTCGATTTGGTACTCCTTGTGTTTAGGAAATGAATAGCAAAAACGCAAACAACCAACAAGATACGATCCCCAGCGGAGTCGACAATTTGTTGTTGGGAAAAGTATCCAATACGGAATGACCCTATCCCACTCTAAGGGTGATAGTTCCTTAGCAACAATCAAAGCAAAGCTATCTAAGATTACTTCTTTATGAGATGTAAAAGAGGGGAGAAAGAGATCCACTAACCGATGTCTTTCGCTAATGGTTGATCCAATCTTCTCTCCTTGCTGCTTGCCCCCAGTTCCTTGCTCTTTCACTGGCCCAGCTACACCAAGATCCTACAAAATGGCAAGAGAGGGAAACTACAAGAAGCATACATTCATAATTGATTCAAGGATTAGAATAAATCAAATACACAAATATAACAATACACCATTGAGACATATGCATATAGAAGAACCTCAAATGCTTTATTAATGGAAGAAGTAAGATTCATGAAGTGATACAACCATAAGAGGCCCAATCCAGCATCACCTTCCCAGCAGAAAGAAATCTCCTCTTCACCTCCTTCAAAGAAAATCACCCAATAGTTCTAAACTCAAACCAACAGCAATTCTTTACATTCACAAGATTCCAGCCTCTGGATCTCATGGGAGAGAGATCCATATATAGGAGTTTGGAGAGAGGATGAGTCAGCCTGAGATGTGACTAGTGTCCTCTCCCACTCCAGTTCTTCTTTAGTTCTTGAGTCCACTTGGAGGTTCTTGCTTCCACTTGGAGATCTAGAACCTCTTACTCATCACCAGTCGAATTCCTTGATCCAAGTGTCATTTTGGAAGCTTCCTGGGCATTGACTCATTGAGGAATGAGACTTCCACATGTCAAAACTCACTCAGCACAGGTAGCCTTTGTTGGAGTTGACATTCAACGCAGGTGGTCCATGGAGCAGTTGACATTCAGCGCAGATGCTCAGTGGAGCAGTTGACATGATCCAGAATTGCCTTGTTTTTGAGTAATTTTCAGTGGAGAACTTGTTTGGATTGCTGTGGTTTGCTGACCTTGTTCCCCTAGGGGTAGGAACAACATGTTTAGGGACTTTGGATCCCTTAGATTATGGACATTTCATGCTTCATGCTGTAAGGCACAAAAATGTCTATAACAACAATAACAAAATCATCAATAAAAGGTCTCAGTACATCATTCATTAATCTCATGAAAGTAGCAGGAGCATTAGTTAAGCCAAAAGGAATAACCAGTGACTCATACAATCATTGCTTTGTCTTGAAAGCAGTCTTCCATGCATCTTGTTCTGCAACCCTGACCTGATGGTATCCACTGTGCAAGTCTAGCTTGGTGAAATAAAAAGCTTCTTTCAATTGATCCAAAAGATCATCTATGCAAGGAAGGGGATAACAATTTTTTATTGTTATCTTATTCAGTGCTCGGTACTCAATGCACATTCTCCACGAGCCATCTTTCTTTATCACCAAAACGATTGGTGACCCACATGGTGATGTGCTAGGTCTGATGAACCCTTTCTCGAGCAACTCCTGCACCCGCTTCTTGATTTCAACATTCTCTAAAGCAGACAACCTGTACATTCCAATGTTAGGCAATGGAGCATCTTGCTGCAAAATAATATCATGTACTATTTCCTTTTTGGGTGGTAGACCTTTAGGTTCTTGAAACAAGATATCATACTCCGAAACAACCTTTTCTAAATCAGCTTGATGTTCAGCATTAAAACCCTCAAATACATTGGTTTTATGAAGTTTCTTTTCCTTTACAACCATCAGTAAGAATTGTTTGCATGAATTTATCATTCGTTTCATCTGCCCTGAGTTTATGAGAGTATAATTATTCTTGAGCTTATGAGCTCTTACAAATTATTTGATTCCATCTTTAACAAGTAGATACTTGTTCTCGGCTCTATAGAAAATAACTTTTCTATCATACAAGTAAGGACTTCCTAAAACAGTTCCACATATATCCAAAGGAATTATGTCTAACTCAACCTCATCTACAAATGCTGACCCAAAACAAAACTTGAGTTTGCACTGTCTAGAAACTTGTAGTTGTGCTTTATCATTTAACCATCCTAATGGGTAGGGTTTCTTGTGAGGTGTAGTAGTTAATCCCAATTTCTTTACAATTTCTTCAGAAATTAGATTTACTTGTGAGCCACTATCAAACAAGGTATCAATCTTTTGATGTTTGGAAATAACTCGAATATGGAAAAGCTCATGTCTTTTTCTCTCATTTTCTTCATCAATAATAGATTGTGCATAATTACTAGTAGGTGCTTTAGAATACTTACCTTTTATACTTGTAGCTGCAATAGTCGTTTCATCTCTTGAGTTTGACCCCAAATCCTTCTGAATAGCTGCAGTAGTCATCTTCTTCTTGCCCTCAAACTTCTTAGGTCTCAACTCTGGATGCAGAATCCAACAGTGCTCTTCATCATGCCCATCCTTTTTACAGTGAGTGCATGAAGCCTTGCTTTTCTGTGCAGTGTTAACCTTCCTTGCTTTCCACTTCTGCTTTCTTTTCTCCTTGGTCTTGCTTGTAGTGGGTTGGGATGGTGCCCCAACTTCTTGATTTCCATTCTTTCATTTAGCTTCTAGATGAGTACCTTGTACAGATAACTCATCTATACTAGTGGGATTAAACATGAGGATGGTATGCCTCATGTAGCTATGTAGACCACCAATGTACTTCAAAAGAGTTTCTGGTGAGTCTAATGAGATTCCTAGAGTCAATGCTCTCTTTCTAAATTCTTGAGTGTACCCTTGCACACTTTTCCCTTTCAACTACCGAAGAGGTTGCCAACTCGTCATGGCTTGTTGCATGTAGGCAAATGGATAGAACTACTTTTTGATTGCAGAAAAAATTCACTCCAGAGAGAGTTAGTCTTACCATGTCTTTTCATATCAGCTTGGGTTTTGCCTTCCCACCAAACCAAGGCAGTGCCTCCTAGGTGTAGGCTTGCCAGCTAAATCTTTCTCTTGTCTGAATCGATGTTCTGTACTCTGCAATAAACATCAATTTGTCTAATCCAATTCTCCAACTTTTCTGCATTTAACTCTCCATCATATATAGGTAAATCAAATTTAACATCTAGTTTGATCAAAGATGCTTTCTTTTTGTGTTCAGGGCTATTAGGAGGTGTGAGAAAGCTTTCCTCTTTCCCTTTTCCTTTTGAGTGATCATGGAAGTGAGACTCATCTTCTCCTTTGTCTTGCTTGAAGCCTGGTGAATCTTCTTCCTTATGCTTTCTAAAGTCCCTATACATTTCTTCTACCATGGACTTTATGGCTAGGAAACTATCTATGAATTAAGGTTCTGGTCCTATAGAACCTTCTTCTAACATTTCTTTCTGAGGATAGACTCTCCTAATTTTAGGATTAGTTTCAACCAACTCTCCTTCTCATAATTTGAGCTTTGATCTAGTTAGCATTCAACAGCTAAACCAACACAAGCTTGTCTAACCTTAACAGCCTAGAGCTCTGATACCACTTGATATGAAAATCACCCTTGAGTGACCTCAATTAATTAATTAATGAATGAAGGTATTACAGACTCATGTGTTGGTGTGTGTCTATGTTATTTTAGGCAATGGATCGATCAAATTGCAAAATACACAAACACTGGAAATATGGAAAACAACAGAGAAACATGGTAAGAAAATACAAGAACACAAAAATTAATAAGGAGTTCACCCTATCCTACAAGGCTACATCTCTGGTCCAGCTTTCAGTGGTGGCATTTTTTTATTGTGTCTTTAAAGAAGAGAATTACAATGAGGAGCTCAATCTAAGTCCCATGAAATAGAATTGCTTGGCAGGGTGGTTCTTGGATTCCCCAAGCCACTAGAGTGCACAGACTCTTTTCCTTACTAGCTCTTGACCTCTCTAGTCTATAATGGGAGGAGCCCAATGTGGTGCTCAGTTCCCTGACAGATCCTCTCAGGGATGGCTCGATGCTACCTTATGCTGCAGGTCAGCTCGACTCTCTGTCTTTTTGCTCTTTCCTTCACTGTCTCTTCGTTCTTTGTCTTCATCTCTCCTTCTTTCTCTGGTTCTTCCTCTCGGTGTCCCCCTCTAGTGTCCTATTTTCTGTGTGTTCATCGCTTAAAGCCACTCTGGCTCACGACTACTTGATTCCGCTTCCTTCCTCCATTTGATCACCTACTATTGTTCACTTGGAATTCCATGTCTTCTGTGTCATCATCAATGGCTCACAGGGAGTGGCCACTTTTCCTCCTATGAACTGCACCAACTTTTCCTCGTCGGTTCGGCCCTTTGGTTACGTCAGGAAATGACTCATCCACCACCTTAGCAGTCAAATCAGACCTTAAATCCCTATACATCACAGCTCAATCCCCTGTCAAATCCGGTTCTTTCATTGGCCACGATCTCAGCCATTAGATTTGGAGCCCCTAGATCTGACACCATTTGCTCATTTCGCGCGGTTGACTTGCTTGACCGTCAGTGCACGATGAGCAGCGGTTTTCTCTCTCCTCCGCCTGCCACACATCGGGCGTTGAGTGGAATCGCTCATTTTTCTCCAAATCTGCTTACCTCCCAATGGTGCCCCCGATGAATATTGCCAGTTTTGGAGTGCGGGTCCCGCCTTTAGCCTTTAGCGCTTTTCCCCATGGTTTTCCTGGCTCTCATGCAACCGAGTGCTCGGGGCCTCTCCTTCTCGAGGGGTTTTGCCTAGCAATGCGTGATTAGCGCTAAGCACTAATCACGCATCAGAAACTGCCTCCTTTTCTCGATCTGAGCTTCCTAGGTGCTAGTTTCGCCTCCTGCATGGTCTCCATGGACCTCAGTTAGCACGCTTTGACTGAGGTCCTCATCGTTCCTCACTGGTTTCCAACTGGCACTATTCAGAGGTCTTCCTGATCGCTTTTTGCTCTTAAATTCAAAGTTTTGTCCTGATTTGATACAGTCATGGTGCTTTGATTATTCTTCATGGATCCAATTTGGACCAAAAAGAGAGCTACCATGGAGACATGAAGGAGATCATGGACCAAGGCAGAAAGAAGACATCGCATGATGATTGAGAGGATTCCAATCTTGATCCAAGACCCTTTGGAGGGTGAATATCAAGAACAAAGAATATATTCTAGGAAGATGAAGCATAGATTAGATCTACCATCAACAATGAAAGATTAAGTAGCAAGGAGGATAGGTTCGCATTGAGACCTCATCATAAAGTCTATGTCATCATTACCAAGTTGTAACTTGCACAATTGTCATCATAATGGTCAAACTATGTCCTTGTTTTGTGTCACATCATCATGTGGAATGTAATGAAGTATTTTCAAAGAAAAGACAAAATGTAATGTGTGGAAGTCCAAGAGTCATATGTGGAATATCAAGAGTCACATAGTCATATATGGACAAAAGTCACATGAATAATTTCAAAAGTCACATAGAGAAGTCCAAAGGTAATTTAGAAGTTCATGAGTTGTTTATAAGTTCAAAGGACGCATTAGAAATTAAATAATAATGAGGGTAGTCCAAGAGTCATGAGGATATGAAAGGTCATTCCTCTTGTTATAAATATAACCTCATATCTCAAGTAATGGGATTATAGGGGAATCAAGCTTTGTAAAGATAGTCTTGGCTTCTCTACTTGGCATAGGATAGAATAACTACTTTTTGTAGAAGAAAGAAGTGACTTAATGTTCCATTATTTGAACTAGTGCTTCATCGTTGTAACTGTGTACTTGGATCTTTCACCTAATTCAAATTCAATGAGCCAACACATTTTCATGCATGTGCCATAGTATTTTAGGACTATCCTCAAGATGTTTACAATATATGTTGTGTTCATATGTACTAGAGAAATTGAACTATTTTTGTGCCTTTGGTACTCATCTTGTTGAATGTGTGTTGTATTTTCTTTAACATCGTTATGTGAAATATTTTGCTAATGAATATTTTCATGCTATCATGTGTCTGTCTTAGGTTGGTAATATTACTTCCTTCTAGAGACTTACTCTCATCTCCCACTTGTGAAGGTCTCCTTTTACACATTGAAATTGGTGTTCCAAAATGTCAAATTACTTGCTTATTCAAGGTCTGTGTATATAATATCTTATGTTATTCATTAAAACTGACTAAAACTTTAAGTTATGGTGGTCGGGCTGATACTTTGGATGGGTATCCTACTCCAAATGATGTGAGGTCTAATTGGGACTTCACAATGGGGAGACCCCATGTATGTTGGTGATATCCAACCATATCAACACAATAATAATGTAAGGGCACAACAATAAATTTTTTTGGGACACACTAGTATTATTGGGACCTAACATGCCCCTCTCCTTGAAAAAGTTGTTATCCTCAATGTATGAGTATTTTTGGATGCTTCTATAGAAAATAATCATCTTACCATGTGGAATATTCAGCAGGAAGGTTATTCAAATTAACGAGATACTCTGAAATTGATTGAATATGTAACTATCATATTATTTTTTTCATGACCACTTGAGGCTTTAGTGTGATTTTCCTTCCTTTTCAAGTTTTGACAATATTTTTTGAACTAGAGGCTTTTCACCTATAACCTTCTTTAAGCATGAAACATGGAAAACTAGGTGTACTCGAGAAGATGCATGTAGCTCCAATTTGTATGCCATAGTACTAATATTTTGCAACATCTTGTAATGACCATAGTACTTGGGTGATCATTTATTATCCTTCTTAGCTTACTTGAGGTATGCCTTCAAAACTTCTTTCACTACGATGATGATATGCCTGTTTTTTCATTCGATTCTTCTCTAGAGTCAAGTTGTCCTTTAAGAGTTGGATAACTTCTTGTTGATGCTCGATGTGCTCTTCCACTTCCTAAACATTAGAATTTTCTCTTAAAGACAATGTGATGGATGGTGGATGATATCCATAAAGTACCATAAATGGGGTCATTTTTGTTGCGGTATGAAAGGAAGTGTTATACCACCCACTTTTCATAGGTAATCACTTGACCCATTGTGTTTTTTTATTAAATACAAATAACAAAGGTGTCCTTCCAAACATTTGTTCACTATCTCAATTTGATCGTCATTTTACAGATGATAAGATGAGTTATGAGCTAATTGAGTACCAAGACAAGAAAATATTTTTTTGTAAAAATTTCTAGTGAAAATGCAAACTTTGTCACTTACAATAATATTTTGGTTTCCGTGTATATTTTGAATTGTTTCCATAAATGAGGTAGAAAGTGTATTGGCTTTGAAAGGATGAGATAATGCACAAAAGTGTGCATACATGGTAAGTCTATCAACTACCATCGTCATGACACTCTTTCCTTTAGAATTGGATAAACTTGTGATAAAATCCATTGATACCTCCTCTCAATGCTAACTTGGAAAGGCCAAAAGTTATAATAGACTTGGCGTTTTAATTGTCTCAACTTTATTTTGTTGGAAAACCAGTCATTCTACCACAAACTTCTCAATATCATATTTGAGGCCATCCAAAAAAAAAAATCCTTCTTGACCCTATGGTAAGTTTTTAAAGATCCTAAGTGCCCTCCTAAAGTAGAGGTGTGCAATTCCAAAACAATTTTTTATTTTAGTTGCAAGTTATTAGATATATATAAGTGATATTTGTACCATAATGAATCATTTTTCGAGATAAATGTATCAGATGCACTAGGATCTTGCTACAACTTTTGAATAAGTGTCCACACCTCTTTTTCATTCTTCCACTCATATCTTTCTTTATTCATCCAATTATGTTGGATAATATAAATTTCATAGAGAAATGCTTTCACATCATCATCGCTTCTTGAGAGTGCATCTACAACAAATTTTTTCTTCCCTTTTTTGTATATGATTTCAAAATCATAACCCAATGTCTTAGTGACCCGTTTTTTCTTCTATTTTGAAGATAATATTTTTTCCAAAAAGAACTTAAGACTATCATGATCTTTTTTAAATTTAAGTATCTTCCAATTAGGCAAGGGTTTGATTTCTTCAAGGCATGTAGTATTGCCAACATTTCCTTCTCATAAATAGGATTATTTAAATAATTTCCCTTTATTGGATGACTTTCAATATTAATGGGTCTTCCTTCTTGCATTAAAGAGACACAAATTCCATTTCCTAAGGCATCACCTTCCACAATAAAGGTTTTTGTGAAGTATGGTGTATCGTCCAAAAAATGCATCTTTCTTCAGTAATGTTGTTATAAGTGCTACTATTTTCCCATATTATTAATAAACTTGCAATAATACCCTTTCAACCTGAGAAATCCAAGAATATTCTTTAGGGTTGTGGGAATTTTCCATTCCGTAATGGCCTTAATTTTGTTAGGATCTACCTTAACACCCTCATGAGATACAATATGACCCAAATATTCCCCTATACCCCAAATAACAATTTGGAGGGTTTTGTATACAATAGTTCTTCTTCCAATAGTTAAGAACCATCTCATCAAGTTGAACATGATCTTTCCGAGATTTGTTGTACATTAGTATATCTTCAGAAAATACTAACACAGTTTTTTTGAGAAAGGTATTGAAAGTAGAATTCATCAAACTTTAAAATGTGGAAGGTGCATTAGTAAGGCCAAAAGGCATGACCAAAAATTCATAATGACCTTCATGGATTCTATATTTTTTTTTTGGAATGTCTTCTATCTTCATTCTGAATTAATGATATTTGGAATGAAGATCCAACTTGGTGAGGTAAATTGCTCCATGTAATTCAATCAAAAATTCATCAATGATAGGAATGAGAAATTTATCTTTAATAGTGACTTTATTGTGCTCTCTATAATCTGGACACATACGCCATGATATATCATTCTTGTGAACCAATACTATTGGAGAAGAGAAAGACATTTGGCTATGATGAGTTTTACCTACCTCTAGAATGTTTACAACTGTATGTTCAATTTTACTCTTTTAGGCATAAGGATATATATAAGGTCTAATGTTTGGAGGAGCACTACCTCGAATCAATTTAATATCGTGATCATGATCATGAATAGGTGAGAGACCTTTGGGAGTTGCCTTGGAATGATTTTTCAGGACTCTTTGATGATATGGAGAAATGGATGATTTTGATGTTTGAACATCGATTAAGAATAATTGTGCAATTACACCTCGTTGTACTTTCTTAGAAAGATTTTCCATGCCATTAAAGTTGATTAACTTCCTTGGTTTCCCTACGCTATCCCTTAATTCAATTTCCTTTCCTTCCTAGAAAATTTTCAAGAAACGATTCTGAAAATTAAAAGTTATTGTCTCCAAAGATTGTAACCATTGGACTCCTAATACAACATTAGCACCACCCATTGGAATGGAAATAGTTGGAATATTCAATATATATTCCCCAATGGTTATCTTGATATTATGGAACTTCCCTAAGTTATTTATATTTCCTCTATTTGCAACCATTGCTTGAAACTTTGGTGTTAGATACATAAAGAAGTTCAATTGCTTGGCTATGTTACAATGAATACAATTATGGGTACTACCCAAATCAATGAGTACTACCTTTTTCTTCTTGACATATCCTTCTATATTAAGAGTTTTAGGAATTGTAATTCCTACCAATGAATAACAAGATATTGTTGGATTCATTTCTTATTTTCCTAGGATTGGTTCCTAGTGTATAACCTCTTCTTTTGATGTTTCTTATTCCTTTTCTTCCTCCTCTTTACAATCTATGTAAAATAATTTCTTCTTAGCACACTTATGGCCTTTAGTCTATTTGTTATCACAAATGTAACAAAGTCATTTTTCCTAGTTTTTTCCTCCAGTTTTTGAGGTGTCAACCATGTAGGTTGTGGGAGGCTAGGAGAAACACTTCCATCTTTGTATTTGTGATTGGTAGACTTCCTTGTTGCCATAATTTTGATTCCAACTTTTATTGCCACCCTAAATGCATTTTCCAATGAATTAGGTTCCCAATGGAAAACCTGATGTTGGATGCAAGGAAAATTTTAGGGCTAATATTCATAGGTGGGCTAATTTTCCATGTTTTTTCCAAAAAAAGACCCATTAATTTCCATTTTTTTTTAATTTTTCGCCCAAATTTCATCGTATAAAAATATTTTGCCTTAAAAATCACCAAAATTCGATGTAGAGAATATATAAAATTATTAAAAATTTGAATATCTTTATGGAAATATAGCCAAGAATTTTACATATTTCATATCATGTACTAGTGCAATTCACCAAGGATTCTAAACTTTAATATAAATTCCCATCCTTAAAATTTGACCTGGTTGGATGTTATCCTTTAAATTACTTATGAATACATCAATCATATGCTCCTCTAGAATATCAGCTACCTTGATATTTAATCTTTGGAAGTCATCAATGTGCTCTTCCATTGAACCCTTTTTGTTTGAGATTTATCAATTGGCTAAAGAAGGTATTTCTCTTTGTATCCTTATAATGTGATACCAATTCCTATGTGAAAATTGATTTAAGAGAAAACATATGTTGATACCACACAAACTTATTGGGGTCTAAATATAAATATATGATGTGTACCTTTTGAATGTGTGGCATGTAATGTAGATCAAAGAATTGCTCCATGTGTAGTATCCATGTTACTGGATCCTTGCCGTCAAACTTCCTCATATCGATCTTTGGAATGTGGTTGGTATTCAACCAAAATTTAGTGTCTCTAAAATCATGATTCACATTTCTTTTGTTCTCATCATGAGTTTTATTGAATACCTTGTTGCCATTAGGAAACATTTCTTGTTCGTCAAACCTTCCGTTTCTGCTTTTAAACCGTCCTTCAAACCTTCCATGTTTGATTTTTAAACCATTCTTCAAACGATCCATCTTAGCTTTGAGTTCTTTTTTGGTTACTCTTTGCGAGAGTGAAATTTGTTGCACTTTATCTTGTAATTTTTATATATAATGTTGCATTTCTTCTCTTATTCATGTGTCATAGTAGAGATTTATATTGGCTTACTTAGTGTATCCATTTTTTTGTTTCAAAGAATTTTGGAACCACATAATGATATCTATGCTTCACTATGCCCTTTGAATCACTTCAAACTGATTTTTCAAACAATAGTTGTGCAAAGTTTTAAAAAATACACATATTTTTATGATTTTTATGAGCTCAATCTTGAAATTGTTGTATCTATGTAATTTCTCCCAACCAAAGTCTGAAATTTATTTTTATGGTAACTTTCTATGCCTTATTTCCAACCCCACTAGTTAGACCAATATTAGATTGTTCAATATAAAGTTATGCAAATTTTACCAAGATGACATGATTATAGACTGGTTAATTGTAGCGAACTTGTATGGGATGCCACATGTCACTGTTTTAACCTTAGTCCCTAAAAATGATACAAGGGATACAAAATTCCATGAAATTTTCTTCATTTTTTACAAAATTCAAATTCGATGCATGAAGAGATAGCTATGATGATTTTACTCAAAACACCTGTTTGAGATAAAATTTTGGAGCATGACGAAACCATAAATTCCTTGGACCATATCTCCACAAATATAGTGAACAAAGATCTGAAATTTTTACATGTTCATAAAGGTTTTATATCCTCATGGCATAAATTTCAGCTTTTGAATCCTCGCATAAAAAAAATTGTAGTGAAAATTCCAAGATTACCTATTTGAAGAATCAAAACCCTAGGATCCATAGTTTCGATACCAAATGTTATGTAACTAGATTACAAAACAGAATAAAATATAGATCAACAACTTAAAAATAAGCCTCTTCAATGGTGAAACCTATTTTTACATCACGTAAAGGAACAATCCTTGGATGATACAAATGACAAGACCTCCTTAGTATATATAAGAGTCTAAAGGGTCATAATATAATCATGGACTACGTAATAATAATAATGTAAGCATAAAATAATAACAATAGTGGGCTTCTATGGGTCACAAAAGTAAAAATATGGGGCTACATGGGCCACAACAATAACAATATGGGGGCTACACCATTTCCTCACCAACGACACCTTGTATTGGGATATGTGTGTTTGCGAGTTAACTCACCAAATAAATTTTATTTTTTTCCTCCATCTTTACCTACCCCATTTAATGACCCAATTTGAAACTTTAATACTGGTAATTCCTATTTGCGTCTAAAAGTATCGAGCATTGGATCATTCACAATCATATGTCTTTGAGTCTTCTTTGAGTTTTAATCCTGCCATCTGGGTCTATGCTCCTTGTTCCCCATTTCTTCTACTTCCCCCCTATCTATCAATTTTATTCCCGTAGGTATTCAGTCTCTTAAATCTACAACCCAGTTTGAATTGTTTGACCCACAAGTGCGCACTCTACATGATCTGTATGGAAAATATTTGAATGTTATCCTCATTGATAGTGATTTCACTGATAGATATATGTTCCCTACTTTGAGGCCTGAGATCTATTTGGATATCTAGCCCACCATTATCGACACTATTGTCCCTAAGGTCAAACCCACATTTCAGAATTTCTATGAGTCTACTTTATCGGTGCTACATGGCCTACCGATATTCAGTACCACTGGAGAAATTGATCGATGCACCAAATTTCTTATTATTTGAATCCATAATGGATCATTATGGATTTATAAGGAGTATCTGATTCATGGCATGGAATCCATAAGTTAACGGGACTATCAAGGTATGTTTATGACGTCTCTATAGCATTCCATGCAGGGGGCAAGCATAGTAAAAATATAAGCACGACTACTATCTATCAGAAGTATGGAACTAAATGTAAATGACAAAGGCCTAATATCGATATGATCAAACATCTCTAAGTAAAATTTTCATGCCATTTAATTGATGGAAAAGTCACTTGACATGACACGAAGGGTGAGTGCACACTCAATACTATTTTGTGGCTGAGTTTTTCATTTAAGGGTCTTTAGTGTAAGTATTTGTTGGATGAATCATTTCATGTTTGTGAAGAAGCATATCAAAAAGGAGGCTATTTCATTTATGGATACCTTATTTTTTCTATTTTGATGTTGAAGTGGAAGCCCCCTATTGGTCATGTTCTTCATGCCCCTACAGACTGTAAAGCCTTGGCCATAACCTATGAACCTTGGAAAACTCATTCAAACTCCCATAATGTCTCTTTTAATGAGTCTAACTTTGGTGAATGGTACAACAAATGATTCAATCTACTCAGATAATTTGAGTTGCACAATCTTTGCAAGATAGGCATGCATATCAAATATGGCTCAACATAACCATTGTTATTTATGCCCTAAGGATGTCGATAAAGACAAGTTCCATACTCTCTTGTTACCTTATTATTTATTAGAGGAGGCTCTTCATAAGGAGGTCATGAGTTAGTGTGGTGTCTAGAAACTCTAATAGCCTGATAGGATTTACTATGCCTTTAGTGGCATCACGCGACAAAACCAACTAGTAGTTGAATCGTCTTATTCTCGTAGGCATAAGAATTCTCCTCCATCTTCCACTTATGACTGTCGAGACCATCAACCCCTTATTAAGAAACTTTTATCCCATATCATTCCACCTCCTGGCTCCACTTCCACTTCTACCACAATTGCACTTTCCACAAGTTCCCCAATCCTTGATGTAGTCCTTTGAACACAAATCCATTTCAACCAACACTTCTTCCTGAAGAAACTATCACAACCCCAACTACAACACCCTCTTTATATAATATGCCTTCTATAAATATGATGAGGATCGACCTCTCAAATCTTATCCATGTAGGTGATGATGAGCCACTTGCGACAACTACGCCTACATTAAATATGGAGGAAGTCCCACCATCCACCATTCCCTCCACAATCCAGGCTCAGATATTTTCTTCTCCACCAAATTAAAACCCTCCCTATACTGATTCATATGCACCTTCCACACATTATGTTAATGATCCCTTTGTTGTTCCTCCATTGGATACTACTATTTCTTTTCCACCTCCCAATATTTTGCTTCCACCACCAGTGTCACCCTCTACCAACAAACCAAAAATATGTCAACTATCCATCTAATAAGGACATACGAAGACTACAAAACAATCTAAGCATAGACATTTAGAAAGTTTAGTTGCAAGTGGTAAACCTTTGCAAACCAAGATTCCCTCGGCTAACACTTTTTCTATAGGAGACCTCAAGTCCTAGTCTTCTAGCCAATTTTTTCAGTTTATTAGAGTTTCTTCATTACAACTAGAAGAATGAATGATTTTAGTAGAGTTGAAGCAGTCTGAACTCACTCAGGTCCATTAAAAACAAAAACATAAAATAGCTCAACTTTTACAAGACCAAGACATATTGCAGCGACAACTCCCTCAGGTCAAAGAAGAAACATATCGACTTTAGCAACAGAAGGACAAAATCAATCAAGAATTTTTCAGCATTCAAGCCAAGCTTATTCAGATGTGGTCATAATTATCACACACTATTCCTATGTTTCTAGAGGATATTTTAAATCATGAGCCCATTCAATATTTATATTTGCTTAAAAATGCTTGGGCTATAGTTGAGAACAAATATCTTGAGTGTAATATTACTGAGTTGCGGGAAAAACTACTAGACCCTACTATAGAGTATATTCAACAAATCTACCATGTTATAAAGAAATGCACCACTCTTTTCTCCAGGCTTCAATAACACACATAAGGCTCTCAGGATATGTTCAAACAGGTGTAATACTGGCAAGGTCTTCTCGCCAAGTGCAATCAACTGGTCTATAAGTTGCAAGATGAGGTTAATAAGTTGATGGATGAAGTTCAATCCATTGTTGATCTAGATAAGAAGAACATGAATTTTGAGGAGATAATCTAGATTACGGCACTAGAGGATGAATCACACAAATTAAAATAAGTGATTTGAGATCTCAAGCCTACTGTCCAAGAAAAATACTTACAGCTCTACAAGCTCAGTCTTGATGTAGATATTCAATGGAATGCATTTCTTGCTACCCATATTGAGAAACCATATGCTAAGAGAACTAAACACTTTGTTACTAAGAGTTCTACTTTGATGGGGACCTAGAAATACCACTTGGATATGTATACCTGCTTCCGCGGTAAATTTTTAGACGTTATTCTAGAGTTGGGTCTTTCACCTGAAGGAGAAACATTTGAACAAGAGAAGGAGGGATCAACATGAGTTGTGCAGCCACAACAAAGATCAAGTGAACAATAAGAAGATTGACTCAAGGGAAAGTCATTTTTTGGACAATTTTGGTTGGAATACAGTTGCGGAGAATATGTAGCACAAGATAGGAAAGAGTATGGTTAATATAACTAGGAGGAAATGGAAAAGAAGGAAGTGGTAAGCAGAGGACCAAGTGTTTATTTTGGAATTTTTCAAGTAAGCAAAGGAAGGATTGAGCTATTACAATTGAAAGAATCAAGTGGATGTGGAACAAGCAAGTATGGATCTTGTTAATGTGGTTAAACTTGACTCCATCAAGCAAGCATAAGTTAAGATGGATAAGATAAATGGGATAAAACCTATATATAGACATGCAAAGCGAGTTGCAAAGCTAGGGAAGTAGTAGGAGAAGATTGTCATGATGTTGGAATTAGGACATGCAATATGACAATGTAATTTCCGTTGTAGTATTGTTGTAATTTTGTGTCTGCAATGAGGGTCCTCGTAGATCTAGCCAAGCTAATGAAGATTTGTAGATGTAATATTGATCAAGATAATGATTAAAGGAGGCTATTGCATGGACCTCTATTCTGTTTTATGTATGGATGTGTCTATGTTTATGTTCCTACTTTATATATTTGATATATTATGTCAAGAATCTATGTAATACATTTATTTATTTTTTGCGCAAAGTTTCTCCAACCAATATGTCATTGTTAATGACTAGGATGCATATTTTAATTTCTTTTATCAATTTTATCATCATCTGAACCCTAATCATCATGCATAAGTCTTGTCATGCTTAAGGTGAGACTTTCTTCCATTTCGAAGATCAAATATGTCTGTTATGGTAGACTACAACAAGTTATTTTTTGGAACCCTATTGTAGAACATCGGGTCTTTATAATAAAAATTTTGCCAAACAAATATCATAAATATTCTTCTTTCTTCTTCAGTTAGGATTATTTCCTTTCTTACCCATATTTACTTACAATTTTATTTTCTTGAAAAAATCTCAAGCATAGTTTGACACTGGCGAATTTTGAATTTTTTTCCCTTTGAATATATCATGAAGCCTGTCTCGTACTTAATATATCTTTTGGCTCCTCCCTCTAGGTGAGATGCTCCTAAAATCTTGGCCATGTCTTATGTGTGTGATTGACTTCTTTCGTCAAGGATAGAGACACCAGGATTCTGATATTCATTTTAGTTACCAAGGTTTTATGTTTAATTTGATTTCAAGGTTATTATGTTAAAAATTACCGTGAAAGAGTGTCCATGGTTAAAAGGAACATGTTCCTTCTTTGTAATTACTTTCAAAATACACTATCCAGAAACCTTCATTCATTGGTAACATTATGGTTACAATTTTTCATATAGGTCATCTTTTACCATTTCACATATTAACTCTATTATTTTGCAATTATCGTTAACGTGTTGAAACTTGTTTAGTATATAATAAAAATATTTCCATTAAATAGACTAAGTTTATGAATTTATACTCCATGAATGCTCTTTTCCTTTTTAATTTATAAGAAGAAATATCATATTATCTCTTTTCGAAATCATATTCTTGATTCTTTCATTTAACATTGTTTTCGAGTACATGGAAGACTCAATCCCTTACTCATTCCAACCTATAACTTCATACTTTATATATATATAAAGTATGAAGTTATAGGTTGGAATGAGTAGGTTATGTATATATAACCTTATTATCATAGGAACATAAATCTATATTTTATCTCTTCCTAAAGTATTAAGCCAGTTCGGCTTTATCAATATATCATTTTAATTGATAATTGCATACTTTTCATTCTTCCAAATGTTTTATGGAAGGAAAAGAACATTACCAGTGTATCTTTATGCAACAATTTTTTTTATCGACTAAATGATTTTGCATCTAATTTATCACATCAATATACATAAAAAAATTCCAATTATTACTTTCTTCAATACAATACTGAAGATAGATATATGTCCTAGAATTACATAGTAAAAAATCCTATGATAAAAGATTCATCTTATTCATCCATTTAAGCACATGACTACAAATTTCCATATGTAATAATGGAAAAAATATATCTATTCCTTCTTTCATTTTCTTACATAAAACATTCAAAATACTTACATATACTATAATAACATTTTGTTGCATACAAATACATTTAGTATAAATATTTTTGTTGCATACAAATACATTTAGTATAAATATGACAATAAATTGTTTATAGTACCCACTTAATAATACTTTTTCTGGAAAATAATGTTGGAAATTCAATTCTCCACCCAACCTTAAATCTTTCTCCTGAAAGAGAGCCCTCGAGATTCAATAGCCTACAATTTATCTTAACCTTCTATTATTTTCTCTATCACTATACCTCTCACATTAAATTTAGCACTGCATGAGTCTCACGAAAACATAGGACAAGAAGAATACCCCTTTCCAAGGTTCTATTGGTGATTACTAACTACCTCCTCCTTATCCACGAGGCGGTAGGTAGTTACTTGCTCATTAATGTGCTTTGCTTCCCCAATTTTATAAGACAATTTCCTATCCTTTTGGGGAAGTTATTGATAAAGTTAATATTCCATGATTATTAATCTAATCCTCATATTAGATTCCTACGTCTTACATCATCAAGGGTGATTAAAGTCAACCACCAACTAGAAGGGTGGTGCTAATGACTAGAAGGGTGACCCTAAACATCTATTATTTTATCAAGTTAAACTATATATATATATTTATATTTATATTTATATGCAGACATACATACATGCATACATATGTATTATTTTTATCAAGTTAAACTATATATTATATATTTAAATTTATATTTATATGCAGACATACATACATGCATACATATGTATTATTTTCATGAAGCTTGACACCAATTTTGTTCACTGTAATGGGTGTCAGAAATATTTGGGGGGGGGGGGGGGGGGGGGGGGTGGGGTGAATCAGTATTTCGCTTACCATTAGTTAATTATTAGATTTTAGAGCATCAAAAATAGAATAGTAATAAACAACACAGCACAAAAGTAGTGCACAACAATTGTTTTAGGTGGAAACTCTTCCGAGACAAAAACCACTAAACACTTTTCAAATATTTTGTGAATACAAAAATGCTTCAACTACAACTAAAAGGGAAACCCAAACTACCTAGTATTCTAGAAAAACCAAGGATAATTTTAGGGGCGAATGTTCGCCCTTTGGCGAAATTAAGGGGTTTTAAATTTTTAGTGGGCGAATATTTTGTATCATAGTACATTTTTACAAATCACCTCAAATAGCCCACCTTATTTTAAGGGAGAGGGTAAAAAAGGTAAATTTAGCCCTTGAAATTAGGACTTACAACCTTCCATTCGCCCATTTTCAAGAATAGGTTTTATTTAAGTGAATCCATTCGCCGATTTTCAAGAATAGGTTTTATCTAAGTGAATCCTATGGGCCAAATACCATATTTATAAAAGAGGTATGGTAAATTAATGAAAATATAAATAAATGAGAGGTATGGTAAATAAATAAAACATTTTTTATATTTACTCCATAAGTCCCCTTATATACATGTAAGGGTGTAAACAAATAAAAATATAAGTAAAGTGGAGGTATGGTAAATAAATAAAACGTCTTTTTATACTTACTCAAAAGGTATGGTAAATAAATAAAAATATAAATAAACTAGACGTATCGTAAATAAATAAAACCTCTTTTTATATTTAGTCCATAAACCTTGTTCTATTTATGAAGGCTCAAGAAAGAGGTTTTATTTAAGTGAATCCTATGGGCCAAATACCATATTTGTAAAAGAGGTATGGTAAATTAATAAAAATATAAATAGACGAGAGGTATGGTAAACAAATAAAACATTTTTTTATATTTACTCCATAAGTCACCTTATATTTACGAACACTCAAAAAATGGGTTATATTTAGGTGAAACCTATGGCCAAAATACTATGGGACAAATACCATGGACTAGATTGTCATTAATACCATGCAAAAAACCATTATTAACCCTAATATTAGAATTAATAAAAATAAAAATGGCACATGGTATTGACCCATGGTATTCACCAAAATGGCACATGGTATTGACCCATGGTATTCACGTGGAATGTAGCCTATTTAAATGGGGGAATTAAACCAGCATGTAGCCTATGCTAAGATTCACTAGGACTTTACAAAGTTTTATTATTTAGTGAAAGACTCGTCAAGATCTTACAAGATTTTATAATTGAGTAAAATATTCGCCATGCCTGGTGAGAGATTCGCCAAAAAATTATATATACATATTATATTATTGATAAAATCGCCTTCCATTTTTCCTATATACCATGGAGATTCGCCCATTTATTATATTTATAAATTTAGGGGGGGTTCTTAAAATTTTCCTTGAGAAAAACATTTAATTTTATTGGTTAGATCCAACTCCTGAAAGGATGCTCCTACACCCTGGTTTTACTAGTTTCAACTAGAAGGATGCTCCAATGCCCTGATTTTATCAGCTACAACTGATAAGATGCTCCAACACCCTGCACGCTTCAACTTTCCCTAACACCAACCTACCACCCTGAAGTATTTTTAGGCTATAATCTAAACGAGACTTCACTCTCCTGCCCTACACCAACTAACCATCGTGAAGTATTTTCAGGCTACAACCTAAAGGAGACTTCACTCTCCTACCTTACACTACCCAACCACCTTGAAAATATATAAGACAAAGAAATAATTTGTGGGCTCTTGTACTAGGGACAATGACCCACTTACAAAAATATTCAATGAAACCCTGATAACAATCAGACTTCTTCAAAAATTATTCCGAATGATGTAACAATGTAACTGGGAAACAATATGAATGACATATGTGACTTAATTTGATTGCCTGAAGATTTCTTCTTCCACTATGGATCTGATATTTTGATACCTCTACCCTTGTATTCACTGTTGTAACTACATGTAATGTATTTTATGAATGATGCAGATTAGGACTTCTGAAAACCTCAAGTTGTCAAGAGAGAGTTTTACACTGATTCAATATTCCTCAAATATGTGCACAAATTATACCACTGTAATAACCCTCATAACACAAAGATGTATGTCCTTAAGTTGGTGCAACTCTACCTTATATTCTAGGATGTTGATGCTAATGGTCAATGTTTTCACTGTCTTGCTTCAGATATAAGTTCCAAACTTTCATCAACTAACCTTTTTAAGAAAAAAATATCATATCGGTATGCTATAGATCTTAAGAATAGTCTTAGACATAACAAATACATTTTTTTCTCTAGATCAATCATATAAGGTCAAATATATCATGCTACCAATTTATCACATGTCTAAAAATGTTTCTCTATACTTCAAAGAAGTGACCAGATAATTATATTACCAAATGAAGTCTCATGAAGACTAAATATTTCATCAAGATGTATGGCTATGAGAATACCTTTCCATAATCTACACTAGCTCTTGAAGTGAGCTTTGTTCTAGGTTAGAAAATAGGCAAAATAATTATCATTAATTCATTGAACGACCTAGCCATAGATGGTTCTCAACCTGGATCTCATATAGTGAAAACACTTCGGATAGAGACAACTTTTTTAATGGTATGCAAATATTACTGTCGTAATTCTAGCTCACATGTTTCAATCATACGAAAGTATTCCTTTAATTCATACTAGAATATAAACATTAATTACTCAAGAATTTCAAACAAGGAGGCCAAGAATCTAGTGTCATTGTTCTGATAAAAAAACTAATATTATAAGTTCCATAGAGCAAGCCAAAATTTGTTCCATAGGTGTTATGATCTAGGCATGGAAGGGGCTGAAAATCCCTCACCATATAACCTTCAGAAATTTTCATAGAATTTCCTTAGAGGTGGCTGAATTACATCATGTAACCCAACAAAGATCTTAGTCTTAAAAACATGCCATAATAAACCTTTAGTTATAGAATATCTTCCTCAAGAAGGAGGTTGAATTATTCTCCTACAAATATCTTCAACTTGGCCTCAAAAGATACTTCATATTAGCCTAAGGGAAGGTCGAATAAGCTTAGAAATCCCAATAAATAACCATAGCCTTGTTGACGATGTTGGACCTGCCAACATTTAGGGAATCTCCCTAATATTATGTCCCAATTAGATCTCAATCCATTTGGTGTAGGAGTCCCATCTAGAATATGGCTCGGTTGCCAATGCATTGGGTTTTAATGATGTGCCTTAGATGCAAGAACGCATAGAGTGATGTATAATGACTTTGGTGAAAAAAAGTGTGTGACCCAGTGGAAAGTCAAGTGTGATGCATGAAGGCTCTACCACATGGAATGGAATATAAGTGAGCCCCTTAAAATTTTGTAATAGTACACAGCTTTAAAGGAACACACGAGCCTAAATAACATCACAAGCTAATATGCAAAATAGTTCACAAGTTAACAGTGATGAAATTAAACAATAACACACATTCAAAAATATTCATACCAATGCAAACGAAATAGTTCATAAGAATAAGCGTAAGTTAATAACATACATTGGAAACATAACAAGAATAGTATTGGTATATTCACAACATATGCATGAAAACGTGTCAGCTCTGAGCTTTTATTAAGTGAAAGTTCCAATTGTATATATACCATTGATGAACCACTAGCCCCAATAGTGGAACGTGAAACAACATCACCTTCTCCTCCAAAGAAATACACTTCCTCTATGCTACGGAGAAGCGAAGGCTCTCACAAACCCTAAAGCTCTTGATTCTAAGCCTAAGGCTAGCCAAAATCTTAGCTCCCCCAAAATCCCTTTACATGAGTTATGAGGGTCTATTTATAACAAGAAGGGGTGACTCTTCAAGTCCCCTCTGTGACTTTTGGACTTCGCTCATTACTCTTCAACTTATTTACGAAATGACTCATTATATTACATCATGAATCTTCACATTAAAATATTGACACTTGGAATTCCACTTGCAAATTACAAAATAATATTACAGTTTACACTCATACCCACATAAGGCAAAGTTGGGTAGAGCCCACTAGACAACCTAATAGGATAAAACATATCATGCTTGAGTTTGGGGAAATCTAACTCAACAACTTCCACTTGATGTTTCTCAACCATACAACAGTGCCAAGCTTTGTAATGCACAATGATATACCCAAACTATGCAATTGTGTTAGGCTAGAAGTGGACTCTAGCCTCCATGGCATCTGGATACATTGACTTGGAACCATTTTTTGTTTCCTTCTTGAATAGGAGAAACATTGTGTTAATTTGTACAGGGCCACCAATGTACTTGTGCATATCATGTCTATTCACCGCAAGACCTTCCTTGATGGTTATCTATCTTCATTGTTCCAAGTATTCATCTATATCATGTGTTACCTAGTTCCTATGCTTGATCTCTGTGAGTGAACCGACTGATAGGATCCTATGGGACTTCACCAAGAAATCCATGTTGATGTATAACCATGAATACGAGGCCTGAATGTTACCAATGAATGAGGCAAGATGTTTTTTGTTCTAGATTATGTTATGAAACAAGCTCAAGAAAAGATAGAAAAGATAAATCAAAGCCTTAGAATTCAGCCTCTTCGAGGGGGCAACCTCCTTTACATTGCATAAATGAACAATTCTTTGATGATACAAATCAAAAAACCTCCTTTCTACATATAGGAATCTAAGGAGTCACAATATAATCCAGCCAACCTAACAATAATAATATAAAGCCACAAAAATAACGATAGAGGGATTCTATGGGGCACAGTAATAACAATATGGGGGCAATAGGGGCACAACAATATTAATAAGGGGTATAACTACAATAGTAATGGGGTAATCACTAGTATTATAGGGACCCAACATGCCCCTCTCCTTCAAAAAAGTGTTGTCCTCAACGCTTGAGTAGTTCTGGATACTTCTGAATAAAATTCTCATCCTCCCATGTGGAATCTTTAGTGGATAAGTTCTTCCACTTGATAAGATACTCTGAAATTGAACGATTTCGTAGCTGTCGAGTTCTTGTTTCTGTGACCGCTTCCGGTTCCAATATAATTTTTCCTTCCTCGTCAAGTTCTGGCAATATTGTTTGAATTGGGAACTTGTCGCCTATAACCTTCTTTAAACATGAAACATGGAAAACTGGGTGCAATCGAGAAGCTGCAGGAAGCTCCAATTTGTATTCCATAGTACCAATCTTTTGCAACACCTTGTACGGACCGTAATACTTTGGTGATAATTTATTATCCTTCTTAGCTTGCTTGAGGGACATTTGCTTATATGTTTGTAGCCGTAGGAATACCCAATCACCTACATCAAAACTTCTTTCACTACGATGTTGATCTGCCTGTTGTTTCATTCTATTCTGTGCCAACACGAGGTTATACTTTAAGAGTTGGAGGACTTGTTGTTGATGTTCGATGTGATGTTCCACTGCCTGAACCTTAGAATTTTCTCTTAAATATGATGTGATGTATGGTGGTTGATACCCATAAAGTGCCATAAATGGGGTCATTTTTGTTGCTGTATGGAAGGAAGTGTTATACCACCATTCAGCCAGACGCAACCATTTGACCCATTGTGTCTGTTTATCAGATACAAAGCAACGAAGATATCCTTCCAAACATTTGTTTACTATCTCAGTTTGCCCATCAGATTGAGGATGATAAGATGAGCTATGAGCTAACTGAGTACCCAGACAAGAAAATAATTCTGTCCAAAAATTTCTAGTGAAAATGGGATCTCTGTCACTTACAATAATCTTTGGGTTTCCATGTAGCTTTTGAATTGTTTCCATAAATGCAGTAGAAACTGTACTGGCTTTAAATGGATGTGATAATGCACAAAAGTGTGCATACTTGGTAAGTCTGTCAACTACCACCATGATGACACTCTTTCCCTCAGACTTGGGTAAACTTGTGATAAAATCCATTGAAACCTCCTCCCAACGTTGGCTTGGAATGGATAAAGGTTGTAATAGACCCAGTGTCTTAATTGTTTCAACTTTATTTTGTTGGCAAACCAAACATTCAGCCACAAACTTTTGAATATCTGAATTAAGGCCATCCCAAAAGCATTCCTTCTTAACCCTGTGGTAAGTTTTTAAAAGTCCTGAGTGCCCTCCTAAGGGAGAAGTGTGCAATTCCATAAGAATCTTTTGTTTTAGCTGGGAATTCTTACAGAGGTATAAGCGATCTTTGTACCATAACGAATCATTTTGCTAGCTAAATGTACCAGACGTACTGGAATCTTGTTGTAACTTTCGAATAAGTGCCCACACTTCTTCGTCATTCTTCCATTCCTCCCTTGCTTCGTTTATCCAATCTGGTTGGATAATAGAAATGGTGCACAACAATGCTTCCACATCCTCATCCTTTCTTGAGAGTGCATCTGCCACCACATTTTGCTTCCCTTTTTTTTAGATGATTTCAAAGTCATAACCCAACATCTTTGTGACCCACTTTTGTTGCTCTTCAAAGGATAATCTTTGTTGTAAAAAGTATTTAAGGCTATCATGATCCGTTTTACCTTGAAGTGTCTACCCATTAGGTAGGGTCGCCATTTCTTAAGTGCATGGAGTATTGCCAACATTTCCTTCTCATAAATAGCTTTGCTTAAAAACTTTCCCTTGATTGGACGACTTTCAAAAGCAATGCGTCTTTCATCTTGCATTAGAACAGCACTAATTCCATTTCCTGAAGCATCACATTCCACAATAAAGGTTTTTGTGAAGTCCGGTGTAGCTAAGACCAGTGCTTGGCACATTGCCTCTTTAAGATGTTCAAAGGCCTTTGTTGTTTCCGGAGTCCATGAAAATGCATCTTTCTTCAATAATGTTGTTAGAGGTGCTGCTATTCTCCCATAATTCTTAACAAACTTGCGATAATACCCTGTCAACCTGAGAAATCCTCGCAGATGCTTTATGGATGTGGGGATTTTCCATTCCTTAATGGCTTTAATTTTGCTAGGGTCTACCTTAACTCCTTCATGAGATACAATATGACCCAAATATTCCACCTTCTGGACTCCAAAGAAACATTTGGATCTTTTTGCATATAATTGTTTCTCCTTCAATAGTTGTAGCACCTTGTCAACATGTTCAACATGATCCTTCCAAGACTTGTTGTAGATTAGTATATCATCAAAAAATACTAACACAAATTTTCTAAGGAATGGTTTGAAAATTGAATTCATCAAACCTTGAAATGTTGAAGGTGCATTGGTAAGGCCAAAAGGCATGACCAAAAATTCATAATGACCCTCATGAGTTCTAAATGTTGTTTTTGGAATGTCTTTAGTCTTCATTCTGATTTGATGATATCCTGAACGAAGATCCAACTTGGTGAAGTAAATTGATCCATGCAATTCATCCAGTAATTCATCAATGATAGGAATGGGGAACTTATCTTTAATAGTGAGCTTGTTGAGCTCCCTATAATCCGGACACATGCGCCATGATCCATCCTTCTTGTGCACCAATACTACTGGAGCAGAGAAAGAACTTTGACTCGGTTGAATTATACCAGCCTCTAGCATTTCTGCAACAATACGTTCAATTTCACTCTTTTGGACATAGGGATATCTGTACGGCCTGATGTTTGGAGGAACACTTCCTGGAATCAGATGAATAGCATGATCATGATCATGCATAGGTGGGAGACCTTTGGGAGTCTCAAATACCTTGGAATGATTGTCCAAGACTTTTTGGAGATCTGGAGAAATAGATGATTCCGATGTGGAAACATCTAGCGAGCATAATTGTGCAATTACACCTCTTTGCTCGTTTTTTAGAAGCCTTGTCATACCATTAGATCTGATTATCTTTCCTGGTTTCCCTGCAATGCCCCTTAATTCAACTTCCTTTCCTTCTGTAGAAAATTTGGTGAAAAGTTCTTGAAAATTAAAAGCTATTGTACCCAGGGATTGTAGCCATTGGACTCCTAGTACAACATCAGCACCTCCCATTGGAATGGAAAGCATTGGGCTAGTCAATACATATTCTCCCATGGATAGCTTGATATTATGGCACTTTCCAGAGTAATTTATTGTTCCTCCATTTGCAATCATCACTTGACACTATGGTGCTAGATATAGGAAGCAATTCAATTCTTTTGCTACCTTACAATGAATAAAATTGTGGGTGCTTCCTGAATCAATCAACACTATTACCTTTTTCTTCTTGATTTGTCCTTCTATCTTGATGGTTTGAGGAGTGGTAATTCCCGCCAATGCATTACAAGATATGGTCGGATTTATTTGTTCTTCATCTAGGCTTTGTTCCTGGAGTATATCCTATTCTTTTGACCTTTCTTGCTCCTTTTCTTCTTCCTCTTCACAATCTATGTAGAATAATTTCTTCTCAGCACACTTATGACCTTTAGTGTATTTGCTATCACAACTGTAACAAAGCCCTTTTGCTCTTTTTTCTTCCAATTGTTGTGGTGTCAACCTTATAGGTTGTGGAAGACTAGGGGCAACATCACTTCTGTCTTTATAGTTGTGAGTGGTATGCTTCCTGGTTGCCATAATTTTGCTTTCCATTTTTCTTGCTAACCTGAATGCCTTCTCTAATGAATCAGGTTCCCAAAGGCGAACATCATGTTGGATATTATCCTTTAAAGACCCTATGAACACATCAATCCTATGCTCCTCTGGAATATCATTTACCCTTATGTTCAATTTTTGGAACTCCTCAATGTGCTCCATTATTGAACCCTTTTGTTTGAGACTTATCAATTGGCTAAAAAAAGTGTTGCTTTTTGTATCCTCATAATGTGTTATCAATTCTTCGGTAAAAATTGCCCAAGTGATAAATGGTTTACGAGAGCAAAGCCATTGATACCATACAAACTGATTTGGTTCCAAATATAAAGCTGCCATATGTACCTTTTGTGTGTTTTGCACATTATTGAGATCGAAGAATTGCTCCATCTGTAATATCCATGTGGCAGGATCCTTGCCATCAAACTTCCTCATATCGATTTTTGGAATATGGTGAGTCTTCGATCCAACATTAGCGTCTATGGAATCATGATTAACATTTCTTTTGTTCTCATCATGAGTTTCCTTTAGTACCCTTTCACCCTTAGGGACCATTTCTTGTAGCAACTTATTCATATTTATCTTCAATTCATCCATGTATGTCTTCAAATCTATCTTCAAATCATCCATCTTAGTGTCCACGTCAATCATCTTAGCTTCTACGCCTTTCTTTAAACAGTCCATCTTAGCTTATACACCTTTCTTTAAACCATCCATCTTAGCTTCTACATCTATCTTTAAACCATCCATCTTAGATTTTGTTCCTTTTTGTGCAAGGGACAGTTGTTGCACTTGGTCTTGTAATTTTGATATATCATGTTGAATTTCTTCCTCTTCTTCATGAGTCATGCTAGAGCTTTCAGATTCCTTACTAGGTGTTTGCATTTTCTTTCCTCGGGGCATCAGTTACCGATAATAATGGTCTACTATGCCCTTTGAATTCCTTCAAAATAAATTTTCAAACCAAGCTTAAGCAAAAATTTAAGAAAATCTACACACCTTTTTTCACTTTGTAGGAGCTCGCTATTGCCTCTGATGTATCTCTGTACTTTCCAATCATCTAGTTCTGAATTTGTGAGCTGTAGTATCCCTCTGTGTCCTCTTTCCAATGCAACAAGTCTGACCCAAATTGGATTCTCCAAGGAAGCGTTATGTGAAATCTCCCACAGTGACTTGCTTATAGACTAGTTCAGTAGATCGAACTTGTACGACGTGCCACGAGTCACTGTTTCGACCTTTAGATTTGAAACATGCATAAAAGAAACTACAGTCCGTCATATTTCTGTACCTTCTTACGAAATTTCAATCCGATCCCCAGAGAGAAAGTTATGACGATTTTCCCCAGGTCACCTGTTTTGAATGTAATTCAGGAGTCTACAAAAAGACCAAATTCCTCAGATCATATCTCGACAAATATCACGCGAAAAGCTCTGAAATTCGGACCCAAGGTTTAGTGTGATTTCTTCTCAAATGGGTTTTCTCTGCGACTTCTGAAACATCACAAAAAAAAAAGTTATATCGAAAATGCCACGATGACCTGTTTGGAGCAGCGAAACCCTAGAATCCAAAGCTCTGATCCCAAATGTTATGAAATCAGCTCAAGAAAAGATAGAAAAGATAGATCAACGCCTTAGAATTCAGCCTCTTCGAGGGGGAAACCTCCTTTACATTACATAAATGAACAATTCTTTGATGATACAAATGACAAAACCTCCTTTCTATATAGAGGAATCTAAGGAGTCACAATATAATCCAGCCGACCTAACAATAATAATATATAGCCACAAAAATAACAATAGAGGGATTCTATGGGGCATAGTAATAACAATATGGGGGCAATAGAGGCACAACAATATTAATAAGGGGTATAACCACAATATAAATGGGGTAATCACTAGTATTATAGGGACCCAACAGATTAACATCTGAACTCTTGACTTCTCTAGCTCTCTATGCTGCTCTATTTTATTTCCAAAGTTAGCAAATGCCCTTTTGTATTGCATTGACCATTCATGTAGGACAACAATTGAAACTTGTACATTCCTGAGAGTTTTAAAAAAATATTTACACTGTTGTTGTAATCCATTCAAGTGGACAACTTCCTTATGCATGGTAACAAGATCCTCATAAAGATTTTGCAAGGTCTCTTCAAGTGTTGATACTTCACCGAATATTGCTACCTTTAACTCTTCCAAATGGACCTGTGCAGAAGTTGCGTTCTTAGTTGCTGCTTAGATTTGTTCAGCCTCTTTCCTAATAGCCTGCAAGTTCTTTGCTAATTGCTTATTCTCGTCCATCAAATATTTATTGTTTTACTTTGTTGCACCTACAAAGGCCAATCTTGCTGTGGAAATGGAATTGGGATTCCTCCTAGTGTCTGCCACAATCACCCTTTCTCTAATGAATGTAGGAGATGTGAGTTCGTCCAAAAAATGTTTCTTCCTTTCCTATACAATATTTTTCTAAAGCTCATTATAAGTTAGATTGTATGTATCCATAACTAGACCATCATTGAGAGGAACAATTTCCTCTTGCTCTCTTGGAGCTTGCTCCGCCGAAGGATGGGGAGACTAAGTGGTAACCTACTGTGTACTTGGCATCAGGTCAACATCTATTTTTTTTGGCTCTAGTTCCTCCATGTCTTGAATTTCAATCAACTCCTCTATCTCTTGGACAAGCTCTTTGTCGTAAATTTGTTTTCTCTCCTCGTCTAATTTTCGGTTTTGTTCTAGCTCTATAGATTACCTTTGTGATATTTCTTCTGTTATTGTATTTTCTCTTCACCTTTATTCTTCTTCTTGCCTCTGCTTCTCTTATTCTTCTTTTGTCTGGTGCTTTTTCTTCCCTCTTCTTCCATTTTGCTTCCTGCATCCTCTATTTCCTCTTCTTCTCTATTGCTAAAGTTGCTTTCATAATGGTTGGATCTTCTTTCATCTTGTGGCTTCATTCTCCCCCTGGACTGTGCACAACTTTCCTCTTTCCATTTCTGTGCACTGGGTTGAACATTTTTGGTGGTGCTTACTCTAGAATGCCTGCCTTCTATGGAGAAACATGTGAAGTTCTTGCTAAACTGATCAGTTCGCGGGACTTGGAGGCATTGTAATAATTCCTCTATCCATCCTCCTCTGGCCAGTGAAAGGTCCCACTTAGCCACTGAAAATGGATTCTCACATAGTGGATTTTTCAAATACTCCTTGGGTTGTATGAATTGAAATCTCAAGTACCAAATGAAAATTTCTCGATCACTTTCCCTTCAGCATCTACAACTTTCAAGTTATTGATATCATACAATCTGGTCTGCATAGGAAGAGATGACCAAGGTTGTTTCTTCTTCCTGTGAAATGTTGTTGACAATGCTATGGATAGATGATATGCAACTCCTTGCATGACTAGCTTGTCGGTGGAATACCTTGGTAAAAGATGCAATGACTCTTGTCTACCGAACACTCCAAGGAAAGTGTCATCTGGTGAGGCAAACCAATTTTCTACCTGTGATACTGATTCCATTGCCCCATGTGACATGCAAGGTGGCTCTTCCTCAAAGATAATATTGTATAACGGAATGAGGAAGTGATCAAATATCTTCTCCATTACTCCTCTATGGCTACACTCTAAAAGAATCTTGCAATAAACGTACACAGAAGGCTCCCGTGGTGTCCAAGTACAATTCATGTCATGGAATGAATTATGTGCATAGATTTCATCCAATAGATATGAAAACTTATAAAAATATAGCTTTCTTGCCCTTGGGAGGACTAAGTGCATTAGACACATGGATCCGGAATTATTGAGCCAAAAAATCTGACTAGTTAAATGGTTTACCCTCATTAACAACCCATACCAATAATAAATACCACCCTTCAGGAAAGGTCTTGGTTCTTTGCTAATCGTAGATTCTGCAACATAAGATTACAATATTTGATATACCCTCCTAGGAGATTTTTTCTTGTATGTCTTGGTGGGTGTCTGATGAAATTTTGATGGCTCTTTCACCCAACCCTTACAATCTCCTTAGTGCTCAAGTGGCTAGTCTTCACATAGATGTATGAATCCATGAGTGATTCTAGCTCAGGTAAGCGGTACATGAGATGATAATCTGCTGCGAAAAACAAAGCAAGCCTCCATCCACTGATACTCCCAAGGGTCATAGTCTTTGGATCTGTGTGAGACAGTGTCCAACTAATAACATCTACACATGGAAATGTTGGGTACCTGTATGCAACCCTATGTAACCATGACTTCTGAATATTAACATACACTTGTCAGTCTTCTATATCTTCTTTTAAGGTCTTTGTTGAGAAAATTTCATTCATCTTCTGCCATGTGAGATCTAATTCCTTCTCTACAATCAATTAAGTGTCTGAATATACTGGCAAGTAAACTGGTGTACTCTCAATTGCCTCCTGAGTGCTGCTCTTTGTGGTATCCTTTGAAGTAGTCTCTTGGGTTCCATGATAACAGTGATTGATGAAGAGAAGTGGTCAACACCTACAATTCTTGTGGGAGGAGAAAGAACTCATGGCTGACAATATATTAGCTTCAGCAAATCAACTTACAAAGCAAAATCAAGCAACCAACTAGTGAACTAATGAAGAGGATTGCATAATTATAGAAGTGAAGGGAGGGAGATTGGTTCTGGGAACTATGCATTATGCAATTTCAATAGCCAATGATGAGGCTTGAGGCTAGAGACTACGCAATGAACAGTCCATCCTGAGAAGAATCTAGGAGAGCCTGCATATTGCGCAGTCTCAGTGGCCAAGGTGGAAAGCATGAACCCTGGAACTACACAATGTGTAGTTTGGTCATCCTGTAATGCACATCGTATAGTCTCAGAGGCCAAGATGGAAGCTTGAGCTCTAGACTTGTGCAATTCCCAGATAAATAAGGTGAAAACTAGACAAGGGATGCACAGATCTACCCAATGAGAGTGTGAGAAGAAATCATATTTTAGTGATAGTGTGTTTTAAAGCGAAGATGTGAATAAGTATGAATAGATCATTGTGAAACAAGTATGGAAGATAAACATGAAAAAGGAAAAAAAAACAGAAAAGAGTCGCTGGAATAACGACCACTAACGGGAAAAAAATAAGAAAACTGATGTGACACTTGTGAAAGGAAAACGACAAACTGAATCAACACTTATACAAGCTAATATACATTAAAACTCCAGCAACCATGAAATTAAACAAGAAAAACAACACTCACAGAAGTCGAACAACAAAAAGCAACATAAAAAGTGACAAAAGGCGACAAAAGAAAATCTCACCTGGAAAAGTGCCGCAAACTCCACTGAAGGCTCCTTGATCTCCTTAGGAATGCTAGAGATCCAAGATTGAATTTACAAATGAGCTCGAGAGGCATCAATTAAATATATCTAGATTGATTGAGGTTTATGATGTGCATGCCTAATATCAAGGAAAAAGTACACTTGGCGGAATGTTTCCAAAATAGTAATTGTAGCACCTTCGGGCAAATAATTAGGGAATCCCTATTTTCTAGGGATTATTTTTTTCTTTTTTCTTTCTTTATTTTTCGGTAATTTTTTCATGCATACTACCAAGGAGGATTATGCAATTCTCAAGGACTGGGAAACTTCTTGACTCATTTCATTTCACTATTTTTGAGCTCAAGGGATGTCTTCTGCAGTTTCCATAAACAAGGTTGGGCTGCCATCTAGAACTGTACAGTTCTCAAGCTCAAGGTTGGCCTACCAAGAAGTATTACACAATTTCTAGATGCAATGTTGGCCTTCCTACCAAGATTGCACAGTTTCTGGAGGCAAGCCCAAGAATGTTGCAAGGTCAAGTCATAAGGCTGCTTGTGATTTAGAAGATTTAGATCTGGATCAAAGCAAGGTAACACAAGCATGCATAAAATATAATTCTTTGGCATACCATGAATACTTGATAACAATAAGAGATAAGCTCCTGTGGATAGAATGAAGGCCCCAAAATCAAAGCATGGGAAAAATTTTGGAGGGTGGTTGTAGTAGCTACAACAAGCCCAAAAGGATAAAAAGCTAAGCCCCAAGAAGCTTTAGAACTTCAACCTCTACTTTTTATGTGCTAGACTACTCCTAGCCATAGATGATTACAGAGATAACTTTTCTTCATATCGACATTGGAGCTAAGTTGAAATTTTTGAGGAAAGAAAATTTAAATTTAAATTTTGATATTTGGAGCCAAAAACTCCACAATTAATTAGGTTGACTTATCCTTCAATTATGTGCCATTTATGAGATTTTATTTTACACAAAGATTGACCTTGAAAATACTTAATCAAATTCTTTAATGAAAAATCCTCTTGACAATTATTTGGCCAACTGTTAATTGTCCATTGTTGAAAATAGTAACAAGAAATGCTAAAAATAGAAATGATAAAAATAGCATTGCTATAAATAGCATTTCAGGATATACTCCAACTCTGTTGGAAATGCAACCAAATAGAAATGCTAAAAATAACATTTCTATAAATAGCATTTCAAGATAGATTCCATTAGTCCCTAAATTAAAATTGAGAATTAAAATTCGAATTTGATCTCAGCAGCTATTTGAAAAATAATTAATTAATTCATCTTAAGTTACTTAGTTGGAGAAAATCAAACATGAATTCTATGTGATGACATGCAACAGTTATCCCTTTGATTGAGGAAGTTATCCCTTAATTAAGGAGATCAAGATGAGTTGTACTTTGAGTTGTAATTAGTTAGCTCAGTTAACTGAGTTAAGTCCAGTTAGATTAGTTCCAACAGTTTGTGGAACTGATTGTGAGTTTAGTTAGTTAATGCATGCATGCAAGCAACTAGTGTACTTCAGATAACTGAATATTCTCTCATAAATAACTCATGCATGTCAGTTCAATCAGAGACCCAGTTGAGATTAGAGGAAGGGATAATGTACTATCAGTTGGAGGAATTTTCCTATATAGGAAACTCATCCATGCAGAAGGAATTATCTCCTTCAAGATTGAGCAGTTACTTCTAAGTTTAGTGAGCAGTGTGAGAGGTGAATTCACACAGGTGCTAGCATTGGACCCCAGGAAAAATTGGGCAAGGAAATAGGAGGCTTGGAGGGCAGAGGAGAAGGTTTGTGAGAAGCCTTTGACTGTCTATGAGTAGCAGAGAGATTGTACTGAGAGCTAGATAGCTTGTGAGCTAAAGCTTTGTGTAATCTAGACATATTTCCACTTGTATGATAATACAAAGATCGAGTTTTTAGCCGAATCTTTCCCTAGAGTATTCTTTTGTGTTTCATGTGTATGATTGCTTCTTCTCTGTTATATGTGTTCTGATTGATCTAGCTCAAATTGATTAAGCTTTGGCAAAGTTTGACTGTAGAAGAAGATCTAGTGTTTTGCTTTAGTATATTGCAATATCAGGTGATCTACAGTGGGAAATTCTACATGGTATCAGAGCAAAGGTGATCAGAGCTGTGAATGGTATACGAAGAAGAGAAATCGAAGTAAAAAAAAAAAAGGTCCGCGAGTTTGCAGGGCAGATCTAAAAAATTTTGTGCAAAATTTTCAAAAACAAATAGCAGGTCTATATTCCTTACGAAAAATACCCAAATTCAGAAAAGAAAATTGGCTGAATAGGAGTTCGAATGAGGGAGATATCGCTGATTTAAAATCAACTCTTTTTCCAGAAAATTTCGTGACAGCGGGAAAGATGAAACAGATTGGTGTGCTAGTCAAGAACCTGTATGCACTTGAGGTACAAGATGCATGCAAAGCCTTGAGGAGCAAGGTAAAAGTTAGATACTTTGTGGTTGAGAGAGAGAGTAAATTACCTCTCAACATGCAGCCACAGAAGAAGTCTCAGACAATTGCAGAGGAGCCATAATTGGAGAAGCAGCTTTAGGAAGTTGTGGAGCGGCCACAACTAGAGAAGCTGAGAGGAGACTGAGTGGAGGCATCCATTCATGTAGAGACCTTTAGTAGGGGGAAATTTGGAGCCAAGTGGGCAGAGGGATCACATGCATCCATACCTCCATGTGGGAGGTGGGGTAATGTGGAGTGATAGTCCCAAGAAGGCTAAAATAGGGGTAGGATCCTTGAGGTACCCAGCCTCTTTGATTAGACCTTGCTATGGGAGCCTCGACGGGGAGTAGTAGGACTGGCTGAGTGGGTAGAGACAGATGTGGATGGAGCAGCAGAGAAAGCTTTAGCATCAGAGGGTGTTTCTAGCCCAACAGGGAGGTCAGTTGGGAGATCTGTTACTTACTTCTTAGTAACTGAGTTGCAGTGCAGCATTGGGCAGTGCGATGCAACATGATGAGAGGAGGTGTAGTGCGGATGCAGCGCTGGGAGAAAGGACCTACAATAGCATGGATGTAGCAAGAGGAATCAGTGTGATTGATGCAGTCAGAGATCAAAGTGACAGAAGCTAGAACAGTCAGATATTGAAGAGCACAGAGGTGCAGAGTTCTTAGTTGACAGAGGCAATAGCATTCAGAGACTTTGATGATAGAGGCATCATTTTGATTCAGGTTGGATATTTTTTGTGTTTTTGGAGTTGCTTGAGCAACAACACTTGAGAGAAGTGTTGCATGCAGAACATTCCAAAGGTTCAGGATCGGGTTCTAGTTGAATGCCTTTCTTGTTGAGAGGGAGTGTTGAAATTAGCAGCAAGAAATGATAAAAATAGCATTTCTATAAATAGCATTTCAGGATATACTCCAACTCTATTGGAAATATCACAAAATAGAAATGTTAAAAATAACATTGCTATAAATAGCATTTCAGGATATATTCCAATTTTAATTAGTCCCTAAATTAAAATTGAGAATTAAAATTCGAATTTGATCTCAGCAACTGTTTGAAAAATAATTAATTAATTCATCTTGAGTTAATTAGTTGGAGAGAATAAAACATGAAGTCTATGTGAAGACATGCAACAGTTATCCTTTTGATTGAGGAAGTTATCCCTTAATTAAGGAGATCATGATGAGTTGTACTTTGAGTTGTAATTAGTTAGCTCAGTTAAATGAGTTAAGTCCGATTAGATTAGTTCCAACAGTTTGTGGAATTGATTGTGAGTTCAGTTAGTTAATGCATGCATGCATGCAACTAGTGTACTTTAGATAACTGAATAATCTCCCATAAATAACTCATGCATGTCAGTTCAGTCAGAGACCCAGTTGAGATCAGAGGAAGGGACAGTGTACTATCAGTTGGAGGAATTTTTCTATATAGGAAACTCATCCATGCAGAAGGAATTATCTCCTTTAGGATTGCACAGTTACTTCTGAGTTTAGTGAGCAGTGTGAGAGGTGAATTCACACAAGTGGCAGCATTGGACCCCATGAAAAACTACACAAGGAAATAGGAGGCTTGGAGGGCAAAGGAGAAGGTTTGTGAGAAGCCTTTGACTATCTATGAGCAGCATAGGGATTGTATCGAGAGATGGATAGATTTTGAGCTAAAGCTTTATGTAATCTGGACATATTTCCACTTGTATGATAATACAGAGATTGGGGATTTTAGCTGAGGCTTTCCCTAGAGTATTCTTATGTGTTTCATGTGTATGATTTCTTCTTCTCTGTTATATATGTTCTGATTGATCTAGCTCAAATTGTTTAAGCTTTCATAAAGTTTGATTGTAGAAGTAGAATCTAGTATTTTGTTTCAGTATATTGCATTATCAAGTGATCTATAGTGGGAAATTATACATGGTATCGGAGCAAAGGTGATCAGAGATGTGAACGGTATACGAAGAAGAGAAATTGAAGTAAAAAAAAAAAAAAAATGGGCAGCGCGTTTGTAGGGATGATCTGAAAATTTTTGTCCAAAATGTTCAGAAACAAATAGCATATCTGGATTCCTTGTGAAAAAATACCCAAATTCAACACAAGAATTGGCTGAATTGGAGTTCGGATGAGGGAGATATCACTGATTTAAAATCAGCTCTTTTTCTAGAAAATTCCATGACGGCGGGAAAGATGAAACGGATTGGTGTGCTAGCCAAGAACCTATATGCACTTGAGGTACAAGATGCATGAAAAGACTTGAGGAGAAAGGAAAATATTAGATACTTGGTGGTTGAGAGTGAGAGTAAATTACCTCTCAACATGCAGCCACAGAAGAAATCGCAGACAATTGTGGAGGAGCCACAATTGGAGAAGCAACTTCAGGAAGTTGTGGAGCAGCTACAACTAGAGAAGCTGAGAGGAGACCGAGTAGAGGCATCCACTCATGCAGAGGCCTCCAACAGGGGGAAATTTTGAGCCAAGTGGGCAGAGGGATCACATGCATCCATACCTCCAGGTGGGAGGTGGGGCAATGTGCAGTGATAGTCCCAAGAAGGTTGAAATAGCAGTAGGATCCTTGAGGTACCCAGCCTCTTTGATTAGAACTTTCTACGGGAGCCCCGACAAGGAGTAGCAGAACTAGCTGAGTGGGTAGAGACAGATGTTGATAGAGTAGCAGAGGAAGCTTTAGCATTAGAGGGTGTTTCTAGTCCAACAGGGAGGTCAATTGGGAGATCAGTTACTTACTTCTCAGTAACTAAGTTGCAGTGCAACATTGGGTAGCACAATGCAACACGATGAGAGGAGGTGTAGTGCAGATGTAGTGCTGGGAGAAAGGACCAGCAGCAACATGGATGCAACAAGAGGAATTAGTGTGATTGATGCAGTCAAAGATCAAATTGATAGAGGCTAGAGCAGTGAGATATTGAAGAGAAAAGAGGTGCAGAGTTTTCAGTCGGTAGAGGCAATAGCAGTCAGAGACTTTGATGACAGAGGCATAATTCTGATTCAGGTTGGATATTTTTTTTGTTTCTGGAGTTGATGGAGCAACAACGCTTGAGAGAAGTGTTGCATGTAGAACATTCCAAAGGTTCAGGATCGGGTTCAAGCTGAATGCCTTTCTTGTTGAGAGGGAGTGTTGAAAATAACAACAAGAAATGCTAAAAATAGAAATGATAAAAATATCATTTCAGGACATACTCCAACTCTGTTGGAAATAACACAAAATAGAAACGCTAAAGATAGCATTTCTATAAATAGCATTTCATGATAGATTCCATTTTTAATTAGTCCCTCAATTAAAATTGAGAATTAAAATTCGAATTTGATCTCAGCAACTGTTTGAAAAATAATTAATTAATTCATCTTGAGTTAATTAGTTGGAGAAAATATAACATGAAGTCTATGTGAAGGCATGCAATAGTTATCCCTTTGATTGAGGAAGTTATCCCTTAATTAAGGAGATCAGGATGAGTTGTACTTTGAGTTGTAATTAGTTACCTCAGTTAACTGAGTTAAGTCTAGTTAGATTAGTTCCAACAGTTTGTGGAACTGATTGTGAGTTCAGTTAGTTAATGCATGCAACTAGTGTACTTCAGATAACTTAATATTCTCTCATAAATAACTCATGCATGTCAGTTCAGTCAGAGACCTAGTTGAGATCAGAGGAAGGGACAGTGTACTATTAGTCGGAGGAATTTTCCTATATAGCAAACTCATCCATGCAGAAGGAATTATCTCCTTTAGGATTACACAGTTACTTCTGAGTTTAGTGAGTAATGTGAGAGGTGAATTCACACAAGTGGCAACATTGGACCCCAGGAAAAACTGCACAAGGAAATAGGAGGCTTGGAGGGCAGAGGAGAAGGTTTGTGAGAAGCCTTTGACTATCTATGAGTAGCAGAGGGATTGTACTAAGCGCTGGATAGCTTGTGAGCTAAAGCTTTGTGTAATCCAGACATATTTCCACTTGTATGATAATACAAAGATTGAGGTTTTTAGCTAAGGCTTTCCCCATAGTATTCTTCTGTGTTTCATGTGTATGATATATTCTTCTCTATTATATGTGTTTTGATTTATCTAGCTCAAATTGATTAAGCTTCCATAAAGTTTGATTGTAGAAGTAGATCTAGTATTTCATTTTAGTATATTGCATTATCTGGTGATCCACAGTGGGAAATTCTACATCCATATCATCTAATATCGGGGAATTTGACCATAGTATGGGGGCACCAACTTTGATTAGGTATATATATCCAATTGTGAGGAGAAATGTGCATGGAACATATCATTGGAATCGACATGATGAAAATCATCTATGAAGATAAGCTTGACCCAAAAATACTTGATTTTCCTTTCTATATTTGTCATCAAAGGCAAGGCTTCTTCTAGTTTTTCTTGGGTTGACATCAATGACAACCCTATTTAACCAATGGGTGCCCGAAAAAAACATGATTATTATAGAAAAGAAAAAAATGAAAAAAAAGGAAAGAAAGAAAGGAAAAGAAAAATATATCCTTACATTAATGTGAAAACACAATCCTATCCTCATCTCCAAAAACATTGCATAAAATTTTAAATGAAAATATCTTTGAAATTGAAAAAAGAAATAAATGCCTCATAAAGTGGAGAAATGTTGTAAGGAGAAAGTACAAGAGGTAAGTTCTTATGTCAATGTTGGAGAGGGTGTGATGGATAACATATTTTTCAATATGGCATAGAATTATTGAGGGATCTTCAAATTCCTTCAACATAGTATGATTAATTGTCATTTCTTTACTATTGTGGAAATCAACATGAAGTTTTAATCTCGTCCAATTAAATATAGTGGATTCCACATTTACCACACAACTTTGTTCCTTTATAAGGATTTTCATCTTAGTTAGATTATTCATATTTTTCCCAATGAAGTTATGAATATTATGATGACGATGATAATAATCGTATATGGAGACTAACTTTGGTTTATTCAACCATAATAAAATTTATAAGGACTCAATTGGTTTGTTTTAACAAGTTTCTTGGTATTTGATGGGATAATCATAAATTAATATTAACATATAAACTTAATAATAATACAAACATAGTAGGGAAAGGAGAGTGGAACGCGAATGACTATGACGGATAGGGTTTCAGACTGAAAACCCTGATGCCTGTTACACAGTAATTTGTCATTGCCTTCCTCTCAATCTTCCTACTGTGTCATGAGTTCAAAATCATTCATGCTCATGCTCTCTGATGTTGCCAAATGACCCACTTTGCCAAAGTTTCTACCTCATCGCGTCTTTTTCCCAAATAAAAGCACTGAAGGGCGCTCCAAAATAGTCTAGAAGCGCTGCCATCGCGGAAGTACACGTGATTCCCGTGATGGTTGAATTTCAATTGACAGCGCAACTGTTGTTTGTATTTTCCCGCGATGACATGACTAGCCCTGTTATGCAATAGCGATGTCAGCGTGACAGACCAGTTATGTGCCCGCGATGATCCAGTTTGGGCGAGTTTGTTCCAACAGTCGGCCTTCCAGATGACTCAAGACCTGGTTGTTGGCCTTGTTTATGTCACCCTCCTTTCTCTGGCGTGGATGTTACGTCATTTGTGCTACCTTCCTTGGAGATAAGCTCATCCTCCCACCATTCATGGAGCCTTCTTCTCCTATTTAAACTCTCACCATTGCTATGTGCTACTAGTTTTTGAATAGTTTGGAATTCTTAGTCTTTGGAGTGTTGTTGATAGTACTGTGAGTTTGCTAGATAGCTGGTGTGAGTGTGACAGGTGTGGGTTTGTTGATAGCTTGAGGAAGGTTGTGAAGTGCCTTTGATCGTGTGTAAAACTTGTGAGTGAGAGATACTTGTGTATTGGGAGATCCATTTTCAAGAGTGAATGCTTGAGGAACATGCTGGCTGGATCCCTCTGAGAAGGCTTGTGACGTCAAGACCTTGGTTGTAAGCTTACTCTATTTCATAATTAATGCAATTAATGATGTTTTCCTATGTCTTGTATGTAATGTACTAGATAGCTCATGACTTCTTGACTTTGTGGGTAAATAGATCATTGTTGTTCCAGTTACGTGCTTTGTTGTATTTCCTTTGCATTGTTTCAGGTTGATTACTCATTAGGAGAAGGAAGTGGAAGCTGGAGCAGCGCAACGGAACTCCATCGATCACCGGTTGAGGTAGGCCTCCAACTTGAACTATTTAGGGAAAGCTATTGTTGATTTGTCCTTGTTTGTGACTAGACCCACTCTAGGGCTAGAGGGGTTGCCTTTGTCCGCAGAGGGAACACTTTCCTGCATCACAAATTGGTGACTCCGCTGGGGAGCTGGCCTTTGTTCTTTTCTTATCTACTCTTGCCTTGAGTTTTTTTTTTGGTCTCTTTTCAAGTTTTTGGGGATTAGTTGTCTGTTTTTTGAGTTTCCTAGCCTGGTCTGGGAAATTCTTTATTTTCCTAAATATTGATTGTTTTGGTTTGGGAGTTTTTGGTTCGCTTGTTGCTGTTTTTGAACATCATCGCGTTTTTTAACTTAACAGTCGTGCTTTCATCACGTCACCCTTTTTGTAATTTGTTGTCCATCACATTATTACACCTAACATTCACGATGGTTCTGTAAATCAGACCATCGTGGAAAAGGCGTGTACTTCCACACTGACATCGCTTTGTTGCTGCGTGTTGTTCTTTATTAGCGCTTTGTTGCTGTGTATTTCCCGCGCTGATTGCTGTAGAATTGAATTTTTTCAATTCTGCCTCCTGAATATGTCAGTCTTGCTAGTCTCTGTTGTTCTCACTTGGTTGATGATTTGTTATTCACTGTCTAGAGGTTGAGGCACTCTCTTGTGAGCTTTGTTGGACGAATCTTGCCTTTTTGCTTTGTGACCTAGTTTTATTATTTCAAGTCCTTTGGATCAGTTTTTCTTGGTTGCTTGTTTGCAAAGATTCGTTTGCTGCTTGCTGTTGGTTTGATTGAGCCTTCCCCTTTGCTTACTTTTGGTTGATTGTTTAGTGATTGTTATTGGACCAATCTTGGCATTGTTTCGATTTCTCTTCACTACCCGGACATAGATTACAATTGTTTGGATCAACCGTTTTTCCACATTTGTTTGTTGCTTATTGGTTTCTTTAGATTAAAGACATCAAAAATCAAAAGATTGCATTTCATTTATCATGCGAAAGTGAAAGTAAATTTGCATTTCAAGTTGCATATTAAAAAGCGAATGATTAGATCTCTCATTAGTAGTATCCGTGCATTTTAAGAATTGATGTCTGCTTGCATTGAGTGACTGTTTGTTGCCTTGGTTTTCTTGGTTTGGGAATGATCTCTCTACCCTCCCATAGGTAGGTATTCATCGAAGAAAAAGGATATTTCATTCATTTTAGCTGCATCTTAGGCTTTGATATATACATATGGTAAGGCCTGAAAAATTAAACATAATCCAAGATCAACTTTAAAATGAACTGAATAAATATAACAACGCATTGGAACATAATGCACACATTTAGAGGTCTAGGCTAGAGATGTGCTTCGGTGTCGTTAAACCTAGTCACTTTTGTTTCCACTCAAGGTTGGGTGATTCCTCCTTCTGTGACTCAATAGTCATCTAGTACAGATTTGTGCTCCCACGTACCTTTGAGTATATGTGGAGACCCCACTAGGTTATCATCCTTTATCCATAGGAAGCCATGTCTGCCGCTTTACAAGCCGTAACACACCGAACACAGCATTCGGGAAGATTGACTACCGTACGGAAAGTCCTTGGTTTTCATATGACTGCCAAGGTGTATATGTAGTTTTACGGATTTGTCTGGTAAACCTTTTGCCTAGTTCTCCAGAGTAGTCACTTTCGTTCCTTTTTGGACTCCCTAAAAGAAAAGGTCCATCTGAGCACTTGTCACTTTCGGCTCATTAAATATTCGAAGGCGACTAGAGTCATCTTTTGTCCTTTTCTCGACTCTTTAAAAATGAAAAGGTCAATTTTTGTTCCTGTGTCTTAAAATTTATTCCGCCACGATTCACATTTACCCAGATAGATCTTGTTTGTGTTAGCTTGAGTAGGGTCCTTTCTCGTTAGTTTTCCTAGGATCTTTTGAAGTTGTCATCCTGGCGGAATCACCGATCCCATCTCTTGTTCCAAGTGACCAAGGGTCTCCTCCCTCTGTTGCTCTTGAGGTACCGGTTGTGAGTGATACTCTCCCTGTTATTCCGCATATCCAACCGATTAACTCTCGCGCTCCATAGGATGAGACTTACGAGCTTCACTGGAACCCCGTTTGGGAGCCTTCTGAAGAAGAAATCCCTCCTACTCCTCCTGGTGTTTCGGTCCCAATGTCTTCTTCTGATATGGAGGACATATCCCCTGTCACAAGTGAAGAATCCGTTGCGACGAGCGGTGAAATTCCCACCTCAGCGGAAACTCCACCTTTTTGTACCACCCCTCTTGGTGTTACGTTGCCTTTACGTTATAAGGCGTTAAGGGATGTTATGTCTTCTAGGACTCCCTCCACGAGTTCTATGTGGTCACACACCATCACTCCGACCTCAGAGTCCTTTATTCCTCAAATTCACAATGTGCCTGTCATTTCCGTCCTAACTATTTCGACTGTTTGTGTGGCTTCTTCAACCCCCATTGTCGGTGTCGTTACTGCATCCTCAGTTGTGACCGTTGCAGCTGGACCTTCTTCAGGGTCAGCTTATAGTGGCCCATCGGCATCCATACCCGGAGTTGTTAATCCTACGTTAAATGCCCCACCTTCTTCTGGTTCCATTCCAGCAGGGGGGCATACGATCAGTATTTACAAGTTGTCCAGCATCCGGGCTCGCAAGGTCCATTCCATTACTACGATCCCGTAGGACATCACCTTTATCTTGCTAGATCCTTGCCATCTCAGCCTACTGTTGAGGTCTTGGTTCCATTATCAGTTGCTTGGGGCACCACCACTTATCATGGAGGCCAAGCACCGCTTGTGAATCTTCAAGGACCACCTAATCAAGGCCAACCGTCTTACGTGCAAACCTCTCAAGGGCAGCAGTATTACGGGCAGTCTTATCCAGGGCAACCTGGAGGCCCACAAGGACAACCCTTTCAGGGACAGCCTTCAGCCTCTGGTGGTATGTATTTTACCTATTTTGCGCAACCTTCTGGTAATCCGGGATAACCTTACATGCAGCAAGGTCAACCTGGTGTCCAGCAAGGCTATCATTCTGGGCAAGTCGGTCAACCTTATGTTCAGCAAGGCCAACCCACTGTCCAGTATGGTCAAACGTTTGGACAAGTCGGTCAGCCTCAAATCCAATCAGGTCAACCAACTGTCCAGTCCGCTTAGCCATCCGGTCTTTCAGGACAACCCAACACCCAGCAAGCTCAGCCTTCTGGGTAGATGGGCCAATCTCAATCTCAACTAGGTCAACCTTTTGGCCAGATGGCTCACCCTCAGCTCTCTCAAGAACATCCTTCTGGGCCTGCTCAACCGGGCACTCAAATGATTGTTGCTTCTCAAGCTCAACCTAGTTTTCAGCCCCAGGCTGGGCCCCAAGCCCAATTCGGTCTTCAAATGCAGGATGGATTTCAATCCCAACTGGCCTATCAAACGTAGCCTGCCTCTCAGGCTTAGTATGGAGCCCAGCCGCCTTACGGTTTCTAGCAATCCCAAGGGAAAACTCAATTTGCCCCGTATCAAAATTATCAACAACTGCAGGTGAGTCCTTATCAGAATTACCAGCAAACTTATGTTGCTCCTACAGGCTAAGTTGGTAATCAATGGAATGCTGGGGGGCAAATCTAGGCACATCCATCCTATAACCCCTATGGAAAAAATCCCTACGGACAAAACCCTCCGGCGCAAAATCGTCTGGACAAAATCAATGGGGGCAACCGCTAGCTGGCTGGAACTCTGGTACTCCTTCCTATCCACAGCCCCAGATGTCCTTTAACCCTCAATTACCCTTTTAGCGACGTTGGAATTACCAGATGTGTCCAAACTGACCAATGATCCTATTCTTCATAATCTGTATTGGCCTCCGGTTCCAACTAAGATTCCCGTGATTGTCGCAAATTTGATGGTAAAGCTGGAGAAGATCCCTAAGCTCACGTTATGACTTATCATCTATGGTGTTCGTCGAATTCGTGGCTTGATGATTCGATTTGGCTTCGCCTTTTTCAAAGGAATCTCACCGGCTCTACTGCTAAATGGTATATTGAGTTATCTCGCGGATCTTTTCAGGATTTTAACTCATTGGCTATGGCATTTTTAACTCATTTTTAGTTGCCGATTCGATATGAAAAGGGCACACACGTCCTGACATCCTTAAAACAGACAACAGCTATGCATATCTCTAATCATATCCATGAAGGGAGACGGCGTCGTCGTTTAATTAAGTTTTGGATTCCCGATCAGCTTCTCACCGACTGGTTCACAACTTCATTCATCGGTCCGATAGCACGGGACATTGCTATGGGGTCATGTGTAACTAAAGAGCAAGCCATTGCACGCGCTCAGTACCTTGACTTGGTTTACTCCCAGTCTTGTACGTTATATGATTATTTGCCTGATGCCCCGAGACCAGGAACTTCCAAAGCCCCACCAACACCATCTGTTGACGGTATCATTGGTTCTGTTAATCCGCCCTCAAAGAAAACTTCCGCAAACCCTGGGAAGCAAAAATCGAATGCTCCGAATGAAAATACTTCTCAGGCTGTATCTAATTTTGGTAATACTTCCGAGGTTAATGCCGTCCAGTCCACCACAGTAGACAAAGCCTCAAAAGGAAAGAAGAAGGCAAAAGGAAATAATAAAGCGGATCAACCTAAGCAGGATTCCCCTAAACCTCCACCCGAGGATGTCACCAAACGCAAGCCCAAGTACCCTTGTCTTATCTGTGATGAGGATCACTATACCAAAGACCACTTGAGGCGGTCTGAAGTTAGTCGTTTATTGAAAGGTGCTCCCGAGACTCCTGCTGTGCTCAAAGAACCTTTTCCCTCACAGCAAACGCAAATGGTGGTTGATCCATCTCAACCCTCTTCTTCCTTTGGTTCTCAAGTATTTATGGCTGGGACAATTCCTGTCCACATCAGTACTCGGGAAAAAGAGTATTCGCCGCCTGCCGGGAAAGAACCTGAGGTCCCCTCTAGCACTCCTCCGTCCATTTCTGGTCTGCTCCATATCGAGAGACCTAGCACTGAGACGCCCATCCAACCCCCTCCGAAAGGTGTACTCCAAAAATCTTCTTACAACCCTAATGCTCATGCTACCCAGCACTACAACATTGTTGAGGACTTAGCCCAGGCTCCGTCAGCTATGTCCACCTTAGAAGTACTCCAGAGTTGCCCCTCTCAGAGGAAGTCCTTGCTATCGGCCATCGGTGGTATAGACCCAGCTGACTCGGATCTAATTACTTTTGACCTGGAAAGCCATGTACCGAGACTGCCTCACCAAATTGTCTTCCTCATACAGGTTATTATTAATTCCGAAACAATTCATCTTACAGTCATTGATGAAGGCGCTTCAACTTGCATCATGTCTGTTTCCTGTTGGAAGGCTATTGGTTCTCCGACTCTGAGCCAGTCCCCTACGACCTTGGAAGCCTTTGATGGAAGAGAGTCTCGCCCTTATGGTATACTCCAATGTTTGCCCATTTCTTTGGAATGGAAGACGGTCAAAGTGGAAGTTGAAGTTGTTGATGCTAATCTTACCTACAACCTCCTTTTGGGACATAGTTGGACATATGCCATGCAAGCCGTGGCTTCATCTTTATTTCGTGTCATTTGTTTCCCTCTTTAGGGGAAGATCGTCACCGTAGACCAACTGTCCTTCTTCGCCTCCTCTTCCGAAGGCAACGTGCCTTTTGTGGAGCATACCTCCAAACCATATGAGAGTGTGGGAGCTGGATTTTTAAAGATCCTTCCCTCATGGGTATTTTTTCACTCCCACCTCCTAACGTCGCTCCTATCAATATGATTTTTCTGTTCGCTCTGATCCATGGGTTCTTCCCCCCGCTGCTCAGGTAGAATCTTGGGGCGATGAGATGCCGTTGAATCTTGCCGAACTCAACTACATCGAAATCGTTGCTGCATTGGCTCCCCCTTCTGAACCTACTCCTTCGAGCAGGGCTCCCGACTCGTACGCTCATTCCCCTTGGCTTGGAGATGACGCTTCTTCAAATCCTTTAAAGGAAATATTTCCTTCTGATGAAGCCATTATCAAGACCATGTCTCTCGAGGAACCTCCTTGGTCTGATCATCACCATCGTTCCTCGTTTCTCCCTGTCCACCGGGAAATGCTTGCCTGTCTCGAACGGTTTGCTCCTTGTTTTGAACCCTTTGCTTCTAGTCCCCCCTTGCACCCTGTTGACCCGCTCGGCCTTTTTGTTAAACAGGGCATTGATTATATAGCCTGTAACCCTCGCTCGGCCGAGGGGCATGGACATATCATCGGTGCGTTGATTATTTTACACAATGGGACGAGACGATGCCTACATTATCTAGGACGATCATAAAGTGGTGAAAAGGGAGAAGCCCCGGAACAGGCTGTACTTGAAAAAGTATTATGCGTGAATCCCATGCACTTTGGTTTGTACATAGGTGTGTTTTAGCAGGTGTGTTGTGTGTGTGTTTTCATGTTTTTGGCTTGGTGTGAAGGTGTGATTGCCGCTTATTGTGTCTTTTGCTTCTTGTGCAAATGTCTGGTGCACCTTACGTTGGTTTCGCTGATGGTGCCTACCGCAGTACCCGCAACTTGTCCTCTGCGGCGTGGGTGATCTACGATCCTCACGGTGAGTTGATAGATCTTCAAGGTGTGTGTTTAGGTTGTACCACAAACAATGTCATTGAATATAGTGTTGTGATTGAGTTACTGGCTAAGGCAATTAATCTCGGTATTCGTACATTGGTTGTGAACCTGGACTCTCAACTTGTCATCCACTAGCTCAATGGGTGATATTCCGTCAGATACCATTGCATTTTAAGGTTGTATTTACGTGTTAAATTGTTAGAGAGGAATTTTTATTTCATTACATATCATCATATTCCACGACGACTAAACACGTTAACTGATGCATTGGCTAATCATGTATTACACAGACATTTGCGTAACATATAATGAAAACATCATACAAGAAAGCATATAAAGCACAATAATAAACCATAGGAATATGTATATATATCGTGTGGCGCACCGAGGCACTCAAAAATAAGTATACATGTCCAAATAGAGTCTGTGTTCTCTTTACATCTGAGACACATGTCTCTCAAAAATCACCAGCAAGAAATAAAAACCTAGGTGTCTACTACGGTGGGTTGTGCTCCCTATAGTGCATCGTCGCTTGTGCCACCCACCTCAACAGGCGGTGCATCCTGGGTTCCACTCCTACTGTGTGGATCTGAGACACTCTGGGGACCTCCTCGACCCCCATGTAATCTGGAATCCCTCCTAGCAGGCCCTCAAGGTTCTGGATCACTGTCTCCATCGTATCATCTTCCAGAGGAGCCAAGGCTAGTGCTCCAACACCTTGCACATCCCTCCGTGCCTCTGGAGCCAGTCCGAGGGGTCTCACTGGTCCTACATCTGCATACCATAGCGTTCATCATTAAGACATGTACATGAAAAAAGCAAAAACATCATAAAAATCAAAATCAAAAAATGTGATCAAAATTCTTACCTCCGTCATCCCATTGCTCTCCAGTGGGCAGCTGCATGTCAGGATCTCCACAGAAGTCCATGCCGGCATATGGCCAATCCTCCACGAAGATCGTCTGTCGCTCCAGCCACTCTCGAAAAAATGTCCCCCACGCCACTGGTCGTCCACCACCTCCTCGTGGCATGACGTGAGCCCATCACGTGGCCCTCATCTCACGTGGCCTGGGTAAGTCCAAATCCATGTCTTGCAACTGCAGTGCCGACACCCGCTCCAGCATGAGCGGGACTAAGATTGATCCATAACCAAACTGCTTCGTCTCTCCTCGACAACAGTTGGTGAGTTTCCTCTTCATGTTTGCCGCTACTGCCTCTGCCCAGTTAAACATGGTAGGATTAAGACACTCAAGGGCTAGCCGGAGATGGGTCTTCGAAGCCTCATGTTGGGCTTGGGAGCCCACTGCTCGTGTCACCATGAAAAGCATAGCACGAAGGATTACATCCTCCACTGTTGGGATTGCCACCTTCCCACTCCTTGACTTGCGTTCCTGTGGGCACACTTGAGCCATCAGCATATCTAAGGTATCACCCCCGGGTCGCTACCCCTCCAGAATGGGCTTCTCACCTCAACAAGACAACCCGGTCAAAAAATAGAAGTCTGTAGAATCGAACTCGATATCCCATCCTCGGATGATAAATTTCCCATCTGCGGGATTCCAGGCCCTGATCAATAGCTCTAGCAAGTCAGGTTGTGCCCGTAGGTGTGGAGTTAGGAAAAATTTGAGCAATCCACATGCTCGTAATGCATTTCGGAACCCTGCATCGGCGAAAGCTTCTATATCATTGTTATCATGCGCACGTTCTTGCCAGACGAACGCCATTATAACCCTGCAAGACGAAAAATTTGATTAGCGCCTTGGTTGCAAAGATTTAAACGTAAATTTTATTAAAAATGGTCGCACGGCATCATCGCGTCTATTTCTAAAATAGACGCGATGATCATGGGCGCCAGTGTTATTTTTCTCGGTTATCGCGGAAGTACATCACTTTTCTGCAATGAGCGGGGCGCGGTGTGTGTAAATTTTCTATCGGTCATCATGGACCCGATAGCTAAACCCGCGATGACCGAGAGCGGAATGCGAATTGAAAAATCTGCCCAAATTCACACATCCCACTGTCAAATACAACTGAAAAGACATTAAATCAGAGCGTAGGATAAATTCTATCTACCTGGAAGAAGTTTCGGGACAAATGATGGACGAACGGGCCGGAATTTGCTCGCCAACCTCAGTGCTCCAAAATGCTCCACAGTGATTGAACAGTAACAATGGTAAAAAATTATGGATTAACCTCCCTATTTATGGTAATTTTGTGAAATTAAATATTATATTTCATAAATGTGGTTTTTTTCTCATGGTTTTTGCTATATACATGGTCAAAATATGGGTTTTAACTATGTTTTTATATGCATTGTTCATATTATCTCGAACGGGTTTACGTGTGATGTGTTCTTTGTGCAGGATCTCAGATAGTGGAATTACGACAGTTTCATATACACTTGATCCCGAAAAGTCGTCTTTAAGCTCTTTTCCGACTTGAAACATGAAAAGATGGCCGAGTTTCCCTCCTGACTCGTTAAAAGAAACAAGAGGCGGTCGCCTTTAATTTTTTTTTCGATCGTTTAAATATAAAAAGATCGTCGAGCTTTTGTCGTTTCAGGCTCGTTATTAGTTATGAAACGACGTGCTTCTGACCGCTTTTTTATTTTTTCGGGTCGAAGTTACTACTTACGAAAAGTACTCCTCAATCGTAATGATCGAGCGGTTCTTTCGAGTATCGTTTTATACCTTTTCGGGCTCGAGAGACACAAATCTACGAAAAAGGACCCCCCTAAGTTTTCTTTTCCGTGTCTTTTTCAAACTCTCTAAACATGAAAAGGACTCCGAGTTTCACCTATGTCGGACTCGTTAAACTCTGACGACATTGGACTCGTCACCATGACGGGACTTGAGCTTCTCCTTCCTAAGGCTCGTTAAACTATTACTAGGTTGGACTCAACAATAGGTTTATCATTGATTGTTTGTGGCAGCTAGTCACTCTTGAACATCGACACTTTTTCCTCTTGTCAGGTTGGGACATCCATACATTGTCATTTTGCCTTCCGCGGGTTTGGGTTATAATTCTAGCCTCATTCCAATTCGATTCATGCTGTCTCCTTCGAGCCTCTGATCCATTGATGCCTAAATGCTGCCACACCCCTCTCCGGAGTCGTGTCGCCGATATGTTCAAGAGTATAATCCTTCTGTAGTTTACACCCTCACCTTCTCCTCTAGTACTCTGTTTCACCATCTGCCTCTTGTTCCTTATCTCGTGTCGTTGATGGGGGAAACATTATGGCCCTCCTGCGACGGGTTGTCTCCTGTCGACTTCATCTCATTATCCAGGAGATTGACCTAGAGATCCCTTCTGGTACCTTATAGCTTGCATGCCTCAATGGCAAGTTCTTTGCACCTGATGTTTGACTTTCATCATTGGTCGTCGATTGAGTGATTCCATGAGTGTTCGACTTCAGCTCCTTTTTCACACTTCGTGGATTGTGCTAGTCAGTACCTTGAGAGCCATTGGCATTATTGGTGGTTTCTCTCGCGCTTGTTAATGTTTTTCATCATTGACCGATAATCAAGCGATTTTCTATCATGCTCGACCTCAGCACATCTATTCGCATGTTAGGATTTGTACTATGATCAGATGGGTTCAAGACCCCGAACTCACATTACCCATGTTCGGGCTGCGTGGATTGGTTTTATGATTACATGACTCATTGATGGATGGTTGCGACCATACCTTTATCATCATCATGGTCTCATTAGCTAGATGGTTGCGTCCATACCACAGACCTATTTTGTATGTCTTTTGGATGGCTGCGCCCATGCCTAGACTACATGTAATTCATTATCGGAGATATCAGTTGTACTTGCATGCAGGTTCTTCCGGATGGTGTTCCAGTTCAGTCAGTTTTGTAAAGCATTTCACCCCTCCCTCTCTCTCAGGCTGCATACTTTAGGGGGCATCTATTACACAGTAATTTTTCACTGCCTTCCTCTCAGTCTTCCTACTGTGTCATGAGTTCAAAATCATTCATGCTCATTGTTATAGACATTTTTGTGCCTTACAGCTCTAAGCGTGAAATGTCCATAAACCAAGGGATCCTAAGTCCCTAAAAGTGTTGTTCCTACCCCTAGAGGAACAAGGTCAACCAATTACAGCTTCTCCCAGAAGTTATCCACCAGAAACTGTTCAGAATCAGTCAAATCAGGATCATTTCAGCTGCTCCACTAGCTATCTGCATTGCATAGCACCCCAGTACACTAGCTAGGTGCGTTGCAACGCACCTAAATGCACTACCAGGGTGCGCTGAGCAGGAAATGATAAATGGCAGTGTCATTCCGCGAGGTGGACAGACAATGGAAGCTTCTAGAATCTTCCTCAATGACACTTGCCTCACTGAGTTCGACCAAGGATGAGTAAGAGGCTCTCAGTCTCCAAGTGGAAGAAAGAACTGACAGAGAGAAGCCACAAGTCAAATCATAAGCTGACTCATCCTCTCTGCATACATCTATATATGGATCCCTCATCCCAGAGATCCAGAGGCTGGAATTTTGTACTTTGCAGAGAATTGTTGTTGGTTTTGAGATTGAGATCAGTGCATTGGGTGATTTATGCTTTGTTGGAGGTGAAGAAGGGATTCCTTTGCTGGGAGGTTGATGCTGGATCGGGACTCACTTGGTTGTATCTCCTCCTGGATCTTCGTTTTATATCAATAAAACTATTTGAGTTTCTCCTACATGTTTGTGTATCAATGATGTTTTGTTATATTTGCATGTTTAGCTTAAATCTGATCCTAAGCTATTTATGAATGTAAATCTATGTCTTTGTGTAGTTTTCCTCTTCTGTGATCTTGCAGGAACTTGGTGAAGCTGGGCAAGTGAAGGAGCAGGTAGCTGGAAGCTGTCAAAGAGGAGAGAGATTGGATCAAAAGGACTAGCGCAAGACACAGGTTAGTTCATCCTATTTCTCTTCATTTACAGTTCATAAAGAAGAATACGAAAGTAGTTTTCCTTGTTTGTTGCTAAGGCACTGTCACACCTTAGTGGGATAGGGGCGTTCTGAATAGACACTTTCCCCAACAACACTCATGCTCTTTGATGTTGCTAAATGACCCACTTTGCCAAATTTTCTGCCTCATCGCATCTTTTTGCCAAATAAACGCGCCGAAGGGCGCTCCAAAACAGTCCAGAAGCGTTGCCATCGCAGAAGTACACGTGATTCCCGCAATGGTCAAATTTCAATTGATAGCGCAACTGTTGTTTGTATTTTCCCGCAATGACATGACTAGCCCCATTATGCAATAGCGATGTCAGCGCGGCAGACCAGTTATGTGCCCACGATGATCCAATTTGGGTGAGTTTGTTCCAACAATCGGCCTTCCAGATGACTCCAGACCTGGTTGTTGGCCTTGTTTATGTCGCCCTCCTTTCTCTGGCGTGGTTGTTCCGTCATTTGTGCTACCTTCCTTGGAGATAAGCTCATCCTCCCACCATTCATGGATTCTCCTTCTCCTATTTAAACTCTCACCATTGCTATGTGCTGCTAGTTTTTGGATAGTTTGGAATTCTTAGTCTTTGGAGTGTTGCTGATAGTACTGTGAGTTTGCTAGATAGCTGGTGTGAGTGACAGGTGTGGGTTTGCTGATAGCTTGAGGAAGGTTTTGAAGTGCCTTTGATCTTGTGTAAAACTTGTGAGTGAGAGAGACTTGTGTATTGGAAGATCCATTTTCGAGAGTGAATGCTTGAGGAACATGCTGGCTGGATCCCTCTGAGAAGGCTTGTGACGTCAAGACCTTGGTTGTAAGCTTACTCTATTTCATAATTAATGCAATCAATGATGTTTTCCTATGTCTTGTATGTAATGTACTAGATAGCTCATGACTTCTTGACTTTGTGGGTAAAGAGATCATTGTTGTTCCAGTTACGTGCTTGGTTGTATTTCCTTTGCATTGTTTCAGGTTGATTACTCATTAGGAGAAGGAAGTGGAAGCTGGAGCAACGCAACGGAACTCCATCGACCACCGGTTGAGGTAGGCCTCCAACTTGAACTATTTAAGGAAAGCTATTGTTGATTTGTCCTTGTTTGTGACTAGACCCACTGTAGGGCTAGAGGGGTTGCCTTTGTCCGTAGAGGGAACACTTTCCTGCATCACAATGCCCTTGTAGAAAAATCCTGAAACCGAAAGAAACATCTAATCGTACCTACCATGAGTAGGCTTGTTGACAAGACAATGAGTATGGAAATTAGAGGGGGTTAGATCCCCTCCCACAAGAATGCAAGGGCAGGAGAAACTAGTAACCACAGAACAATGACGATTAGATATTAAGGAGGTAGTAGCAAAGGACCTCCGGTTCTGGGAGCCCAATGGAAAGCACGTCTGAGAGGTGAGTGTCTACCAAGGGCCACAAAAAATCATTGATTCATCATACCCAACAAAAAATTGTAAGCGTATATGAAATACATGAAATACCATTCCCTAATATGCAAGTTTATTAGGGTTTGGTCAGCAGAAATGGATCTGGTCAAATGGATCCACTATAAATGGTAGCCAAAAGGCCACATTGAGCTGAAGCTAGGAGCCAAAGGCTTCTTCACACTAATCTTCTCCAATTTGGAAGACAAAGAAAGAGTTTTTGAAGAGGGCCCCTGCTTTTTCAACAACGCAAGCCTATTTATGAGACATTGGGAGGAATGATACAACCCAAATCAGGAAAAATTCCTAGCAGCAATGGTTTGGGTTCGTTTATTTGCTCTGTCGGATGACTTCTGGGTTACAGAGATCCTATAGGAGATTGGAAACTCCATCGAGAGATTTTTAAAGGTTGAAGACTCCACAAGGAAGGCAAGGTATACTTCATACACCCAGATCTGCATCTACATGAACATAACATAGCCATTACCAAAATTAATTGAGATGGAATTCCATGATGAGGTTTGGCAACAACCTCTAGATTATGAGCACATACCCTTTAGATACTACAGATGCCATGAGTATGGGCACCTGTTTCATGCATGCCCTTTGAATAAGTAGGAATCGCCAGAAGCATCTACTACCAATGGTGAAGAAAAAGCAAAAGAAGATGCAGATGAATTCCAGGAAGTCTAGAGAAGGAAAAGAAATTAGAAAAATTCGCCAAACCCTAACCAGGGTCCAAGTGGAAAGGGCCTTTGCAATCACAATCACTATGAGATCCTACAGGAGGACGAGGAAAGTGTCAAAATCCCTCAATAGAAGACAGGCCTGGAAATCCATCCAAACCCTTAGAGGGGAGGAAGCAACACCAAACGAAAAGTGGAGGAGGAACCTCAGGAAAAAGAAGTAACCATGCAAGTAGAGGACCAAGCCAATATGGAGATCGACAGCCAGAAGGAAGATCTCAGCATGGAAGAACAAGTGATGAAGTGACTTCTGAGCGAATGGAGGCATCTTGATGAGAGATTCATCCCAGAAGACCACAAATAGTTGTACAAAGACACTTTTCAACAATATCAAGCCAAGCAAGGAAAGCTAGTGGTGGACCAACCAGAGCAGTTGCGCTCCCAAGAAATTCAAGTGATGGAGCAAGGACAACAAGGGAAAGGTGGGAAGAAACGAGGTAGGAAAAGCTTGAGCGAATCCATTCAAATGGTAGGGGAAATGATGGTAAACTCAGGAAGGGTGGTGTCGTTGTCAATGGTGTTCCACCAACTCAATAAACCTTTGAAATGATAATTACATCCTGGAATGTATGTTGCATAAAAAATAGAGGCAAACAATAGTACCTGAAGGACAGACTAATAAAATATAAGTCGAGCATCATGATACTCCAAGATATAAATATTGCAGAAGCCAAGCTTAAAAAAATCCTAAAGAGTTATAAACCCTATTATGAAGTAATAGCTCAAGACATTAGGGGTAATGTTGTAGGCCTGGTTATCCTCTAGAACCCATCGGAGGTAACATTTGAGAATTGGGTAAGTCTACCGAGGATACTATCAGGTAAATTTTGACATAATGGATCCAAAGATTGGGTCCTCTTGACAAAGGTTTATGGGCCTCACATTCTAGGAGAAAATGAGGTATTCCTACATAACCTCACCAAATGGAGGAAGGTATACCCTGAAGACCTTTGGCTAGTAGGCGAAGATTTTAATATGATAACATCATTGGAAGAAAAGAGAGGGGGTATTCATCACACAAAGATAGATATGGAAGAATTTGGGGATCTCATAGCAGATCTACACATAATAGACATGTAGATGAATAATGGAATATATACATGGAACAATCATCAATGAGGAACTCATTAGATAGCCTCCCGGTTGGACAGGTTTCTGATCTCGGAGTAAGTCATTAGTAGGTACATTTTGTTCGAAGCCTTGATTCTCCCATGCATGGGATCAGATCACTGGCCCATCCAATTGGAAATGGATTTGAAAATCAGACCAAGGAATCAACCATTTAGATTCAAAGCCTTTTGGTTACGATATCCAAACATAATCAAGAAAATTGAGGAATATTGGGGTAACAGTGAGGAGAAATGAAGAAATTACATGCATACCTTCCAACTAAAGTTAAAGGATATCAAACACAAACTCAAGAAATGGAATCCAGAAGAGTTTGGACATATCATGAAAGAAAAACACTAGCTGAATAAAAAAATCTAGGACTTACAACAATAGATCATCAACCATGGTCAATCTAATAGCGTGGAAGTGGAGGAAGGGAAGCTAATCAATCCGTTAGAAGAAAGGAAAAAACAAGAGTAGATTCTATGGAAGAAAAAATTGAGGGTCAGCTAGTTGAGGGAAGGAGAACGAAATACTAGATTCTTCCACAATGCAATGATCGGACACCAACAACACAACCGGATCTACTCTCTGAAGAATGAAGTTGGAAATTGTGTAGTCAAGCTTGAGGAGATGGAGGATCTACAAGTCTATCACTTTAAAGACATCTCAATGGAACCGCCCCAAGATGGCATAGAGGCTACCCAAAGGATTAGAGGAACATTCTATAGATTATTTCTGGACACCAAAACTTAACCCTCATGCACACAGTAACACTGGAAGAAGAGGAGGATGTAGTGAAGGGAATGGCAAAGAACAAGGCACCCGGATAGGATGGCTTCATGGCGGAATTTTATCAGGCTTCCTAGAACTTTATAGGGCCTGATATACTAGAGGTGGTGGAAGCATTGCATCATAATCAAAAAGTATGTTCTAGCTTAAATTCAATGTTGATTTCTTTTATTACAAAATCCTCTAAAGTTGAGGATCTGCAAGGTTTTAGACCCATCTCACTTTTTAATGCCATTTATAAGATCATAACCACGTTGATTTTCAAATGCCTCAAACCTTTGCTTACCCTTCTCATCTCCCCATAACAAGCGGGTTTCATAGAAGGATCGCAGATCCTAGATGGATTTGTCACCTCCCAAGAGATAGTGCACTCTCTCAAATCCCAAAAACTCTCAGGCATGATGATCAAGTTAGACTTCTCCAAGGCGTATGAACTTCTAAGCTAGGAATATCTTAAAGATATTCTCAAGGCTTTCGGGTTTGATCAGAGATGGATCAACTGGGTTTACTCCCCTATGTTCTCCATTTTTATTAATGGCTCCCCCAATCATATTGTTAACCCTTCACGTGGTCTACGCCAGGGAAATCCCCTCTCCCCGTTCCTCTTTATTATTGTTGTAGAAGGTTTGGGTCGATACCTAAAGAATGAAGCTAGAAACTCTCAGATAAAAGGCCTGAGGCTATGGGGAAATGACCTCCCCATTACCCACCATCAGTTTGTACACGACATTATTCTCTTTTGTCATGTGTTGTTGCGTGAATCTCACTGCATCAAAGAGGTGTTACTCATCTTCATGGAGGCATCTGGGACAATGATTAACAATGACAAATCATGTATTTTCTTCTTCAGCACCCCGGGGAACATTCAGTTATATCTTACTCAAGTGCTAGGGTTAGGTATTAGATCTTTACTTCCAAATACCTGGGAATTCCCCTGACAATGAACTCCTTAAAGACTTCTTGTTGGAAATCCCTGCTCCAAAAAATCACTGGGAAACTCAGTAACTAGGCCTTTCGGTGGCTAAATTTGGTAGGGCAGACAATCCTTCTGAAAGCAGTTCTCCAGACTATTCCAATCTATTAGTTCTCAGGGATGGACATGTCAAAACCCTCTTGTGCAAAGATGGTGGAAACATTCAAGAAGTTTCTATGGGGAGGAGCTCGACAAATCAAGAAATGGGTGTTGGTATCTTGCCCCAACTTAACAAAGAATAAGATGGAAGGAGGCCTTGGCGTAAGAGATACTTATATCATAAACCAAGTAATGGGGGCTAAAATATGGTGCCATTGGATGGGAGGCAGGCTTGATCTCTGGAAACAAATATGGATGCGCAAATACAACATATCTGCCAAGACACACGGGGGCTTTATTGGGGTGGCAATACCATGCCACATGGGTTCATATTGGGGGATATATTTTGAGGAAAGGATGGCATAATATATTGGGGAATATATAGGGCAGAAATGTTTTTTATATTGGAAGGTATAACAAATGGAGCTCAAAGTTAATGAAAAAATATAAAGGGGTACAAAAAATGTTAATGAAAAAATGGATACCTACAATAGCTAATGAAAGTAGGGTTTTTTAAATTAGGAAGGTGTATTTGGTTTGTATTAGTAGGGGTTAAATAATGTGACTTTTAGGGGTATTTTCCAATATGTAGTCAAGTTAATTGAGTGAAGCCCCCATGCCAGGACATAAGGTATCTTAAGATATCGAGATTCCCCAAAAGGATCAACTATCTGGAATATGGAAGTCCAAAATAGAGACCTTATTCAACAATACGTCTTCTGGGAAATCAGGAATGGGAAAACAACACTATTTTGACAAGATTCCTGGTAGCGACAGGATAAAATTTTGGGCAGACAAGACTTACAGGATCTCTTTCTATACATGAATTGGAGGAATTTCTATACATTGGAACAATTTTGGAAACTAGACCAAGCGCGGGAAGGTTGGAGGAGATGGAAAGGAGAAATCAGTCTGGCCACAAGCCCCAGAATCATTGCAATGGAGCGAACTAGACAAATAATTAGACTCAAGAAAGATATCCATCCTAAATGGACCAGAAATCCTTAGATGGAGATACACTACCAAAAGGACCTTTACTATCAAGAAAGCTTATGATCTCAGGGCAGGCCACAAGCTAGGAGGACAGAATGTGATTTGGAAGAAGATATGAAAGGGGGTTGGTGGTAAAAGGTGTCCTATTTCCTCTGGCTTGTTTACAGAGGTCGCATTCTTACCTAGGATCAACTCCAAAGAAGGGGTTTCTATGGCTTGTCGCTCTGCAATAAGCATAGAAATGATCTAGAACACATATTTAACACTTGTCCATTTGCTAAACAAAAATGGAGAGATATGGAGGACCTCTTTCGAAGAATGGATCAGGACACACAAAGTATTCAAGAAACCATTCTCCTATGGAAAACAATCATTTTCTCCAGCCGGTCATTAACAGGGCCTAGGGGCTAGCCCAGGGAATAACACTTTGGGCCATTTGGAAAGACCGGAATCGCTGAATATTTAAGGATCATCTTCTCCCCCAAGAGGCAGTATGGGAAGGGATCATACAGAACATTAGGGAAACAATTCTGGCAGAGAAGTGGCACCCTGAGGACTAGCAGGTCTCCCCCCATGAGGCTAGAATTATGAAGAGATTGAACATATCACTAGATGATAGCCCCATCCTCCTGGAAGGTCACCTTGAGGGGAGTGGACTCTCTCAACTACTTCACTGCCCCCCAAAGGGATTTATGAAGTTGAGCTTTGAAAGAGCTTCAAAGGGGAACTCGAGCCTAGCAGGCATGGGAGGACTATTCCAAGACCCTAGAACCAACACCACCCTTATCTATGCTGACCATTGTGGGTATGCTAGCAACAATGAAGAAAAAATTTCTGCTACTAGACAAGGCCTACAAATCGCAATCAAAATGGGATATAAGAATATTGTAGTTGAAGGTGATTCGAGGCTTGTAATTAACACAATGAAAAAATTAAATCAAGGAACTAAATGGGAAAAGCTTAGCCATAGCTGGAGAATTGCAAGGTTAATCCAAGAGATAGGAAACCTCCTTGTCAAATTCAACTATATAATGGCACCACATAAGAATGAGTGGTAATAGAGCAGAATAGTTCCTTGCACACTGGGGTTGTAGTCATCAAAATGAGCCTCTTGAGAAAATATGGTCGTGTCAACTCGTGGATGAACGATTCTGGCCCTTGAAATAGATCTTGGAGCATGATCAGAGACATAATTCCCAGGACATGCAAACCCCCGATCAGGGTGTGAGCTATTAGACAGAGCCATTAAGGTTTTCATTATGGTAAGGATGTAAAGGAATGTTTCCACCACCCCTCACACTCTCGAAGCGAAGGCTATGGTGGCCTTCGACATGCTTAAGGCAACATGATTACGCGAAGGTGGAAAAAACATTTGGGCAAGTTTACCAATTGTGGTGAAGGATAGAAAGATGGGTTTTGGAAGAGTAGAGGTTCTAAAGGTGAGAGTGGAGCAGAGGCTTCAAAAGGAATGTGGGTTCCATCGGCTCCAAACATTGGCTACCGGGTATGTAAATTAACTTCTCCTCCACTACACCATGATTCCCTACATCTAGTTTGATAATTCGGGTATGTATGGTGGCAATGGGTTTATGCGCGAAATTAATTTGGGCTGGGAGAGATGCATGGTGTCGGGTGTCTACTAGAAAATCATGGCTCCATGGGTTCTGTTATCGGGAAATCTAGTGTCCACTCGGAGCTGCTAGTCCCACTAAGACTAGTAGCTATCTTAGAAACAAACAAACTAAAACTACTTTCGTTTTCCTTTATGAGAAGTAGATAAGAGGGGAATGAAGGACACCAACCTCAGTCTTGCACTTGGTTCCTTGATCGGTTCCTCTCCCTTCTGACAGATCCTTGCCGCTTCTCCTTCATCTACCTAACTTCAAAGAGCGCCTGTGGAGTCAAAGCAGCATAATACTATCGAAGAACAGAGATCTACAATCATAAACAATATAGGACTAGATATATATTGGTCACACAAATGCATATATCATCAAACATACAAGAATGTGGAGGAAAACTTGAATAGCTTTATTAATATCAAGAATATAAAAGAGGATTACAACCAATTGTTCTGACCCAGCGTCATCCTCCAGCATGAAAGCCCTTCTTTCACCTCATGAAAAGCTTAGATCAACAAACAATATGATATTCCACCAAGAAACCAACAACACTTCCTTACAAGCTACAAAATTCCAGCCTCTGGATCTCTAGGATGAGGGATCCATATATAGATGATTGCAGGGGGGTGATTCAGCTTCTGGGATTTTGATTAGTGTCCTCTCTCTGATAGTTCTTGATTCCACTTGGATATTGATGATCTCCTACTCATCCCTGGGGGAATTCAGAGAGGCAAGTGTCATAGGAGAAGTTTCTGGAAGATTCTAGGATCATCCACCTCGCAAACTGTCTCTGCCATTTGTCCACTCTCTCCCATCGCACCCTACAGAAGGTATTTTCAGTATGCATCGCACCCTTTACATTGGGTAGGTGGGATGCATCACACCCTTAGCATTGAGCAACCTGTATGGTCCAGTTTTGACCAGTTCTGAGCAGTTTCCTATGGAGAACTTCTGGGAGATGATGTAATCAGCTGACCTTGTTCTTTTAGGGTATGGAACAACACTTTTAGGGACTTAGGAGCCCTTGGTTTATGGACATGTTTGATTGGGGTTGCAGTGCCCAAAAATTTCTATAACAGTTGCCCCCTAAAACATAAGGTCGTTAATCTTTTGATGTCAGGTGAAATGCTTTATCATGAGGATCCGAAGTTTTTCCGAGCTGGAAGGAGACCTGTAATAAGATACAATACAATACATTATCTTCATAATATTTTTCATGATCTAGCTGAGGCGGGCATTCCCATGCTCAGCTTTATAAATTCATTTTCATGTACATAAGACAGACAACCTTCTGTGCGGCAGACTGATGATTCTGATAGAGTCATCATCCTTTGATTCAGATGATCATCTATGCAGCAACAATGTACAATTGATGTCTTTATTTTCCTGAATATATCGCAGCCCAGATGGATGAAACTAGATCCAGGGTCTTCAAACTCATCCAATCTTCACTCGGAGTACAAGTCGATCCATGTGAAAGATGTTCTGGAGTCGAACATGGAAAGACATTGCCTAATTACCAGCCAATGATGTAAGATGTTAACGAGCGCGAGAGGAATAACTGATAATGATGATGACCCTCAAGGTACTACAGTACAATTCACGTGGTGTGGAAAAGGACTTGGTGTCGAACACCATGCAAAATCTTACGATCGAAGGCCATTGATGTAAACCTGTTGCCAGAAGTGAGAAACTTGCCATTGAGGCATGCAAGCTTCAAGGTACTGAAAGGGTTGTTCCTAAGTCGAATTCTTGGATAATGAGCTGATGTCGACAAGAAGCGACTCATCGTAGGAAGGCCTTATTGAATCCCACATCTACGACATGGAACGGAGTAAATGATTTTTGGAGGCGAAAACAATATGTTGATACAGGGTTCAGGGTGGCGGTCATGAAAGAATGGAGCGTGAATGTATTGCAGCAAATGAGACACAGGTGAATTCTCTGAGCGACTTCTCTTGAACATACCAGCGACACTGAAATGGATTGGTAGTGTTAACCCCAAATATGGATGGTGTGATGGACCAATGGTGATATGACCAGTGAACGAAATAACCCAACCTGACTCGGACGTGGAGTGAAAGTTTCATGTTCAAGAGTGACTTGCTACCAATAAAGTTTCTTCAAGTTTTCTTCCCAATTTTTCCCCAGTCATTGCTGACTAGTACCTCTTTATTTTTGTCAAGCTTGAGGAGGATAACATATGCTTGTTCTATAATTTTCCCTTCGGGCAAACCCGTCTCTATGTTTTAATGAGCCTAGCGACAGTGAAACTCGTTCTTGTTTGTATGGACAAGTTTGTTGCTATTCGGTTCTAACGACAAAGATAACACGGTCCTTTTCAATTTTAGAGAGTCTGAAAGGGACATAAAGGAAACTCCAATAATAATTTTTTGTCATATAATCCCTTAAGTCCGAAAAAGTATAAATAATATGAAAGGGATGAATTTTCTGTAATTTTAACGAGCCGAACAAAACAAGTGATCGATCTTTTTGTGTAATAATCCCTCAGGTCCAAAAAGATTAAAATCTAGAGGAGGGATAGCACTTCTGGTAGCTTTAACACACTGGAGAGGCCAATTGCTCGGCAATCTTTTCATATTTTACGAGTCAGATGAAAAGAGCTTAAAGGAGACTCATTTTTTGAGGAACGAGTAATAACTTCAGATAGCAGCTGATTCCAGGTAAGGTTTGGAATTTTCCAATCATGATAGTGTCACAGGGATGGCTAACAGGATCACTCTTTGCAGCTGTTCCTCAAAAGGGGTAAACAATCAAATGGAGGTGAATGATCGGCTAAAACAGAGTGGAGGTGATGGTAAGAACACGACCAGGGATCGAAAGTTGATGATAATGCATTCATAATGGTTATTTACCTGAAATTGGTTCATTTTTTAATGAGCTTAAACTCTGGGGGAACGCTTGCTCATTGCTAAGGTTTAATTTTAACAAACTTGAACTTCGCATAAAAACTACTCATGATAATGTTCATCAATTTAATTTCGCCGCTAACCACTTTGTTCCTTCAAAGGTTGTATTGCCTGTTCAATTGCTTCATCAAACCAATTAGAAATGAACAATATATTTTTTAAAAATTGAGCTAAAACACTAATATTTTACTTGAATTACTTGAAAAGTAATTTAAAAGTGGTTTTTACCCCTCATTTTACCATTTCATTTGAACTTTGGTTTGTTGGAGCTCTGGAGGTGCTTTTCCCCCTTGATTTTCACCAGTTGATTTGAGAGATTCTGTGGATGATTCTTGGCGCCGTCTGGACCAAGTAGGAGCTAAACCTGAGCTCTTCAGTTGCATTCCTTCCTTTTTGAATTCTGTGCATGTTTCCCTGTTTTTCTGAGCCTCTGGGGTTTGAAAAATTTGCCCTGGCTCCATCGCACCCTTCCTATATTGAAAGGTGTGAAGCATACTGGCTTGGCTATTGGCCAGTCAGTATGCATCTCACCCAGTACACTACTGGAGGTGCGATGGGCACGAGAAGGGAAATTTTTGCACTGTTTTCTCATAGAATTTTTGCTTGTCTTTTGCCAAATCAGGACGCTGACTCTTCTCTTGCTTGTTTTGCAGAGATTCATTGGAGCAAAATGGTTGTTACATGGTGAGAACACGAGCATGAAGAAGAGGACATTCTTGCTTTACATGATCCGGTTACGGTAACTGCACTGCGGAACTGTGGCCTATTCAAGTTTTTCCGCATCTCTAGAATGAGGAAACAAATCAACTTGTTGTAATATCTTCTCGATGCATGGGATCCTACCAACCAGGTATTTCAGATCAGAGGCAAATCTATCCCCTTGACTGTTGTGGATATCTATTTTTTGACAGGTTTATCTAGGCGTGGTGCCCCTCTTTCATTATCAGGTTTCGCCCATGGGGGCGAATCCGTGAGAGATTATATTCACCGATATTGCAGAGAGGAATCTCAGCCGAGTAGGGATGATAAGATCAACATCCGAGATGTCAATGATCGGTCCTTGAGGACCATTCTGTTCACTTTTTCTAGACTGGCTGGTAGTGCAGCTCTTCACGTGGCTAACAGGTCTTATATGTAGTACGCCTTGGAATGCCAGGAACCAAAGGTGTTCAACTGGTGTGACGCAGTACTCCCTGTGATGAAAGAACAACTGACCAAGGTAAAAAGCAGAAAATCCAATAAATTTGGCTATGGTTCTATTTTGATCGCTTTCGCCTTGGAAAAGATCCCACTGATGTAGCCGCAGTACATTTCACTCGGCTTACCTCCACCGACTGAGCCACGGATGCAGAGATGGGTCGACCTTATGGCCCTACATGCTGGTCAGTCCCAGGTTTCCTTTTCTGATACCTTCTTCAAATGGTTCAACCGCTAGGAGATGGTTTTTTCCAAGTATCCATATGCTGGTATGGATTCCGGGGTGACCCAGATTTGGTGTTGTCGGCTGGTGAGCAGTGGGGTGCTATCGGTAAATTCTCTGACCATATCTCTGTTTATCATTTCTTTTTATAATGTTCTTGTTCTTTCTTCTATCAGGACTAATCAAAACTCATGTGCTCATGCAGATATTGGACCAGTTCGGCTAGCAGTACGTCTGAGAGTGCCAGCTACCACTCCAGCAGGAGAGGCTATGGGGAGGGCTATCCTTCACAACCTTGATGTGGCTGAGACTCTTTTAGCATTGCAGGATCATATTGAATGCCTCACTCTCGGTATTTTGGACGTGAGGACCGACGAGCTGCCTCTGAGGTTGCAGCGACATACCACTGGCGTGCCAAGTCGATGGACTAGGCTTTTACGCATGATTGCACAGGCGGTGACTTGTTATCACCAGCATCATTAGACTAGGGTGCCCCCAGCATTTTGAGTTTTGGGTCATTTGACCAGTTTTTTCCTGGTTACAGAACATTATGTATGAACCATAAACAATTATATATATATTTTTTATTTTCGGAGCTTTATTTTGGTTAAGTTACGTGATCTTGATGCAAATATTTGATGAAATGCTCCTTTTATAAATGTTGCAAATGTCTATCTAACACATAATTTTCCAATGAGTCTATTAATGTGTTTAAGTTTCTAGAAATATGCTGATATTGAATAGAATCAAACTGCCTTTCCAAAATCTTGACCCTTAGGAACATGCAATAGATAGCTGGATTTCGTACAGAGTAGATACCAATGAGTTGTAGGATGACGAGTTGTGAGTCTATCCTGATGACGAGTCAACGTATGCCACACATAATGGCATTAGAGAGGAGCTCTATAAAAGTGCTATATTCAGCAATATTTTTCGTTGACCGACCAATACATACCCCTCTGAAACTCACTAACTCGTCGCTTGGATCGAAGATGGCCCAGGCCACAGAAGATAGGTTCTGCGAACTACGACTCGCTCCACTGGCATATCCAACAAATGATTCCAATAGGTCTGACATCTACAACAAACGTAAAAGCAGATCACTTAACCAAAAAAATTACCCTTAGCAAAAAGAAATGTAACAAAAGCATAGGGGTCACTATCTTGAGTCAAGCATAATAACGCTTAAGGTACAACCCGTTACGAGGTTGTGCTAGTGGAATCCCATCATAATATACTAACTCATAGGCTCCTTTTGCTAATACACGTTTAACAATATAGGGGCCCATCCACAAGGACTTGAACTTACCTGCTCCCAATTTATCGGATTCCTGGTCGTAAAGTAAGACCAGGTCACCTTCTGAGAAGACACAGGGTTTGACATTCTTGTCAAACTGTGCCTTGAATTGTTTCTTATGGACTTTGTTAGCCAAAGCAGCATCACGACGAGTTTCGTCCAATTGGATTAGTTCCAAGAAACGAGCCTCCTCTTCTGAAGTTTCAGGGAGAAGGTCGACCGTGACTTTGAGGGACGAGATTTCACACTGAACCGGTAAGATTGCTTCTAGGCGATACACCAGTTGAATGGGTGTAAACCCAGTTGCATTCCTCACCGATCTCCGGTATGCCCACAAGGATGAGTATAGGATTAGGTGCCAACTCCTTTTATGGACTCCAATCATCCTTTGCAGCATCTGCTTCAGGACCTTGTTGATTGCCTCAACTTGTCCGTTGGCCTACGGATAATATGGAGTAGAGCTGTCGTGGGACAGCCCTAATTTGGCAGCCAATTCAACCATCATGTCATTGCAAAAATGCAATCCATGATCTATGACTATGGCCTGTGGAACGCCGAATCTAGAGACTACATGATTGAAAAAGAAGAGGGCAGTCGTTTTGCCGCTGTTGTTTAATGTAGGCATCGCCTCGGCCCATTTGGTAAAACAGTCTACTGCGACTATGATATACCCATGCCCCCCAGTCGAGGTGGGGTTACATGTCATGAAATCTATGCCCCATTTGGAAAATGGCCCAACAGCAACTACTGGTTGCAGAGGTGCGAGCGGTATTCTGGTTTTTCAATCAAAGATTTGACATGCATGGCAACTTTTGACTGCGGTTATGCAATCTTTGAACATTGTTGGCCAGAAGTATCCTGCTCATAAAATATTTTATGTCGTAGCGTAAATAGATTGATGCCCCCCACATGTGCCTGAATGGCAATCATTCAGGACTTTTTTGGCCTCCTCATGGGTGAGGCACCTCCTCAGAACTATATCGACAACACGACGGTAAAGTGTATCACTGACGATCATGTAGTCTTTTTCTTGGTATCAAATGCATTATTGTTCCGAGCGGGAGGTATTAGACCTATATGTTTGGGTTTGGAGATAGATTATTATGTCTCCATACCACAGATTGCTTGAAGATATCAAAAACAAAGATTCGTCCACGATTGCTTCTTCAGAAGTTGCATCGTTGAACGATGATGAGAGATCGCATAGTAACTCCGCGAAAACCAGGGATTTCTTTGATTTGGATTTTGTAAATTCCAAATCAAACCCTTGTAGAATTGCTATTCATTTTGAATGTTTTCCCCCCAGCAACTGTCGCGACAATATATAATTCATGGGGTTGCAATCTGACAGAATGGTAGTTTTTTGAAAGAGGACATAGTGTCAAAATTTCTGTATCGCTTGAACAGTTGCGAGAGCTAGCTTTTCAACGTAGGAATAGTTGCTTTCTATATCATTTAAGTTTCTACTCAAATAATATATAGGATGTTCAATTCCATTGTTTTCTTGAACTAAAACCATTGCGATGGTCGTATCCGCTGCAGCCAGATATAGGTTAAGGTCTTTTTTATAATCAGGAGCGTACATTAATGATGCTTTTATTAGGGATTCCTTTAAAGCATCAAAGGAAGCTTGCACGACCTGATCCCAGACGAAGGGTACTTCTTTTTTCAATAGACGAGTATAACCTTTAGCAATTTCAACGTAATTTGGAATGAACCTCCTCAGAAAGTTTGCTTTCCCTTGGAGTTTCTGAATCTGAAGCAAATTTGAAGGTGGAGGCAAATTAGTGATTGGCTGAACCTTACATGGGTTGAGACGAATCCCATCCTTTGAGTCCACAAAGCCAAGTAAACGACCAGAACTGACACAGAACACACATTTGTGTGGATTGAGTCGTATCTTGTAGTGTCGGCAACGTAGAAATATCGCTCTCAAATGCTGCGGATGATCGATCCGCTTTCGCAAATGAGCCGAAAGATCATCGAGATATGGTTGAATGATGTTTTTGATGTCATGGAAGGCATAATTCATTGCCCTCTGAAATGTTGCCCCTGCATTCTTTAAACCACAGGGTAGCTTGCGATATGAAAATGTGCCCCACGGAAAAATAAATGTAGTCTTTGACTGGTCCTGTGGGCAGATATTTATTTGATTATACCCGGAAAATCCATCCATAAATGAAAAGATTTCACATCTAGCGCATTCATCAGTTATCTGGTCAATGAAGGGTGTAGGGTAGTTGTCTTTCGGACAAGCTTGATTTACATCCCTATAATCAACATACACTCTAATTGTTCCTTGTTTCTTCATTACAGAAACAATATTCGATACCCAATCGGTTAGAGGAACTGGGTATATAAAACCAGCATGGAGAAGTTATTCAACTTCTGCCTTGGTGGTAGCGGCTTTCTTAGGGTGCACCTGCCGTAGCCGTTGTCGTACCGGTTTGACATCTAGATACATCTTAATTTCGTGTTCAACTATGCTCGAGTCAATGCCTAGAATTTCATCATACGACCAAGCAAAGACATCTCTGAATTCATGAAAAAGAGCATTATATATTTCCAGTTTTGAAGGGGAACAAGATTTGTCGACATGAATATTCTCTACAACATTTGTTTTGGTCGAGATATTTATGGCGATAGTCTCTTCAATATTGGACAAGTTTCGCTCGGAATCCACCATGTTTACAGTATTTGATAGAAAATCAAAAACCGAGGGATGATGAAGGTCACTAGGTGTATCTTCTTTGTAATCCAGAAGATGGGAATGATAGTGGTAATCTTCCCATGGTGCCCCGTCAATCATCATTGACTGAACAATTCCTTCGTCTGTATAATGTACTTGCGACCAAGGATCTGAAGGGGTACCATATTCTTTAGACCTATCTATCCAAACGCTTGATTAGCGTTGATTTGGGTTTGCCTCCCATGCCGAAAACATTGATTGCTACAAGATTTCCATTGGGCTTGGAGGCAATACGTGCAGATGATCCATGTTAATATCGTTTTCAAAGATCTTTTGAATAGAAGATATCATATTGCAGGTTCCCACCATTGCCACTTCCGCCAGATTGATTGGAGGCAGTAGGGCAAAAGTCCCCATTAATATAGGGTTTTTTAGTAGGCCCACTCCGATATTTTGAAGCGAATGAGGGCTTCCATGGATCATTAGAATGCTTCCCGTAACTTGTGAACTGTTAGGGAGAAATGTCTGTTGGTTGACGATTGTAATTTTTCCTTGAAAGGGAAATGCAATCTTCCTGAAGTAGGTTGACACAACGGCTGCCATAGCATATATCCAGGGCCTTCCCAGTAGGATGTTGTAATTGAAGTTTCCGTCAATTACTTCAACATCTATTTCTACTGTTTTTCCCCCCAATTCGACTTGAAAGTTACTTAAAATCCCATATGGGGTGTATGTTCGTCCATCAAATGCTTTTAATGTTGTCAAAGATCATGACAAGGGTGGAGATCCTAAAGTTTTCCAGCAACTCATCGACGTAATACATGTAGATGCCCCCTCATCAATAATTGTTCGATGAACGGTTTTGTTGAGGGCTTTCACTTGAATAAGGAAAGCTAGTTGAGCTGGTAACTGAGGGTCATATCCTTTGTTATTAAAGGACACAAGATTAGAATCTGTTGGGTCAATCCCACCTATCGCTGATAATAAAGCCTGATTTTGAGAGGGGCAATTTTGCAGTACCTCAAGTGTCGACATAGCGGATGGAGATTGGGCCAGATCCTCCACTATATTATAATGTTTTGCTACTCTGGCACAAGGATTAAATGTCGATTTGTGTACTACTCCCTTTGGCGGCTTTATCATTAGTTCAAGAATGATGGGTGGCACAACTTCGGTCGAAGTTGTTGTCGAACTACTGGGTTGATCATTGGCCTTGTTGTCCGACAGCTGTGGATTCTCGTAGTCTTTATTCCTTGTCGATATCAAAGCATCATTTCGCTACTTTGAAACTGACAACATTAGCACTTGGGACGGGGAAGCATTGTCACTAGCAACTAGATTTGCTCCTGGATTTGGAAACGGATTAGTCAATGCTGTCGAGGTTTTTGAAGTCTTGAAGAATTTTCTAAGCTTAGCTTTATACGGACACTTCCTTGTCCAATGATCCTCATCACATATAAGGCATGGACGATTTGGTTTCCTATCTCCAAAAGGGTTTGCAGAAGGTTTTTCAGGGGATGACTCCTCCTGCTTCTTCTTCTTCCCTTTCTTTTTCTTCTTGCCTCCTAGTTGCTTGGTTTCTTTGCCTTTGTTAGTCGATATGACGTTTAATTCCGAGGCGAGAAGTTCTTTATTTTCATTTTGACCTGAAACCGTACGGGCCTTCTTCGACTTAGCCTTTACGGTTTTCGTGCTGGTCGTTCCTATCACGCCGTCCCTAGCATGAGAGTCTTTGTTTGATTTAGGAGAGGGAGGAACAGAAAATTCCGGTCTAGGAGCATCAGGGATTTTATCGTAGAGTGTGCCAGACTGAGTATAGATCAAGTCTAAATATTGCGCACGAGAAATTACTTGCTCTTCAGTGATGACTCCTCCCTTTGCCACATCTTCTGTAATAGAAGGTAACAATGACTTAATAAACCATTCAGCCAACAGCTGATCAGGAACATATGTTTTTACCATTCTACGATGACGTCGCAACTCTTGAATATGCTCGGATATTTGAGTGGCCATTGTTTTCTTGAAATTGGTAAGAAGCTCTGTTCCCGTTTTGTACCTTATGGGTAACTGAAAATGGGTTAAAAAGGTTGTGGATATGGTACTGAAGTTATCAAACGAAGCTCTAGGCAATTAGATATACCATTTTGCTGCCAGACCAATTAACGTTCGCTAAAAAAGGTGAAGCCTGATCGAATCATCATTTAGAGTGTTAGATGAACACCATAGATGAAAGGTCATCACATGATTTGATGGATCTTCACTCGCATTTCCATTAAATTTAGGAATATCTGATGGAAGTTTATGAGGAATCACTGGCCACCAAGGGGCGTAAGTGATTGGATCATTTGTTAGCCGGTTTAGATCTGGTAACTCTAAAGTTGCCACGAAGGGCAACTGTTGATTCAGGTTCGGTGAAGCATACCCAGGATAAGATGGGATTGCCTGAGCAGTGGGTCTTTGCATACCAGCATAGTGCATTTGATGCTGATAACTTTGATAAGGTTGATGGGCATAACCATTATGAAATGGTTGATGTTGTTCGTTTTGAATATACGGCTGCCCATTACTTGCAAAGACTTGGTGCTCATATCCTTGGTAAACTTGTTGGAATTGTGGTTGTTGATATTGCACCAGCCATGGTTGTGAGACCATGTGATGTTGTCCAATACTGGCTGGTTAATGGAGATGAGGGGTAATGGTACCCGTTTGAGCGTGGGTCACTCCAGTTAAGGAGCCACTAACCGATGATTGTGGTGGCGTCGCAGGGACAAGGGGCTGTTGGATTGCAACCTGAGAGACTTGAGGTTGGCATACAACAGGCGACGCTTGTACTTGCGACACCGTCACAATAGCCGGTGTAGTGGGGATATTTGACATAGGCAGACTTTGTTGCATTGAGTATACAACTCTTGGTTGTTGAGGCAGTATTGGTATCCAACCACTGGATGTAATTCCAGCATAACTTGAATTCTATTGCGAACCCTCGTATGTTTGACCTCCTGGAGGAGACAATGAAAGGGCATATTGCCCCCCATACGGCGGTAGTCCGCTGCTTAATGGAATGATTTTTCTTTGAAGGCCAGACTGCCCAAATTGACACTGCGAAGGATCAATTTGCTGAGACTCAACATAAGAGATTCCAGATATTATCCTGGGCGAACAAACGGGAACAGACCATACTGTCGAAACAGCCTCTGAACGGATTCCATCGAGTGATTGAGAGCTAGTTGCGACAGATGGTACGCCGGTGAACATTGTCGGAGTGGCAGCAGGAAGTTCTGCTGCTGCTGTGTCAGATGACACAGTCCTAGATGTTGATGGTTGTTCAGACATATCTAGTCTATCCAAAAGGTTTCCTAGCAATTCTACAGGAACTTCCGATAATGGTAGACTAATTTCTGATGAAGAAGGATATAGAGTGATCCCAACTCCAAAATGCGATGGAGTACTAGATGGTGGATCCTCCACAATCTCTTCTATAGCAATCAAACCAGGTGGAAGAGGTAGACTGTCAGGTCTGTAAAATATTTCCAGTGCCGAAGAAGGTATAGATTCTGTAGCGACTGATGTTTGGCGAACAACACCTTTCGAATCAGCTATAGATGGAGCCGGTTCAGGTATACTAGGATCAGTTCTACTGTCCTCTAGTGGCTGTGGAACTTCTTCTATAAAGGTAGGGGTACCAAAAATGTTTAGAGTAATTGGAGTCTCCGAGGGTGTCGGAACACTTGTCCCAACCAGACCAGGGGATTTTGAGCCGGTTAAACGAGTTCGCTTTGTCCGAAATAGTTTTGATTTTGGGGACAAAGATGGTTGACTCGTAAGTCTCCACGAACGATGGGGTTTCAATTGACTTTCTTCCACGATTGTGGATTACTCGATCAAATAAAAATAAAGGGGAAAATTTTTCTGAATTAAATGAATTTTAGACACTTTGACACAACTTGTTCTTTCAATTTTTAAGAGTCGAGAAAAAATAAAAGATGACTCTAGTTGCCTTCGATTTTTAATGAGCCTGAAGTGACAAGTGCTCAGATGGACCTTTTCCTTTAAGGATTCTGAAAAGGAATGAAAGAGACTACTCTGTAAATCTAGACAGAGGGATTACCAAACCAATTGCAAAACTGCAGAATACTTTTTACGGTACGGCAGTCAATCTTCCCGAATGTTGTGTTCAGTGCATTGCGATCGATAGGGCGGCAGACAAGGCTTCCTATGGATAAAGGATATAGCCTATTGTGGTCTCCCAATATATACTCGATGGTACGTGGGAGCACAAGTCCGTACTGGCACTTGTCGTCTCAAAGAGGAGGAATCACCCAACCAACAGTGAAAGCCACAGTTACCAAGCGTTACGACGCCGGAATATGTCTCTAGCCTAGACTTCTAGATGTTGTGTGTTAGGTTCCAAAGCGTTTTTATGTTCATTGAATTTATTTTACAGTTGATCTTTCTTAAGAAATTTTGCCTTTCAAGTTCACCGCGTGATGTAGATATAATTCCTAAAATGCAATCTAAGATGATAAAAAATTGTTTAATCTTCTTTTTGCAATGAAAATCCTAGCTACTAAAGAAAGAGAGATGATATTCTTTCAACATAAAGCAGAGAGCACACACTAGATGCACTATCCTAAATCAAACCAACAAGAAGTCTAAATGCACATGCATGTATTTGTTTTCAGCTTTCTTAATGTGTGAATGACAAGAAGAATGCTAAGTACAAATCTCAATTATCTTTTCAAAGCAACAGTACTAACAAATTTCTTTTCAGAAACGAAAGGAAGATAATGATGACCCTTTGCTATTTTGAATTGAAAACTACTTTCGACACTTGAAAAATTACTAATTCAAATCAAATACAAGAGTAACCGTATAATCGATCGTCAAGAACAATAGAATTCTTTTCTTTGACTGAAAATGACACTTGCGACACTTTCAAATCAGAAGACGACAGTTCGATTATGCTACTTCTTTGTAAAAGAGAATTGAAAATGGCACACAATACATAAAAACATTCACAGTTCTTTGCACAATGGAGGTGGAATGATGGAAAGGAAGGGAGTTTCCACAGTGGTATACTAATCACAGATAGCAAAACTCCTGAATAAAGTTGAAGAGAGTGAACACAGAAACCAAAATCTGAGATCAGAAGAGGTCTTTTCTGATCAGCGCACCTGTAACACAGGGAAAGTGCGATGCAGTGCACCTACTGCACACAGGAGGTGCGATGCATCCAGATTCCCAAGAGGAGAAGGTGCGATGGTCCAGGGACGAGACTTCAACTGGGTTCCGGGTCACATTTTGCAGCTCAGTTCAGGGATTTAGGCCGAGCAAGTGATGTACATTAAATAGAAATCATAGGGGATGATCTAATGAGGTTACTAGAGCCACCACTAGGGAAATTAGAAGGTTTGCAAATCGATTGTTCAGTTTATAAACAAAACCCAAAGATAGACTGAAGCAGCATTGATCTACTTTGCACTTGCATAGAAAATGCAGTTCGAAGGCTAGCTGGCTTGACTTCAGGCTCCATTTGTAATTTTATAAAACAAACAAATATAGACAAACAAACAATCTATTCGCTTCCCAGTGGATTCGCCATTTTTTTATCGGGAAATATAGTGTCCACTCGGAGCTGATAGTCCCACTAAGACTGGTAGCTATCTTAGAAACAAACAAACTAAAACTACTTTCATTTTCCTTTATGAGAAGTAGATAAGAGGGGAATGAAGGACACCAACCTCAGTCTTGCGCTTGGTTCCTTGCTCGGCTCCTCTCCCTTCTAACAAATCCTTGCCACTTCTCCTTCGTATACCCAGCTTCAAAGAGCAGCTGTGGAGTCAAAGCAGCATAATACTATCGAAGAACAGAGATCTACAATCATAAACAATATAGGACCAGATATATATTGATCACACAAATGCATATATCATCAAACATACAAGAATGTGAAGGAAAACTTGAATAGTTTTATTAATATAAAGAATAGCAAAGAGGATTACAACCAATTGTTCTGACCCAGCATCATCCTCCAGCATGAAATCCCTTATTTCACCTCATGAAAAGCTTAGATCACCAAACACTATGATATTCCACCAAGAAACCAACAGCACTTCCTTACAAGATACAAAATTCCAGCCTCTGGATCTCTGGGATGAGGGATCCATATATAGATGATTGCAGGGGGTGAGTCAGCTTCTGGGATTCTGATTAGTGTCCTCTCTATGATAGTCCTTGATTCCACTTGGAGATTGATGATCTCCTACTCATCCCTGGGCAAATTCAGAGAGGCAAGTGTCATAGGAGAAGTTTCTAGAAGATTCTATCATCATCCACCTTGCAAACTGTCTTTGCCATTTATCCACTCTCGCCCATTGAACCTTACAGAAGGGCTTTTCAGTATGCATCGCACCCTTTACATTGGGTAGGTGGGATGCATTGTACCCTTAGCATTGAGCAACCTATATGGTCCAGTTTTGACCAGTCTGAGCAGTTTCCTGTGGAGAACTTCTGGGAGATGATGTAATTAGCTAACCTTGTTCTTTTAGGGTATGGAACAACACTTTTAGGGACTTAGGAGTCCTTGGTTTATGGACATGTATGATTTGGGTTGCAGTGCCCAAAAATGTCTATAACAGGTTCCTCCCTAGTGTCAACCCTTTATGGGATTTACCTCTCTTGGATGGGGCTTATTGAGCTTGGTGTGGAGGGTGACAGTCTGAGGGAATACCTTTTCCTTGTCTACATGGAAATCCTAGGGGTTGAGGGTTGGGATGATGTCATTGCCTATGTCTTCGTGAAACTCAATTTCCTGGTTTGCTCCATGGGCATTGAGGATAATTGGCAGGACTGGCTCTTGAGGATATGTGTCAACTACCAGAGGAATGCTAGTAGTGGGGAGGCTATCATGGTTAGGGGTACTTCGAAGTCTGGGAATTGGCATGAATTGAATGATGCTCATGTTTGCCTCAGCTGGTGGAGGGGAAGTCGGGAGGTAAGCAAAGTTTGGGTTGGGTACATCTTGGAGCCCAGGGGTCAGACTTTTCATTATAGTGCTAGTCAGGGGAAGGATAAAATGGTGATGAGTCAGGGGGGATGGGGGTATGGTCATACGGAGGTGAGTAAGGGAGGTGCGGGACTTGGAACCCATCGACTTAGCTACTAGGCTATAAGATCTATACTTGGACAACTGTTGGAACCTTGCTCCCAAGGTCGAGGCCGAAGCATTTGCAAAGTAATGGGCATGCAGGGGCGTCTGCTGGGGAAAAATACCAGGGTACGGGTCATGGTCATGCTGGGTGGGGGATCATGCATTTGAGGGGTCATACAAATGAACCAAGGGTCACGAATTTTGTGAAAAGGTAGAGCCTTTGGGTGTTGGAAATTCAAACCATAATGTTATGGAAATCCTAGTTTCTTGTCCCCTTAGCAGGTCCGTAGAACGATAATCATTCTCGGATGTGAAGAGCACAGAGGCTAGCTTCGGGCCATCCTAAGGATTTGGTTGGCAGGTACTATGACAGGGTGACATTGGGAAGAATGGAAAAAGGTAAGTGCTGAGGAAAGAGGCCACAGATGACCGAGGCTAAGATTGAACCAAGCACCTCGGGTAAATGCTGAGGTAGAAAACATGTGGCCAACCTAATAAGTGAAGTGACCGCTGTACACAAGGAAGGCACCAAGGAGGATATCAAGCAGTTGATAGTAGAATGAGAAGAAGACATAAATCGAAAAGTGAGCATGGATGAAGCCGAACTAGAGGATTGGAAGCTCTTGGTTCCAGATCCAGGAAACACGAGAGGAAGAGGGACTCAATTTAAATAGACCTTGCATCTTTATAGTTGATGAAATGTCTCCTTGGCAAGGCTATGGAGCAAATCTGGATGACTGTTATTGAGGATTTCTCAGATTATAAGCAAGAGTTTCAGAAGCTACAATTTCAATTGTAGAGATAGGACAGTTGCCTTAGCCACATGGAGAGACACTTCCCCTGTATGTTTGTGCAAACATAGCTGCCTAGCTCTAGTGCTAAAGACCCGACCCCAGTTGCATCAGCCTCTGCTGAGAAGGATGGATAGAATGTTGAATTTCAGTTATTTTTAACCAGTTTTCATGCAAATAACTTTTCATTTCCAGTTTATGGTTATACATATATATAGGCAAATAGACTATGGATGTGGACATGAGAATCAAACTTATCTAGCTTGGATAGATAGACTCAGTATTTTTTGTTACTAGATAACTTATCATGTGGTTAGGTGGTCAACATACTTGGTTTCCCATCAGGCAAGTTCAGACCACCTAACCTGGTTCCATCTGGTTGTAACTTGCTTGTTTTATAATGAAAAAGAAGGACCTACCAAGCTTAACAAAAAAAAACAAAACAAAAAATATTAGAAACATAGTAATGTTGTTACATGAAAATATGATGATGGTGTCAATTTAGTTCAGCATAGATTTATAGTTTTTAAAATTTATCCATGCATTTTTTCTTTTTTCCAAAAACTATTGGTCAATTTTCATTTTTTCTGAGACGATTCACCCAAATTCTACATGGTAAAAACATTTGAATTTAAAAGGCACCATTTTATTTTTTTTTCATTTTTATTTTTAACTATATTAATCTTTAGAAATTTGTATATTTTAAAAATGATTCACCCAAATTCTATATGATAAAAATATTTTACTTTAAAAGACACTAATTTTTTCCCTTTTAATATATAAAACATATACATATATATATATATATATATATATATATATATAGAGAGAGAGAGAGAGAGAGAGAGAGAGAGAGCATATATATATAGATATAAATATAGATATAACCAAATATTTTATGAATGCAATTCTAAGAATTAGTAAGATTTAACAAAGATTCTACATTATAAAGAAAATTATATTTCTTTCTGATTATGTTAGGTGCTTGAGAGGAAAAGTATTGATTATCTTTCTCATGCAAATCCAATTCCCATTAATAACATGTTGAGCTCTTAACAAATATATTGTTTTAACACTTTTGAGCCTTATAATTGATTTGATGTTATCTCTAAAAATAAAATAAAATTTATCTTAAATACCTTCCTTAAAATAAAAAGAAATGCATAAAAATTCTCCATGCAATATATTGCTAAATTATGTACATGAAATATCATTGAAAATTACTATTTTGTCAACTTTAATTCGTTTAACTTAAAAAAAAAAATGTTGGAGGAGGGGGGAAAGTTGGGAAACACAGGGGAGGGGTTGTGTCAGGGCAAGCCTATGGATCGCATTGAGAGGCAGTGAGAGGATCAGAGCATAGGCATGCCTGGGGAATGTATGGTAGATGGCCTGACCACCAACCTTAGTCTGGGGGGGAGAGACCTTCGATTCTCCAGAGAGACGGGGGAGGCTGGAGTGGGGAAGGAATGCTAAGGGACAAGGATATGCCAGCTTACAGAAACACCAAAGTTCCTAGGATGTTAACGTTTTCTGTTGATAATTGTAAGCAGGAGTGTGTAAAGGAAGAAATGGCATGCCTGGGTAGAGGCCGGGGTCGTGGGGGTAGAGGGCATTAGAGCCAGGCGTTTAAAAGCGATCCTACAACTTCGACACTAGTAGGTCAGAGAAGAGGTAGGAAATCTATCAAGACATTTGTTCATGAAGTAGCTCACGCATATAGAGAAGGGACGGATGATGACATTCGTCAGCTAATCCAAGAGATGGAGGATAGTGTCATGGAAGAAGATTCTGAGCCAGAAATGGAAGAATGGGGGGATATAGTCCCCGACCCAGGGCACACCAGAGGCAGGATGATGCTATATAAACAAGCCCTGCATGTGTACTGGGTTATGAAGTGTTTACTGGCCAGATCCCTAGAGCAGGTGGCGGGGGAGGTGGCAGAAATAGCACAAGGTATGCCCACTATCAAAAAGGACATGAAGAATCTACAAATTATCTTGTTAATGCAAGACAACAAGTTGGATGAGATCCAACAACGTCTGATGAAGCTCTCTCCAGTGCTAGATGACTCTGATGCTGCATCGGCTATTGTGGAATTTGATAAAGATGATAGAAAGGAATAGCTTTTTAGTTTCCAACTGGGTTTTTAGCAGATAACATTTTCTTTTACTGTGTTTTATGTTAGGTCAGAACCTGAATAATGTTTCTAGATGTGAAGTATATTTAGCTTGAATTGAAAGAATGGTAAAATTTTGCTACTGGATGGCATATAATAGACTCAGGTGGCCAACAGACTTGGTTTCCCATTTGGGCAAGTTGAGGCCACCAAAATTCTGTACATGCAACAACTTACTTTATAAATAGAAAAAGAAAGAACTACCGCAGCTTACAAATAAAATAAATTAATAATATATTTATTTATTTATTTAACATTTGAAAATTAAATTATTCCGATCATATTCTACTTATTATTACCAATCCAAGAATTCCCTTTAACTTCCCATTCTACTTTTTAGCTTGTCATCCATAAGTGGTGTCTAAAATACTCCATAATTCAAAGGATCCATTCTTGGTTTTCCTTTAACCCAAAACATATTAATTTTTTTAATAAGAAGTACATAGAATAAGTTAGTTTAATTTCTAAACTAAGATGTACAACTAACCCATATGGTATACTTTATATACCATACCACATTTGGTTACAAAACATAGCATGACTCAAGTTAAAGTTCGGACCAATCTCAAACTAGTGGTCCTTGATGGTACTTATTGTTTGGAGTCTTCTCAACTAATAAGGAAACTGATAAGTCAATTTATACACTGGGCTTTTCCATAGGCAAGGTTTGGAAGGAAGAATATAAAATTATTACCATTAATAATGGGTAATGGACTTCTCCTCCACTTAAATAATAAAATATACGTTATCAACATTCTAATTCATTAAAATAGTTAATAAAAAAAAATAGATCAGTACACTTGATAAGAAATATTTCATTTTAAATGTATCATGATAGAAATATTCAAAATTTTTGAGCTATTATAATGATAGTGAATATATTTTATAGGATAAAGTATACTTTCATGTCCCAGTCAGTTATACAAGCCAAGAGAAGTGGCATTTTCATTCATATCATCAACACACATATAAGTTAAATTAGAATTAGTCACTCATAATTTAATTAGTGATAAAAAAAAAAATTAACAAAAGTATGTGGGAACATCCTCATGAATTGTATATATCATAATAATTCAGTATATATATATATATATACCAACCCTGACCACTTACAATCACATCTCCATGAATCATTTTATATAAAACAAGAGTCCTACAGTGAAGTATGGAAACATCATTTAACGTCATGTATATTGACAGTTCCATTTTAAAACAACGATAAATCAATTAACAACATTGTCGGCTTACATTCGAAGAGAAATATATGAATTGTATATGAACAAGATATTCCAATCGAGAAAACATAGATCTTTTGTCATATTTTGAAGACTAAACTACTTCTTGCAGGTCAAATGGATTATTGATCCCATGCCGGCCCAACATTTATTAACATTTATTAAAAAGGAAGGAAAACCAACTCTTTTATTAGGTGAGAACTATGTTAGGAAAATTGATATAATAATAGTTAAAAAGAATTCAATTTATTATAAGTCTTAGTAGAAAATGTAAATGAAAGAGATCCCTCAAGGAAATTACTATTATATTTTTTAATTGTGTTTTTAATTTGTTAATAATATAATAATTAAAATTATATATTTTATTTATTGAAATTGTGTAATTTAGCTTAGAAGGTGTAGAGTAGATAATAGCACTAGCAGAGTGTTTTGTTAAAGTATTTTTTGGTGTAAAGGTTATTAATTCGAAATTTTATGGGCAAAACTCCAGTCATGTTAAAGGGTGCTGTGGTCCAAACCAAGTGCGATCTCTGGGTGATTTTGAGAACTTAAATGCCCCTAATCATAATTACTCAAATCACAAATTAAGCATGTCATTCATTTCAAGATTCACATTACCTAATAAACAAAAAAAAAAATGTAATTTAAATATAATATAAGCTTTTGAAGATACAAATTTATTTATATATTTCAAAATAAAAAATTTAACCATAAAAACTTGCAATTTGAAATTTTTGATAAAAAAAAATAGCTAAAAAAATATCTAGCTAATATATTGTTTAAAATTCTTCTCTTATAAACAAAAATATACATGAATTATATAAGTACTTTCTCCTCAACTTCATCAATTATGAGAGATAATCTAATCTCATACAAACTTTGTTTTCCATACACTATCATTATTATTATATTAAAAAAATAAAAACAAATAAATTTAAGTAGAAAGAAGTTGATGATATTTATTTTTTAAACTTTAATAAATATACTATAAAAAATAAAAAACAAATAAACTTTAAGTAAAAATAAGTTGATTATATTTATAAAATTATAAAATTGATAATTAGAAGGATATTGATTTTTTTAATGATATTATTTAGGTTGAAAAGGCATTTTAATTTAGAAATAATATGAGTAAAATTAAATGATGATTAATAATTAAAAGATTATGTTTTTAAATGTAATGAAAATACAAATTAAAATTTAATGTTATTTGAGGAGAATGAGAGTTTATCTCATAATAAATTATTTTAAATTACATAATTTTTTTTAAATAATAGTAATAATAAATTAATTTAAATTCAAAATAATAATTAATAATAATTGTTTTTATTAATAAATATATTTTTAATTATTTAATAAATAAAATTTTATCTTTACTAAATTTAATATAAGTATAAATAACTCAGAAATTTAATAAAATTTAAATTACTTTTTCGAGAGTAGTGATACATCTTTATCTCTTCCCTACTTCCTACGTGCCCAGCACTCTCACAAGATTAATATTACTACAAGATATATATTAGCATCAATAATGTGAGAAATAAAAATGCTTAAAATGGAGAAGGCATAGGTGCTTCATTTTTAATTGAGCTAGACTTTCTCATAAGGTATAGGTACCATCTTTGGTAGGATAATATTTCCAAAGTTTCATTAACTTTAAATAAGGGAGAGATAGGTTACATAGCAAATTTTTATAAACTTATTATATTGAGATTGAGAAATGTTTTTACAATTTAGTATGCTTAAAATAATATATAAGGTTTACAGTATATGTAATTTCATATAAATACTTAGAATTATCAATATTATAAATTTAATTGAAACTATAATATTGGGAAAAATATAAATGGAAGGTGGAATTTTTATTATGAATTTGAATATAGTTATCATTTAATGGGCTTTTGGTTAACATATAAGAATCTCTTCTTTGAGGCTCATCACTCATGCTATCTTATATGGTTGTTGAATTTTAGGGTACAATATCTCTAGATAATCATAAAGAAAGATAAAGAAAATCCAAAAGTGTTTTTTAACTTATATTATCAAAATTAAAGGCAATAAGTTCTATCATATCCTCCTCATATTAATGAGTCTTTCCCTCATTGAGAACACAATTATGACTAGATTCCTAATGCATAAAGGCAAGATAAACAACATGGAATACAAGAGTCCTCCTATGATCACTTTAAACTCTATGAAAAGGTAATTGCAACTCATGTGGAGAAAGATGCCAAATCTTTGTTAAATTATTGGAGAATAAAGAAAGAGCTCACTTTATAGAATAATATTAATATTAAATATATTTTTATATTTAAATTTAAGGAGAATTTTTGGGGCAATAAAAAATTAGAAGAAAAAATAAAATTATGACACTCTAAGGATGTGATTAACACTAACATGGAAGATCAAAGGTATTATAATTAAAAGAATCAATATTATTAAAGAAAAAACAAACTCTTATGAGCTCTATAATGAAACATGACAACTTCATTTTGTGAGACGAAAATGTTTAATTATAAAAAATTTCTTTTAGCAATAAAAAGGAGATCATGCAAAATAATAACAATTATTAAATACATTTTTACATATAAATTTAAGGGAAAATTTTGGTGCAATAAAGAATTAGAGGATGAAAGAAAATTAAGATATTATAAGGAAGTGTTCAACCCCCTACCCTAGAAGATAAAAAAGAATGTATCTTTGTTATGATTGACATAATGAAGAAAATCAACATTGTTAAAGTAAAATAAACTCTCATGAGCTCCATAAAGAAACATAATGTTAAATGATTCCTAAAATGATTTGGGTCAAAGTATTTTTCATTTTTTGAAACTAAAATGGTTGAATATGAAAAGAAATTTCTCTTAAAATGTCTTATGTACACCCACATTAGACCACAATTTCAAACCATTTGGTTTGATAAATATCTTCATATTCCATATGAGGAATATACATGTTTAAGCTCTTAAGGAGATAACAAGAAGGATTTAAGCCATTACAAAAAATACTCATTATGAGCTCAACATAACCCAATTGACAATTTCAAATTATTTGTTGCAATGCATTCCTAACATTATAACTCATCAAACCTATATTGATTTATCAATACTTGTCTTAAGGCCTTTTTAGCACAAAAATAAAATTTTATTGTAAACCAAATAATTATTTACTTTTCTTAAGGTTTGGTCGACCGACTTTTATCTCACTAGAAATTAACTATCATCATCATCCCAAGTTACAAGGTAAACATAGACATCTTAATACATCATACTAATCAATGTTACAAGGTAATTATAAATATCTTACTAAGAAGAGAAATTTTAAGAATTCATATTTATGTTAAAGTGTGAAATCTCTGGGAAATCATATTATTCCTTTAAATGTTTTTTTTGTTGGTTAAATTTTCTATTGCCTCAAAAATATTGTCATACAAAAATCAAAGCTCATTATTTGACCTATTCACCATTGTGTTTTGCCACAACGGAAACCAAATCAATGACGGTGAGGGCTATTGTCTAACAAGTATACATATAAGTCACTAATAGAGACAATATTTTTTTTACAATATATCATTTTCTAATTAGCACTAGCCATAGACTTACTAGAAATAAACTAATTTACTAAAATCAAAACATAAGCCAAAAGGAGCATACGAGCATCAATTGTCATAGGATGTTACTGAGGCCATATCCTAGGCACTTGTGCCTGCTAGTGTTGGAGGTTTGAGACCACATTGTAGGTAGATTTAAACATGTGCCACATGGGCATCATGGCTAACCACGAAGGAGTGTTGGTGGCATTAGACTCGTTGGATTTCATTATGGCATGTAATGATTTCCTTCTGATCATTGTACCTTTCTTTGGGCACCCTGCCTAGGAGCATATTCATTTTCTAATGGAGGGTGATATAATTGATATATTGACTACATTGTGTTGTGATGTGGCAAGGGTCCATATCAAAATTAACTAATTATGTTTGAATCTCAAAATTAGAATAGTTCTAGCAATCATTAGTAGTTACAGCTTATAACAATCATATTTCCTCTTGGATTTTTGGTGGAGTAGAAAAGTGAAAGATAGTCATTATCATTTGAGCTTATATCTAAGCCCAAGGTCTTCCTGAAGGGCCATGTCATCTAAAACTCCAACAAGAGTGCATGCATTAGCAGGGCATAATGCTCAAAGAAGAGAAAGGAACTAGGATAAAGCATCCCTAGAGGAGCCACAAACCAATTAAATAAACATTGGAACCAAGGAAACACCATAAGTATCTTCACTCCTTGCTTCTAGGTTGGCCAAGGGACTGGGTGAGTTAATAATGAGAATTTTTTTACATATGGTAGCTTTGGGTAGGGGTAGGAAACCTAATAACACAAGACACTCCAATGAAATTCAAAGACATTGAGACTCCATACAAACCACAGACCAAATTCCACCATGCAAATAAAATCAAGGTTAAGAATTTTCTAGGAATGCACATAAAAAGAATTACCCCTATGTTGGTGGCCCATCGAGCACTATAATGTTGTAGTTGATGCACTTTGCTCCTCTATAGATTGTGAATTCGAAATGTAACCACCACTACAACTACTTTCTAGTTCCAAGCTCTAAACACTATCAAAAAAAATGTACGATGAGGCTCCAAGCTAGGAGGGCCATGTCTTCCATAAAGAAACACATCCAAAAATCCACTGTCATGGTGTAAATATTCCACCTATGGCAAGGAAACACCATTGTAACAATACAAAAGCACAGAGTGATGAAAGGATATATGAGAGCGCTTGATGGAAATGCAAGTTGTCATCTTCAAGTGAGGGAATGTGAAGTGATTTGGCATGTGTGAGTGCATGGGTTAGGATAGCCACACTATCCCCCATCTTTAATGGGAGAAGGTGCAGTGGGGTGTCGGGATTCCCCCCAACTCCCCGTGTCTATTGACTCTATTTTCCACACCTCGATTGGGGAATTATTCTTTTAAATGTTAATTAATATTATTTGTCATATTTTATTAATATTTAAGTTTTCAGGGATTTATATAGTTTTTAAAATATTTTGACAATTTATAAAATAAAATATTCTAGAATACTCTAAATGGTAATTAGATATAATGTTAAAAAATTCTTTAATATTAGAGTCATTGGCTAAAATCCTATAAATATCCCACCAATTTATATATATATATATAAGATATATAAATATATAAAATAAAATATTTTTATCTTATATCATTTAAATAAACAATTAAAAAAATAATAAATATTAAAAAAAACCAACATAATAACTTAATCTATCATTGAAACTTAATTTCTAAGATTATTTTTTATTAACAATAATCAAAATTATAATTCTGCATCCATATTTCTATAAATTAACACTTCTAAATCTTTTAAAAACAAATTAAAATTAAATTCATATTAGACCAAAAAACTTTAAATTTTTAATTTTTTATTAAATAAAAAATTAAAATTAAAGTTAACTATAAAAATCTACTCAAATGATCTAAAAATGAAAAAAAAATTACAAGTACAACTAAGAAAATAAAATTAAATGTTAACATTCTTACTAATAAAACTTAAATATAAATATCTACTTTAACTTTTCAGGACGGAATTATGAAATTATTTTAAAATTTGAACATTAAAATCATTTAATAAAGACCTAACCTGAATTTTCTAAAGGAAATTGAATTATTTTATAATTGGTTAAACTCCTTAGTACATATTAGATATGAAATAAATAAAACCTTAGTGAGAGGGTTGAGGTTTCCTAAGAATGTAGTAGTGACATATCCATACACAATGGCGGCGGGTGGCTTTCAAGATCTTTGCATTCATTTTGAATGTGATACCATGCATACTTTGAAATATGTTCATTCCTTCTGGTTCTTATTTCTGTTGGTCCACTAAGGGTCGATTGCAAGTTGAGATTTACTAGTTTGAATAAACGATTCCTTTAAGTTTAATTTAATAAATTTAAAAATTTTATATTAACTATAATCGAAAAAACCATCATAATATTAAATATATTCCAAGTTGAGATTTACTAGTTTGAATAAACGATTCCTTTAAGTTTAATTTAATAAATTTAAAAATTTTATATTAACTATAATCGAAAAAACCATCATAATATTAAATATCAATATATTGAATTATTTATTAATTATTTAATCGTTTTACTATCTTATTTATGCAGTTATCCTACTAATATTAATATTATTATGGGCAGGAACAATTAATATGACACTTCCAAATTTTAAGATATATTTTTCTAAAATCTTTATAGAGATATTCAATAACTATATATTAATGCGGTAAGATTAACCTTTTTTTAAATATAAAATAAAATTTTTAGTATGAGTTATAGTTTAAATATCAGTAGTTTTTAATATTATTGAATAATATTTATAAGAATGTATTAAAATTTAATTGTATATATTTTATTACATTATATTTTAGTGGTAATTTGGATTGGTTTTTGTGATAATGTTTTATATTCAAATTTTATTAGAATATTGTTGTTCATTTTATAGAATATTTTTTATTTGGAATTTAGGTTTATTATTCTATGGCACTAGAAAGATGCTAGTAAATTATATTTTTTATTTAAGCGTGTAAAGTTGAGATATTTTGAATGTGGTGTGATGTATCTTTTACACCTACATTAAAAACATTAAAATTGGGGTTTATTAGTTTAATAAAGTAGTAGTAGTGGAATGTAAAGGTTAACTATAGTGAAATATCATTTTTAAAATTTTCTCTTAATGATTACAATGATAATGTTTGGCATTATTTCAAACTTCATATGTAATGTCTAGATAAGGATTCTCTAATTAATGTAAATTCACTTTCAAAATATCTAATCAATTACAAATTGGTAATTCACAATGTGTTCTATAAAAAAATTCCAAGATGATGAAATTCAAGCATAAATGGAATAACCAAATCTTCCATTCCATTCAATTTATCTATGAATCTAGGCATATTATTCTATAGCATATATTCCACTTGACAATTCATCACAACAAATTTATTAAAATAAACTGAAATCTATAATTTGAAGAGTTAATTCTTTTATATTTTAGTTTTGTTATTATTTATTGGTCTTGTTGTTTATGCGTGCAATAATTGAAGTGTGAAAACTAGAGAAAAAATAAATACAATCACACACCAACAATGATGAACACCAAGATATGCTCTCAGAAATCCCTACATGAAAAAACCCAACTAAAAGGTGAGGTTTCTCTCCTCTCTTATGTCTAGAATGGAAATAATGCAAGTACAAAGGATGAGGCACTCTCTATGGAGTTACTTGAGACGTGTGGCATGTGGCCTACTATAGAATACAAATCACTTTACTTTTCTCTTTATCTATCCATTCTTAGTAACTCTATTTTACTATGGAACAAAATACAAGCAAATAGAATGTAATCATTTTCCTCCTAGTGACTGATTTATAACATAGCCTAATAGCCAATTGGGGGTCAAGTTTGAATCACTCAACTCTCAAATAGAGTTACAAATTCAACCTTTCTCATGTGGCTAGCCCCTTTTACATGAGTAACAAATACTAACAAGGAATCCTCTTAAACCATGGTTGTAAAACATAGTAAGTTAAATTCTCAATTGACATGATTATTGCATCACTTGAATGGTTTTCGGGTGTAATATATTGTCATGGAATCCAACACTTAAGAATGAAAGTACCCCTCCCATCCAAACTAGATTCCATCAATAAAACTACTCCTACAAGTTTATTCTTCCACATTTCCTACTCTAAAAACATGAATATCAATAGAAAAGAATATAATAACCCAATCCACATCTAGCTACACAAAATACCATAAAAACTTGATTTTTCATCACATAGCTACACAAAATACCATAAAACTTTGATTTTTCATAATCATGCAGCGTATTTCAACACCAAGTCAACAAATACAATTAAAAAACAATTATATATAGTTCTCATTCAATTCTCCACCAAAGACCATATATATGTCCCTTAGTATATTCCATTTTTTGAGTGTTTACACATCCAAGGTCACATGACTTGTTATGTCATAGACCCATTATATTACTTTTATCTTGACCTTAAATAAAATAATAATACATATTATTTGATTCAGATGCTAGCCTTATAACTAGCTCTCCTAATGACTTACATTATAATTTTATCCAAATATACTATCACTCAACTCTTTGAGATAAGATCACTATTTATTTCCTCCGAGTCTCTCTTAACTATGATAAATAAGGATCCATTCTATTTCCATCATTTATAACAAAAATAACGAACTTGTAATTTCAAAAGATTGTTGTTCCATTTTACATTATAGAATCTATTTATAGTCATGGTACATGCACTATCCTTGCATTTAATCAATCATGCCTACTCATAGTAATGTTATGAAGTGTATATTCAACACATTAATTACTAGCACATATAATATACTTAGTTTCAAAGAATAGTGAACTCATTTTGGGCATAATGCAATCGATTTTACTTGATCTATATACCCAATTCCTGAAACATGGTACAATTGACTTATGAAACAAGATTTTTTTTGAAATTTTTTATCGGGCATGGTGCATGCATTCACTTATGGAAACAAGATTTTTTTTTGAAATTTTTTATCGGGCATGGTGCATGCACTCACTTACTAGGATTATGACTTCAAAATTAATAACACAAACACACTTAATTGGATTAAAAAGAATAAGATTGAATTCCAATTAAAACCTAGTATTAACACTAAGTGTTATTATCACATTAAGAATCTAATCACCCTCTAGAAAAGATTTGCATCCATTTCAAATAATAGCTACAAAGAAAATTATTCTACCATGTTATTAAATAGTTGATATATCTTTAAAATGTGATCGGTGTTCTTGAGATATTTTATAATATTTTCCAAATATATGTCCAGGGTCTTTGTACCAAAAAGTATGTATATCCACATTGTAATTTGTGGTGAAATAGTTAATCTTTAAAGAGTTGTCTACACATTCTTGAATTTGACAATTATTAAAATTGCCTTCATAAATAATGAATATATCCACAATTCTAATATTGGTACTTGATATTTTTGGTGGATGTTTCCATGTTAATTTAATTATTCCTTTTTCCAAAAGTTGCATTTAGCCAAATCACAAATTTTGACATATAAACAAATCATTGTGTGCTTATCTTCACATTCAAGATCAAATCACATATAAATTCCTTAAAAAAATTATGCAAACAATTAGGCATGAAACCTCAAACCATATCCATTTAGTCATTAACACCTATACTTATTACATAATATTTTCTCATAATCCATAATGAATTTATATGTAGTAACATAAAATAAATGTTTTATAATCAAAGATAAGAAAAACTGAACTTATTTCTTTTCACAAGTGGAGTTCCAAGGAAATTAATTGAGTGTGAGAATTTTTTCTCCCAACCAATGAATATTCTTTATAGATTTCATCCCTATGCTCAGATATGAGATCACTAAAGATAAGAAAATGTCAAGGCTCTCCAATCACTCTTCCCCTTTCCAATAGCGTCAGAGATAAAATATATAGGCTAGTTCTTGTTCTTCGAAAGACATGTCTTCTTTTTAGGAAGTCTATTTTTCCCAAGCTTAATTTCCCAACTTGAAGTGCTCCTTCCAAAAATTAATGGTTTCTAAGTAAACAAACTCCTCCCATTTCTTTATTTATCTCATGAAAGTATGAATTGGTTGTTTCAATATTTGAGGTAGAAACTTTAGTATAGTAGTTTCTTAAGGAGATACTAAGTTATTTGTATTTTTGTTAAGACTCCCCATTCTCTTGTTAGACTTCTAATATAATTTAACATAATGTGAAAAAGAGATGAGGAAATAGGATATTCATCTAGAAGTTAGGATATGACAATGTCATGACATATAGGTTACCCCTTTGTACTGTTGAGAAATGGCAACAAGAAATTCTAGTTTAATTTGTTCTTGACTTAAACTATGAATTAAAATCAAATTATATTCTCATAGCAACTTGTAAATAGTTAATTAACTTTAATTAACTTAATTAGCTTAGGAATTTCGAGTTACAAGTCTTCTTGTAGTCATTTATACGTTCTCCCTAAATTTTAGGGGTCCAGGATGAGTTTATTTCAGTCGTAATTATATTATCTCAGTTTACTGAGTTATGGCTAGTTAAATTACTTCTTATTGTTTGTGGAACTAATAGAGGACTAACAGTCAGTTGGTGCATTGGTGGATCCAAAAATGTTACACCAGTTAACTGAATATTCCCTCATGAGAAACTCATGCATGTCAGTTCGGAGAAAGACCCGATTGAGACTAGAGTGCAGGGACAATGTACTATTAGTTTGTGTTTTGTCGAGTTGTGAATATCATGCATGCAATCAAAGAAGGACCTATGTTTGGATTGTGCAGTTTCAGAAGCATGAATTCCATTTAAATATGGGTTATTCATCCTAGGAATTGTGCAAGGAAATAGGGTCTTGGAAGGCAGTGGAAATTTGCTAAGTGTTGGCTAATAGTGGGCTTGTGAGGTAGAGAGTTGAGATATACTTGTGGAGAATTGTTCTAGTGAGAACAAAATTTGTATCTTCACTCATATTTCTGATTTAATGCAATATAGATAGGCAGGGTTTTGAGTTGTGGCTTTCCCTAGGAAAACTTATTGTGTTATGTGCCATTGATTTGTCTTCTTCTTGTTCATATTGTTTTCATCGATCTATTGGCTTCCGCTGGTTGAAAGTAGAAGTAGATTCTTGTCTTGTGCTTTAGTAAATTGCATGAGCTTGTGAATCTACAGGAAATTCTACATGGTATCAGAGTTGAAGAAATTATAATAGAGGAGATTTCGAAGTTTTGAGTTTTGGGTTAGAGGTGAAATTCGAATTTGCAATACATACTTCAAGATCAGTAGATGGCGTTCTATGGGTTGCGGCCTGAGTATGCCTTGGAAGGTAGCTCAAATCATATAGCCTGGAGGGACAGAATGGAGGTTGTGCTGGAGGATAATGGTTTGAATAAATTCATTGATTAAGACATTCCTAAGCCAACAACATTGGATGCAGAGAATCTAGCCGAATGGAAGAAGTGTGTGGCAAAGGCTAGGAGGATAATCCTTGAGGAAGTTCGAGACCACATTGTCTTGAGTCTCCATGACAAGGAAAATACGTATGCTATGTGGAAAGAATTGATGGACATGTTTCAGAACAATAATGACCAATGGAAATTGGCACTAAAGGACAAACTTAAAAAAATCAAAATGGAGAAAGGCGAGACTATTCCAAAATACTTGACCAAGTTCACTCAATGTTGTGATGAACTTGGAAGTGTTGGAATCATGATTTTTGGGGATGATATGTTGAGTCTTGCTCTTCTAGGACTCCCAAAGAGTTGGCATAGTTATTAGGACTCTGTCAATGGTTGAGAGAAGCTGCCAGATTGGGAATGACTATGGTCGAATTTGATGCAGGAGAAGATTAGGAGAAACAACAAGGGTGGTTCTTCACCAAAGACTGATGATGAAGAGAATTGTGCTGTAGGGATTAAGGTGAAGAAGGGGAAAGGGAAATCTTCTCATTCCAAATTAGATTCTTGCCATAGAGTTAAGAAGGAAGACATGAATAAAGTGAAATGATTTCATTGTCATGAGCTAAGCCATTTTGCTATAAATTGTCCACTCAAGAAGTCCAAGAAGAATTCCTCAGGAGGAGCAGTGGGTGAGGCTTTGGCCTCTCAATTTGAATTGGACTTTTCCCTCATTACATACATGGCGTCATCAATTATGGGAAGTGTATGGTACTTAGATACTGGAGATTCATTCCACATGACTGGCGATAAGGACTTATTTAGTGACTTGGAGGAGAAAGATCTCCAAATGCATATCAAGATGGGTGATGATGAGTGTTATAGTGCTACTGGATTGGGCACGGTTACTTTTCAGAGGGATTATGGGGCTCCACTCACGTTGAAGAATGTTATGTATGTGCTTGGGCTTAAGAAGAATTTCGTATCCATTTCCATGCTTGAGGATAGAGGCTATAATGTGATCTTCTTTAAATGAAAGGCGTTCCTTCGACACATAGCCATAGGTCAGGTAAAGAAGATATGGATTCAGGTGAAGAATCTCTATAAGTTGGAGGTAGAGGGTTGTGCTACGTTGAGCATGAAAGCAGAGATCGTGCAAAGATGAGACATTGGCGAGTTGTGGCACAGGTGGTTGGGCCACTTGCATCATGGGGATTTGAAGATCAGGCAACAGATCTCCATCAGATTTCCCAAAGGTATGCTAGAGCAAGTTGATACATGCAAGGGGTGTACTTTGGGTAAATACACCAAGTATTCCTTTCATGATAGAGACAGTCTAGCAGAAGTTATTCTAGAGCGAGTCCATTCAAATGTGTGTGGACCATTCTTGACATCATCCACGACCAAACACATGTATTATGTTATATTTGGTGATGACTTTTCTCGTAAATGTTGGATACTTTTCATACATAAAAAGGATTAAACCTTCACATCCCATAGGGACAACATATCACACAGGATTTGGACAACTAACCCAGATGATGAATTCATGAGCTGGAACCCTTTTTTCTGACCTAGCTCTGTACCACACCCTTAACTCTACATACATGCAGTTGGAAGCCTATGATCACACTCACATGCTTATTTCCATGTGGTTATGACCCAAATCCTCTAGTTTTAAACATGTGATTCCAGGATTTGTGCCACATTTTCAAGCTAGCCTCCATACCATTTCCCAAAATTGTCTGTACCTTTCCAGAATGTAATCGAAGGGTATGAAAAAACCAACCAATCAAAACTCAAGCAAGAAATTGGCCCGAAGATTCCTAATCCATAACATACATTTCATAAAACATATAATAAGCATATAAGCTACTAGTCATGAATGCATATCTGATCATAAAATGATAGTATTCATTTGAGAATCATCAAGAAGGCTCTAAGACCTCTCTAGCTAGTTGTAATAGTACTTATTACTCCATGGAGTCATTAACTAATCAAAAACTTATCAATACATGTCAAGAGGCGTATATAGAATACATCATATAACCAACATAGGAGCCATGGAAAATTAGCCATAACATCACCATAATAATCAATACAAATGATCACTGATCACAATAGGGAAATATCTCATATTAACCTACGAATATTCCAACCAATTCAGGGAATTCCATGTACCACCCAACCATAGATTTGGTTGAACCAACTCTCTTTTTCAGCCAATCATCCCCACACCTTATTCCAAGCATGAATGTGGGATCTCATGGAATAAACCAAGACAAACCCAACCATGGCTTCTAGAGGCCAAACCACCTCAAGACTCAACTATAGTGATTCCACGTATACAATCTAGAAATCACTAACATCAACCAGATCGGTCTCTACCCAAGATGTTCAGTGCTCCAGGAAATAGTAACTCAACCCACAACCTTATAGGGCTCCAAAGAATTTCTTCCAACCATGGCTCCAGGGACTAGTAACTCAACCCACCAAGGGCTCCAGATCATTTGTCTGAACCAATGGCTCTAAGAACTAGTAACTCAACCCAAGTTATTCCAAGGCTTCTAGATTATTTGCTCTAACCCATAGCCATAGGGAACCTTAGCACCAATTTGAAAAACAAGTGGGAAAATCCACAACACCATGGCTATCCAAAAAATGGCAAGGCAAGGCTGAAATCACTATCAATCTAGGCAAATCCCATGCCAATGAAAACAAACATAAACCATAAAATAATGCATGTACCATGCATTCGAATCCAAGCATTCTAAATCACATGCACACTTTTACTTGCAATCCAAAACTAATTTTTTTCCTTACCTGTCATTGTCCAAGATTTCGCTTGCACACCCTTACTTTCTCTTCACCCTTAATTTCCTTTATTTTCATATTTAAATCCCAATTATTGCCTCTTTCCTTTTCGAATGCCTTTCCTAATTTCCTTAGCCATTATAAACCACAAGTGATGCCCACTATGATGTTCACCCACCATTCATCTTGGAATACATGACCCATGACCTTGGTATTATTTTATTTACATGGAAAATCAACCCAAGGATATTACAATTAATGGCAGAAAGAAGAAAGTGAGAACTAGAAAAAGATAGCTAGATCAAGCCCTTGTAGTTTGGAAATTATCAAGAGAGAGTGGAAGCAGTAATGACAATTTCAACTGAGAAAGGGTTTGATCGATCTTTTCAAAGTGTGGGAATAAATTTTGATAATGTCAAAGGAGTAGTTTGATTGATGATGTCAATAGGGAAATTGTATAAAAGAAGCTGCAAGGTGAGTTATGAGATAGTGAGAAGCCAGAGGAGAGAACCGTCATGCATTTGAAAATTATATTCATGTTATATATATATATATATATATATATATATATATATATATATATATATATATATATATATATATATATATATATATATATATATATATATATATATATATATATATATATATATATATATATATATATATATATATATATATAAATAATACCACCTAAGCACCCACGGGGGATTTGAACCAATGACCTATCGCAAGGAGTGCCTTAACAGTGCAGCCATTCACCATCAATCCAAAGCCCCGTGGGCAAAATTATATTCATGTTATGATCATGTTATTTTTTATTTGTAATTGTGGCTCTGATAAGATTTGTTGTATTTTTTGGTAGCGGGATGGTTGTTAGGTTGGAAATGATGTCATCTAGTAACTATGCTTGTGCATGATGATTGAATAGTTGTAGAGGATGTTGTATAGAAGATTATAATGATCATTTGATGCTTTAGAGGAGATATGGGAGATTACAGAGGTGTCTGGAATGTTAGTATCTTATAATGATGTATTTATGGTCGCATAGTTGTTACAGGAGGTTGGACAAGCTCTGGATATGCCTAATGAGGTGATGTAGTAGTTTGGCAAAGTTCTAGGTAAAGGATCTAATATTTTCTTCAAGTTTGACTATCTTCGTGTTGTAGTGGCTACAACCACCCTCCAAAATTTTTCCTATGCTTAGTTTTGGAGCATCCCTTCTCAAATCACAGTAGCTCATCTTACGCTGACCTAGGTACTTGTGATTTCATTGAGCTTTATCTTTCACTTTATAGTTTGTGTTTTCTTACTTGGTTTTTTGTGTAACCACAATCTGATCTCGTCACTTGGTTTCAACCGGGTTCTAGGATTTCCTTAGTGAGTTTTGCAATCCTTGAGGGAAACTAGCCTTGCTCTTAGGAAATGCGTAGTTCAAGCCAAAAGTGAGTTTCAGCTCCAGAATTTTGCAAACCTAGCTGGCAGCCTACCTTCAGCTAGGAAACTGTGGAGAGCATGAGAGGTAGCCATAGCCACTCATTCTAAAAATTGCATAGAAGCTTTTCCTCAACAGGTGCTCGAGGCATGAGCTAGTGAGTTGTCTAGTTTCCTCAGGAACTGTGCAACCTCTCTATGCATGCATGGAAGATTTTTTCCAAAAAAGAAAAAATAAAAATTGAAAAGGTACCCCTAAAAAATAAGGATCTATTTTTAGCAGTCAAATTTACACTTGATTTATTTTGGAAACTGTCGCCAAGTGTCGCTTTTTCCTAGATTTTTGGCCTTCGCTTCATAAACCCTAAAAGATCTAGGAATCTTTAGCACATTCATCGTAGCTTTTCCAGGTAAGTATTTTGTTTTTTTTTTTTCTGTCGTTTTTGTTTCCTTGGCTTGTGAGAGTGTATTTTTACCCATTTTATAGAACAATTGCTAGTGTTTTGATTTGTTTTATATTATAGAAGTGTTGTTTTAAGTTTTTTTTTGCCTTTCTTAAGTGCTACATGCATTAGCCAGTTTTTTCACTAATGGTCATTGTTGTAGTGACTCTCTCCATAAGCTTCATTGTTCTTTAGTTTGATCGATTCCTGCACTTGCTTTGATTTCATGCGTCATCATTCACTCATATCTGCACCAACCATCACTTACACTTTCATATCTGCTCATTTTCATGTTTCCCTTGGGAAGATCTAGGCTTCCTTGACCCAAATCTTGCTCCACTTGGCATGCACTGCACATTTTTGGATCTCAAGGCTCTGCCTTGGCTCCAAGAATTACGCAGAGGCTACCAAGGCCTGTCTCTAACTGCACATTGTGTAGTTCCAGGAGCCAGTCCCGAAGCCTTAGCCACTAGGATTGCATAATGTGAAGTCTCAGCCAGCTCAATCGAGACTAAACTATGCATTGCACAGTTCCAATAAGCATCACCTCCCCACTGGCAATTTGGACTGCACAAAGTGCAGATCTAGTTGGAAGTCAGTCACCTCTTAGAGCTAGAATTGCGCAATCCTTCCTAGCAGTTGCCCAATTTGTGGCTTGGTCTATTCTTGAAGTAATTTTTATTTCAAGCTAACATTTTCATGCCATGAGTGCCCTCTTTGTCTCCAGGTACAACAATTGTTGAGAAACTCTCCACAGTTATAGATAACACGGCTTCCAAGAGATCTACATCGAAGGATACTATTGAAAGTAGCACCGGGGATGCAGTTGAGCAAGTGTCAATGAGTTCACTAGTTTATGCAGAAACTCAATTGTTCATTGAGAAGGGCATGAAGATAACATGGCAGGAAATCAAGGATATATTTGTAGGAAACTTCAAGGAAGGTCTAGAAGATTGATAGGTTTATGTCAACATCCATTGGTCAAGCTTACATAAGGTTGCATGCAGGTACCTAACCTTCCCATGTATGGACATCATTCACTGGATTGTCTCACAGACCAATCCTGAGATGATGACATTGATAAGTGGCATTAGAACATAGCTTTCTACCTTTAGGATGGAAAACTATCATTAGATGTATCACCTACCTCAGTTGGTGAACCACATGCATGCACTTTTCTATGCCACCCATAGCAATGTGAATACTAGAGATATTTTGGACTCTGATGCATCCTTGCAATTTATTCATTAGGATGTATGGAATTTTTCACCTTTGTCCTGAGGATGAACCATATTAACTAGTTCGAAACATTGACCAAATAATACCGATGTGATTAATTCGAAAGACATGCTTACTACTAGAGATATCATAAAGTGTTGGGTGAAAGAGTCGTCAAAGTTTAGATCAACACCTAGTCATGTTTACAAGACTAAGTCACTCAAAAAGGCCTACCAAATCTTGTTCATCTTTGCATGTTGAATATATGGTCAAGAGAGCATGGAGACCTTTCTGTTGAATTTGGTGGTTGTGTTGGACCAGCTGGTGAATGACAAAAGGCTAATCAACTGGTCAGATTTGTTGTCTCTTCAGCTAAATGTGCATGTGAATAATTACCGCAATCTGCCCAAGGATGAGCAAGTGATATTCTATATGTCCACGTACCTACTTGATTCAATCTATGCCCAACATCAGTTTCCTAGCATGGGTTGGACATGGAAACCATCAAAGACGTTCGTGAATATTTATTACAAGTTTCTTTCTTAGTGTATCTACCGAGGATTCATGGCGAGGATATCTAACCATTTCATGATCCTGGTTTACAAGTTGATCTTTGAACATGATTCAACTTGCATGTCCCAATAAGCGATGGAGGCAATACTCATAATTTCAAATTGGTATGCCTCACTCAGTGGTACCTTCATCAAGATGTTTAGTGGAGATAAGCCTCTCCATGTGCTACCAAGGTTTTCGACAGATAAGTTGGTCATGCAAGAGGTTGCATATCACATCTCCATATGTTTATCAACAGCGCTTCATAGGAGGAATAAGGCATCATGGCCTTCTCTTCCTTTTTGGATTGGACTCTACAAGATTGGGAGTTTGAAGGATTTGGATGCCGAGGCAGAGGACTTAGAAAATTTAGAGTTAAGCACCAAGGACTACAATCTGTATGATCCCCACTGTATTTGTATGAACCATTGTGTGAAGGTGTATTATCCATGGATCCACGAGACATTTCATTCAGTGGAGGAAGATCCTTGCAGGTACTGTTAGAACTCCTCCAAGTTCAATGAACACATCAACATCACTATAGAATGGAAACTTGATCTGTAGGCAACAACACAATAGGAAGAAACAAAAAAAGTAGAAATAAGCAACAAACTGACACAGGACAAAGGCAAGAGGAAGATTGTCGAGAACCTAGAGACTGAGCAAAGCTACAATTTCAAAGAAGATCCTCTCATTAAGAAAGAAGCTTTAGCAGTGGAGGTGAAGAGGCAACAACACATAAAGAGAGAAGAATGGAGGAAGAGAGAGAAGCAAAGGTTGAAGGAAGAAGAAATGAAGTTGCATGAAACAGATAAGAAGCTAAAAGAAAACATGAGCTAAGAAGGAGAGAGAGAGAGAGAGAGAAGAGAATCCAAAACAGGAACATGAGGAAGGGCAAGGTGAAATCGTAGAGAAAATTATGCCCATACATGCTGAGGAGTCAGAAAAATCAGTAGATGAAGAAGAGGGTGAGAAAATTCAGGTTCAGGAGTTTTCTCAACATATTGAGAAAATGGTTGAAGTGATGGAAATGGAGTTCGGATAGGAGCCACAGGACCAAGATATCGATGTCATTCCAAGAGCATCTGAGTTTGCGACAAAGTGTCCACCACCTCCAGTATTAGAACCAATCCCAAGCGAGAAAGGAGAGGATGTTCTCCTTAATGATGATCTGGTGATGGATGTGTATAATATATCTTTTGATGCGTTGCAGCAAAACATTGTATAGGCATGGATAAATCATTTACCATATGATCACACATCACTTGCATTTATGAAGGAAAGGGTGATAGTCTCAGATGTTAGAAAGCATCCAGATGCCATGGTTGATGCCACTAAGGCTTATGCTGAAGTCACGAGATCAAATTTCAAGTTCTTGTTAGAATAGAATGATCAGATGGAAAAGGACTTGCAAGTGACCAGGAAAAGTGCAGAACAATCTGTGAGATCTGCTATGGTAGAGATGAGGAAAGCGGTACTTGTTGAATTAACAACTTGAGACCACCATGTGGAAAATTTATGATGAATTTGTCACCGTGCACAAGGTAATTGTACATCTTTATGGTTTTCAACAACAATGCATAAATATTTTCCAAATACTCAAGGACGTACATGTTGTTATTGCACATGTACAGGAATGGACAATTAGATACAAAGGAGCCCCACTTTACTTTCATAAGATCATGAATCCGTAGGAAGAGATAGAAAAATCACGGATCCAGATGTTGATCCAGAACTATGACAAGCTCCCTCCATTCATAACTAGAATAAAGGATTCCTATGCATGGTTTTTCAAGAGTCTGGATGTCATGGTGAGGACACATAGGATCCATTGAATCGGTTCCCTCACCCAAGCCATTGAGAAGAACCAAGTCCAACTGGAGGTAAATAGGTACATGGAGCAACTAATGCGAGAGGCCACCAGCAATGACTTGCAATTGAATGCAGAAAACATGGAGAGGTACATTGGTGGTCCTGCCGTACTTAGGTCAATGTTGTGCATGATTCAAGATGAGTGGGACCAAGGTTCCAAGACCATATACCCAAAATCCATGGAGGACGCAGTCTATTTCGATAAATACATCACCAAATAGTATGGGGACACCCTAGTGTAGTACCAAGCTTGGTATCAATTTTTCACCAAAGACCATCAAGAGGATATTGGCGAGTTGGTATTTCCCCAAGCTTCTGAGTCATAGTGTTTTTCTTGTTAAGTTGACTCTAGCCTATTTTGTGCCACATGGGTATATGTGGAAAATGTATATTATTTTCAAATATATCGTAAGTGAAATTCCAAGTGTCATTAGTGGAATGTGAACAGTCACTATTTAATGTAAAGAGCTATTTGTAAAGGAGTTGAAGAGTCATGAGGGTAGTCAAAGAGTCAAAGGGGAATGTTAAGGGTCACTCCACCCTTTGTTATAAATAGAACCTCATAACTCATAGAACGAGATTTTGGGAGCCAATATTTTTGCTAGGCTTAGGCTTAGAGAAGGCTTGGTAGTATTGTGACGAGCCTTGGATTCTCCACATCGTAGAGCGAGTACACTTCTTTGGAGGAGCAGGTGGTGTTGACTGTAATTTTCCACTATTGGGGCTAGTGGTTGTCAATGGTGTATGTATGGATGGAACTTTCATTTAATAATAATATAACTAAGCCAACACGTTTTCATGCATATGTTGTTATTTTAGTTCAACTATTCTGGTTACTTTAGAAATGCATGTTTCTTAACTTATGAATTTTCTTATGAACTATTTTGTACGCAATTGTATGAATTTGGTTGAAGGTGTGTTCTTGGATTTACCCATCACTTTGGTTTATGGACTATTCCACTTCCAGCTTGTGATGTCATTCCACTCGTGTGTTCCTTTTAGGTTGTGTACTATTACATGCTTATAAGGGACACACTTCGTTTTCCTCTTTGTGTGTTAGAACCCCCATGCATCTCACTTGACTCATTGCAAGGTCACACACTTTCTTCCAACAAAAGTTATCATACTTATTTCTACGCGCTACCGCGGTCATGTCACTAAATTACCACCCTCTAGTGGGACTCCTACTCCAAATGGTTTTAGGTCTAGTTGCGGCTTCTTACCAAGGAGATCCCCTTGAATTTTGTCAAGTCCATCACCATCAACATTTTTGGCACTAGAAGGAGGTCTAGATGACAAGTTGAGCCCTCAAAGTCTGTTTTGGATCTCTGCACATCATTCATGACTTACATCACAATCTCAACTCCGGCATGTTTTTCTCATGCTCATGATTTTTAAGTGTCGGAGGATGTCATCGATGATTTGTCATGAATTAAATATGATGGTGAAGGTGGAATAGAATTGTTAAGAAACGAAGTTTCCTTTTTTAGGTTTCTGTGACAGGAATGAAGTCCCCTCAGGTGACATTGCTTGTGGGTTGTTCACTTACACATTCGAAAGAAGCATTAAGAAATGGTGTCTTAAATTTCCCACAACCTATATTCACTTTTTAAATCACATGATCAGAGAGTTAGGTTGTGCTTTCTTTTTTTATGAACGCAAAGCACTTAATCACAAAATTTTGGAATTACACAAAGCACCTAATGAATCTGTTGTGAAATTTTGGAAATGCTTCCATAAACTCGCTTTTCAATTCCTAGAAGATGAAGTTGATTGGGATTTTATCATAGAAAGGTTTAAGTATCTTCTTCAAATATCTAACAATAAACATGAATTATATTCTTTTGAACCCCTCCTAGCATACCATGGTGTTAGAGCTTCCAAGTCTAAGACATACAAGGTCATTTTAAAAAGTGACTTTCCATCCTCTTCTCATCAAACAACTCTAGCTTCGCAAGATGAGGTGGGAGAAGTTACGAACCAACCTGTTAAATTGTCACCTCCTCCCACCCCACCTACTCTGGATTTCTACAGAGATTTGGACTACAACCCTAATGGTTGTTATGTGGACTCATTTTCTCAACCTCTGTCCTCTGACTCCTTTGATCCTCTAGATTTTGGTATGTTGCGTTCATCCGTTTTGGATTCCACATGTGATGTTCACTAGGATCAAATTGTCAACAAATTTGGTGTTGAGTAGCCAACTTGCGCTATCATTTTTTATGAGTATGTGTGGGAATTTGAAGAAGAACCTGTGGTGAAGGATGACCTCCTTTTGTCTGCAACTTGTCTTCTCTATCATGACATCTTATGTGATTATGTCATTTTAAATTTTTCTTGTGAAAATTTATCCCCAGATGTTTCTACTTTCGATCACTCACAGAACAAGCAGGATGTCAGTTTGTCATTTGATCATGGAGAGGAAAAATATTTCTTTTCGAATCCACTTGACCTCTCATCTTTCATTTGTGGAAATTCAAGGGGCGAAATATTTTGTTTCTCATCAACCCCTCTGTATGATTCATCAGATCATGAGGATGTTGATGTACATTTCGAATTTTCTCGTCGTGGCTATCATGGTCTTTTTACTCATTCATTTGATCATGATTTTGATTCACTCACTATTTATCTTTCTAAGCCACCGATATTTGATGATATACCTTCTAATGAAGCGGAAACCCCTCAAGTTGTTAAGGAAATTCAACCTGAGATGATGGTTATGTCAGGTTCTTGTAGTCTTGAGGTCAATTCTACTTATGACAATAAATCTAATGATTCTCCCCAAGATCCTCATCACTCTCTTGTTCACATTAAAAATCAATCTAGTTTACATATTTCACATCCTCCACTAGAATCACAAAACCCTATGGCTCATGCATTGGAGGAGTCATATGTAGAAAGCACTATGGTGAAGTGAAAGTTTTCTTCTTTCTGCATGTTTGCTGGTTTGTCAAGATCGAAAGTGTGTGCATGCTCGTTGTCTACACACATTGCGATACAACACCATGATACTTATTCAGAGTGCCTTTCATGTGATTTTAATATTTTCTTTTTTTGTGGATGCATTCAAACTTCGAATGTGTTGGTTTTCATTTCTTTATCTTTTTTTCTTGTTGGTTTTCGTGAATATCTTTCTTGTTAATCATGTCATCATTCACATGGGCCAACTAATGTGTCGGTGGCTGCACTGGAAAATCACTTCACGTGAGTAGGCCCATGATCTGTTTAGTTTAGGAGTAAGAGTAGTGCTTTCTTTCACGTTTTCATATTCTTACTTGTTTTTCTTTGTTTTACTTCTTTCCTTTCCTTCTTTTTGTGTTTATGCACCTATAGGATTAGCATTCTCATGAAACTATGTTTGACTACTTGTGACAAGCAGGGCGAAATACAAGAGGAATAGTAGAACTATCAGCATTTGGTTGTCTGTTTATTTTGTCTCTTTGTGAAAATATTGTGTTTCTTCTAGTCGATGATACTTTGATGGAAAATAAGTTCCTTTCAGAGTGAGTCTTGGTGAAATCATGAGGCTTGCACTCTTAACTAGTACCACCTACTCTATGCGGTATTGTATATTCGGTTAACCTTTGTCAACTCAGTCAAGTAGAGTAAGGTGAGGGGGGAAACCTTAAGAAGTATTTCAGAGGTATATATAAACATCCTTCTCTGAAGGGACAACCTCTTCTACTCTTAATAAGTCGAGATTTGTTAAATTGGTAACTAGGGCCAAACTCCATGTGGGTCAACTTATTTATGGCAGCTGATATTTTTATTGGATCACTCTCGTCAAGAGGTGTAGGATTGATCCAAAGATCATCCAATTCCAATAAGTATTTATGGAGATATGAATTTATTTTGTTTATGTAATTATTATCAAGCCGACCAGCTCTTATGTAGGCTCTAGAAGCCCAACCAACGTGTCTATTCAACCTATACATTTTTAGTATAAATAAGAGAGGATTTGGAGTCATTAGAGATATCCTCTTCATGTGTGATCTCCTCTCCACGTCTTGGGTTTTTGAAGAAGGAGAGAGACACCATGAGTGATACTCTGGTCTTCAAAGTGTTGCCCTAGCTGCTATACGTTGCCCTAGTTGCAAAGATCTGGCCACAGTAAAGGACGCCTCATATGCAGCCAAAAGAAGGGCCCTAAATTACAGTCATGCATGCAAACCTATATGTTGGCATACGTTGTTCATAGTGGATATGCTGGTTTCATGCCGTCATGGGAGATATTCACGTGTCAATAGTCATGCTGTCCATAGTCAATGTTCACACTTATACGTAGCCCTAGCTTATACGCTGTAGTGGAGCCTAGCTGCAGTAAGGGAAGGAATAAAAGCAGTCTTTGCTGATAATAAAGACACATACGCAGGTCATAAAGATCTGCAGGCAAAGGAATACATAGATATTCTTACGCTAGAGATTATATATAGTTCTCACGCTGTCCACGATGGATTACACATTGTACATGATGAGGTTATACAATGTCATAACACAGTTATGGAAATTCAACGATGTCATGTATACACAGTGAAATTCAACTGTACCATGTATACAGTAATAATGTAGTCATGGAAATGTGTACGGAGGGAATACGTTGCTATGTATACGCAAACATTAACATATGTTATGTATGTGCAGAGCATCATGGTATACACAGACATTAACATATACGTTGTTATGTATATGTCGAGCATCATGATATACACAAACATTAACAGATACGCTGTTATGTATATGTACAACATGGATACTATACGCGTAGACATAAACCCTATCCGTTGTCAAAGGTGACTATATCTACACCATGGTATAAGCACAGCATGAAGACTCTATGCATGATATACGCATGGAGCATACAACATAGAAGCCACAACATGGACAATGCGTGGAGCCACAGTAAAGGCATGAAGCTGCTGAGAGCCACAGTCAAGAAAATTACTGTCTTGCTATGACTCAATGATGAGATAAGGGCTCAATGAGGAGATTCTTGGCTTATGTATTATCAACGTATTCCTGTGGCAAAGAGGATCTATAAAATCCTTCAGCAGCATTATGATGATCTGGGTAGCATGATGATAAATATAGTGTTTATGTAACATGATAATAATGAAGCTCTAAATGAAGTTATCTAACAAAGAGCACAGTGAAGATATAAATAGATCTCATCATTGGAAAGATGCTGCTATAACAACTTCAAAAGGTACAGCCAACATGATCTCAATAAATGTATAACAATGGTGCAACTATGATGAATGATGCAACGAGCAGCATCATGATAAGTGTGATCATGAGCAACATGATGGTGCCACTCGGTAAGGTGCAACAAATGGATGAGATGCAGCACGATGATAGGTGAAGGAGTCACCTTGAGAATTATTTGAAGCAGAATGTCTTCAACTGATCTCATCATTATGAGAAATGATCTATGCTAGATCTAGATAAGTCAAAGTGTTGACTTTTGTTGTAAATGTACTCTCTCTCTCTCTCTCTCTCTGCTGAAATTTGAAGATAAAAGAAGATTTGATTAAAGGGTTTCCCCACACATTGTGGGGTTTTTCCTTGGCTCGCGCCATATCTTGTGTCCTCTTGTCTTGGCTTGTCTTCTGTGTTTTAGATTTATGTTCTATATGTAGTTTATCTTAATGTTGATGTGATTGCTAACTGTGAAAATTTAAATAAATTGCTCTAGCATAGAACATACTTAAACTTAACATGGTATTAGAGCTGAGGTGAAGACAATGCCCAAGCAAGATTGAAAGAGCAATCACCGAAGACAGTTGGGACAAGACAGAAGGATCAATGGGTTCCTCATAATTCACCTAGGGTGAAGTCGAAGTAGAGAATGTTATCAGAATGGCGCAGTAGAAGTTTCTGATCGCCCATCTAAAGATCACTTCATCGGGAAGTTTGGATCTAAGGGTGGAAGGAAAGGCAGATGCCTTGTTGAAATAAGTTTGGCCATTATGCGAAGGAGTTTCCGAATGGCAAAGACACATCTCTTGATGAAGATAACAATCATTCCTGGGACATCTTCATTGATCAAAGGAATGACTGGTAATGCAGGTCATCAAGGAAATGGTCGACTCTTCCACGAAAGCAAGGAACCCTAGAATCTCTTTTATGTACCTGATCGCAAGAAGAACCTAGTGTCCATCTCGGAAATTGAAGTCAAAGGTTACAAGGTGGTACTTATCGATGGAAAGGTATGTGTTTGAAAATATAACTTTCAAAGATGTTTTTGAGTTTAGGGTGGTATAAAGTTGCAGGAAGTCCACTGGGGACCATTGACTCAGCACCGGAGGCCTGTGAGTCAGATGGTGACTAGGATGCCTGAATTAAAAAAGGAGCATGAAGGTACATGTCTGAAATGTACCGAAGGAAAATATTATAAGGGGACCATTCCCCTCATGCAGCAAGTCCATAGGCTTGGAACAACCTGAGGAGTTTGAGACTCATGATCGGGAATCTCATGTATACAGGTGGAAGAAATCCCTCTATGGCTTAAAGCAAAATACCTCGGGCATAGTATGAGAGGATTGATAGCTGTCTAATGTAGCTGAGATTCACTAGGAGTAAAACTGATCCAAACCATTACTCGAAGGTTGTGGATGATAAACCTCTCATACCGGCACCTATGTTTAACAGGTGCAGACCCTCTCATTTATAGGAGATAGAGGGAGTTGGATTCTGAATGTGGAAAGATAAGTTGCAAGCCTGTGACTACCTTGAGGATCTTAACTTTCAAAGAAGTTATATGGTAGTGATGTCAGACCTGATTTGGGAAATGCCTTTGAGTTTCATAAACTCATTCACATTGATGTTCTTGGAGAACCTCCATCTGGACATATGTGTTGCAGTTAGCATGGTGAGCTCATATTTGGTTGAGCCTCACTAGATTGGTGCCAAGAATTTTCTATCTACAGGGCACAATCTCTCATTGATTGAGATACACTGCTGGAAATATGAAACCACATGATTATTAGAATGATGAGTGGGAAGGCAGTGTGGAGGATCACTAGAGCACTTCTCAGTGTTGTTTCTCTTTGGAATCTGCCTCGATATCCTAGATGATCATGAAGCAGAAGTCGGTGACTCTAAGCACCACTAAGGCAGAATAGATTGCTGCTAGTATGGCCTTCTGTGAGGTAGTCTGGTTGCTGAAGCTCTTCAGTGAGCTATTTTTACACATGATGAATACCACTGTGATTCTTTGTGACAAACAGAGGTGGGATTCGATTATTGAGAAATCCCATATTCAACGATTGCTCCAGCAGGTAGACATCAGATATTGCCTTATCTAGGATATGGTAAGTCAATGAGCAAGGAGGTTCCATCAAATTAAGATGATGTACAGGTCGATACACTTTTTCAAAGCCCCATGGAAAGATCAAATTTGTGGTTTTCCCAAACGACTTGGAGTCGTCAAGAAACCCTTGTACAAGGGTCCTGCATGTTGCATACATTAAGCTCTAAGAGCTCTGGGGGCTTGCAGTTCTTACTGGAGTAACATACAACCACAGCGTGACTCACCCTCCCCTGGTGGTGTGCACTGGAACAAGATGATTTTCTCTCTTGTGGGACAAGATGATTCGCTCTCTTGTGGAATAGGATGATTCGCTCTCCTGTGTAGTAGGATGATTAGTTCTCCTGTGAGGCCTGGATTGATGTGTTCTCCATGGCGACCTAGATTGATGTGTTATCCATGGCGATTATAGCAGGATTGATTAAGTTCTCCTGTCGAGGCATCCTACCCATGCAGTCTGGGACTCATGGGAAGTACCTCTCATCTGATCAATGAGCAGGGAAATGAAGTTAGGGACCATAGTAGTACTGATGGATGCATCGTTGTATCTACCGTACTCCCTACGCTAGGATGACTTCAATTGATCTGGGATCAATGATACTGGTCTGGGACCAGTGGTAGGAGTTGTACATACTATGACGCTGACTTCGGGTCGGCTGAGACTGGTCTAGGATCAGTGGTACATACTCCGAGACTGACTTTGTGTCAGTGCAGAACTGGTCTGGGACCAGTAGTACACTCTCTGAGCCTGCGATACTGGTCTGGGACCAGTGGTAGGAGTTGTACCTACTATGACACTGACTTTGGGTTGGTTGAGACTGGTCTGGGACCAGTGGTACATACTCCGACACTGAGTTCGTTTCAGTGCAGTACTGGTCTGGGACCAGTGAGAGTGGTACACACTATGACGCTGACTTCGGTTCGATTGAGACTGGTCTGAGACCAGTGGTACACTCTCTGAGACTACGATACTGGTCTGGGACCAGTGGTAGGAGTGGTACTCACTATGAAGCTGAGTTCGGGTCAGTTGAGATTGGTTTGGGACTAGTGGTACGCACTCTGAGACTGACTTCGGGTCAGTGGGGAATGATATGACTCATTATCGATCAATTCTTCTTCTTCATATTTCAGCAAAGCTAATTTGAGCAGAGCAGAGCCAACAGAGCTAGCAGAGTAGAGCATAGCTAGCAGAGTTGAGTAGAGCCAGCAGAGCAGAGCAGAGCCAGCAGAGCAGAGCAGAGCCAGCAGATCTAAGCAGAGTGAACAGAGCTGAGCAGAGCCAGCAGAGCTGAGCAGAGCTAGTAGAGCTGAGCAAAGCCAGGAGAGTAGAGTAGAGCCAGCAGAGCTGAGCAGAGCTAGGCAGAGCAGTGCAAGGCACTAATGGCAGAGATAGTACATTCGGACATATGGATCAGCGGATGGAGTTCTCCCTAGTTGAGAGGGAGTGTTAAATTGGAAACTAGGGCCAAACTCCATGTGGGTTAGCTTATTTATGGCAGCTGATATTTTTATTGGATCCCTCTCGTCAAGAGGTGTAGGATTGATCCAAAGATCATCGAATTCCGATAAGTATTTATGGAGATATGAATTTATTTTGTTTATGTAATTATTATCAAGCCAACCAGCTCTTACGTAGGCTCTAGAAGCCCAACTGACGTGTCTATTCAACCTCTACATTTTTAGTATAAATAAGAGAGGATTTGGAGTCATTAGAGATATCCTCTTCATGTGTGATCTCCTCTCCACGTCTTGGGTTTTTGGAGAAGGAGAGAGACACTATGAGTGATACACTAGTCTTCAAAGTGCTACCCTAGTTGCAAAGATCTGGCCACAGTAAAGGAGGCCTCATATGCAGCCAAAGGAAAGGCCCTAAATTACAATCATGCATGCAAACCTATATGTTGGCATACACTGTTCATAGTGGATACACTGGTTTCATGCCGTCATGGGAGATATTCACGCGTCAATGGTCATGCTGTCCACAGTCAATGTTCACACTTATATGCAGCCCTAGCTTATACGCTGTAGTGGAGCCTAGCCGCAGTAAGGGAAGGAATAAACGTAGTCTCTGCTGACAATGAAGACACATACATAGGTCATAAAGATTCACAAGCAAAGGAAGACAGAGATATTCTTACGCTGGAGATTATATATAGTTCTCACGCTGTCCACGATGGATTACACATTGTACATGATGAGGTTATACGATGTCATAACGTAGTTATGGAAATTCAATGATGTCATGTATACACAGGGAAATTCAACGCTATCATGTATACAGTAATAACGCAGTCATGGAAATGTGTACGCAAGGAATACGTTGTTATGTATACGCAGACATTAACATATGTTATGTATGTGCAGAGCATCATGGTATACGTAGACATTAACATATACGTTGTTATTTATATGTCGAGCATCATGGTATATGTAGACATTAACATATACGCTGTTATGTATATGTAGAGCATCATGAGCATCATGGTATACAAACAACATGGATACTATATGCGCAGACATAAACCTTATCCATTTTCAAAGGTGACTATATCTGCACCATGGTATAAGCACATCATGAAGACTCTATGCATGATATACACATGGAGAATACAACATAGAAGCCACAACATGAACAATGCATGGAGCCACAGTAAAGGCGTGAAGCTGCTGAGAGCCACATTCAAGCAAATTACTGTCTTGCTATGACTCAATGATGAGATAAGGGCTCAATGAGGAGATCCTTGGGTTATGTATTATCAACGTATTCCTGTGGCAAAGAGGATCTACAAAATCCTTCAGCAACATTATGATGATCTGGGCAGCATGATGATAAATATAGTGTTTATGTAACATGATGAAACTGTCATTATAATAACGAAGCTCTAAATGAAGTTATCTAGCAAAGAGCACAGCGAAGATATAAATAGATCTCATCATTGGAAAGATGCTACTATAACAACTTCAAAAGGTACAACCAGCATGATCTCAGTAAAGGTACAACAATGGTGCAAATATGATGAATGATGCAACAGGCAACATCATGATAAGTGTGATCATGAGCAGCATGATGGTGCTACAACGTAAGGTGCAACAAATGGATGAGATGCAGCACGATGATAGGTGAATGAGTCACCTTGAGAATTATTTGAAGCAGAATGTCTTCAACTGATCTCATTGTTATGAGAAATGATCTATGCTAGATATAGATAAGTCAAAGTGTTGACTTCTGTTGTAAATGTACTCTCTCTCTCTCTCTTTCTCTGCTGAACATTGAAGATAAAAGAAGATTTGATCAAAGGGTTTCCCCACACATTGTGGGGTTTGTCCCTGGCTCGCGCCATATCTTGTGTCCTCTTGTCTTGGCTTGTCTTCTGTGTTTTATATTTATGTTCTATCTGTAGTTTATCTTAATGCTAATGTGATTGCTAACTGTGAAAATTTAAATAAATTGCTCTAGCATAGAACATACCTAAACTTAACAGGATCCCTCTTCCACCTCATGAAATAAATAAGTGCCTATGCACAGTTCTTTGAAAAATGAAAAAATAAAATAAAGGTGAAATAAGAGAAAGGCTTCCTATTCAGGGAGGTGATGCATGTAAATCCACCAGGCTACTATCCAAGCTCACTGTCAGCGGAGAAATGGTTATGTTTCTGAAGTGACTCTGCTGGGGTACTGTCCATGCCTGTTGGTAGCGAAGCAACAGCAAAGATGAAACTATAACTCTTGCATCCATATTACTTGTGCATCAATATATCCCTCATCCCCAATAAAAACCACTCTGTTGACTTGTCTTGGTATGTGTGCTATCGATAAAAGAGAATGGTAGGGACTATATCTTTAACTCAAGCTAGTGAGGAAGCCATGACGATCAAAGAATCAAATAATACTTTTGGAAGAGTTAGACTCACTTTACATGAGACAAGGTCCATGCAGAGAGATGGAGTTCTACTAGTGTGTCGCCAATGTTTTAGTGGCTACAACCACCCTCCAAAATTTCCGTATGCTTCATTTTGGAGCATCCCTCCTCAAATCACAACAGCTCATATTACGCTAACCTAGGTACTTGTTCTCTCATTGAGATTTCTCTTTTTCTCTATAGCTTGTGTTTGCTTACTTGCTTTTTTATCTAACAAAAATATGATCTCTGGACTTGGTTGCAACCCAGTTCCAGGCTTGCCTTAGTGTGTTGTGCAATCCTTGAGGGAAATTAGCCTTTCTCTTGGGAAATGCGTAGTTCAAGCCAATGGTGAGCTTCGGCTCCATAATTGTGAAAAACTAGCTGACAGCTTGCCTTTAGCTGGGAAAATTGCAGAGCATGAGAGGCATCCAAAGAAACTCAGCCCAAGAATTGTGTAGAATTGTTTCCTCAATAGTTTTTCGATGCATGAGCTAGTGAGTTGTACATTTTCCTCGGGAACTGCACAATCTCTCCATGCATGCATGGCAACTTTTTTCTGAAAAAGTAAAAGAAAAAAATAAAAGAGCAACCCTTAAAAATAGGGATCTATTTTTAGCAGTTAGAGTTACACTTGAGTTATTTTGGAAACTATTTCCAAGTGTCACTTTTTCCTAGATTTTTGGCCTTGGCGTCATAAACCCTAAACCGACACAATCTATTTAATGGATGTCATCAGATCTCATTTGCACATTTGATATTGGAGCTTTGGCATTCCTAAGGAGATCTAAGAACCTTTGTCATATTCATCACAGCTCTCCCATGTAAGTCTAGCTTTTCTAGTCTTTTTCTGTTTTTTTGTCACTTTTGTTTCCTTGGCTTGTGAGAGTGTTGTTTTACACGTTTTATAGAACACCTATTGGCGTTTTGATTTGTTTTAGCTTGTAGATTTTTTTTTTCAATTTTTACTTTTTCTTTCCTAAGTGTCACATGCATTACCCATTTTTTGCACCAACGTTGTCGTTGCAGTGACTTCTCTCAATAAGCTTCATTGTTCTTTAGTTTGGTCAATTCATGCATTTGTTTTTATATCATGCATCATCATTCACTCAGATATGCACCAACCATCACTTACACTTCAAATCTTCTCGTTTTCATGTTTCCCTTGGGTAGATCTGGGCTTCCTTAGCCAGAATGTTTCTCTTCCCGACATGCACTGCTCATTTCTAGATCTCAAGGCTCTTCCTTGGCTCCAGGAATTGCGTAGAAGTTTCTAAGGCCTAGCTCCAACTGTGCACTGCACAGTTTAAGGAGCCAGTACCAAAGGCTTGGCCACTAGGATTGCGCAATGCACAGTCCCAACTAGCTCAAATCAGAATGAACTTTGCATTGCATAGTTCCAGTCAACATCACCTCCCCACTGCCAGCTAAGACTGTATAATGTGCAGATCTCGCTGGCAGTCAGTCACCTCTGAGAGCCAAAATTACGCAATCCTTCCCAACACTTTCCTAGTTTGTTGCTTGGTATGTTCTTGAAGTACACTTGATTTCAAGCTAACATTTGCATGCCATGAGTGTCCTCTGTATCTCTAGGCACAATAGTTATTCAGAAACTCTCCATAGTTACAGGTAACATGGCTTGCAAGAGAGATGCATCGAATGATACTATTGAAAGTAGCACTAGGGTTGTAGTTGAGCAGGTGTCAGTGAGTTTAACAGTTTATAAAGACACTTAGTTGTTCATTGAGAAGGGCATGAAGATAACATGGTAGGAAATCAAGGATATATTTGCAGGAAACTTCAAGGAAGATCTAGAAAATCAGCAAGTCTATGTCAACATCCATCGGTCAAGCTTACATAAGGTTGCATGCAGGTACCTGACCTTCCCATGTGTGGACACCATTCACTAGATTGTCTCATATACTGATCCTAAGATGATGACTGTTGGGTCTCCGTTTTGTCTTATTTTTATTTATTTCTCTCATGTTGTCAATTGGCTAAATGATTATTTTCGAAGAGTATTTGTTACTTCTTTGTTTTAACAGGATTAAAATAGCATTAATGAGAGTTTAATTAAGGTTTGTATGTTGCAGGATTAAAACCGATTTGATTATACTTTGGGACGTGCCTGCACCATTGCATTTACGTGCCTGCACCATTGCATTTACTTGCCTGCACCATTTTATGGCTTCTTGCACTATGCTGAACTCAAACCTGGTCTTATGCTCTGTTCATGAAGGTAGTGGTATTTTGTTAGCAACATGAAAAATCTTACACTGATATCATTGTGATTGAAGTTGTGCTTATGCTCAAACCCTCCAGTTCATGGGGCTCGAATTGTGGCCAATATTGTTGGGCAAGATACACGAACTACGCACTTTGGCAACCCCTCAGCACATGAAAGAGCATGCTGCAGATGACATGACAAGACATGCCCTTGACATACCTACCGAAGTGGAGAGATGGCCTTGATTATCGCCATGGGACTGATCTTACCTCAATGTCTATAAAATTCCTCGCTCAATTAGTGTTAGGCCTCAATCTCGTAATAAAGCCAAATGTCTGTCTTGAAGCTACGATGACAATATATTTTCGATTTCATTTATATTGACTATGATCCGAATTTAAACAGGAATGAAAAAAATTACAGATATAACCATAAATACAGAGATGTAGTAGAAATAATACTTCATTTCATTAATGTAAAATATTGAAATATGCTTAGAAACAGAAATGGAAATAAACTAGCTAGGGCGATGGTAGCTTATCTCTGAGAAGAGATGTGGTAGCTACATGCCTCTGAACTGTCTTACAATGAGGCTCGAAGGCCTATTTATTTTTGAGAAACAATGGAAAACCCTAAACATCCAAAAACCTAACCCTAGGAGATGAAGCGCCAAACTATGGGCCCCGTTTTGGGTAAATTGGTACATCAACTTCCTGGGGTTGTAACTTTGGCATACGATCTCCATTTGACGTGCACAATACCTCGTTAGAAATATCTATCTAAGGACTACAACTTTGGGATGATAAACATCCGTCCATGGCCCCATGTTGCTCTCAGGTTTTCCAAAAAGTATCGTTTAGGGCCTCGAAATGGCTCTGGAAGTTCAAGACCCGAAAAACTGCTAAAGATAGTAAATTATGCTACAATTAAGGAAACTAAAAGACTGAAAGAGACAGTTGTGGGGGTTAAAATGGCATAGGTGGGTGGCCACCAACATCCACCTAGATCATTCCTCCCCCATTAGGAAGCAATGATCCACATTGCATTGAGTTCCTCCATGAGATGAGGAAACTTCTGGTGAACTAGGTCCCTGGTGAGCTATTCTGCAACCTCTGATGTGTCTAGTAATGGTGGGAGGCATGGTCGAGGGTTGTCCACATTGAACACTCGGTGCAAGTGAAGGAATGGGGGAATTTTTTTCTCCAAAGTATTATTTCCCATAGCCTTGGTAATGGTGTAAGGACCATATCGAAGTGGTCTGAGCTTCTGATGGGCTCCTGTAAGGCGTTCTTTCTGCAGATGCAACCAGAATTTGTCGCCCAGTTGAAACTTGTGTGGTACCTTATGTTGATCATGTCACTGATTGTACTTGGCATTTTCCATAATGGAGTGGTGATAGATCGGCCCGTTGGGTAGAGGTGCTCTGGAAGCCAGATTGATTGAATGCTTGACCTGGCAGTGCAATGGTACCCCTGTAAGTGAGGAGAAGATGTCCCTGTATTCTTTCATGACCATATCCACCAACTTCTGAGGCATGGAAGAACCCTTCCCAGGGGCCATGGATGTGGCTGCAATCTTCCCCTTACTTTGAGAGCGAACCAGACAAAAAATAAATTTCCTAGTTTGGGATATGATCTTACTGCCTTCCTTAGCCGAGATCAAAGAAGTGGCGGTGGGTGGGGCTACCTTCAGTATCCTGTATAATGTATTACACAAAGAAATAATAACAACATGAGGCCTTGAATCATACACATCATGTTGCTTCCACAAGTATGGTTGTCCTAATAATACATCACAAACATCAAGCGGTACAACATCACACAATACCTCATCTGTGAAGGCCTTGATGTTGTAGGGAAGGCGGCACTGCTGGCGGACTCAAAGATTTCATCCTTGGTGAAGTCACCCGATGATGTACGGTTGCAAGTGTGGTATGGTTAGTAGTCCCAGCTACTTCATGACCTTAGCTGAAATGAGGTTCTTTTGGCTCCCATTGTCAACAATGAATTGCAGCAGCGAACCGTTCACCCACATCTGTGAGTGGAAAAGACGCTCCCCCTCCTCTAGATATTTTGGCTCATTCTTTTGGAACTTGGTGGTGGCAACATTGGCGTGGGGCTTTGCATCAATGATTTTCTTCCCTTTTCCATTCCCCTTGTTGGGTTATGACTCAGGGTCAGAACATGCATCTGATTCTGAAGCATTCAACTCGGCCACCAGTGACTACTTGGTCCAACACTCACTTGTGTTATGAGTGGGGCTCTAATGGAACTCACATAACTTTCCTATGTCCTTCTTTGACTTTGTAATGTTGATCCTTTCTTGCAGCTTCGACGGGTTGTCTTGGGTCACCCCACCTTGGCTTTGTCCTTTGTTCTTTGGATTCGCAGATCCAAACTCTCACTTCTTTTGTTTAAACTTTTGTTGGATCTTGACAGCATATTGGTATGTCATGCCAAGCGAGGAGATGTTCAGGAACTCCATATTGTCCTAGATATATCTATGTAGGCAGCCATGGTATTTAAGTACCAAATGCAGCTCATAATCATTGATACCCAACTTTGTGCAAAGCGTATGAAAAATATTTGTGAACTCTAGCACATCTTGGTCCCTTCCCTGCTGCAGCGTGGTCCACTTTATGTATTTGTCCTCATAGCTCCTGACAGGGTAATATTGCTCCTTGATGGCATCCCGAAATGAATTCCAAGTGGGTGCAGCTGAAAATAGTGAGCCCATACTTTCATCCTTCTGCTCGCAGTAGGTTTCCCACTAGTCCTTGACATGTGGGGCTGCTTTGAGAAGTGAAAAAGTGATCTTTTCTTGGATGGAAAAATCATGAACAGAAAAATAACCATCTGGCAGTTTTAACCATTTATCTATGGCATTTGTGTCTATCTGACCCTCGAATATGTGGATTTCAAATTTAAGTTGTACCTTAAACGGTGTGGCATTTCTAGTGTAGCTGTTGGAAGCAGATGCGTCGCCCTTGGGTAGCCGTTGAAGGATCTGGGAAAAGTTTTCCATCCTTGCATTCCTTTGTCACTCGAGGTCTTCTTCGAGCAAGATTTTGATAGGATCTCCTACCCCGTCCTCTTTCTTTTCATCTGCCATGGGAGGTCATTGGGATTTGTGAGGCTGGTCTTGTAAAGGTTCGACTAGTTCAAGCCCTAACTCCTTATATCCCGACCTCGTTGGGGACATGCAAAGAAAAATAGAGAAAGAGCAGACCACTCTAATACCACTAATCCAGATTTAAACATGAATGCAACAAATTATAGATATAACCATAAATACAGAGATGTAGCAGAAATAATACTTCATTTCATTAATGTAAAATACTAAAATATGCTTACAAACAGAAATGGAAATAAACTAGCTAGGGCAATGGTAGCTTATTTATGAGAAGAGATGTGGTGGCTACATGCCTCTGAACTATCTTACAATGAGGCTCGAAGGCCTATTTATTTTTGAGAAACAATGGAAAACCCTAAACATCCAAAAACCTAACCCTAGGAGATGAAGCACAAAACTATGGGCCCCGTTTTGGGTAAATTGGTACATCAACTTTCGGGGTCATAACTTTGGTATACGATCTCCATTTGACATGCACAATACCTTGTTAGAAAGATCTGTCCGAGGAATACAACTTTGGGACTAGAATTCGAGGTCATTGGACCCAAAAAACGTTGTTTAGGGCCTCAAAATGGCTCCGGAAGTTCAAGACCTGAAAAAAATCTCTAAAAATAGTAAACTGTGCTACAATTAAGGAAACTGAAAAACTAAAAGAGAGAGTTGTGGGGGTCCAAGTGGGATAGATGAGTAGCCACCAACATCCACCTGGATCAGACTTTTCTTTCACCCCTTGCAATTGGAACTTATGCTCGAACATGCCTTCCGCTTCTCCTAGCAGCAACTGTGTCAGGATTCATAACAGGTGAGCCAGGCTATTATGAATATGGTAATTCTGATAAAATAAACTGATAATGAAGGAATCTGATACATAATTTAACTTTGGTGGAAAGGGACACTTGGCATTTGAGCACATAGCTTGGGCCCCATATCAATGCAAGTTAATTGGCATCTCCCTGCTATATCTGCACATCAGATTGATTGATTACAAAGTCAAGTTTCTAGTAGTTCAATCAATCAATCAAGGTGCATGACTGTGGAAAGGGTTCGTATTGTTACTCAGTGCCCACACTGCAAGCGCACCTCCATCTCAAGTACGATGGCATCTGGAAAATTTAAAGCTTTTAGTGCCACTGTTGGATCGTTTACTAGAGTTGCGTTGTAGGAGGAGGTCATTTCAATTCGATGTGATATTGGTGCTTTTCTAAGTGCCACAGCATGTCGGTTGCTTGCTAATATCGGTATTGGCATCTCTTCTGCGTTGGTGCCACTTTATATTCTAGAGATATCGCCCATTGAGTTTGTGAATCCATTTCTCATTTGCATTGAATATTACTTGGTGGCAAGATTACCCTTGGCTGGGAATCCATTATGACTGAATCTTCCAGCACCATATCTAAAGGCCATGAGGGACATAATAGTGACTAGGCAAGTCATTACACGAAATTGAAGGGCAGTTGAATGGCACCTTCCAGTGACAACTACTCTAGGAAAAGAGGAATGATTCACCAGAATCGTTCCCTCTTTCGACACTCAATTTCAAACTAATTCTTTTTTTGGAAAATTGTTAAAACTAATAAGCTTCTATATTCTAATTGGCTGAATTAAAAAACCTAGTATGTAATTTGATGTACATATAAGAAATCGACTGGAGAAAACATAAATTAGTCAATTAATTAGATAATTAGAAAGTAAGAAAGGTAATAGATCGAGCCAAGGACAATGCGCATGAGAGGAAGGCAAAGAAGGGAAGAGGAGTTGTCCCAATGTAGCCTCACGTAGTTCATAATTGGTGGATCGCTCCTCTTGTCTTGCTGGAGATGAGCATTGTTTTCTTGATGTAAAGATTGTTTTTTAGGAATTAATTGAAGCAATTTTCATCTATGTTCTGTCTATTTATTTATTGCATCTAATGATTTTTACTTTTGTGTGAACCAGGTTAATCGAGGGTGTGAGTTGGCTAGGTTGGCCGCCAGACCAGCTCACCACCGCTCTTCATTTTATTTAATAATTTATAGTCTCTTTCCTTCTCCAGATTGATGTTATTTAATTTGCTGCAATGTTTTCCTGTCATCTTTAAAATTCATTGATTTGCTGCATTAAGAAATTGTTCCTGTACTTGAGATTTGTCCTTACACTTGGGATATTTCTTCATATCAAATTGTTTCCATCTAGTTTTTCTTATTTAAAAAATCAGTTTATGTGTTGATGAGCTATAATTAATTTAAATTCCAGAACATGAAAATGATGTGAGTGATTATGGTTTTTAGGTACTAACATATTCATTCAATCTATGCTTGCAAAAACCATATATTACTTGTATTCCGCAGAGCAGATATTAATGAAATAAAATTGCGTCATGTTGAAAACAATATTATTTACTTTCCATTAAACTTTTGGATAGTTCCCCATGATTTATTTTTAGGGAAAAGGAAGGCGAGATTCATATTAATTTAATTTCTTTCATAAGTTATTTACATAGTAGATTTACTTGTCGATGCTTTCAAGTTAATTTCACACAGAATTAGTACAAGCAAAATTAGTATAGGCAGAATGATTTTGAATTGCTTTTGAATTCCTTCCAACATTTACAGTCTCTCGATATTGTGTTGACTTTTCAGTTTCCAGTTATGATTACCTTTCTATTTGCTTGTACTTAGAATATTCTTTCGCATTAGTTTGCGTTTTATTTCCCGCATTATTTAATTGTTTGGATAGGTGTTTCTTGAATTCTGTTTGTAGTGTAGGATTTTAGTTATTAATGAGATTAATACGCAACATAGACTAGCATTTGTTTTGCAGGTTGCGAGGGGATTTCTTTAGCATTTCCAGTGTTGTGTCTCGAAGTTCACAAACTATCCGGATTGACAAATTAAATATTGGTACATTTATAGACCCTATACTGCACCCAAAATTTTGGCGTCGTTGTCGGGGAAGACCTTAGTGATCTGCCGCATTCGTTTTTTTCCTTCACGTAGTTTCTCTTGTAATTTTATGTTCTTTGAATTTATTTCTTTCCTGCACTGTTTCTTTAAGGTTTCTCATTTTCTCTGATGTTGAAATAACTCCCCACCCTACATATATATATACACCATTCATGTGCTAACGAATGTACCAATTGGCTTGTTAAAAACGGGAAAATGGTATTTTTGGGAATCATCTGATGAGGAATTTTTATGCTACTATAGAGACATACAATTCATCCAATGAAGAATTAGAAATTGAAAAATTTAATATTTTGATTTAACATAAAAATGATATTATTAAATATTTCATTTCGAAATTGGATCATTTGCAGGAAGAGTGGAAGCATGATGAAAACCCACCACTTATCTTTTGGGCCAACTGTAGAAAGAAACACCTCCTTAGAAAGTGTCCACTTAGTAGCCTGAAAATTTGCTAAATTTATGAAGAGGATCATCCAACAGAATGTTTCCCATCAATACCAAGATTACTATAGGTACTCAGGAAATCAAGTGAGACAAATCGACTACCAGGTATAACTCAAAACCCATTATCATTTGATACTTGCAATAATGCTCATTTTCCTAAGCAGGCTCATCAACATGTTTATAATCCTACAGTTCCATGGAAAACTTTTAATGCTCCTCTAATAGAATATCCTACTTCATGGTCGCAGTGGCCCTCTCCTTGTCCCTCATCCTCGAGACAGATATCACCATGGCCTCAAGAATCGTTTGGATCCTTTTCTCTAGGGAAACCTCCCATGCAAATTCAATCATATGAGCACCAACAACAACCACAATTTATTTTCCAATGCACCATTAAGTTATCCTCCTCCATGGTCCCAACCACATGTCCTTACCCTAGCCTTAGTCGATACCCTACCCCTTATCCTAATCCTTACCCTACTCCTTATCCTTACCCATACCCTAGCTCTCATTCAAACCCTAATCCATACCCTAGACCTAGCCCTAGTTCTAATTCAAAACCTAGACCTAACCCTAGCCCAAATCTTAATCCCAATCCAAATCCAAACCTTACTCCAAGCATTAACCAAAACCCTAGCCCAAGCCATATCATAAACCCTAATCTCAACCATCAGGTTGCACAGTAGTTTCAAACACCTATTCTTCCCATTGAACAAAATGCTACATCTTCCATGTTTGGAAAGGGAATGAATTTTGAAACTTCCCCCATTACTACAGAGCATCCACCCCGGGAAGATATAATTCAAAGACCACTAGGGGAGTAATATTTCATTGAAACTTGTTCTGAAAATGTTGTTGAAACTCGAAACCCTAGAATCTCTCTTAACCATTCTTGTCAATCTGAAAATCAAATATTTGAGCCTGAATTTGAGGGATTTATCATTTGTCTTTCACTAGATTCTTTGTGCCTCCAAGAAAGTGTTTATCAAACTGTGGAAGACTTGCATCAGTTGGGGAATCGTAAATATATGGATTCCATTGAATCCTGGTTTCGAGCAATCTTCAAGCCATTCTTATTTCCTCATCATTCAGAAACTCTTGGTACCATATCAATTGAAGCAACTAGTTTCTCATGCTTTGGTATGTCTTGAAGTCTATTCTTTAAAACTAAGTGTGAGTATAATCAACGTTTTATTATGCACATGGCTTCATTGGAAGTATGCCTTCACTTAAAGGTGATATTTCTTTCTTTAAAAATAGGGTAGGATAATAGGATAATAATTAATAAAGATGCATAACAACACTCTTGAACTTGTGATTCCCTAAAAGCACAGCTTTTGAAATTTCTATTATCACACACTCTCATGGTAAGACTTGTCAGAAGAAATTTACACTTAATACCTCATATTTTAAAGTGAATTTGATTATGGATTAACATGTCAGTCAAGGATATTGTTATAAGTTACATGTAATACTTTTCTCCTATCCTTAGAAACTATTATTTAGAACATATTTTTAAGTCCTCTTCGAAGGGATCAATGAAAAACCTCCTATGATGGACCATGCCTAGAAAACTATAATAAGCTTTCATAAAGAACCCTGGAATGATCAACTCAAGGAATATTTTTGGTCATTATTCGAGATGTTTTTTAAATAAGTTCTTAGGGTAGCATGAAAAAGTAGTAAAGAATAGTAATTAAAAACTTTTCACACCATCTTGCACTCTTAAGTTGTAGATTTGCTTCCCCACCTATTAAGTAACCCATCTGAGGTTAATCACAATCAGAGTTTTTTTCTAAAAAAATAAACGAATTAATTGGGGGATAAGAGGTCTGATTGTGAGCCGACCTACTATGATTATGGTTCCTAAGGAGAATGACATTACCACACTAGTCACCAAGCCAGGGTAATGGATTTCAGTTGAAAAACTAGAAGATGAGAGGTCTCATCGTGAGTTGGCTTGTTCATTCTTGTTAGTTCTCATGAATGGCACTGTCAATAGATGGTTACCAAGCCAAGACAATGACCTTCAATTAACTTCTAAAAAGAGAAAAAGTAAAATGCCCTTAAACAACTCTGAATCTATATCTAATAGGTAGGACAAAAGCATTTCATAAGGTTAAATGGTACCCCTATCGAGGCTATAGACGCTTGCTGGTAAGAGGCCCATGCCTATGGTATTAAAGTTAATTTTACACTATGATTTACTTGGTTTTTTTTTCCTTTCCCCGAACTCACTAATAATTTCTTTGATAATGGCTTCACATCCTTTTGTTGTTATGCCTTTGATTTCTATCTTTTTGGAATGATTTTTATGGACATGGGACCCTTAGTGAAGGTAGATCATTATGCCCAGACAAAAGAGCTTTACTTATACATGGATAATGGTAAGATAATCATTGTGGGAAGTTATTCCTATGTCCACTTTTAATACTATGGTTTTTTTAAAAAGATCAGGTCACTCATATTTACAACGAGGATATTAAAAGTGAAACTTCTGATAAAGGATGCCTTCGAGATATTCTTTTGGAAATTTTAAAAGTTAGCTATTTTATTCAAGTAATAAAACCATCCGTGAAATTTAGTTTTTCACGACAGATTTCATTTTAGGTTTTCTTGAAATTAGTTTAAGCAAATAAAGAGTCTAGTAGACACTCTGTTTTAGAGCAAGCTTTATCTAGTGCATGAAATGTGATCACGAAAAATTGCAAGAACATCATTTTGATCACCTACAAATGTTTCTAATTTTGTTTTTTTTGCAAGGAAGTAACAATAATAGATTTCCTTGCATGAGGACATGCAAGATGGTCAGCATGGGGGGATGTTGGGTCTCCATTTTGTCTTATTTTTATTTATTTCTCCCATGTTGTCAATTGGCTAAATGATTATTTTTGAAGAATATTTGTTATTTCTTTGTTTTAATGGGATTAAAATAGCATTAATGAGAGTTTAATTAAGGTTTCTATATTGCAGGATTAAAACGGGTTTGATTATACTTTGGGATGTGCCTGCATAATTGTATTTACGTGTTTGCAACATTGCATTTACCTGCTTGCACCATTTTATGGCTTCCTACATTATGCTAAACTCAAACCTGGTCTTATGCTTTGTTCATGAAGGCAATGGTATTTTGCTAGCAGCATGCAAACTCTTACACTAATATCATTGTGGTTGAAGTTGTGCCTATACTCAAACCCTCCAGTTCATGGGGCTCAAATTGTAGCCAATATTGTTGGACAAGATACACAGACTGTGCACTTTGGCAAGCCATTAGCACATGAAAGAGAATGTTGCAGATGGCATGATAGGACATGCCCTTGACATACTTGCCGTAGTGGAGAGATGGCCTTGATTATCGCCATTTTACTAATCTTACCCCAGTGTCTATAAAGGTTCTCACTCGATCAGTGTTAGGCCTCAAGCTCGTAGTAAAGCCAAATGTTAGTCCTGAAGCTACGATGACAGTATCTTGTCGGTTTCATTTATATTGAATATGATCCAGATTTAAACAGGAACACAACAAATTACAAATATAACCATAAATATAGAGATGCAGCAGAAATAATACTTCATTTCATTAATGTAAAATACTGAAATATGCTTACAAATAGAAATGGAAATAAACTAGCTAGGGCGATGGTAGCTTATCTCTGAGAAGAGATGTGGCAGCTACATGCTTCTGAATTTTCTTACAATGAGGCTCAAAGGCCTATTTATTGTTGAGAAACAATGGAAAACCATAAACATCCAAAAACCTAACCCTAGGAGATGTAGCGCCAAACGCCAAACTATGGGCCCCGTTTTGGGTAAATTGGTACATCAATTTCCAGGTTCGTAACATTGGCATATGATCTCTGTTTGATGCACACAATACCTCATTAGAAAGGTCTATCCGAGGACTACAACTTTGGGATGAACAACATCAGTCGGGAAGACATGCCCTTGACATACTTGCTAGAGTGGAGAGATGGCCTTGATTATCACCACGGGACTGATCTTACCTCAATGTCTATAAAGGCACTCACTCGATCAGTGTTAGGCCTCAAGCTTGTAGTAAATCCAAATGTTAGTCCTAAAGCTACGATGACAGTATATTGTTGGTTTCATTTATATTGACTATTCTTTCAACCCTTGTAATTGGAACTTATGCTCGAACATGCTTTCCGCTTCTCCTAGCAGCAACTGCATTAGGATTTATAATGGATGCGCCAGGCTATTATGAAGATGGCAATTCTGATATAATATGCTGATAATGAAGGAAGATGATACAGAATTTAACTTTGGTGGAAAGGGACACTTGGTTTTCGAGCATATAACTTGGGCTCCATATCAACGCAAGTTAACTGACATCTCCTTGCTATCTCTGCGCATCATATTAATTTATTAGAAAGTCAAGTTTCTAGCAGTTCAATCAACAACTGGAGGTGCAAAGTTATGGAAAGGGTTCATATTGTTACTTAGTGCCCACACTTCAAGGTCACCTCCATCTCAGTGTACGATGGCATCTGGAAAATCTAAACCTTTAGGTTCCACTGTTGGATCATTTACTGGAGGTGCATTGCAGGAGGAGGTCATTTCAATTCGATGCGATATCAGTGCTTTTCTCAGTGCCACAGCATGTAAGTTTCTTGTTGATATTAGTATTGGCATCTCTTCTACGTTGGTGGCACTTTATATTCTAGAGATATCACCCACTAAGTTTGTGAATCCATTTCTCATTTGTGTTGAATATTGCTTGGTGGCAAGATTACCCTTGGCTAGGAATCCATTATGACTGAATCTTCCAGCACCATATCTGAAGGCCATGAGGGATGTAGCAGTGAATGGGCTAGTCATTATGTGAAATTGAAGGGCAGTTGAATTGCACCTTCCAGCAATAGCTACTCCAGGAACAGAGGAACGATTCACCATAATTGTTCCCTCTTTCGACACTTAATTTCAAAATAATTCTTATTTCGGCAAATTGTTAAAACTAATAATCTTCTATATTTTAATTGGTTGAATTAAAAGGCCCAGTATGTAATTCGATGTCTATATAAGAAATCGACTGGAGAAAACATAAATTAGTCAATTAATTAGACAATTAGACAGTAAGGAAGGAAATCGATTGAGCCAGGGACAGTGCGCACAAGAGGAAGGTGCAAAAGGGAAGAGGAGTTGTCCCAATGTAGCCTCACGTAGTTCATAACTAGTGGATCGCTCCTCTTGTCTTGCTGGAGCTGAGCATTGTCTGCTTGATGTAAAGATTTTTTTCAGGAATTAATTGAAGAAATTTTCATCTATGTTCTGTCTATTTATTTATTGCATCTAATGATTTTGACTGTTGTGTGAACCAGGTTAATCGAGGGTGTGAGCTGGCTGGGTTGGCCACTAGACCAGCTCACCACTGCTCTTCATTTCTTAAATTAATTAGCATTTAAATTGTCATTTACTGTGTGAAGTTTATTTAATAATTTATAGTCTCTTTCCTTCTCCAGATTGATGTTATTTAATTTGCTGCAACGTTTTCCTTTCAGCTCTAAACTTCATTGATTTTCCGCATTAAGAAATTGTTCCTGTACTTGAGATTTGTGCTTACACTTGGGATATTTCTTCATATCAAATTGTGTCCCTCTAGTTGTTCTTATTTACAAGATCGACTTATGCATTGATGAGCTATAATTGATTTATATTCCAGAACATGAAAACGATGTGAGTGATTATGGTTTTGAGGTACTGACATATTCATTCAATCTATGCTTACAAAAACCATATATTACTTGTATGTCGCGGAGCCGATATTAATGAAAGCAAATTGCATCATGTTGAAAACAATAATATTTACTTTCCATTAAACTTTTGGATATTTCTCCACAATTTATTTTCAGGGACAAGGAAGGAGAGATTCATATTAATTTAATTTCTTTCGTAAGTTATTTACACAATAGATTTACTTGCTGATGCTTTCAAGTTAATTTCACACAGAATTAGTACAAGAAGAAATAGTACAAGTAGAATGATTTTGAATTTCTTTTGAATTCCTTCCAACATTTACAGTCTCTTGATATTGTGTCGAAACTGTTTGTTTGTAGTTATGATTCCCTTTCTTTTTGCTCATACGTAGAGTTTCCTTTCGCATTGGTTTGGCTTTTATTTCATGCATGATTTAATTGTGTGGATTGTTGTTTCTCAAATTCTCTTTTAGTGCAAGATTTCATTTATTGATGAGATTAATATGCAAGATAGACTAGCATTTGTTTTGCAAGTTGTTAGGGGCTTTCTCTAGCATTTCCAGTGCTGCATCTTGAAGTTCACGAACTATTTGGATTGAGAAATTAAATGTTGGTACATTTATAGTCTCTGTATTGCACCCAACAATGACATTGAGCAGTGCCAGTGGAACATATCTTGCTACCTTCAGGACGGAAAACTATCATAATATATATCACCTACCTTAGCCGGTCAACCACATGGATGAACTTTTCTACGCCACCCATAACAATGTGCATACTAGAGATATCATAAAGCATTGGGTAAATATTCATTGAAGTTTAGATTGACACCCAATTGTGTTTACAAGACTAACTCAATTAGAAAGGCCTACCGACCCTTGGTCATCTTTGCATGCTGACTATATGGTCAAGAGAGCACAAAGACCTTTTCGTAGAATTTGGTGGTTGTGTTTGACCATTTGGTGAATGATGAATGGTTATTCAAATGGTTAGATCTGTTGGCTCTTTAGTTGAAAGTGCATGTTACTAATGCCTAGAATCTTCCCAAGGATGAGAAAGAGAGATTTGATATGTCTGCATACCTAATTGATGCAATTTGTGCCCAGCATTAGTTTCCTGGCATGGGTTGGACATGGACACCATCAGAGACTACCGTGAATATTTATTGAATTTTTTTATTTTTATTTATTTTATTTATTTATTTTTTCTAATGGCATCTACCAAGGAGTCATGGTGAGACTATCTAATCTTTTCATCATCTTGGTTTACAAGTTGATCTTTAAACGATATCCACCTCACATCTCTTGAGAAGCGATGGAGGAAATACTCAACATTAAAGATTGGTATGCTCAGCCGGTGGCACCTTCATCGGGATGTTTGGCAGAGAGAAGCCTCTTCATGTGCTACCAAGGTTTTCCATGGATAAGTTCATCATGCAAGTGGTTTCATATCACATCTCCACAAGGTTATTAGTAGGGTTGCATAAGAGGAAGAATGTAGCATGGCCTACTCTTCCTTTGTGGATTGGATTGTACGAGATCAAGATTTTGACAGATGCATATGCCAAGGCCAAGGACTTAGAAAAGTTTTAGTTCAACACCAAGGACTACAATCTGTATGATCCCCAATGTATTTGCAAGATCCACTATGTGAAGTTGTATTATCCATGGATCCATGGATCCATGGGACATTTCATTGGGTAGAGGAAAATCCTTGGAGGTATTGTTACAACTCCTCCAAGCTCAATGGACCGGTCAGAATGGCTATAGAGTGGAAAGTTTCTTTGCATGGCTATAGAATGGAAAGTTTCTCTGCAAAAACAACAACAATAGTAAGTAGTAGACCAACGCGGGAAAAAAGCAAGAGTAATATTGTCGAGAACCCAGAGGCTGAGCAAAGCTACAAGTTCAAAGAATATCCTCTCATTAACAAAGCAGCTTTGGCAGCAGAGGCAAAGAGGCAACATAGCATAAAGTGATCAAAATAGAGGAAGAGGGAGAAGAAAAGGTTGGAGGAAGCAAAAGGGAAGTTGCAGGAAATGGAGAAGAAGATGAAAGAAGTACAAAAGCTAGGAAGGAGAGAGAGGGAATAGAAGAAAAAACAGGAACATGAGGAAGGGCAAGGCATGATCATAGAGAAAACTCTGCCGATATAGGTTGAGGAGTTAGAACAACCAGCAAATGAAGAAGAGGGTGAACATATGCAGATTCAAGAGCTTACTCAGTAGATTGATAAAATGGTTGAAGGTATGGACATGGAGTTGGGACAGGAGTCAGAGGACCAAGATACCGAACTCATGCCGATAGCATTCGAGGTCGCCCAGTAGTCTCCACCACCTCTAGTATTAGAACCAGTCTTGAGAAAGTAAGGAGAGGCTTTCCTCCTTGATGATAATATGGTGATGGATGTGTATAATATATCTTTTGATGAGTTCGAACAAAAAATTGTACAGACGCAGAGAAAGAATTTCTCGGATTATCACGTATCACCTACATTTATGAAGGAAACGGTGAGAGTGTTAGATGATAGAAAGCATCTAGCTACCATGGATGCTGCCACTGAGGATTATGCAGAAGTCATGAGCTCAAATGTCAAGCTTTTATTAGCATAGAATGATCAGATGGAAAAGGACTTGCAAGCGGCCAGGTAGAGGGCAAAACAATTTGTAAGATCCGATATGGTCGAGACGAGGAAAGTGATACTTTCTGAAGTATCAACTCTTGAGACCACCATGAAGAAACTCTATGATGGATTTGTGACCATGCCCAAGCGAGTTTTCCATCTATATGGTTTTCAGTAGTGGTGCATAAAGATTGTCTAAAATCTCAAGGACATACATGCTTCTATTACACATGTACATGAATGGAAAATGAGATACAAGGGAGACCTGCTTTACTTGCAAAATATGATGAAGCCATAGGTAGATCTAGATAAAGCATGGATCCAGATGTTCACTAGAACTATAAGCAACTCTCTCCATTCGTTAGTAGCATACAGGATTCCTATGCATGGTTGTTCAAGAGTCTATATGTATGATGAGGACACACATGATCCCTTCAATCGGTTCCCTCACCCAAGCCATTAAGAAGAAATAAGTCTGAATTGAGGTCAACTGATACATGGAGAAGCTAATGAGAGAGGCCACTAGTGATGACTTGCAACTGAGCACAGAAAATATGCAGAGGTGTATTGGTGGTCCTGTCGTACTCATGACAATGTTGCGCATGCTTCAAGATGAGTTGGACAAAGCTTTCAGGACCATATACCTAGAATCCATGGAGGCAAGTGTCTATTTCCATAAATACATCACCAAATAGTATAGGGACACCATAGCATTGTACCAAGCTTGGTATCAGTTCATCACCGAAGATCATCAAGAGGATGTTGCTGAGTTGGTCTTTCCCCAAGCTTCTGAGTCATAGTGTTTGTCTTGTTAGGCTGACTGTAGCCTATTTTGTCCCACATGGGTCTATGTGGAAAATGTATATTATTTGTAAATATTTATGAGCCTCGGTATTGCAAAAAGAATGTTGCAACTCCCAAGGATACCAACTTTAATTATCAACCCGGGGTTCATACAAACTTAAGAGGTGTCGACACTATATGTGTGGCATACAATGTGTCCTTCCTTTGCTGTCATGATGTGATGGAATGCATGTACTGAAGCCAAATCTTAAACTAATAGCAGAAAATGAAATGTTCGAAATGGAACCTTAACCTATTGCAAGAAAGAAAGTACAAGGAAAGAGAATGAAATCAAATGCTAAAACACACCATTTTCTAACTAACTGCTAAGAGGCTTTTCTTCAAAATAATTCTAAGTTAACATTTATGCAATCCTACTATCCTAAGCATGCAAATTCAAACCATCAAACCTTCTACTGCTATGCACGTAAATGAATAAAATAAATTTGTTTTTATTTTTGTCTTTTTTTCATGTGAGAGTGTGAAAGCTAATCTCTTTTGGTGATGTGGCAGGTGGCTTGGAGATCATGGTGAATGGTCAAAAGGTTTGGGAGACAATTAGGGACCCTTTTCTAGCTTCCTAGAGGTTTTTTCCTCAATTCAGCCTCAAAACAGGCTTTCCTATAGGATGCTACAGTGATTTCCTACATGATTCCCTCATTTCCTATAGGATGTACAGATTTACTATAATCCATTGAATGACCAAGAAAATCAAATCCAAATTTGATGGGATGAGATTTGGTATTAACTAGGATGTCTTAGGTCCCCATTGCAAGTGGAATCACTCAAAAAGTACCTCTGTTAACCCATGCAAAAAAATAAAAAACATTACTAGTCGAAAATCTAGAAATTCGAGAACTAGTGAGCTAGTGAATCTAAAAAATATGTAACCAAATCAAGTGAAAATTCAATGGGGTAATTTTTTATGAACTATAATGTTTTTTTGATCTAATTCAAGTGGAATTAATTCGATTGAATCTCGTTAGCATGCTCTAAAAAATAGCATAAATTTACTGTTCTTCGCTGAAAAGGAGGTCCAACAATCTAGATTTGGGAACAAGAACACTAATCCAAACAACTCAATGATTATTATGAACTTACAAAGCTTTTCCAAGGATGAAATAATTATTTTGATCATGCAAAAGAACTTACATCAACCATTTAACTCAATTCTACAACAAGAAATCATTAATAATAAATGTAGAAATAGAAAGAAATAAAAACTAGAGATGCATGTTGATAAGCAATGAAAAGAAGGAAAGAAAATGCTACAAAAGGGCTCTGAGGTTCCTGGGATGACCAAGCCCAAGGGAAATCAGAGACCTATGGAGGACAACAATATTTAGAAGATGAACATGATACCAATCTTCATTATTTTCTTCAATATAATTACACCCCTGTAAAAAAATACAATGGAGCTGCAAAAATACAAGCTCTCTCCACAATAACACTAATGAAATTCCCCCCCTAGAGGAAAATTCGACTTGTTACTTATACAAAATGATTAGGAATCATTCCTCATGAATGGAGGAAGCTTTCCCCACCAACATCCCTTGATTAGTGGATCTAGTCCCCATTACTAGGAATTTGCATTAAATGGGACGGAACAGATTCCTAGATTTTCTCAATCATTCCCTAGAGGTAAATTCAACTTGGTACTTATAAAAAATGATTAAGCATCATTTTCCCCACCAAAATCCCTTAATTAGTGGATCTGATCCCTTGATTAGTGGATCTTCTCCCTTGATTAGTGGAACACATTCCTAGATTTTCTCAATCATTGGAGTTCCACAATTTGTGCCATAATTCCATAACATATTGTTGACTTATTATTATTATTGATCCTCCTGTAGTAGGGAACAAGCCCCTAAATTATCTCCTCCTCCAACTCTTCATAATCTACCCAATATTCTCATAATATTCCACAAAAATAAATAATATTAGGCACAAATATTCAATTATTCATAAACCTTCCTAATGAATATATTAAAGTTAAAAATAAATTATCTAATGCAAAAAGAGAGGTTTAATGTGTTGAAGTATGGTCATAGGCCTTAAATTATTGTTTAATGCAGAGGCATGGGCCTTAATTTATGTCTAATTTAGAGGCCCATCAAATATATTGTAAGTGATATTCCAAGTTTCATTACTGGAATGTGAACAATCATGATGTAATGTAAAAATTTATTTGTAAAGGATTTGAAGAGTCATGAGGGTAGTCAAGGAGCCAGAGGGGAATGTCAATGGTCACCCCACCCTTTGTTATAAATAGAACCTCGTAACTTATAGAACAGGCTTTTGGGAGCCAATCTTTTGGCTAGGCTTAAGCTTAGAAAAGGCTTGGGAGTATTGTGATGAGCCTTGGCTTCTCCACAACATAGAGCAAGTACACTTCTTGGAGGAGCAGGAAGTTTTGAGTATAATGTTCCACTATTAGGGCTAGTGGTTGTCAATGGCGTATGTATGGATGGAACTTTCACTTAATAATAATATAATTAAGTAATCACTTTTTCATGCATATGTTGTTATTCTAGTTCAACTATTCTGGTTACTTTAGTAATGTATGTCGTTTAACTTACATACTTTCTTATGAACTATTTTGTATGCAATTGTATGAATTTGGTTGAAGGCATGTTGTTGGATTAACCTGTCACTTTGGTTTGTGGACTGTTCCTCTTCTAGCTTGTGATGTCATTTTGCCCATGTGTTCCTTTCAGGCTCTGTACTATTACAGGCTTCTAAGGGACACACTTCCTTTTCCCCTCTGTGTGCTAGAACCCCCATGCATCTCACTTGATTCGCTACAAGGTCACACACTATATTTCAAACAAAAGTCATCATAATTATCTCTACACGCTACAATGGTCAAGGAAATATATTACTACCCATTGCTAGGACTCCTACTCGAAACGGTCTGAGGTCTAAATGGGGATTATTATTGGGGAGATACCCTTGAATGTTGGCAGGTATAGCACTGTCAACACTTTGCTAGGAGAAAATTATTCACAATGTGACATTAGTATATATTCTCTAGATTTCCCATATTTTACCTACAAAAATATTCTTTAGGAGCCAAGCTTATCGCTGTAACAATGCTTATAGGTGAAGAAAATTAAAAAACCAAGGGAAAAACCATCGAATTTCCTAAGATAATGATCTGATCGAAGGATTTTTTAACATCTATAAGATATGATATTTCCATCAATAAAATACATGAACTTGGCTATGGTAAACACAAGGAAAATAAACTATAAATGTCCAAGGAGATCGATTGCTTTGTGCACATTTCGTGAAGATCCATTGGCTCTTGCATTGGTATTACACACAATTATTTTTTTGAATTTTGGTTATCTTGTTCTAGAATAGGTGCGAGGAAGTGTGATTGGTGATTCCCCATATTCAAGACGAAGGTTTAATCTAAAATGTTTAGTTTAATTATATCTAGCTCCATACATATTTAAAAATTGTGGAATTATGTGCGCTATTGTGTTAGAGATTAACTATGCAGGATATTAGCACATCTTTTGATAAGTTATCTCTTTGGATCAACTATATATCAATCTCAATTAGACTATTTATACATTTTGGTTTTGTTGTTGAGTATTTATCTATACCTATGTAATTATTGGAAGCCACTTAGACTTATGTGCACCATATAATGTTTAGTATGATTCCAGGAGTAGAAACATCTAATCTATCCCAGTGTTGAGACATTTACTCACAAAATGTAATGATATATTTAGTTGTACACACAAAGATTAAATTATATGCATAATTAATTAGATTATTGTAAGAGGTCTAAAGGTTATTTTTGTTGCAAGAATAGATCTTGGTAACTCATTGTCTTATATGAACCATATAATAGTCATAGATCTATTTCATTGGAGATGAAGTATCAGTATGAGATCAATGTATATGTGTTAATGAAAGCGCCTTGTGCCTTGAGGATTTTTTCAGATATTTGTTGATTTATCTTTTTGTTGTTGACCTTGAAAGGTAACTTGATTTGACAAAGGTATGGTAGAGTCTATTACAGGGATTGAAATCATATTAGCTCCTTGCTCACCAAGGGCAGAGGCTTTTGTATGGAATAGTTTTTTGTTCAGAGATTGTTGTATGCAACTTGTTCACGAGAGTAAAACTAGAGATGTTATATGATAGAGTTTTGTTGTTTTCCTATGACTTGAATGAGGTTGTAATCATGTGTTCTAAGCTTCTCACATATTTCTGATTAATGTCCTCTTGATTAATGAATAATTTGTTGTAGGGATATTTATGGTTGCATGAAGTAGAGTTTGAGTGGTATCCTTGTTTGCATCCACCTTTAGCAAGGGCTTGTGTTCTATTCTACGAATGAGATAGAGCATGGATGGACAAAGTAATACTAACAATGTTTATGTGGTAGGGATAGATATATCTTGGTGTAACTACCATTGTTTTGATTTATAGGCCTATGATGATATTGTTGAGTTTTTTCAAAGAATATTAGATGGATGTTAGGGTTATATTAGGTTGCTTATCAATGGGAGGACTTATGATGTATTGATGCTACCAGTTTTTGGTTTGTATAGGGAAAAGGGAATAATGACTAAAAATTACTTTTGTAAGGATATAACATTGGGCATAATTTGTGGTTTAAAAAGTGTAAAGGTCACTGACATGCATAACCTTGTAAGTTGCTCATGTGTTAGGGTTTTTTCATTTCAAAGGTTGTATGGACATCGTTGATATGATCATGATGAGAGGTTGTGACTAGTTATTGATGTTGATGTATTTATAGGCCTTGATTGATGCTTGCTATGGTTGTGGAAGTCCATGAAGACAACACTTATGGAGTTACAACAATTTATTTTAACTATTATGTCTTTGTTACTTTCTTGAGGGGGTTTTAAAGTTTTTCCTTAGTCGAAGGGATGATGCTACAACTTGGAAGTTTGTAGGATCTATTGTTGTTACTAACTACATATTTAGTACCTTTCATGCATAGATCAAATTTAAAAGTTGGATTGAGGGTTAACATATGTTTGTATCACAGATATTTGTGCCTATAGGCTTGATTTAGGAGTCAAGTCAAAGTGTTTGCTAGAGTGATAAAAGGCCAAGTCAAAGTAATGAAACTACTCACTACCTTTGATGGCCAGATGAGTTGATTCATACATGAATTAATGTTGTTTATCATTAGAATTTTTTTACTTTTATCGAGATGTATTGTCATTGTGATTATGTTGGATTTAATTAGAGTTTGGCATTGAAGTCATAGATAAGAGAGAGGGGGGATTTTGTAATTACATGTTTTTGACGGTTCATGGACATTTATCTTGTAGTGGGATTAAGTCTGACTTGTGTAAGTAGAGACTTTGGTTGAGTTGAATATCGATGACTTGGTTATTACAAACAGAGCTTTGTTGATAGTTGTTCAAAAGAGATTGTATGGTCAGATTTGTATTCAGTAATTGAGCATAATGTTATGTATGGGTCCAATTTTAAAATTATGAAATGTGGCCTACAAAATTTGAGTTTGTTGCAGGTAGATACAGTGTGAAAAAAATTGAAATTGGGTCCATAAAGGGTCCAAGGGTTGGAGCCTTTAGTGAGGGAGTGGTAGCTTACTTTGGTGGCCAGAGAACTTGATTAGGGAGTCGTATCTTCCTTCCAGTCATGGTCGGAGAACTTGATTATGGTTTGGTGGATTCCTTCCAGTAGTAGCTGGAGAAACAATAGGAGGTGGTAACATACACCAAGTAGAAGTCTGCACATTGGTAGAAATTTATGCTAGTGTAATATGTAAACGATGATTTTCTAAATATTAATAAAATAATATAAAGACAACACCGGCAGTGTTTTTTCTCAATCATGTTTTGTGCCTAATATTTGGTGTCCCTATGTGATGATGATTTGTTGTGCTCTTATGTTTCACTTGCATTTATGATGCTCATAGTTCACACAAATTACTTGCTTATGTATAGATATGTTTTCATTCAGTTAACATTATAAAGAAGATTGAAAATAAGTAAAAGTTGAATTATCAAGAAATACTGATTCACTACCCGCCCCTCTCAGTATTTATAACAATTGGTATCAAAGCTAGGTTATCTCCAGTGAAGCTTAACCATTTGAGAGTAGATCATGAACCATATCCAAGAACAAGAAGAAGATCAAAAGAAGAAGAGAAACAAATAAGTCAGAAAATATTCAAATTCAAAAGAACCTCTCTTTTTGCTAATCAAGAATGGTGAAGATAGTAGTCAAGAATTAATAGGTATTCCACTTTGTTTTAATTGTAGATGTGATGCTCATCTTATATATGATTTTCCATTTTATTTCACATGCAGTGATGATGATGCTCTTGATATTGATGGATTAGAATATGATAACAAATCAATCGATATTAATCATTCGAGTAGAAGTGGAGGTAATCCTTCGCGGATAAATCAAAAAATAAAGGTGAAGAGAAATGCAAGAAAGTATCCCTAGAAGCAGATATTAGAAGGCTCATAATTGAGAATAAAGATTAGTGAAATTTACTGTAATTTTTTTATGAAAGAGGGTTTGCCTACAAAGAAGAAATCCTTAGTTTAAAAGCTCAGTTGGAAGAATCAGGAAGAATCAAGGATGCAGTGATCAAGGAGCTTAGAGAAAGAGTCATTTATTGTGAAAAATTGGGAGTTGAAGTAGGATATACAAGAGAATAACTAGAAAGGATCAAATCTAACGCTCAAGCAACTACAAGAAAATCATAAAATAATGGAGCATCTAGTTGCAACATGAAAAAGTAGAACCATAAGCAAGATCAACAACTAAAAGAAGAGCCAGGAAAATTAAATTCACTAAGAAAATCCATTGTGCCCGTAATGAGAGATGTCAAGTGTTTCAGCTGTCAAAAACTTGGACATGTTGAAAAATATTGTAGAAACAAAGATTTCAAGTCCTCTCAGGAAAAGAAGAAGCAAAGTGAAAAGCACATTCAAGAAATCATGTAAGGAAGATTCCCCCCAACATGAAGATCATCAATAGTGAGGTATAATCATTCTTTTTATGGATACTATTTCTCATGCAAAGTTTTTTGCCATAGGTATATTGAGTACAAGACTCATCCAAAGAATAAAAGGAAGATCAATAGGAGATACAACCTTATTCCTTTGTTTCTTAGTCACATAAGGTGGTACATGTGTGAAAACATTAGCCATAAGGCAAAATATTGAAGATTTCCCATGTGTTTTAGGAAATCCAGTCAAAGGAATAAAGGCATGCAAGGGCAACCACACAAGAAGAGAGAAGGTGTTGTGCATGTCAAAGATTAGCCTATCAAAGTTTGGAGGAGAAAGGAGCAACAAGAGATCCCCACCAAAAACTGAGGCTTGCATGGTCTCAGGGGGATCATATGGCCACATCATGAGTTGCATGCATATTGGAGGTGTAGCCATATCAAAATGATTGTATAAGGACAGATCTACATTTTAGGAAGGTGATGCATGGGCTCAAGGGGGGCTACATATTGGTTTTATTTCTGATCTACTCTTATTTTCATTTTAATATCAATCGGATCGGCCATATTTTTTATTGATACCATTGGAGTAGTTGTATGGTGAGTTTCTATTAATATTTTTGTTCTTATGAACATGGTCAAGCGGTTGATTTGGTCCAATTGTGATGTATTCCTTCATGGTTATTTGAAGGAAATTTATTTTGCAGACTTTACTATTAGATTTATGTTGCTAATGGTGAATTTGTCCAAAATATTGTGATCATTTTTTTAGGTCATGAACTCTTCAAAGAGAAGAATGTGAAGGGGTAAAGAAAGATCACATATTTAAGGGGAAGCATTCTAGCTTCCAATAGACTAATAAACAGATAGAATTATGTTTGTGATGGAGCTAATCATGTACTTATTGACTCATATGCACTTTCTCAACAATGTTGAGAAAAGATTTGTTGTGGTTTCCTTGTAGATATTCAGGTTCATATATTGTTGCTAGGATATGTTAGTATGCTTGCATGGAAAAGTTGGGTGTGCATATTGTTTCTCGTGTCATATATATGTTTCTACTGAGATGGTTTGAATTTTGATGGATGCATTTTAATGAGCTTATGAGCTAGAGTGAGTTGGATTAGAAAGTATGTATGCTACCTATGATGTTTTGGTCCAAGAGATTGATATGTTTCTACAACTTTAGAATTGTGGCCTTTCTGCACGTGGAGAGAGTATGTTGACCTTGATAGTGAGGGGTCAAATATTATGATTTGGTCATGAGTTACTCGCAGTGCTTTATTGCAAAATATAATTTTGTTGTTGGAGAGCTTAGATTGGTTGGAAATGCATTAATGATGTTGGAGAGATTTTTTTTGTATTGGTTCATCTATTGCCAGTGACACTTTTTTTGCTTGTTGATTTGTTGCCAAAAGCTAGATTTGGTGTTATAGAAGTATTATTCTATGGTTTTGAGCCACATTGATAATATATTGTTTATTGATGGTGAGGATGTAAATGTTTTTGTCTGTTAGGTCCCTATAATACTAGTGATGCCCCCATTAATATTGTAGTTATATCCCTTATTAATATTGTTGTGCCCCTATTGTCCCCATATTGTTATTACTGTGCCCCATAGAATCCCTCTATTGTTATTTTTGTGCCCTTATATTATTATTGTTAGGTCAGCTTGGTTATATTGTGACCTCTTAGACTCCTATATATAGAAAGGAGGTTTTGTCATTTGAATCATCCAAGAATTTTTCATTTATGTAATGTAAAGGAGGTTTCCCCCTCAAAGAGGCTAAATTCTAAGGCGTTGATCTATCTTTTCTATCTTTTTGTGAGCTGGTTTCATAACATTTGGTATTAGAGCTTTGGATTCTAGGTTTTCACTGCTCCAAATAGGTCATCGTGGAATTTTTACTATAACTTTTTTCTGTGACATTTCAGAAGCATAAAAAAAAACCATTTGAGATGAAATCATACTGAACCTTGGATCCTAATTTCAGAGCTTTTTGAGCTATATTTGCGGAGATATGATCTGAGGAAGTTGGCCTTTTTGCAGACTCTTGAATTACATTCCAAACAGGTGACCTAGGGAAAATCGTCATAACTTTCTCTCTGAGCATCAGATTGAAATTTTGTAAGAAGGTAAAGAAAGAGGATGGACTGTAGTTTCTTGTATATATTTTCAGAGCCAAAGGTTGAAAGAGTGACACGTGGCACTTCATACAAGTTCACTCTTCTGGAAAGGTCTATAATCAGGTCATCTTGGGAGATTGTGCATAACTCTTCCTTGGAGAATCCAATTTGGATCAGATTCGTGGCATTGGCAAGAGGACGCAGAGGGGTACTATAGTTCACAATTTCAGAAATGGATGATCTGAAATTGCAGAGATACATTAGATTCAATATCAAGCTCCTACAAAGTGAAAAAAGGTGTGTAGGTTTTTTTAAATTTTTGCATATGTTTAGTTTGAAAAATTAGTTTGAAGGAATTCAAAGGGCTTAGTAAAGCAATATTATTGGTAATTGATGCCCCAAGGAAAGAAAATGAAAACACCTAGTAAGCAACCTGAAAGCTCTAGCATGACTCATGAAGAAGAGGAAGAAATGCAACCTGATATATCAAAATTATGAGACCAAGTGCAACAAGTGTCACTTGCACGAAAAGTAACAGAATCTAAGATGGATGGTTTAAAGAAAGATGTAGAAGCTAAGATCGATGGTTTAAAGAAAGGTGTAGAAGCTAAGATGGATTGTTTAAAGAAATGCATAAAAGCTAAGATGGATGGCATGGATGATAAGATGGAAGAATTGAAGATAAATATGAATAAGTTGCTACAAGAAATGGTCACTAATGGTGAAAGGGTAGTAAAGGAAACTCATGATGAAAACAAAAGAAATTTAATCATGATTCCATAGACTCTAATTTTGGATTGAAGACCCACCATACTCCAAAAATCGATATGAGGAATTTTGATGGCAAGGATCCTACAATATGGATAATACACATGGAGAAATTTTTCGTTCTCAATAATGTGCAAAACACACAAAAGGTACGTATTGCAACTTTATATTTGGAACCAAATCAGTTTGTATGGTATCAATGGCTTTGCTCTCGTAAACAAATTATCACTTGGGCAATTTTTACAGAAGAATTGACAGCACATTATGAAGATACAAAAATCAACAATTTTTTTAGCCAATTGATAAGTCTCAAACAAAAGGGTTCAATAATGGAGCACATTGAGGAGTTCCAAAAATTGAACATAAGGGTAAAAAATGTTCCAGAGGAGCATAGGATTGATGTGTTCATAGGGAAATTAAAGGATAATATCCAACATGATGTTCACCTTTGGGAACTTGATTCATTAGAGAAGGCATTCAGGTTAGCAAGGAAAATGGAAAGCAAAATTATGGCAACCAGGAAGCATACCACTCACAACTATAAAGATGGAAGTGTTGTTGCCCATAGCCTTCCACAACCTATAAGGTTGACACCACAACAATTGGAAGAAAAAAGAGCAAAAGGGCTTTGTTACAGTTGTGATATCAAATACATTAAAGTTCATAAGTGTGCTGAGAAGAAATATTCTACATAGATTGTGAAGAGGAAGAAGAAAAGGAGCAAGAAAGGTCAAGAGAAGAGGATATACTCCAAGAACAAAGCCTAGATAAAGAAGAAATGAATCCGACCATATCATGTAATGCATTGGCTAGAATAACCACTCCTCAAACCATCAAGATAGAAGGACAAATCAAGAAGAAAAAGGTAATAGTGTTGATTGATTCAGGAAGTACCCACAATTTTATTCATTGTAAGATAGCAAAAGAATTAAATTTCTTCCTATATCCAGCACCAGAGTGTCAAGTGATGGTTGCAAATGAAGGAACGATAAATTGCTCTGGAAAGTGCCATAATATCAAGCTATCCATGTGAGAATATGTATTGAAAAGCCCAATGCTTTCCATTCCAATGGGAGGTGTTGATGTTGTACTAGGAGTCCAATGGCTGCAACAATAGCTTTTAACTTTGAAGAAATTTTCATGAAATTTTATGCAGAAGGAAAGGAAGTTGAATTAAGGGGTATTGCAGGGAAACCAGGAAAGATAATAATCTCTAACGGTATGACAAAGCTTCTAAAAAAGGAACAACGAGGTGTAATTGCACAATTATGTTCGCTAGATGTTTCCACATCAAATTCATCTATTGCTCTAGATCTCCAAAAGGTCTTGGAAAATCATTCCAAGGTATTTGAGACCCCCAAAGGTCTCCCACCTATTCGTGATCATGATCATGCTATTAATTTGATTCCAAGAAGTGTTCCTCCAAACATCAGGCAATACAGATATCCCTATGCCCAAAAGAGTGAAATTGAACATATGGTTGCAGAAATGCTTGAGGCTGGTATAATTCAACCTAGCCAAAGTTCTTTCTCTGCTCCAGTAGTATTGGTGCACAAGAAGGATGGATCATGGCGCTTGTGTCCAGCTTATAGGGAGCTCAACAAGCTCACTATTAAAGATAAGTTTCCAATTCCTGTCATTGATGAATTGCATGGATCAATTTACTTCACCAAGTTAGATCTTCGTTCAAGATATCATCAAATCAGAATGAAGACTCAAGACATTCCAAAATCAGCATTTAGAATTGATGAGGGTCACTATGAGTTTTTGGTAATGCCTTTTGGCCTTACCAATGCACCTTCTACATTTCAAGGTTTGATGAATTCCATTTTCAAACCCTTCCTTAGAAAAATTGTGTTAGTATTTTTTGATGATATACTAATCTACAACAAGTCTTGGAAGGATCATGTTGAACACGTTGACAGGGTGCTACAACTATTGGAGGAGAAACAATTATATACAAAAAGATCCAAATGTTTCTTTGGAGTACAAGAGGTGGAATATCTGGGTCATATTGTATCTCATGAAGGAGTTAAGGTAGATCCTAGCAAAATTAAAGCCATTAAGGAATGGGAAATCCCCACATCCATAAAGCATTTGCAAGGATTTCTCAGGTTGATAGGGTATTATCGCAAGTTTGTTAAGAATTATGGGAAAATAGCAGCACCTCTTACAACATTGTTGAAGAAAGATGCATTTTCATGGACTCCAGAAGCAACAAAGGCCTTCGAAGATCTTAAAGAGGAAATGTGCCAAGCACCGGTCTTAGCTACACCAGACTTCACAAAAACCTTTATTATGGAATGCGATGCTTCTGGAAATGGAATTGGTGCTATTTTAATGCAAGATGGAAGACCCATTACTTTCAAAAGTCATCCAATCAAGGGAAAGTATTTACACAAAGCTATTTATGAGAAGGAAATGTTGGCAATACTACATGCACTTAATAAATGGCGACCCTACCTAATGGGAAGACACTTCAAGGTAAAAACAGATCATGATAGCCTTAAATAATTTTTAGAACAAAGATTATCCTTTGAAGAACAACAAAAATGGGTCACAAAGATGTTGGGCTATGACTTTGAAATCATATACAAAAAAGGGAAGCAAAATGTTGTGGCAAATGCACTCTCAAGAAAGGATGAGGATGTGAAAGAATTGTTGTGTGCCATTTCTATTATCCAACTAGATTGGATAAACAAAGCAAAGGAGGAATGGAAGTAAAACTATGCCACTAGAGCACGCTGATATTTTTTTATGATAATTCACTATCAAATAAAGAAAGAATATTTTGTAATGGGATCTCCCTCTGAGGCCCTATAAAAATAGTTGATGATACAAAACCAAGGGTTCATAATTTTTGGTTTTCCAAGAGAGAAGTGGTACACAATATTTTTCATATCTCATGTTCACTTCCTGTTCTGTATCCTGAAGTGCCAAAATGTTGAAAATTGTGAAGTATATCCATCATGATACATGGACAAAAACATCCATGAAAAACCAAAGGAAAACTTCCCTGAGTCAATTATGAAGAAGGTTAGCTAAAACCATAATTTTTAGGGCCAGTGCACTTTGCTCCATTGCCTTCCCATGCTGATGGTAGGTTGCACTGCTTTACCCTAGCACTACCTGCATGGTTTTTGATATGAAAACCCACATTGAACCTCTTCTGGAAGGTTTTCCCAAAATGGGGTAGAAGCTTCGTATGCTAGAAACTTTGAGAATAGCGAGCTGGATATTGCTTGTTATAGATATGTTCAAGTTCTCCCATTTGGAGCTCTTAATATTATCATTATGGGCCTTCCCCTTGATATTTGGAACTTCCTCCCTCTTTTTTGGATCTCTAACTCCCTCTCCCTTCCTATAAATCAACTCCCTTCCATCCCCAAATGGTTGGTCATTGATTTCCTGCATTTCTATACTGAGATTATGACCAACTGTTGCCCATTCTAACTTGGAGGAGTGTTGGAAGAGTCTTTTCTTGGACTTGGAAATCCACCAAAAGGAGGTCTCCAGCATCAAGGCATATGTTGTATGCTTCCCTTTTTAATTGTTAATATATACATCTAATGTTCACTTTACATAATTGTGTAAATGTTTATGATTTTAGCTTAATACTCCTTGATTTATTAAGTAGTTTATGTTTGATATATGCCATATATTCTCTTGTACCTTGTATTTCTCTTTGGTATTTCTTGCAGGTACTCAGACGTGAAGAAAAAGTAAGGAGTGAGCCTAGAGACGAAGGAATCAAAGTCATCTACAAAGGATTGAGTGATTATCATCAAAGCGAGGTAGGTCACTCTCTCTGCATTTGTTAAACATAAGCTAGGAAAGTGTATGTTAGTTTGTTTAGTATGTTTCTAGACCCACTCATTGGGTTAGAGAGACCGCCTTTGTTTGCAGAGGCGATTTGCCTTCACAACAAAATGGCGACTCCACTGGGGAAGCCTACACCCTTTTCATCCTCCTTTCATTTTTTGTCTTCTCGTTAAGTTTGACCAACCGTCAAAAGACCCTATCTTTGGATTGATTTTTAGTCTATACTTTGAATTGTTGGTGTCTTAAGGTATCAGGTCTAGATTTTGTTATTGAATCTTTCTTGTTTTCCTTAAAATTTCCTTGCCCATTGCGTGTTTTATCAGTGACAATAGTGCTGACAACACCTGTTTTTCCCTGTACAGTCACGTTGAAAACCTTATCTTCCACTGTTTACATGCACTAAAGACCAACATGGGTTTCTCTATGAAAAGTAGTGCTACTAGCATGGGTTTTGTTATGAAAAGTAGCATTGATGACCCTGTCAGCACGACTTTTTCTATATAAAGTAGCATTGTTCCTTGAATGTGATAATTTTTAGGGTTTCTATTGAAAAATCTAGTGTGTCCTAATCATTGAGGTCATTTAAAGCTTGTGTAAAGGTGAAACCAAATCCAAGCATAATTTTTCCCATGTTTCGAGCTTGTGAAAAAATGAGACTATCTTCAAGTATACTCAAGCATAGTTTCCCATGTTTCAAGATTGTGTAAAAATGAAACCATTCCCACTTTGCCTCTCGTGATTTCCATCTTTATCAACCTATTTTTTCTAGATGAGCCTTAGTTTTTTCATTCCATCGTCACCATTGTTAGAGTTGGTCTGTTCAGCCCTCTGTCAGAGATCAAAACCTCTTTTGTTGCATTTCATTTTAGGTGTCTCATTCAGCTCGATCATCTGCATTCCATTAGGAGCATCGATCTTCTAATGGAAGGGTCTTGTCTCCATACTTCCCTCATGTCATGTACCTGCTGGTTTGTGTCTGATCATCAGATTTCATCAAATCAATTTTACAATCAACATGGATGGTCTTTTGGTCAGCCACGAGTCATTTCAGTCATTAGGTCTAGGGTTTTGCAAATTGTGTCTTCAAAGTGTCTAAAAATGCTAGCAGGCACATGAGGATGTCCCTAATAAGTTTTCATTCCAAAATTTTCATTACCATTAATGCTTGAGAATGATTCTTCTTCAAAACTCTGTTTTGAAGAAGAAATTGTTAAATTTATCTTTTGTAATAAATATGTAATTTTTAAGGTTTTTCAAGTTTTACAGTTCTTCAGTACAGCCCTGGTCATCCTTTACCGAAATCCAATGCCAACCATCCCTGCAAAAAAATTGCCAAAAGTTTCATCATTCAAGTCAACAAGTCAAAATGGGAACCAAAACAGACTTTGTATTAAAATGTCAAAGTGCCAAAATTCTACAGCTTTACAAAGTGGGTTATTTGAAATCAAAAATTCAAATTCATTGGTCATATAAGATATTTTGGTGTCCAAACAATTCATTTGCCTGCAAGAAATATCAGTGAAGCCGAGTAAAGTTTGGAGGAGCGAAAGCATGTGTTGAAACCAAGACTGTGTGTTGAAATTCTACTGCACGGCGCACTGGGAGGTAGTCGCGGCACACTGGGAAGTCACGACGCATAGAGCTACCGTTCATAGTGTTGTTTTGAATGTGAGTGGCACAAATAGATAGCGCGGCGCACCGGGTATGCCGTGTGGTGCATACAACCATAGGTCCAAAAATGGTCAAAATTCGCCTCAAATCGTTCAACAACACACAAATTTGCCTCGTTTCAAGCAGGTAGAGTCTCCAATACTGTTGTGCATTCAAATGTGATGATTGTGTGATGGTGTTTATTACATGATGAATGTGTAAAGGAGAACAAACCCTATCTCTGCCAAACAAAATTGCTTCCTAGGGTTTTGATGATTGTTTTGCCACCAAGTTTATTCCTTTGTCCCTTTATTTCCATTTGACTCCCTTATCCCCCATTCCCCCATTTATTCCTATCCTTATTCCGAAACCCTACAATATCCCATCCCTATCACTTTCCCATGTCATTTGCAAAAAATCCCCAAACCCCACATTCCTAACACATAGTCAAGTAACTGCTATTGTATTTTAATTTCACTTGGTAGTCCACTTTATCCACTGCCCCTTTTCTTTTCCCACACTCCCTTCCTACTTAGCACACATTTGGAAATTGGAGGCAAATACACCAAATTTTTGTTTTCACCTCATACAGATCAACATACATAGTGGCATAAACCTGCAACACCATGACAGACACTGAGTCATCATATGAACAAGACATTGATTCTACCACAGAGCTTCATGCATCGAGGAGGCCTCATAAGAGTGGCAGACATGTTAGAGAAGAGCCCACGTCTTTGACTGAACTGCAAGCCTGCCCACTTGCCATGGCATGTTTCCAACAATAGTCATGCTTTCAGTATTGTGAAATGATTTGCTAGATTTAGCATCATCAGGAGTTGGCTCGGTTATTTGTTTTGCATTTGCATGATGGTTAGGTAACTCTTGCTGGTGTAAATTTCACCTTGACACCAGAGACCATTACTCAAGCAACAGGAATACCAAATGTAGTTGAGGAGTGGAACAAAAGAATGTAGGTAGAAAGAGTATATTATGAACCATATATCAGCCCTAGCTATGTGAGACAGCTCAGCAGGGTGTTTCCTTTCCAGTTTTTGAAAGAATCCTATGCGCCGTTGATGAGACTGATTATCAGATACTTCAGTTGTGAGGGTCGCTTCTCATGCCTCTATGCATACCATATCAGGTTATTGATTCGTTTCACGAGAGTGAAGATGATGAACATTCCATATTTCATGTGCTGAAACATCGAAAGGATGACTATTCTCATGCAAAAGAAGACTCCTAAACAGCAGTACAACAACATTTATCACTATGCACTCATGAAGATCATTGTTGTGCATCAGCTTGGTTTGAAGGGTATCACATGGGAAGACTTCATTTCCCATGAGTTCTTCACAGCTTCAATATCTCATCAGGAGGTTGTCCATCATACAGGTGAACCTTCATATCAGCATGGAGGTCGGGAGGTAGAGACTACTAGTGTGCTGACATATGTCACCTATCAGAGAGGCATAAGAGGATTGTTTGCAGCAGCTCGACGAGTACTATCTCCACCTGGGGTGGAAGGGGTCTTGTTGCCATCATCAGCAACACAGGTACAGGTATAGGACAGAGGCAAGAAGCCTATGTAGCATGAGGGCCCTTCAGGAGGCCTAGACACTGATTTCATACTCATCGATGATGATGTGAGCTCTCCTAGCTCAAAGTTGAGAGAGGTCATTCAGGAGCAGAAAGTCAAGATAGATGCATTAACCAACAGGTTGCGGAGGGATCAATGGGTCATAAACTATTTGGAGCAGTGAAACAAACAATTGGAGGATCAGTATACAGTCATGGAGTTACAAAACATCCATCAAAACCGCCAAGCTGCCCAAAGGAGGAGGATAGAGTTCACTTCATTGGAGCAGGCGATAGAGGAAGATCGAGAGACTTGGCTTGAGAGGTTAAATATTCATCTTGAGAAGCTGTTGGCGAAAGCAAAAAAATACAAGGACATGCTCAGGCACATGAAAAATCATTATTGGGCACGAAATCATGTTTGCAAAGCAAGGATCAAAATCCTGAAGGCATGACTAAGGAGAGCAATAAAACAACGCAAAAGACATGATAGGCTCTGAATCTTGACCGAGGTTTCTTTGGCTCACCATGATACTCAATGATGGACCTTCAGTCCAAATTTCAACAAATTTGGAGAAAATTTTGTCAATTTTGAATTTTTTGGCTTTAAAACAGATTTTCTTGCCCAACGCATAGCGCCACTTGGCGCGCTCTTATAATTGGGAGATCCTCTGGAGGAAAACTTGGCATTTCTAGATTTTTTATGGGAATTTATGCATGCTCATGAATTACCTAAGGATTTCATCAAGTTCTAGGTTTCCTAAAGGATAAAAAACAAACAAAAAATGACCTCTCTGCCACCTTTTGCACCCACAGGAAGCAGTCTTGGGAGATTGAAGTTTTGGAGGGGCAAATGACATCCAAATCCAAAAATTCCACTTGGTTGGAAAGTAGATAGGAATTTCTTTCCAACGAGCTATCTTGAGCTCAATTTGGACTTTGGAAAGGGCCTCAAAATCAGCCTCAAAGTTGTGCTACGCATACAGGTTTTCGGCGCGACGCATAGAGAATTTTGGCCTATTTTTCATTCTTCAGCTCAGAATTTCGGCCAGTTTTGACTAGTTTTACTTTTTGATGTTACTCTTGATCTAAATTGATGTAATTTAATGAACATGATGTAATTTTGGCACATATTTACTTGTTTTACTAGATTCATTCACTAAAAAGTGAAAAACAACTGAATGAATCAGTTTCCTAACATATAGAGGCAAGTTGTTTCATTGCCTATTTTTCAGTTCCTTGTTTAGATATGGTTGAAATAGCTCCTAGAATGATGAGCTCAATCCCTAGAGGCATGGGAATGAGTTAAGCTTACCTATATCATGTAATTTCTCAGTCATTTTCAGGGTTGGGCACTTGGGATTTCTTGACACTCCATTGTACATCTGATTTTTGCATTTTTGGCAAAGGAAAGACCTAGGTTTGCAGCACTCTTTGGGATTCCTGTGGCTCTGTGTTTTGATGGTGTTCCTCTCTATGTAATTTGTGATTTCACTGATATTTATGTGCATCATTTCCTTTTCTCCTTGCTTCTGAAATTAAACAAATGAGCGATAAAGGTAGAATTCATTAGCTTGTTGTGCTCTGCCTGTTAGTTTGGTTTAATTTTCAATGTTTTCTTCAGTTTGAAGAGGATTCTTGTTTCCCTCTTACCCTCTTTAGCTTCTCACTGGTCTGAAACCTCCACCTTTATAAATTAAAGCATCAAAACGACTGCCTTTCTTGCCCCAATTAGAAGTCTACAAAACTGGCCTTCATCCTCGAACCCAAATTTGCCTTTCCCTTGATTCCAACAAAACTCCCAAAAAATCAAATCAAATCCTTACACTTCATACCTAGCCTAACATTAGAAGATATTCTAGTCATCTCAAGCCCCATAGATCATCATTTGCTGAGATTGACCCAGAGAGAGCCCTCTCTTGTCCTCGTAGGGTTAGCTACGAGGCTGAGCGTGGTTTGATGCTGGTCCTAGATCCTGCCTTTTCAGCCTGAGGTAAATCTAGGCACTAACATAGTGGCGACCATACTGGGGAAGCTAAAATATTTTTTTGTTGGTATTATTCATTTTATAAACTACAGACGGAGCCTGAAGATTAGCCAGGTAGCCTTAGAAACGCTTTTGCTTTGCATTAGCGCAAGTAGATAAACGCTACTTCAGTCAATCTCCAGTCTAGTCTTATAAATGGAGTATCTAACTTACAGATCACCCCAGTACATCTGAGAATTCTAAGCTTTTGGATGATAAGTTTAGAATTTGATAGGCTGAACGAGTTGTTATTGTCCATTTGATTTCTTGAAATAATAACACACTGGCTTCCAGAAGACATACCAGAGCGAATCGAGATCTTGATCCTCCTCCTCTCTACAAAAATCCCAATCTTATTCGAAGAATCGTCCGCCAAGGAAGCTCTATCATTCCTGTGTTCAAAGCTCAATCGTGTCCTGTTGTTTTTTAGTATCTTTAGGATCAAGAATTTGACGAGCAGTTTGAGTTGTCTTTGTTTGAAACCAAATCTGAAAGTGTTGTCGCTTCCACTGTCTTAAATCCCGAGTTTGTTTGAAATCTTGAAACTGAAAGGGCCAATAAATCCATTGATGATTATATCCTGAATCAGCTCCAGACTTCAATTGTGGCTTCTAATATCTCTAATTTTTTAGAGACTGCTTCTGCAACCCTTGGGTCATACGCAATTGCATCTAGTTCAAGAATTCCCACCGAACCCCTTTCATTCCTACCCTTCCCCCGCAGCCTACTATTTCTGATAAAAAATCTGCAGTCATATTGCCTCCATCTATTCCTTCTACTCCTAAAATAGCCAAGACTGCTTCACCTCTGCATACACCTCCTCATACCCCTCATACATTAGCTCCACCTACTCCCCCAACATCACCAAGACCGATTGCAAATCCACCAAGAGCAATGGCTGCTCGTTTTGCACCTCTTGTACTGCCTCAAAATTTGGATGATATGCCTGCCGACTACCAAAGCAAAATTCCTTTGTTTGATGGCACTCCTCATGGTATCACAGCTCAGCAACATGTGGACAGAATGATGGATTTCTTCGATCTTCATGAGATTGATGCAGAAAATGTAACCATGAGACTGTTTGTACAAACATTTGGAGGTGAAGTAAGGAAATGGTTCAGGGCCTTGCCGGCTGCAAGCGTCACTACATTGGCTGATCTACAGAGACAATTCTTAAACCACTAGGAAGTGAAGAAAAATCCTTTGCAAATCCTTTTCGAGTATGAGCACATCAAGAGGAACGTTGGTGAGTCTGTTCAAGATTATTGCATTAGATTCAATTCCGTTTATAATGCAATCCCTCATCACCTAAAGCCACCCATGGGGCTAGCCTTGATAAAGTTTCCAGATGGTTTTGACATTGATATGGCTTACCAATTAAGAGAAAGAGATCCATCTACTTTAGAAGACATGCAGAAAATTGTGGTTAGTGTGGAAGCTAATCTGCTGGCCAAAAGAGCTAGAGCAAGAGCTGAAAAGAAAGTCACAATAAAAGAAGAATATTCCTCATCAGATCAAGTGCTTCGAAAGGTGGAATAGATGTTGGATAGACTAAAACTTGACAAGCCTGAACCACAGATCAGAAATCCTAACTTTCGTGGCCAACAGTAGCCCCAATATAGGATCAAACAAAGAGAGCAGCGAGCCCAAGATCAAACAGTGCAGCAGCAAGTGCAGACATCTCTCCAACAGAATATTGTACTTGGTCTGGAATCAGAAGAGGAGGAGAATGTGATTGGAGAAGAAAATCATTTCTTTACGCTCGATGACATGCCAATCTACATCACTGAAGATGAGTAGTATTCCGAGAATCCAGCTGAACGAGGGGATGAAAATTTTATTTGGGCAAATGAGACAGTGCTTGAGGAAGATTCCGATGATTACCAAAGAGGATACAAGAATTCTTTGTTAGCTCAGCAGTGGCACTATTCACTTCGAAACAGAGATGTGCCTGTAAATCCAATTCAGAAAAGGAAGGAGGCAACAACCTCAAAGAACGATCCTCCTAATGTGCAGAAAAACAGAAAAGAGACAGCTGATCCTAGCAGTAGCAAATCGACATTAGCAAGTGAAAGACCAAATCAGCCCAATGTGTCAAAGGAGAAATTGGAAAGGAACGATGTTCCAGCAAAAGAGGTAGATAAAGTTTCAGTGTTTAACTTAGAAAATGAAATTGCTAAGTTGAAAATATCCATTCCTTTGACCGAGCTGATGAAGAACAAAAATTATAAAAGTCAGGTGTCTAAAATTTTGAGCTTAGATCCATCATCAGACATGGTAAATGTGGAGGATGACAGTCCCGAGTTGATCTTTTGGCCAACGTTGGAAGGTCAGTCCCAAGATAGTGATGTTGCTCCTTTCTATATCAGTCTCAGGGTACATGAATTTGTTTTATGTAATGCTATGTTTGATTCCGGAGCTTGTCATAATCTTATGTCGAAAGCCATCATGGAGAAATTGGGATTAGACATCACTAGAAAATACCACGACCTTTCCTCTTTTGATTCTGGTAGAGTAAGGTGCATTGGGCTTATCAAAGATTTGGTGGTCAGTTTGGATCAGATTCCGGCTAAAAATGTTTTGATGGATGTGGTGGTGGCGGATATACCTCCTAGATTTGGCATGCTTCTTTCCAGATCTTGGGGAGAAAATATTAAAGGGACAATGCAACTTGACTTCTCCTATGCTATGATTCCCATGTTCAATCAGATGAGGAAATTATACCAGGAGCAGAAAATGAAATACATGATCACTGGCAAGGAGAAACTGGTAAATCATCTGATCAACTATGTACATACTGATCTAGAGTCATTTGTTTTGTATTCAGATAGTTCTAATGTTGTGAATAGCCAATTAGTGGAAGTAGAAGACATTCCTGAGATTACTGAAAATTTTAGAGAAGTCTTGAGACAAGAGCGGCAAAGACTTGATGGCACCGCTGAAAAATCAACAGTCCACCACCAGCAACATAATGATGGACAACAAGGTAAAGAAAAAGAGTTTCAGCATTTGGAAGAGGATGAAACAGGCCTATGGAGTATGGACTTTGATGGTGCTATAGGAAGAGAAGGTGCTGGCATTGGTATATGGATACGCAGTCCGGTTTCGCCCCAAACAAAGTGCCAAGCAATGTAAGGGTCTACTCTTATAAATTAGCTTTTGACTGTTCAAACAATGAGGCTGAATATGAAGCTTTGACTGCTGGTTTGAAAGTGCTTAGAAAATTAAATGCTAAGAGGATTCAGTGTATGGTCACTCTGAGCTAGTCATCAAGCAGGTGAAAGTGACTATCAAGCAAAGCATCCTCGAATGCGGGCCTACCGAAACGCCGTGTTGGATATCTTGAAGGTATTTTCTGATTACACTATAACTTGTGTGCCCCATGCTCAGAATGTCATTGCAGATTCACTTGCAACAGTAGCAAGCAACTTGAAGATTCCTATAAACTCAAACAATAAGTTTGAGATTCATGTGAAGCATCGCCCGGTTGTGCCCGACAATCAAAGGTATTGGCAAGTGTTCCAAGACGATGATGAGATCAATGAATTTCTGCAAAATAAAGGTAAATTCAAGGACATTTCTATTGATATGGAGAATGATGATGGTGATGAGAATATGGAAGTCAATCAGATGGAAGTTTTGAAGCTCAAAGATAACATCATTCCAAAAGGTTTAATACCTTTAGAGGAGCTCTTCGATCAAGATGATGTGGGTAAACCTTGCTACCAACTGAAAAGGGAGTCGAAGATGTGAACATTGGATCAGATGAACATCCCAAGATGGTAAAATTATCAAAGGCGCTTCCCCCGCAGGTGAGAGCAAAGTATATCAGTTTGTTATCCTCTTTTACTGATGTATTCGCTTGAGATTATTCAGATTTGAAATCTTATGACACGAGCATAATTCAGCATGTGATCCCGATCAAGGAAAATCAAAAGCGTTTTCACCAAAGGATAAGAAGAATAAACCCAAAGCTGCTACCCTCAATCGAAAAGGAGGTGAACAGGTTGTATAAAGCTGGTATCATAGTCCATATCCAATTTTCAAATTGGATATCAAACTTGGTTCCCGTATGCAAGAAGACAGGTGAGATTCGATTATGCATTGATTTTAGAAATATGAACAAAGTCTTCTTGAAAGACAATTATCCATTGCCCAAGATGGATCACATACTTCAGCGAGTAGTTGGAGCATCATGGATGTCACTACTTGATGGTTATTCGTGTTATAACCAAATTTTGGTCCATGAGGATGATCGCAACAAGACAGCGTTCACCACTCCGTGGGGCACTTTTCATTGTGTAAAGATGCTGTTTGGATTGAAAAATGCTGGTGCAACCTTTCAGCAAGCGATGGATATAGCATTTTCCAATGAAAAAGATGTTTTTCTTGTTGTTTATCTTGATGACTTAACAATTTTCTCCAATACAGATGAAGAGCACCTCTATCATTTGAAGATTGTCTTTCAGCGGTGTAGGAAGTATGGCATCTCGCTCAATCCAAAGAAAAGCTTGTTCGCCATGGATGAAGGCAAGCTTCTCGGGCATATAATCTCAAAGGAGGGCATCCAAATTGATCCAGCTTGGGTGGAGGCTATTCAAAAGATTGATCTCCCACGAAGTAAGAAAGAAATCCAATCCTTCAATGGTAAGATAAATTTCCTACGCCGATTTGTTCCCAATCTTGCAGAACACTTAAGAGAGATCACAAATATGCTGAAAAAGGATAGTGCAGTAAGGTGGACAGAGGAAGTGGTTAAGTCTTTTAATTTGGTGAAATTAGCTCTTTCTTCAGCTCCGGTTTTGATCAGCCCAGACTATACTCAGGATTTTATTTTGTTTTCCTTTGCCTCAGATCAAACTATGGCAGCGGTCTTGATGCAGAAGAGAGACTAGCTCGAAAAAACAATTTCATTCTTCAGCAGAACCATAAGGGATGTGGCATTAAAGTATAATATTATTGAAAAATAGGCCCTTGCATTGGTAAAAGCATTGAAAGATTTTCAGGTTTATATTTTGCATTCTCACATCCTTGCCTATGTTCCTAATGCTGCTGTCAAAGATGTCCTAGCGCAAACAAATCTAGAGGGAAGGAGAGGGAAATGGATTGCTACCTTGCTGGAATATGTTGTAGAAATCAAACCGACAAAGCTCATTAAAGGACAGGGGCTGGCAAAAATTATGGCTGAGTCAAATCTGCACGCCTTGGACATTAATTTAATTGCTCGGATGTTCGAGGAAGATGAAGAAAATCTGCCCACTCAGGTATCAGAAATCTTCCTCCTTTCTCCTTGGTGTTCAGACATTGTTTTTGTGCTTCAAAATTTGTCATCACCTCCCGGAATGGCCAAGAACAAAAGTAGAACATTGAAGTTGAAGGCTGCTAAGTTTTGTATTTTGAATTCTGCACTTTATTGGAAAGATCTCGATGGTGTTTTGTTGAATTGTTTGGTGGAAGAAGAAGCGAAGCAAGTCATGGAGGATTTCCATAAAGGAGATTGCGGGGGTCACCATTTTTGGAAAACAATTGCCAACAAGATTTTGAGAGCCAGATACTATTGGTTGACACTTTTTGCTGATGTGTATAATACTATCAAGAGCTATCATAAATGTCAGATTTTTGAAGGAAGACAAAAATTGCAGCCTTTGCCACTTAAACCTATTGAGGTAAGCACCCCTTTTTAGCAGTGGGGTTTGGGTTTCACCGGTGAGATCCATCCTCTTTCCTCAGCCCAGCACAAGTGGATTCTCACGGCGACTGATTATTTCACAAAATAGATCGAAGAAATTCCCACCAGGCAGGCTACGGATGTGGTAATAATTTCATTCCTCGAGAATAACATTTTGTCTTGTTTTGGTTACCTGAATAAGTTAATCAATATAACGTAGCAACTTTTAAATAAAAAAGGATGGTTGAGTTTTGTAATAAGTATCACATCACTTTGGGACACTCAACTGCTTATCATCCACAAGGCAACAGTTTGGTGGAGTCTTCCAACAAATCTTTGGTTAACATCATTAAAAATTTGCTGGAAATAAATAGGAAAAGTTGGCATAAGAAGTCAGTTAACGCACTTTGGGCAGACCGAGTGAGTCAGAAGAAATCCATTGGTATGTCCCCCTTTGAGTTAGTATATGGAGTTTACACAGTGTTCCCTACCTCTCTCGCAACTCCGGTAGTCAAACTTCTTTAGGAAGCTGGAAGTGAAGCATATCATATGCAGCGGAGATTAAATCAAATGATTCATTTGTAGCAAAGGAGAGAAGAGGTTTTCCAAAACACATTCAAGCTACAGGAGAGAATTAAGAAAATTTATGACAGAAAAGCAAAGACGGATGTGGTGCTGAAATGGGATGCAAGGGATGAGGAAAAGGGTAAGCATGGTAAGTTCGAGAATCTCTGGAAATGTCCCTTCAAAATTGTTGCATATCTGGGTCAGAATCCTTTTCTTTTGAAGGAGAAGAATGGGGAATACTATCCAGGAGGGTTGGTCAATGGTCGGTTGCTCAAGTGGTACAATTTCTGAGATGTTCTCTGTTGTTTACATTGTCACTGTATATACCATTTTATTTCAGTTTTATTGCAAGAGTGTGCTGTGATATTTTCTTTAGATTGGGGCCTGAAGTGAAGTCTATAATTCTAAAGAATGATTTTAGCTTTGATTTGAGTGTGTTGAGTCATGTTTTTAAGTCATTTTTCTTTCAAAAGTCAGTTTAAGTCAAAAGTCAAATTCCAGTCAATAAATGAGTCAAAAATCTTGTGTCATTTTGTTAAGTTATCAACTCCATAGCCCAATGGACGAAGGCACTGTCTATCTCTCCCAGAGATCTGTAGTTCTTGGCACCTCCAAGGAGCTACCATCCCCATTCTAGCCACTGTTAGAGTCGATCTGTTCAACCCTCCGTTAGAGATCAAAACCTCTTTTGTTGCATTTCATTTTAGGTGTCTCATTCAGCTTGATCATCTACATTCCATTACGATCATTGATCTTCTGACAGAAGGGTCTTGTCTCCATACTTCCCTCACGTCATGTACCTGCTGGTTTGTGTCTGATCATCAAAGTTCATCAAATCAGTTTTAAAATTATCATGGATGGTCTTTTGGTCAGCCAAGTGTTATTTCAGTCATTAGGTCTAGGGTTTCGCAAATTTTGTCTTCAAAGTGTCAAAAAATGCCAGCAAGCACATGAGGATGTCCCTAATAAGTTTTCATTTCAAAATTTTCATTACCAATAATGCTTGAGAATGATTCTTCTTCAAAACTATGTTTTGAAGAAGAAATCGTTAAATTTATCTTTTGTAATAAATGTGTAATTTTTAAGGTTTTTCAAGTTCTACAGTTCTTCAGTGCAGCCCTGGTCATCCTTTGCTAAAATCCAATGCCAACCATCCCTGCAAAAAAATTGCCAAAAGTTTCATCATTCAAGTCAAAAAGTCAAAATGGGAACCAAAACAGAGTTTGTATTAAAATGTCAAAGTGCCAAAATTCTACAACTTTACAAAGTGGGTTATTTGAAATAAAAAATTCAAATTCATTGGTCATATAAGATATTTTGGTGTCCAAACAATTCATTTGCCTGCAAGAAATATCAGTGAAGTCGAGTCAAGTTTGGAGGAGTTAAAGCATGTGTTGAAATCGAGACCGTGTGTTGAAATTCTACTGCGCGACGCATTGGGAGGTAGTCGGGGCGCACTGGGAAGTCGCGGCGCATAGAACTGCCATTCACAGTGTCAATTTGAACGTGCACGGTACACATAGACGGCGCGATGCACTGGGTATGCCGCGTGGCACATAAAGCCAAAGGTCCAAAAACGGTCAAAATTCGCCTCAAAACGTTCAACAACACACAAATTTGCCTCGTTTCAAGCAGGCAGAGTCTCCAATATTGTTGTGCATTCAAATGTGATGATTGTGTGATGGTGTTAATTACATGATGAATGTGTAAAGGAGAACAAACCCTATCTCTGCCAAACAAAATACCTGCCTAGGGTTTTGATGATTGCTTTGCCACCAAGTTTATTCTTTTGTCCCTTTATTTCCATTTGACTCCCTTATCCCCTATTCCCCCATTTATTCCTATCCTTATTCCTAAACCCTACAATATCCCATCCCTATCACTTTCCCATGTCATTCGCAAAAAATCCCCAAACCCCACATTCCTAACACACAGTCAAGTAACTGTTATTGTATTTTAATTTCACTTGGTAGTCCACTTTATCCACTGTCCCTTTTCTTTTCCCACACTCCCTTCCTACTTTGCACACATTTGGAAATTGGAGGCAAATACACCAAATTTTTGTTTTCACCTCATACAGATCAGCATACATAGTGGCATAAACCTGCAACACCATGACAGACACTGAGTCATCATATGAACAAGACAATGATTCTACCACAGAGCTTAATGCACTGAGGAGGCCCCGTAAGGGTGGCAGACATGTTAGAGAAGAGCCCACCTCTTTGACTGAACTGCAAGCCTGCCCACTTGCCATTGCATGTTTCCAACAACAGTCATGCTTTCATTATTGTGAAATGATTTCTCAGAGTCAGCATCATCAGGAGTTGGCTTGGTTATTTGTTTTGCATTTGCATGATGTTCAGGTAACTCTTGCTGGTGTAAATTTCACCTTGACACCAGAGACCATTACTCAAGCAACAGGAATACCGAATGTAGGTGAGGAGTGGAACAAAAGAATGTAGGTAGAAAGAGTACATTATGAACCATATATCAGGCCTAGCTATGTGAGACAGCTCAGCAGGGTGTTTCCTTTCCGATTTTTGAAAGAATCCTATGCGTCGTTGATGAGACTCATTATCAGATACTTCAGTTGTGAGGGCCGCTTCTCACGCCTCTATGCATACCATATCAGGTTATTGATGCATTTCACAAGAGTGAAGATGATGAACATTCCATATTTCATGTGCTGAAACATCGAAAGGATGACTACTCTTGTGCAAAAGAAGACTCCTGAATAGCAATACAACAACATTTATCACTATGCGCTCATCAAGATCATTTTTATGCATCAACTTGGTTTGCAGGGGTATCACATGGGAAGACTTCATTTCATGTGAGTTCTTCACAGCTTTAGCAGCTCATCAGGAGGTTGTCCATCATACAGGTGAACCTTCATATCAACATTGAGGTTGGGAGGCAGAGACTACTAGTGTGCCGACATATGTCACCTATCAGAGAGGCATAAGAGGATTGTTTGCAGCAACCTGATGAGTACTATCTCCACCTGGGGTGGAAGGGGTCTCGTTGACGTCATCAGCAGCACAGGTACAGGTACAGGAAAGAGGCAAGAAGCCTATGCAGCATGAGGGCCCTTCAGGCGGCCTAGACACTGATTTCATACTGATCGATGATGATGTGAGCTCTCCTAGCTCAAAGCTAAGGGAGGTCATTCAGAGCAGAAACCCGAGATAGATGCATTGACCAATAGGTTGCAGAGGGCTCAATGGGTCATAAACTATTTGGAGCAGTGAAACAAACAACTGGAGGATCAACATATAGTCATGGAGTTACAAAACATCCGGCAAAACCGCCAAGCTCCCAAAGGAGGAGGATAGAGTTCACTTCATTGGAATAGGAGATGGAGGCTGATCGAGAGACTTAGCTTGAGGGGGTAAATATTCATCTTGAGAAGCTGTTGGGAAAAGAAAAAAAAGACAAGGACATGCTCAGGCACATGAAAAATCATTATTGGGCACGAAATCATGTTTGCAAAGCAAGGAACAAAATCCTGAAGGCAAGACTAAGGAGAGCAATAAAACGACGCAAAAGACATGACAGGCTCTGAATCTTGGCTGAGGCTTCTTTGGCTGAGCATGATACTCAATGATGGACCTTCAGTCCAAATTTCAGCAAATTTGGAGAAAATTTTGTCAATTTTGAATTTTTTGGCTTCAAAACAGATTTTCCTGCCCAACGCGTAGCGCCACTTGGCGCGCGCTTATAATTGGGAGATCCTCTGGAGGAAAACTTGGAATTTCTAGATTTTTTATGAAAATTTATGCATGCTCATGAATTACCTAATGATTTCATCAAGTTTTGGGTTGCCTAAAGGGTAAAAAACACACAAAAAATGACCTCTCTGCCACCTTTTGCACCCACAGGAAGCAGTCTTGGGAGATTGAAGTTTTGGAGGGGCAAATGATATCCAAATCCAGAAATTCCACTTGGGTTAGAATGTAGACAGGCAGAGATTTCCAAAGAGCTATCTTGAGCTCAATTTGGACTTTGGGAAGGGCCTCAAAATCAGCCTCAAAGTTGTGCTATGCATACAGGTTTTGCGGCGGCGGATAGAGAATTTTGGCCTATTTTTCATTCTTCAGCTGAGAATTTCGGCCAGTTTTGACCAGTTTTACTTTTTGATGTTACTCTTGATTTAACTTGATGTAATTTCATGAATATGATGTAATTTTGGCACATATTTACTTGTTTTAGTAGATTCATTCACTAAAAAGTGAAAAACAACTAAATGGATCAGTTTCCTAACATATAGAGGCAAGTTGTTTCATTGCCTATTTTTCAGTTCCTTGTTTAGATATGGTTCAAACAACTCCTAGAATGATGAGCACGACCCCTAGAGGCATGGGAATGACTTAAGCTTGCCTATATCATGTAATTTCTCAGTCATTTTCAGGGTTGGACACTTGGGATTGCTTGACACTCCATCGTACATCTGATTTCTGCATTTTTGGCAAAGGAAAGACCTGGGTTTGCAACACTCTTTGGGATTCCTATGGCTCTGTGTTTTGATGGTGTTCCTCTCTATGTAATTTTTGAGTTCACTAATATTTATGTGCATCATTTCCTTTTCTCTTTGCTTCTAAAATTAAACAAATGAGTGATAAAGGTAGAATTCATTAGCTTGTTGTGCTATAGCTTTTAGTTTGGTTTAATTTTCAATGTTTTATTCAGTTTGAAGAGGATTCTTGGTTCCCTCTTGCCCTCTTCAGATTCTCACTAGTATGAAACCTCCACCTTTACAAATTAAAGCATCAAAACGATTGCCTTTCTTGCCCCAATCAGAACTCTTCAAAACTAGCCTTCATCCCCAGACCCAAATTTGCCTTTCCCTTGATTCCAACAAAACCCCAAAAAATCAAATCAAATCCTTGCACTTCATACCTAACCTAACATTAGAAGATATTTTAGTCATCTCAAGCCCCATAGATCATCATTTACTGAGATTGACCCGGAGAGAGCCCTCTCCTGTCCTCGTAGGGCTAGCTACGAGGCTGAGCGTGGTTTGAAGTCCCAACTAGACCTCACACCGTTTGGTGTGGGAGTCCCACCTTCTATGATGGCCTAGTTGCGATTATCTTAGAGATTTCCCTAGCTCTTGTTGATCAGCACATGAGAGTGTTATGCTTGTAACTTCAAGAAAGTGAGGTGAGTATGCCTAGTGAGTGCTTAATTTAACTCTATGTCCAGGTTCCCTTACTGTCAAAAGGGGGAGATAAAGTGACCCTATTGATGAGAGGGAATAGTTCCAACCCAGGAAGAAACACACACAGACAACAACAAGGGTATGTCTAGCATCTAGCGGAATAGTCCATAGTGGATGCGACAGTCGTGAAAACCAAAGTTCAAGGGAGAACATGTACACCATCCCACAAAGTATTCCACATGGGGGTGACTGTTGCTAAAACCAAGAAAACATAGAGATGGTATGTCTAATGTCTCATAGATTATTCCACATCGATGAGAGAACAGTGTTAAACAATACAACACATCTTCAACAATATGAGTACTAAAATAAGTGAAGTAGTTCAACTATCTTAATACAGTTTAAGAAAACATGCATTATAAATGTTTAAAGAATAGCCTTACAAACAAATACAAAACATGCATGAAAACGTGTTGGCCTGAGGTAGGCTTCTAAATTAAGAAAAATATCTAAGACACATATGTACACCATACATCACTATTCCTAGTAATGGGACATTGGAGCCACTACTCGCTCCTCAAAGAATAGACTAGAAACTCTCAAGTCTATGCAGGAGGAGCCAAGGTGAAAATTCCTTTGCTCATATAATGAGGGGGTATATATAGCCAAGGGGGTATAATTGATCCTTATGAATCTTCAACTACCCTCATGATTGTTTGAATTCCTATGACTTTTCGACTTTACATGACTCTTCAATTTCATATGTGGGTCTCTTGTACTTCCACTTTACATTACATTGATTACAGCAAGTATGGCCCATAGTAGTGATGTGGCTGAGACAACTCATGACACAACTCAACATGACACAACTGACATGTACTAGTTGATTGTGGTGTCCATGTCAAGTTGTTGTGCTACTGTGTGATGATATGATCTCAGTGTAACATGTCTTCACCTCTGCATGGAAAAGTGTGTCGGGTCTTTGATGACCTTGGTATTTTCTTGACGGTGCATGTGAATGTGTCCCCTTCACTCGCCTGCTAGATGTGCTTCATATGTTCGTTCGACTATGAGCAAGTCTTCTATAATGCACTTATTTTCCATCCCATTCGTCGTCGCGCCATGTGTCATCGATGTACTTGTTCCTGCAATCCCTTATGACGAGATGACATCAAATCCAAAAATCTCCTAGTTTACAATGATGCATTGTTTTCCATTTCGGTGCAGGTGGCCGGGAGATGGAGAAGGAACTAAGAATGAAAAGAGAACAACATAGGCCGAGGTGTAAGGCTTTAGAGAAATATAGGGAAAAATTGTGTAGATTTCATTGGGAGACAGATTTTTGCAATCCGAGACAGTAATGACAGTTGCGGGGCAAAACTCAACTGGGAGGAAAAACTCCATATTTTTTGAGAGGAAAGCCAAGAGTGGTGTTGGGGAGCTACTGGGCCAATATGTGCAATTTTCCAAGTGAGCACTATGCAATTCACCTAGCTAGGGTCTGCACAATTTCTTTGGTGAGTACAGTGTGGGAAGTGGGAGGCACTCGTAGAAAAATCTGTGCAGTTTTCTAGAGGAGCACAAAGTCAGGTTGTGGGAGCTGCTGGTCAAAACTGCACAATCCTAAGAGACAGTCTGGGCCCAGGCAGTTCTACACAGTTTCTTAGTTGGTCGCAGAGCGGGGAGGAAGGATTGGACAAGACCACTCTGTGTAATTCCCGAGCTGGTTGTAGAGCGAGAAAGAAGGATTGGATACGATAGGATAACTCTGCACAATTCTTGGGTTATTTGCAAGGCAGGAAGGAAGGGCAGGACATGAAAACTCTACATAATTTTGGAGATCAGTACAAACTTGTGTCACAACTCAATTCATTTCTTCTGGTTGACTAGCAGGAGACTTGGTGGGAAGTCTTGCGGGAAGCGTAGACTGGATCGTCTTCTGGGACAACTTCTACACAGTTCTGGGAGTCAATCAGCTGGCTCATCTATAGAATAACACATAGAAGGCTTCCTAGAGCACATCCTCAAGCTCTGCATAGTTCTGAGCAATAGTGCAAGGTCACTATGATCGAGTTCGATTGAGAGAGGGTTGTTCAATTGACAGATTTTCAGAAAAATTGGCTAAGTGTGAAAGCAAGTGTAGTCATGCATACATGACAATGTGATCACACACTTAGCACAAACTGATGACAAGACACCTAAAACCAACAAGACAACATGTCCTTAGTGATACTGAATTAACGATTAAGAGTGATAAGTGAGAAAGTTGAAATATGTCTTCGAACGATCGAGATGACACTTGTGTGACAGTGTGTACAAATTTGTGTGTGAGTGCGACCAATGTCGACAAAGTGAAAACAACTCATACACAAAAAGGCATGTCTTCAAAAATTCCATAACAAACTTGCAAGCATGACATAGCAATCAACATGCCAAAGAAGACAGCTGGTCAAACAAGAGAAAAGGAAGCAAGACACATAGAGGAAACACATGAAATGATTTTGTGCTTGAAAACATGCATGTTATCGAAGACATAATCATATGTCAATGAAAAGCGGTCCTTCAATCTTCACTAAGAGATGTACTTCAAAAGATATTCTTTACTTACCATACTTACCCTCGAGATGATCATGCATCCGACAGAGTTTGCATGAGGTCCCGATCATAACCTAGTTTCTTGTTCCTTCTCCTCAACTCCTTGAGAGTGATCTAGCATGTCATCTTTTCTTGTAATCACTCAGAGATAGATCTATGCAGTTTTAACATTTAGTGACTACTGTCGGGATTATCTGTGCATTTTTCCAGAGCAAGGCTCGCCACCTTCTCTGTCCAATTTCTGAGTGCAAGAGAGATTGGATAGCTAGGACAACAATACATTGTTTTGAGATACAAGGCACTACTATGGGATGGGTCCTAGGAGGACACGTCTGTGCAGTTTCTGAATGTAGGGTAGTTGGACTAGTCTATGCATTTCTAGAGAGGAGTGTTGGTTGCCTGACTAATCTGCACATTTTTGGAGAGTAGTGATGACTAAGTAGTTGAAGGACAACACTACACGGTTTCTAAAGATAGTGGGTTCTGGCTGGGGGAACAACACTGTAGGAAACCAATATGTAGTTTTGGATGCCAAGGGAGGCTGGGGTCCTTACGTACTATTTAGTTTTAGCAGCCAAGGAAAAAATTTGAGGGTTGCAGAAGCAAAGTGCATAGTTCTGGGAAGTTGGATGAGGCTAGGTTGCTGGGGAAATTGGCTAAGTATGAGATCAGGGAACAAATATAAACAATGATTGGACTCGACTATGATCACACACGAACACATAGTGATACAACGTAGACCATCCATAATTTATGAAACATACTATGCTTGATGAAACAACCTTCGCAATAAGAGTGTGTGAAGTGAGTGTGAAACATGTCTATGTAATGAAAAAAAATCATACACAAAAGACTTCCCTTGAAGCATAACAACGTTCCCTTTCCATGAAAAACAACAATCCCTATGCCCAAAGATTACACATGCTGCATAAATATGAGAGCACGAGCAACTCTTAAGATCAAGGAGGGGAGCCTGGGATCATCAACTTACTAACAAGTGACCAAGGAATGATCGATTGTAGGATCTAAGGTAAGCTCTGAAATTTGCATGTGAGCCAAAATTTTGGAGGGTGGTTGTAGTCAGTACAACATTGGCGACACATTGGTAGAACTCCAGCTCTCTGTATGGACCTTGTTTCGTGAAAATCGAGTCTAACCTCTCTGGAAGTATTGTTTGATTCTTTGATCGTGATGGCTTCCGCACTAGCTTGTGTGAAAGATGTAGTCCCTACCATTCTCTTGATCGGTCAGCACACATTCCAAGCCACGTTAACTAATTTGTTTCAATTGAGGATGAGGAGTATGTGGGTGCACAAGTAATATAATTGTCATAGTTTAAGTTTCATCTCTGGTGTTGCTCCACTGCCAACAGGCTTGGACAGTACCCCGACGGAGTCATGTAGGGACACAAGCATCACTCCACTACCAGTGAGCCTTGTTAGTACCTCGACGAAGTTACTTGCATCACCTCTCTGTGCAGGAAGCCTTTATCTTTTTTCACCTTATTTTATTTTTTTCCATTTTTTCATTTTTCATTTTTTTCATTTTCAAAGAACTGTGCATAGGCACTTATTTATTTCAGAGGCAGAAGAGGGATCCTGACTTATTGAGAGAAAAAGAGGTTATTCCTTTAGAGAAGTGTGTTATATATACCTTTGACATACTTTCTAAGGTTTCCCCCCTCACCTTACTATACTTGACTAAGTTGACAAGGGTTAACCCAAAGGACCGAATAGAGTAGGTGGTACTAGTTAAAAATGCAAGCATTGTGCTTTCACCAAACTCACTCTAAACATAACATATTTTCCATCAAGGTATCATCAACTAAAGACAACAAGCTCTTCATAAAGAGAGAGGAGAACAGATAATCAAATTTTGATAGTTGTACAAGTCCTCTTATACTGTTCTGGCTTTTCTCGAGATCCAGACATGGTTTCATGTGAGGCTAACCTAGGGATACAAGCAAGCAAAGAAAGAAAAAATAAAAAATTAGAAGTAAAGAAAAGGAAAAACAAGTAAGCAAAGCAGGCAAGAAAGAAAACAAAACCAAGTCAGCAAGCAAACAAACATGCAAACCAAAAAGCAAAGACAAGCATGAAAGAAAATGCTACTCCTACTCCTATGCTAAATAGTCAGGGTTATGTGAAATGAAATTTCCATTGAAGCCACCGTAGGCATACCCGGCCTGCAACCACAAAGATACAAGCAATTAAAATAGATAAAAAATAGTGTGCAACATAAAATACAAAATACTTGACAATCTATCACACAAGAGAGAAGGTCTTGCCTATGGGCAGAAATATGTTTCACAACCACCCAAAACACATGCCTACCTCTTTGATGACTACTATTTTTAAAAAAACCTCAGAAGCCTCTTGTGAGTGTGTGTTCATCTGCACCAAGTTTCTTAGCAAGTGTGAGGAAGCAATGAAGCTTGTTACTTACAACACAACTCACCAAGTAAGATTGTTCCAGCCATTCAGTGATTGGATCATAAAATTCGTGATGCCTATTTTGAAAGACTTATGATCTTTGAAAAGATGGAATTTTGATTCAAGAGAGGGGATCATGATGGTCATCTAGTATAGATAGATGGATATGATCATTCTCATCAGTCATGTCAAAACACTAAGGTCCTGCCATAGGCATCAATGCGGGCTAAAGTGCCTCACTTGCTTGACAGAAGTTTGAGGAGAAAGATGTTACATGGTGAAGATCATAGTGCGCAAAGTGACTGTCATTGGATATACTGTTGGGAAAATGATAAAATTCATGACAGTAACCCAAGATAGAAGAAATATCAAATGAGTAGGTCGAGATGCCAGATTCCTAGTTTGTGATGAACAAAGAAAAGTTTACCTGAACAATCTTGCGAATGTGCTAAACGATGGAACGAAGTTCATTGTGAGCTAGATATGATAGACCACCCCTTTGAAACTGGTGAAACAATTCACAGGCATCATGGTCATCACATGAATGTAAAAGGGATGTTAGTACTGTGAATGCGTGAAACTAGTTGGGGTGTGGTGAAATGAAAGGAACTTGATTCACGTGATAGCTTGTGTGCTCATCATCACACAAGGGAATTGTTGGTGTGATGAGTGAGCATATTTTAAGTACAATATTTGCAAGGAGATTGAGGATCTGATCATGAGACGAAAAATCTGATAAGTATGATTGTGGGTAAAGACAGTATTTGAGATGATCAACTTCGTGATTCCATGATTTCATGAGGGACAAACATTCCCATCTCAAGTTTGATACAAGAGATGTGCATGAAGACAGATGCATCCTCAAATATTTGTGAATTTGGTCATAATTGAAATTTTTAAAGTTTGAGAGATCACACCCAGAATACCAAACATTTTTTACACCTAAACTCACATCGAGTGCAACCATGCAGATAGATGAATTATGCATGAGAAACTAGATATGATTAAGTTATGGGGGCTTGCTAAAGTCGTGAGGTCCTAACATAACCATCAACAGACATTGAAGTGCCTCGACTTGCTGGCATGTCCCAGAACTTTCCAGAATTGTAGAATCATATTTCAAATATTGAACCAGATCGTTCATGGCTTGAGGGTGGCGGTTTTTTCTGATTTTAGAATTTCTCTCAGGATGGAAACCATCTCTATGATAGGTTGCACTAGATTTTTCAGCTTCAGCAAACTGACTTGTAGAGTTGTCTTCATGAAAGAGAAGAGATGATGGGGAATCAGAATTATGCTCTATGATTAAACTATTTTGAACTTGATCATGGAAAACCTCACTGCCTTGTGACAATTGAGGAGATAACTCATTGGATGAAGAAGTGAGAGAACATGGAGTATATTTGACACATGTGGATGCGTTGTGAATGGTAGGACACATGGGAAAGTGAGGAGAAGAGGGAGTTTCAATGTGAACATCTTCTTTGACCAGAGGAAATTCAAGATCTGAGTTAGAGTATTCATGATAAAATAGAAGATCTCATGATGTGATTGGGAATTCATCACGGCTTATGGAACCATGAGAGTGATGAACACCCAAGACTGGTGGATGATTGAAAGAATTAATTATACAATATGTTTCACCGAGATTATAAGATTGAGAATTGTTAGAGAATGGAAGCCCATTGTTTTGATGTGGACAATTTTGAATCAAAGAGCAGGAATTGATAGTATCTTCACCTTTATTGTCCTCTACCGATGTGATGTGATTGCCTTGTGTCTGATCGCAATTTGAGCCAGTAGCTTGGGAATTGAGAGAATATGGACAGCTGACTGGTGAAACAGATTGATCAAACGAATCATGGTATAAGGCATCATGGCTTGTGAATGATGGAGGATGGTAGAGAGGCAGATCAACTTCAAGACTTGATTTTTGAATAGTGATTCCCTCTTGCAGAATGGAGGAATGAGTCTTGGCTATAGACTTTCTAAGACATTCTAGAACTTCCTCCATCGAAGTGGGAGACAGACGAGAAGATGGGTTGGGTACATGTTGCACATATTCCTCATCTTTGCAATCACTTTAAAGGGGCACCCACATCGGACCAGAAAAGGAGGAGGATAAGAAACAAACAGGGTGTTGGGATCCTCCTCTACAACCTTAGGTGCTTCATGATCCCCAAGAGTTGGGGAAGCAGAAAAATCAAGAGTTTTAGCTTCACTGTATGAAGAGACACGAACCAAGTGCTCGAACTCTTGTTTCAAGAAGTCCCAGTTCAAATCTTCTTTTTGAATTTTATAGCAAAGGTGAAGGAAATGACCAGAAAATTTCTCAACTGATTCGTGTTTGGATAGGGTCCCTAGGGTCAGTTTTGGGGTTAGCTTAACCTAATTTTGTAAATTTTTTGTACAAAATGTAAAGTCTCTGTGAAATGTGGATGTGGAGTGCGCAACTAGATAGGAGTCAAAGGGGCTTTAGCCCCTTGTTTGGGTAAGTAATAGGTTAGTTTTGAGACTCACCCATGGGCCGCGGGTCATGGTATTATATTGGAAATGTTATATATTTGAGTCATACCGAGTTTAGAAGAGGTAGTTAGTAATGAAGAAAAGTCAAGATAGAGACTATTTTGGGCAAGTGCTAAGGCGGGAAAGCTCTACTTCCTATACTTAGGTGAAAGGGGAAGGCTCCTACAGCTGAGTGTGCAGGGCAGAGAAGTCTGTAACTTGAACACTGGAACAAAATAAAGACTGATTTTGAAGAAATATCTTGCATTTGAGTATTATTTTTAATTATGTTATGTTATGTTTTGTCACTCAATAATATGTTTTTTGTGGAATAATGTATAAAAGTTGTGCGAATATATTGAATCTATGATATTTATGCATAAATTAAGTAATTATTTGATTTCACAAAGATAACGGTTAATTCTATTATGATTTCTGATGAACTGGGTAGATCTGCGTGAAGGTAGATCTAGGGTTATTAATTAGTGTGCGAAAGTGGATAAAAAACTTCTTTTAGGTCCCTAAAGTCTGACCACAGACCTTCATGAAGGTCTAGAATCCATTTCCTTAGAGTTACAGTGGCAAGTCATAGAAGGATACCGATATGTGCGAAGGTAGATCTGAGTGCCATAGGCTTAAGACCACTTATCACATTGTCTCTAGATGAAGAAACCTAGTTCTAGCATCCCCCAATACTACTTCAGGTGAGACAAAAGCCTCCGCTATGCGGGTTGTTACCGAAAGGGCTAGTAGTTAGGGTTTTGTTGGTTGGCGTGAACAACTCTGAAACTGGGTCAAGCCCCCTTAAGCCAACAAATGGTTCCATTGTCGGGACCGGGATCTATCTAAGAGATGTGTGAAAAATGGTTTCCTACAAAGAAAGAGGTTGACAAGTGTATTGATTGAAACATGCACGCGTTCATGGCTGAAGAGAATAGGAGCCATAAATTTTCCAAAGAATAGTGGTTGCAAAGATTTTTATACATAGATGAGATCGACATGTTATTCTATTTCTTCCTTGAACAACTACATGAGTGGTTGTCTAAATTGGCTGATAGTCAAGGGACTTGGAGGCTTGATGGTCCTATAGTGTGCACCCCTGAACTGGTGCGACGTATCGAGGAATAAGAAAGAAATATCGCGCGGGATGTGGACCACTAGATTGATCGCACATTGGGAATTTTTATGACTTATTTCGTGATCGACATAAATATCATCTATAGCGAAGAGGAAAGAAGGATCTTTAAAGGACCATGAGGTAAATATTTGAAATTGCTAAAGACTGGGATTAAAATGTTGTTATGTGAAAAGAGGGCTATGCAATTACCTTAATGTTTGGGGCTATGTGAAGTGGGAGATTCTTTAGAAGGAATGGAGGATCGAGTGTAGAATATAGTCCACTCATTGAACCCCCTTCAAGTGACAATGAAGGGATGGTGCTGACTATGCCACGAAGTTCAGTTTAGTTAATTACGCAGGGTATCCCAAGGATACCACATCCATCCACTCCACCTCCACCTCCACCTCTGCCTCATACACCCATGCATTCACCCCCTCCACCTCAACTTCCACCATTCAACATGGCAAACACGATGAAGATGCCAATTTTTAAAGGGGTAGGGAGCGAAGATCTCAAATTTGGATAACACAGAAGATTACGGATGATAATATTAAGAAAGTGCAACTGGTTATAGCCTTACAGGATCACACCTTAACATGGTACATCAAGTATTGCCATGATAACACCAATGCAATGTTGGAAGATACCCAACAAGCTTTGAACAAGGAGTTCAGTAAGCCCGAGTCAAAGGCACAATCAGTAATTGAATTTAAGGAAATCTGACAAAAGATAGATGAGACAGTTTGGTGTTTTGAACAAAGATTGAAATGCATGATCAAGAAAGCCAATATGATAATCATGGATTCCTAGCATCACGATTGGTATATAGCGTCGCTCTTGCCACATTTAAGAGTTCCTTTGTCACAACAAAATATAGAACGCAAGCGAAAGCCTTGGGGATCACGATGAGGCTGGATGCCTCACCTATATAGGGTACAAACCTTGGAGTGCAATAGATTCACTCATAGTTGGAAAGCCTACACTTGGAGTTGTAGAGCATAAAGAAAGGAAAGGAAGCTCAACCAGAGGTGTGCGCTGAGGTCTGGTGTCTGAAGTTTAAGAGCCATGGACATGAAACATGTTGGGATAGGGTCCCTAGGGTCATTTTTTGGGGTTAGTTAACCCAGGTTTTGTATAAATTTTTGTAAAGGATGTAAAGTCTCTATGAAATGTGGATGCCGAGCATGCGGGTAGATAGGAGTAAAAGGGGTCTTAGCCCCTTGTTTGGGTCAGTTTTAGGATTATCCCATGGTTTGCAGACCATGGTATTGTATTGAAAAGGCTATATATTTGAGTCATAGTGAGTCTAGAAGAAGTATGAGATAGTGAAGAGTCAAGATAGAGATTGTTTGGGGAAAGTGCTAAGGCAGGAAGGCTCTGCTTCCTGTACTTAGGTGAGAAGGGGAAGGCTCCTATAACTGAGTGCATAGGAGGCCTTGGTAAGTCTACAACTGCGTGTGCAGACCCTTGTAGCTGAGTGTGCATGTTGGCTTCGGGGGTCCTGACCTAGGTTCAGAGTTAGTTGTGCCAACCAAAAAATCCATACACTATTGTCCCTTTCGGCAACAACCCACGTAGCGCAGACTGCAGTCTCACCCGAAGTATTATGGGGGGACACTAGAACCAAGTTTCTACATCTAAAGACTAGTGTGATGTCTTTTAGTGCCTCAGATCCGCCTTCGTGCAAATTTATACACTCTTAGGGCTCACTACTACAACTCTGCCTAGATGGTCTTTAGACCTTCATGAAGGTCTACAATTAGTCTTCGTGTACCTTTAACATTCAATCTATCTACTTACACGCATCAGAAAGAAGTCCTAAATTAGGGTTCACAGAGATTTACTTAAGTTATTAGTAGACACCAAATAATTCATTAGAGTCTTCACGAAAATACATAAACACGATTTGCGTACATTATTATCACTTAATCAAGAGAATAACACAACATTCAATCAATAATCCATAAAACACATTATTTGTAGACAACATATAGCCTTTAACAAAAACAGAGATAAAATAGATATACATAGGAATTCTTCGATAACTATCTTTATTGATCTTCAGTTCAGGATTACAGACTCAAATCTACCTTGCGAACTCAGCTATGGACTCTACCTAGGCCTTTGTGCACTCATCTGTAGAGCCTTTCTTCTCCTATCTAACCCTCTTCTCTTCACTATCATTTCTCTTCTTTTGACCCATCGCTTATCATCACTTGCTTTAGACTCTCTAAGAAACACCTATTTATAACCTTTTGCATATAATGCAATGGTCTGCAGACCATGGGTGGATCTCAAAACTGACTCATACTTTACATAAAACAAGGGGCTAAACCCCTTTTACTCCTAATCATCTACATGCTCCACACCCACATGTCACAGAGAATTTACATTAATTACAAAAATGTATCAAAACTTGGGTTATCTTAACCCCAAAACTGACCCATGGGACCCCATCCCAATAGGCCCCCAACACAAAGATCGTGACTTTCCCTTGAGTCATTGGGATCGTGTTGTGATCTTACTACAAAGATCCCCCATCTCCACTTGGATCACTGCAGCTTCAAAATCTCTCTGAGTTGCTGCCTGCTTGACTTCCTTAACTAATTTTTCTATAGCTCATCCTTATACGGTCAGGTTCATCATTTTCTTTGTCTATTGTAAGACTTTAAGCTTATCTTGAATAGTAGTCACGACTTGGTAAGCTTCTTCTAACCATGGGTGCAACTTGGCCTTCTATAATGCCTCCTTTTTTTGCGCTTCCTTCACTTGTGCTAGGATTTCCTTTCCTTCCTACAATTTAGCAAGGTGTTGTGCTAGTGCTATGGAGTATGCAGTTGCCCTAACTTCATCATATTACTGCTGCAGCTCCCTTAATTCTATATTCAACATCTGCAGGTTTGGATCCTCCTACAGTTTGGTCACTAACTCCATTGCCTACTCGAACAATGTCATATAGTCAGCGACTATGGCATCTAGGGTGGCCATTCCTTGCTTTATCGTAGCTTTGTGCTACTCTTGGACCTCAGGTGGAGTCCTGGGTTGCAACTTTAACTGTAGCTCTGTGATCTTCATATTGAGCTCAAATTGAACTCGGCCAACCGACTTTACGTTCGTGCACATCAACGGCTAGTTTTCTGATCTTTGCTTCTAGTTGTGTATCCTTTGGGATGTGAATTTTAGGCACTGAATTGTAGGCCTCCACTACCGCTGACTCCAGCCATGAACTATGTGCCTGTAGCATCTCCCTTTCCTTCAGAACCTACATCTTCTCAGCGAACATTTGATGTTTATTGACTTTGATTTCAATGACAACACTTAGTGCTAGTTGTTCCCTGATCCGAAGCTCTTCCACGACTCCCTGTAGTAAGGCATGCAGTGACTCAAGTGATATAACAACAAGGTTCAATCCCATTTTGGTGACTTTGTCATTGCGTGCACACTGCTCATTGGTTTTGGCGCGGACTAAACCTTCAGGCAAGGGAAGACTCTTACATCTTGTAGCAAGGCCATCTCCGTGATCTGTACTTTACCCCATGCCAAAATGCCTCGTGCGTCACTCGCTTTGCCAACATATTCTTGGATCTTGGTTGCTTGGAGCTGCAAATCTCGAAGGTCCTTTTGAATACCTCCAAATGTGTACATGTACTGCTGCTCAAACAACTACATCACTTATGTTGTAGTGTCCCTAAATTTATCATTGATCTCATCAAGATCACTTTTTGTTAACACCACAGGATCAACTTATGGTTCCTAGGATTTCTAATTTTTCCATGATCCACCTTACTGCTCCAGGTCACACCTTTTCAAAATGAATGGGGTGAGCTACCCTTCCTCACCTCCACCACCTTGTCCTGTAAGCTCTTCTGCCTTTGTTTTCGCTGAAGGTGACTTGTCACCTTTCTGAGAGTCTGTTGATGGTGGTAGACCCACCAACATGTCAAGGGGATCTCCCCAATAAGAAATCCTAATTAGAACTTGTTAGGGCCTAAATCTACCTCAAGTTGAGAAAGGTAGATTCTAGGGTAACATCAAACCACGCTTAACCTAGTAGCTAGCCCTACCAGGTCGGGAGAGGGCTCTCTCCTCATCAATCTCAATGAAACTTTATCAAGGAAGGCTTGAGATGGCTGATGCAAAGACTAATTTTAGTCTAGGTATATGTTCAAAAGAGTTTTGATTGAATTTGATGATGTTTTGTTGGCTCAAATGTGAAAGGCAGATTTGGGTTCGGGGAATGAGGCTTAGTTTTGCAGAGATCTTTATGGGGCGAGGTAGGCAAATGGTTTGGTACTTTAAATTGAGTGAGATGGAGAGCTTTTAGACTGGTGAGGAGTTGAATAGGGCATGAAAGTCTTAGGGATCCTCTTCAAACAGCTGAAAACATAAATAACTAAATAAACCCTAGGTAGAGCACTACAAATCAATGAATTCTACCTTTATCCTTGTTTGATTTAGTTAAGATGAAGCAAAGAGAGATGATGGCATACATAAAACACATGTAAGCTTACAATTACATAAGGAAACACAATACCAAAGCAAGATGCCACAAGAATCCCATGAAGTACTGCAAACCCTGGTCTATTCCTTTCCCAAACTGTTGAAATGAGTATATAATGAAGCTCAAAGCTTTCCCAAATGTCCAACCCTTTCCAATGACTGAAAAATTACAAGATATAGGCCACCAAAAACTCATACTAGCCTCTAGGGGTCGATCTCATAATTTTAGGAGCTGTTCCAACAAAATCTAATCTGAGAACTAAAAAGTAGGCAGTGGAACAGCTTGCCTCTAAAAACTAGGGAACTGATTCATTCAGTCGCAAACTACCTTTTGATGGATGAATCTATCTCTATGAGTGAAAATTCAGCATAATTACATCAAAATCCATCAAGTCACATTAAATTACATCATGAGTTTGACTAATAGAAAGAGAAAATTCAAACTGTGAAGAAACTAGGTGAAAAACATAGTTTTTTGGCCAAAATGATCAAATTTCCTCCTATGCGTCGCGTTGATTTCCCTATGTGTAGTGCCTTTTGGCAGCTAACTTTGAAGGACTTCCTGGTGTCCAAATTTTCTCCAAGTGGGCTTGTTGGAAAGGTCCACCTATCTACTTTCTAGAACAAGTGGAAGTTCTAAATTTTTCCTCCATTTACCCCTCCAAAACTAAGTTCTCCCAACAATGCTTCCTGTGTGTCCAAAAAGGGGCAAAAAGGTCATTTTTGAGGTGATTTGACCTTTTTGGAAGCTCAAAACCTGTCAAAATTTCTTGGCCATTTGTGGGAAGTCATATATTTCCATGAAAAATCTAGAAATGCTGAGTTTTCCTCAAAAGGAGGTCCCTAGCAAAAGCGCGCGCCAGGTGGCGCGACGCATCAGGCAGAGAAACCTGTTTTTTAGGCCAAAATTTTCAAAATTGCAAAAAGCGTCCCAAATTTCTTGAAATTTGAGCTAAGTGTCCTTCATCCAATGTTGTGTTAGGCCAAGGAAGCCTCATCCAAGATTTGAAGTCTATCTTGCCCTTTTCGCTTCCTCGATGCCTTCTTCAACTTGGCCTTCAAAATCCTAATTCTTGCATTGCGCACCTTGTTTCTCACCAAGTAATGATGGCCATTTGCCTCAACATAGTTTTCTCTCTGTTGGCCTTCTCTAGCATATTTTCTAAGTGTACATTTTCCCTCTCAAGCCAATATTCACAATCAACATTGATTTCTTGTTCAAGTGGTGTGAGCTTGACTTTCCTCTTCTTGGCAACTTGCCGGTTTTCTCGTATGTTTTGTAGCTCCATAATGGTTTGCTGATCCTCTAGTTGTTTGTTTCTTTGCTCCAAATATTTGATTATCCACTTGGCTCTTTCTAGGTTGAGATACAAATCATGAATTTCCACTTGTTGCTCCTGAATGATCTCTTTGAGATTTTAGCTTTGTGAGCCCAAATCGTTGTCATCATCCTGAATAAGAATGAAATCTGTCTCTTTCCCTCCTGAAGGCCCCTCATCATCTAATTGCTTCTTGCCCTTGGCCTACACCTACTCTACTGATGGAGGAAACGAGACCCCTTCCACCCCAGGTGGAGATAATACTTGCTTTGCCACTGCAAACAACCTTCTAGTGCCCTTTTGATAGGTGAAAAACACTGGCACACTAGTGGTTTGTGTCTCATGAATCTCCTGCTAATGTGAAGGTCCTCCTGTCTCATGAAAAACTACTGGGGGTGCTTGAGGACCTGTAAAGACCTCATGTGAATTGAAATCCTCCCATGAGATGTTCTGTAAACCAAGCTGATGCAAGACCACAATTTTGATTAGTGAAAAATGATATATACTATTATACTACTGCTGTGGAGGCTTCCTATGCACTAAGGTGGTCATCTTATCAATGTTTCGGCAAATAAAATAGGGGATATTCGTCATTCTCACCCTATTGAAGTGCATCAACAATCTGATTTGATAGGCATATAGGCGAGAAAATCGGCCCTCACAGCTGAAATATTTAATTATTAGTTTCATCAAGGGAGCATATGTGTCCTACAGATATCTGAAGGGAAAAACTCTACTGAGATGCCTCTGATAACCAACCTTGATGTAAGGCTCATAATGCTCTCTATCAATCTGCTGCCTTTTATTACACTGCTCACCAACATTTGGAATGCCAGTTGCTTGAGAAATAGTCTCGGGTGTCAAGGTTAATGTCACACCTACCAAAGTGACTTGACCATTATGAAGATGGAGCACAAACAATCTAGCCAACTCATGATGGTACTGGACTCTCTCTGCCATCTCACAGAACTGATAACAAGATTGGTGTTGAAAGCATGTGACAGCAAGAGGACAGGCTAGCAGCTCGGCAAGTGAAGTAGGTTATTCTCGTATATGTTTACCATCCTTGTGAGGTCTCCTTGGTGCATGCATTTCTCTAGAAGAATCACTGAGTGTCTCCTCATTTCTATCATAGGAAGGATCTGACTCCATGTTTCCCAATGTTTGAGTTTTCTTTGATGAGTATGAAGAGATTTATGGTGTCTTTAGGTTTTTGCTGTCAAGGATGAGAATGTATGAGGGACTGTGGAGGGAAAGTGTATGAGGGGTTTTGGGAATCTTTTTGACAAGATTTTGGGGAAGAGAAGGGTTTAGGGAACAATATTTAAGCTTTGGGGCAGCAATTAGGGTTTGGGAATTTTTAACTAGGGTTTGGGATAATGGGATTAGGGATTTAGAATTAGTAAAATTAGGGATATGGGGATTGGGGGAATGGGTTGATGAAAATGTAATGAGATGGGGAAAATGAATGAGGGAATGAAAGAGTGAGGGAGTGAGAAATTTTGTGGAGTTAGCAACAAAAAAAACAAGTTGTAAACCCTACGCAATTGTTTTTGACAAAAATTGCAAAGAGGTAGGGTTTCAAGTTTTTCTCATTAAATCACCATAAAAACAAAGAGACATTCATTCACTAATCATGGAGGAATGTTTGACTTTCTTGAACAACTGAAGATTGAGCAAATTTGGCAGTTTGGGAGGTGGTTGTGGATGAAATCGGCTTCCAAACTCTGTGCATCGCACCAAAAACCCAGTGCACCATGCCACTTCAATGCATTGTGCCTGTGTAATTTTTACACTGAAGAGTGCGGACCATTGTGCCATGCCAGATGGATGTGCCGTGCCCACGACCCAATGCACCGCACCCCCGAAACTTGCCAAAGTTGCTGCGATTTTTCTCTTTGGCTTCAACATGACCTTTCTCTTGTTCACTATTTCTCCTTTAGATGAAAATGAACTCTTTAAACATAACAAATGGTTCATATACAAAGGATTTTAATTTTTCACTTATACAAACCCACTTTGTAATGTTTTCCTTTGACTTGCTTTTAAAACTCTGTTTTTGGGTAGTGTGCTTTATTTTTTCCTTTGATGAACTGAATGCTTTGACTTTTTGTTTGCCTTGTAGGTGATGGAGTTGCAAGGGCTTGGCAAGGTGACGAAGGTTTCCATTGAGGTTATTACATATGAAAAAAAAAAAATGAAATTACATCAAATTTATACATGAAAACATAAAAAACTCTATTTTTCAAATCAATCACTGAGCATGTGATTATGGAAATTATTATTGCTGAAACTTTATTTGACCTCCTCATGCACCTACTGATGGTTATTGAGCATTTTGAAGACCTTATTGATGAATCCCTAGACCTAATGAGACCAAAACCCTAAAAATGACTTTTGCAGATTTAAAGAGAAAAATTGACTGCAGATGATCTAAATGAATGAAAATGGGCCAACACACGAGGGAAAATGTACAATAAGCCACTACCGTCAGATGATCCATGACCCTAATGGAATGCAGTTGATCGGGTGAGACACCTAACATGCAATGCAACAAGAGAATTTGATCACTGACGGAGGGATGAAGATACTGACACTAACATTGGCTCCAATGGGGATGGTAGCTCCTTGGAGGTGCCAAGAACTATAGATCTTTGGGAAAACAGGTGGTGCCTTCGTCCATTGGGCTATGGAGTCAATAACTTCGACAAACGAAAACCAAACCCTTGACTCAATTTCAGGACTGAAATCTAACTCAAAACTGGCTCAATTTCAAGACTAAAATCGACTGAAAGACCTGACTAAAACAATCCAAAACAAAACTGAAATCAAACTTCAGTTTTATAGCCTTCACCTCGGGCCCCAAACTGAATGAATGATGACAGTACACACTTGCAATGAAATAAAATAAATCGGTATGTACAATGATACGTATGATAGCAGAAAATATTTCAGAAATAGTACCGTTTGAGCAGCTGACCGTTGACTGGCCCACCTGGGCAATCTTCTCCATTCATTTATTTTAGAAGGAAAGAATTTTGGCCCTGATATGCAGTAATTCTGAAAGGTCCTTTCCAAAGATTCTCAAACTTGCCATGCTTACCTTTATCTTCGTTTCTCGTGTCCCATTTCAGCACTATGTCTTCTATTTGAAACTTGTCTACCTTTGCCTTTCGATCATATATTTTCTTGATTCTCTCTTGTAGCCTGAAAGTGTTTAAAAAACCTCCTCTCTAGTCTGTTGTAAATGGATCATTTGATTAATTCTTCGCTGCAAATTATCATCCTTGTTGCCAGCTTCCTGTAGAAGCTTAACCACCGGGACTGTGAGAGAGGTTGGGAACATTGTGTCAACACCATACACGAGCTCGAAAGGGCAGTTTTCCCAAAGTGCATTAACCAGCTTTTTGTGCCAACTCTTCTTGTTCGTTTCTAGTAGCTTTTTGATAATATGGACCAAGGATTTATTTGAGGATTCCACCAATCCATTGCCTTATTGATAATATGCAGTTGAGTACCCCAAGGTAATTTGATATTTATTACAAAAGTCAATCATTCTTTTAGATTTAAAAGTTGTTGCATTATCAGTGATCAGCTTGTTTGGACAACTAAAATGAGACAAAATATTGTTTTCAAGAAATGAAATGATTACCAAATCAGTGGCCCACCTAGTGGGAATCGCCTCAATCCATTTGGTAAAATAGTCTGTCGCTGTGAGGATCCACTTGTGCTGCACTAAAGAAGTAGGATGAATCTCGCCAATGAAGTCCAAACCCCACTGCTGAAATGGAGCACTTACTTCAATCGGCTTGAGCAGTAAAGGCTGCAATTTTCTCCTACCTTGAAAAATTTGACATTCGTGGCAGTTTGTAACAGTTTTGTACACATCAGCAAAGGGAGTTGGCCAATAATATCCCGCTCGCAAAATTTTGTTGGCTGTTTTCTTCCAGAAAATATGACCTCCACAATCTCCCTTGTGAAAGTCTTCCATAACCTATTTTGCCTGTTCTTCATCTAAATAATTGAGAAAGACACCACCAGGATCTTTCCAATAGAGTGCATTATTCATGATACAAAACTTGGCAGCCTTTAATTTCAGGGTCCTACTTTTGTTCTTAGCCATTCCAAGTGGTGGTGGTAGATTTTGGAGCACATAAACAATGTCTAAATACCAAGGAGAAAGAAGAAAAATTTCTGATACTTGAGTGGGCGAACTTTCTTCATCTTCCTCAGACATAACAACAATGAGATTAATGTCCAAGGCATGCAAATTTGACTCAGCCATTAGTTTGGCTAGCACCTATCCTTTGATGAGCTTTGTTGGTTTGATTTCCACGTCATATTCTAACAAAGCAGCAATCCATTTTCCTCGTCTCCCTTCAGGATCTGTTTGCACTAAGACATCTTTAACAATAGCGTTAGGGACATAAGCAAGGATGTGAGAATGCAGAATATAGACTCGAAAATCTTTTAATGCCTTTACCAAAGCAAGAGCTTGCTTTTCAATAATATTATATTTTAAAGCTGCATCCCTTATGGTTTTGCTGAAAAATGCAATTGGTTTCTCGAGCTGGTCTCTTTTCTGCATTAAGACCGCTGCCATTGTATGATCTGAGGCAAATGAAAACAAAATGAAATCTTGAGTATAATCCGAGCTGATCAAAACCAGAGCTGAAGAAAGGGCCAATTTTTCCAAATTGAAAAACTTAATTGCTTCCTCAGTCCACTTCACTACACTATCTTTCTTTAACATGTTTGTGATTCCCTTAAATGTTTTGCAAGATTGGGCACAAAGCGACGTAAGAAATTCATCTTACCGTTGAATGATTGGATCTCATTTTTACTTTGTGGAAAATCAATCTTGTGAATGGCTTCCACTTGAGCTGGATCAATGTAGATGCCCTCCTTTGATATAATATGACCGAGAAGCTTGCCTCCATCCATGACAAACAAACTCTTCTTTGGATTGATAGATATACCATACCTTCTACACCGCTGAAATAAAATCTTCAAATGATAAAGGTGCTCTTCATCTGAACTAGAAAAAAATGTCAAATCATCAAGATAAACAACTAAAAAGACATCTTTTTCATTAGCAAAAGCAATATCCATGGCCCGCTGAAAGGTCACACGAGCATTCTTCAATATGAAAGGCATCTTGGCATAATGAAAAGTTCCCCACAGAGTAGTGAATGCTGTTTTATCTCTGTCATCCTCGTGGACCAGAATTTGGTTATAACCAGAATAACCATCGAGTAGCGACATGCGGGACGCTCCAACTACTCGTTGAAGTATGTGATTCATCTTGGGCAATGGATAGTTATCTTTCAAAGATATTTTATTTAGATTTCTGAAATCAATACATAATCGAATCTCACCTGTTTTCTTGCGCATGGGCACCAAATTTGAAATCCAATCTAAAAACCTTATGGGGATTATTATACCAGATTTGTACAATCGATTCACTTCCTCTCTATTGAGGGCAACAACTTTGGATTTATTCTTCTTAACTTCTATCGAAATGGCTTTTGATTTGGCTTGATTGGAATTATATGCTGAATTATGCTCATATCATATGCCTTCAAATATGAATAGTTCCATGCAAATACATTAGTAAATGAAGATAATAAACCGATATACTTTGCTTTTACCTGTGGAGGCAACACCTTTGATAACTTGACCATTCTATGATTTTCTGCTGATCCAATGTTCACATCCTCAACTCCTTTCTCGGTTGGCAGCAAGCTCAGTTTTCGGGCTACATCATCTTGATCGAAAAACTCCTCTAAAGGTATTAGACCTTTAGGAATGACACTGACTTTCAGCCACAAAACTTCCATCTGATTGACTTCTATATCTACTTCACCATCATCATGCTTCCCATCGATAGAAGCGTCTTTGAATTTACCTTCATTTTGCAGAAATTATTTGATTTCTTTATCATCTTGAAACACCTGCCAATACCTTTGATTATTAGGGATAGTTGGGCGATGTTTCACATGAATCTCAAACTTATTGTTTGTATTCATCGGAATTTTCAAATTACTTGCTACTGTTTCAAGTGAATCCGCAATAACATTCTGAACACAAGGGACACATGTCAAAGTGTAATATGGAAACAATCTCAAGATATATAATACCACATTGTGGTAGGCTCGCATTCGAGGATGCTTAGCTTGGTATTCCCCTTTGACTTGCTTAATAACTAACTTGGAGTCGCCATAGACTTAAATTCTTTTAGCATTTAACTTTCTAAGGATTTTCAAACCAACAATTAAAGCCTCATATTCAGCCTCATTATTTGAACAGTCAAAATCCAATTTATACGAACAGACCCTTACATTACTTGGCACTTTTTTTGGGGAGAAAACATGGCTATGTATCCAAATGCCAATTCCAGCACCTTCTCTTCCTACTACGCCATCAAAATCCATCCTCCACAAGCCGGTTTCATCCTTTTCCAAATGCTGAAATTCTATTTGCTCTTCTACTTTTCCCTATTGTCCATCATTATTTTGCTGCTATCGGAAGGCTAATTGCTCAGCGGTACTATAAAGTCTTTGTCTTTCTTTCTTTAAGACTTCTCTGAAATTTTCAGTGATATCTAGAATTTCTTCTACTTCAACTACTTGGCTATTTACATCATTAAAACTATCAGAATATAAAACAAATGATTCTAAATCAGTATGTACATAGTTGATTGGATGATTTACCAGTTTCTCCTTGCTAGTGATCATGTACTTCATCTTTTGCTCCCAGTATAATTTCCTGATTTGACCGAACACGGGAATAGTAGCATAGGATAAATCAAGCTGCAATGTCCCTTTAATTTTTTCTCCCCAAGATTTGGAAAGAAGCATGCCAAATCTAGGAGGAATATCCACCACAACCACATCCATAAAAACATTTTTCACTAGAATCTGATCCAAACTAACCACCAAATCTTTAATAAGACCAATGCATCTTACTCTACCAGAATCAAAAGAGTAAAGGTCATGATACTTTCTAGTGATATCCAAACCCAATTTCTCCATGATTGCCTTAGGCATGAGATTATGAGAGGCTCTAGAATCAAACATAGCATTGTGTAACACATAGTCATGCACCCTAAGGCTGATGTAAAAAGGACCTACATCACTATATTGAGACTGAAATTCTAATGTTGGACCAAATATCAACTCAGGTTGATCATCCTCCACGTTTACTATATCAGATAATGGATCTAAACTCAAAATCTTAGACACCTTACCTTTATAGCTACTATTCTTCATCAACTCAGTCAAAGGAATAGATACTTTCAACTTAGCAATTTCATTTTCTAAGTTAAAAACTAACGTTTTCTTGACCTCTTTAGCTAAAACATCCTTCTTTTCAGTTTTCTCCTTTGATATACTTGGCTGATTTGATCTTTCATTTGCTGATGGTTTTTTGCTGGTGGTGTTATAGACATTTTTGTGCCTTACAGCATTGAGCATGAAATGTCCATAATCTAAGGGATCCAAAATCCCTAAACATGTTGTTCCTACCCCTAGAGGAACAAGGCCAACAAACCACAGCAATTCACAGAAGTTCTCCACGCAAAACTGCTCAAAAACAAGTCAATTCAGGATCAATTCAATGGCTCCACTAGCTGTCTGCGCTGAATGTCAAAGCCAACACTGGCTACCTGCACTGCAACGCAGGTAGAAGCACTACCAGGGTGCGTTGAGCGAGAATTGCCAAATGGCAAGTTCATTCCAAGAGGTGTCAAGACCCAGGAAGCTTCCAGAATCTTCCTCAATGACACTTGCCTCAGTGAATTCGACTGGTGATGAGTAAGAGGTTCCTAATCTCCAAGTGGAAGAAAGAACCTCCAAGTGGAATCAAGAACTGACAGAGGGAGAGGACACTAGTCAGATCTCAAGTTGACTCATCCCCTCTCCAAACATCTATATATGGATCTCTCCTCCATGAGATCTAGAGGTTGGAATTTTGCTATTGCAAAGAATTGCTGTTGGTTTGAGATTGGAATCATTGGGTGCTTAATGCTTTGAAGGGGGTGAAGATAGGAATTCCATTTGCTGGGAAGGAGATACTGGATTGGAGCCCTCTGGGTTGTATCTCTTCCTGAACCTTGTTATTCATCAATAAAGCTATCTTGGTTTCTCCTATATACTGATGTATCTTTGATGTATGATTGCATTAGTATGTTTAGTTTATCTCTAATCCTGAACTAGTTATGAATATGAATCCATGTCTTGTGTAGTGTTCTATTCTTGTGATCTTGCAGAAACCTCTTGAAGCTGGGCGAGCGAGAAGGCAAGTAGCTGGGAACCCTCAAAGAGAAGAGAGACCAGATCGAGGGACAAACGAAAGACACCGGTTAGTCCATCTATCTCTCTTCATTCTTAATTCATAAAGGAAGAATACTAGAATAGCTGTCTCTGTTTGTTGCTAAGGCACTGTCACACCTTAGGTGGATAGGATCGTCCTGCATAGGCATTTTTCCCCACAACAGGTGGTAGGATCAATTGTATCTTTTCCCTTTTTCTGCACAAAGGGAGGATCATTCTTTGGCAGTGTCACCTCCTTCCTTTCCTGAATTGGATTTATGGGTACATCTCTACTCCTGAGTGAATATTGTCACTGCTGGGCTATCAAAGCATTCATGTAACCCCTCTAATATTCATCAGACTCTTCTTCAAGAACTGTTTCATTTGCCAAGATGAAATTTTCATCCCTTTGTATAGTTGGGCTCTCTGAATACTCCTCATCTTCAGTGATAAAAATTTGCATATCATCAGGTGTAAAGAAATGATACTCCTCTCCAATTACGTTCTCCTCATCATCTGTTTCCGAACCATGTACAAAATTCTGCTGTAAGGGCGTCTTCACCTGCTGCTGTGTCGCTTGGTCTTGTGCTCGTTGCTCTCGTTGCTTGATTCTGAATTATGGTTGCTGGTGATCAAGGAAGTTGGGATCTCTAACTTGTGCTTTGGGCTTATCAATTGTTAACCTGTCAAACATCTTCTCAATCTTATGGAGCACTTGATCTGAAGTGGAAGCCTCTTCCTTTATCGTTACCTTCTTTTCAGCCTTTTTTCTAGCTCTCTTGGAAAGCAGATTTGCTTCAACGCTGACTGCAATTTCCTACATGTCTTCCAAAGTGGCCTGATCTCTTTCTCTTAATTGAAAGGTATTAGGATTGAAACCATCAGGAAACTTAACCAAATCCAGCCCCATAGGTGGCTTTATATCAGTAGGAATTGCATTGTAAACAGTATTGAATCTGACACAATAATCTTGGACACTCTCACCAACATTCCTCTTGATGTTTTCATATTCGGAAAGAATTTGAAAAGGGTTCTTCTTTACCTCATAGCGATCCAAAAAGTGTCTTTGAAGTGACTCCAATGAATTGATTGTTCTAGCTAGCAATGCTCTAAACCACTTTCTGACCTTACCTTCAAAAATTTGCACAAACAATCCCATTGTTACATTTTCTGCATCGATCTCATGGAGACCAAAGAAATCTACCATCCTATCCACATGTTGTTGAGCTGTGATACCTTGAGGGGTACTATCAAACAATGGAATTTTGCTTTGATAATCAGCGGGCATGTCATCCAAGTTTTAAGGCAACACAAGGGGTGCATATGGGCAACCATTGCTTTAGGTGGATTTACAACTGGTCTTGGGGATGTAGGAGGGGTTGTAGCAGCTGATGTATGAGGTGTATGAGGTGAAGAAATTTTTGATGTTTGAGTGGTAGAAGGAGTGGATGGAGGTGACAACACTACAGATTTCTGATCAAAGATGGAAGGTTGCACGGGAATGGTGGGAATGTAAGGAGGTTCGGTAGGAATTTTTGAACTAGACACAATAGCAGATGACCCAAGAATTGCAGATGTAGACTCTAAGAATTCAGGAATGTTTGTAGCCACAATGGGAGTTTAAAGTTTCAAAATATAATCGTCAATTGATTTATTGGCCTTTTTAGTTTCAAGATCTTTGACAAACTTTGGATTTAGGACAGTAGAACCAACAACACTTTCAGATTTGGTCTCAAACAAAGATAGATCAAAATGTTTGTCAAACTCAAGATCTTCAAGATACTCAAAAACAATAGGACATGAACGATATTTGAACATAGGAATCACAAAACTTTCTTGATGAAGGATTCTCAGAATAAGATTAGGATTTTCATACACAGGAGGTGGATCAAGATCAGGATTTGCTCTGGTGTGTCATCTGGAAGCCATTGTATTGAATTATTCCCACAAATCAAACGAACAAAATCAACTTATTCAGCCTATCAAATTCTAAACTCATCATCCAAACGTATATAATTATCTGATGTACTGGGGAAATTTTCAAGTCATATGTTTCGTTTATAAGAATATACCGGAGACTGACTGAAGCAACTTTTATCTACTTATGCACTCGCAAAGCAATGTGCAGTTCGAAGGCTACCTGGCATAACTTCAGGCTTCGTATGTAGTTTATAAAATGAAGAACACTAGTAAACAAACAATCTCTTCCCCAGTGGAGTCTCCACTATGTTAAGGCCTAAGTCTACCTCAGGCTGAGGAAGGTAGGATCTAGGGTAACATCAAACCATGCTTAACTTGGTAGCTAGCCCTACCAAGTCGAGAGAGGGCTCTCTCCTCGTCAATCTCAATGAAAATTTATCAAGGAAGGCTTGATATGACTGATGTAAAGACTAATTTTAGGCTAGGTATATGTTCAGAAGAGTTTTGATTGAATTTGATGATGTTTTTTTGGCTCAAATGTGAAAAGCAGATTTGGGTCTGGGGAATGAGGTTGAGTTTTGCAGAGATCTTTATGGGGCGAGGTAGTCAAATGGTTTGGTATTTCAAATTGAGTGAGATGGAAAGATTTTAGATTGGTGAGGAGTTGAATAGGGCATGAAAGTCTCAGGGATCCTCTTCGAACATCTAAAAACATAAATAACTAAATAAACCCTAGGTAGATCACTACAAATCAATGAATTCTACCTTTATCCTTGTTTGATTTAGTTAAGATGAAGCAAAGAGAGATGATGGCATACATAAAACACATGTAAACTTAGAATTACAGAAGGAAACATAATACCAAAGCAAGATGCCACAAGAATCCCATAAAGTGCTACAAACCCTGGTCTATTCCTTTGCCAAACTGCTGAAATGAGTATATAATGAAGCTCCAAGCTTTCCCAAAAGTCCAACCCTTGCCAATGACTGAAAAATTACAAGATATAGGCAATCAACAACTCAGACTAGCCTCTAGGGGTTGAGCTCATAAGTTTAGGAGCTATTCCAATAAAATCTAAACTGAGAACTGAAAAGTAGGCAGTGGAATAGCTTGCCTCTAAAAACTAGGGAACTGATTCATTCAGTTGCAAGCTACATTTTGATAGATGAATCTACCTCTATGAGTGAAAATTTAGCATAATTACATCAAAATCCATCAATTCACATTAAATTACATCATGAGTTTGACTATTAGAAAAATAAAAGTCAAACTGTGAAGAAACTAGGCGAAAAACAGAGTTTTTTTGGCCAAAATGAGCAAATTTCCTCCTATGTGCTGCATTGATTTCCTTATGCATAGTGCCTTTTTGCAGCTGATTTTGGAGGCCTTTCTAGTGTCAAAATTTACTCCAAGTAGGCTTGTTGGAAAGGTCTACCTGTCTACTTTCGATAACAAGTGGAAGATCTAAATTTGGCCTCCATTTACCCCTCTAAAACTGAGTTCTCCCAACACTGCTTCCTGTGTGTCCAAGAAGGGGTAGAAAGGTCATTTTTGAGGTGTTTTTGACCTTTTTGGAAGCTCAAAACTTGTCAAAATTTCTTGGCCATTTGTGGGCATTCATATCTTTCCATGAAAATCTAGAAATGCTAAGTTTTCCTCAAAAGGAGGTCCCTAACAAAAGCACGCGCCAGGTGACGCAACACATTAGGCAGAAAAACCTATTTTTTAGGCCAAAAATTTCAAAATTGCAAAAAGTGTCTCAAAATTCTTGAAATTTGGGCTGAGTTTCCTTCATCAAGTGTTGTGTTGGGCCAAGGAAGCCTCAGCCAATATCTGAAGTCTATCTTTCTCTTTTCGCTTCCTTGATGCCTTCTTCAACTTGGCCTACAAAATCTTGATTCTTGCTTTGCACACCTTGTTTCTCGCCAAGTAATGATGAGCCATGTGCCTCAACATAGTTTTCTCTCTGTTGGCCTTCTATAGCATCTTTTCCAAGTGGATATTTTCCCTCTCAAGCCAAGATTCATGATCAGCATTGATTTCTTGTTCAAGTGGTGTGAGCTTTACTTTCCTCCTTTTGGCAGCTTGCCGGTTTTCTCGTATGTTTTGTAGCTCCATAATGGTTTGCTGATCCTCTAGTTGTTTGTTTCTTTGTTGTAGATATTTGATTATCCACTTGTCTCTTTCTAGGTTGAGAGACAAATCATGAATGTCCACTTGTTGCTCCTGAATGATCTCATTGAGCTTTGAGCTTGTGAGCCCAAATTGGTGTCATCATCCTGAATAAGAATGAAATCTATCTCCTGCCCTCCTAAAGGCCCCTCATCATCTGATGGTTGTTTGCCCTTTCCCTGTACCTACTCTGCTGATGGAAGAAACGAGACCCCTTCCACCCCGGCTGGAGATAATACTTGCTTTGCAGCTGTAGACAACCTTCTAGTGCCCTTTTGATAGGTGACAAACACTGGCACACTAGTGGTTTGTGTATCATGAATCTCCTGCTAATGTGAATGTCCTCCTGTCTCATGAAAAACTGTTGGGGTACTTGAGGACCTGTAAAGACCTCATGTGAAATGAAATCCTCCCATGAGATGTTCTGTAAACCAAGCTGATGCAAGACCACAATTTTGATTAGTGAAAAATGATATATATTGTTATACTACTGTTGTGGAGGCTTCCTATGCACTAAGGTGGTCATCTTCTCAATGTCTCAGCAAATAAAATAGGGGAGATTCATCATTCTCACCCTAGTGAAGTGCATCAACAATCTGATGTGATAGGCATATAGGTGAGAAAACCGGCCCTCACAGCTGAAATATTTAATTATGAGTTTCATCAAGGGAGCATATGTCTACTTCAGATATCTGAAGGGAAAACTCTACTGAGATGCCTCTAATAACCAACCTTGATGTAAGGCTCATAATTCTCTCTATCAATCTGCTACCTTTTATTCCACTGCTCACCAAAATTTGGAATCCTAGTTGCTTGAGAAATAGTATCGGGTGTCAAGGTGAATGTCACACCTGCCAAAGTGACTTGACCATTATGAAGATGGAGCACAAACAATTTGGCCAACTCATGATGGTACTAGACTCTCTCTACCATCTCATAGAACTGATAACAAGATTGGTGTTGAAAGCATGTGACACCAAGAGGACAGGCCAACAGCTTGGCAAGTGAAGTAGGCTCTTCTCGTATATGTTTACCACCCTTGTGAGGTCTCATTGGTGCATGCATTTCTCTAGAAGAATCACTGAGTGTCTCCTCATTTCGATCATAGGAAGGATCTGACTCCATGTTTCCCAATGTTTGAGTTTTCTTTGATGAGTATGAAGAGATTTATGGTGTCTTTAGGTTTTTGTTGTCAAGGATGAGAATGTATGAGGGACTATGGAGGGAAAGTGTATGAGGGGTTTTGGGAATGTTTTTGACAAGATTTTGGGGAATAGAAGGGTTTAGGGAACAATATTTAAGCTTTGGGGCAACAGTTAGGGTTTAGGAATTTTTAACTAGGGTTTGGGATAGTGGGATTAGGGATTTATAATTAGTAAAATTAGGGATATGGGGATTGGGGGAATGGGTTGATGAAAATGTAATGAGAGGGAGAAAATGAATGAGGGAATGAAAGAGTGAGGGAGTGAGAAATTTTGTGGAGTTAGCAGCAAAAACCACAAGTTGTAAACCCTATGCAATTGTTTTTGACAAAAATTGCAAAGAGGTAGGGTTTCAAGTTTTTATCATTAAATCACCATAAACACCAAGAGAAACTCATTCATTTATCATGGAGGAATGTTTGACTTACTTGAACAACTGAAGATTGAGAAAATTTCGCAGTTTGGGAGGTGGTTGTGGATGAAATCGGCTTCCAAACCCTGTTCACCACGCCACAAACCCAGTGTGCCACACCACTTCAATGCGCCACACCTGTGTAATTTTTACACTGAAGAGTGTGGCCCAATGCACCATGCCAGATGGATGCATCGTGCCCACGACCTAATGCACCGCACCCCTGAAACTTGCCAAAGTTGCTGCGATTTTTCTCTTTGGCTTCAACATGACCTTTCTCTTGTTCACTCTTTGTCCTTTAGATGCAAATGAACTCTTTAAACATAGCAAATGGTTTATATACAAAGGATTTTAATTTTTCACTTATAAAAACCTACTTTGTAATGTTTGCCTTGGACTTGCTTTTAAAACTCTGTTTTTGGGGAGTTCGCTTTATTTTTGCCTTGCAGGTGATGGAGTTGCAGAGGCTTGGCAAGGTGACCAGGGTTGCCACTGAGGTTATTACATATGAAAAAAATGAAATTACATTAAATTTATGCATGAAAACATAAAAAAACTCTGTTTTTACTCAAAACAGGGTTTTGAGGAAAAATCAATCACTGAGCATGTGATTATGGAAATTATTGTGGCTGAAACTTTATTTGACCTCCTTATACACCTGCTGACCATTATTGAGCATTTTGAATACCTTATTGATGAAACCCTAGACCTAATGAGACCAAAACCCTAAAAATGACTTTTGCATATTTAAAGACAAAAATTGACTGCAGATGATCTAGATGAATGAAAATGGGCCAGCACATAAGGGAAAATGTATAATAAGCCACTACCATCAGATGATCCATGACCCTAATGTAATGCAGCTAATCGGGTGAGACACCTAACATGCAATGCAACAAGAGAATTTGATCACTGATGGAGGGATGAAGATACCGACACTAACATTGGCTCCAATGGGGATGGTAGTTCCTTGGAGGTGCCAAGAACTACAGATCTCTGGGAAAGTAGGCAGTGCATTCATCCATTGGGCTATGGAGTCAATAACTTCGACAATCCAAAACCAAACTCTTGACTCATTTTCAGGACTGAATTCTAACTCAAAACTGACTCAATTTCAAGATTGAAATCGACTGAAAGACCTAACTAAAAAAATCCAAACAAAAACTAAAATCAAACTTCAGTTTTATAGCCTTCACCTTGGGCCCCAAACTGAATGAATGATGACAGTACACACTTTCAATGAAATAAAATAAACTGGTATGTATAATGATACATATGACAGCAGAAAACATTTCAGAAATAGTACCGTTTGAGTAGCCGACCATTGACCAGCCCACCTAGACAATCTTCTCCATTCATTTCTTTCAAAAGGAAAGCATTTTGGCCCCGATATGTAGCAATTCTGAAAGGTCCTTTCCAAATATTCTAAAACTTGCCATGCTTACGTTTATCTTTGTTCCTCGCGTCCCAATTTAGCACTATGTCTTCTATTTGAAACTTGTCTGCCTTTGCCTTTCGATCATATATTTTCTTGATTCTCTCTTCCAGCCTGAAAGTGTTCTGAAAAACATCCTCTCTAGTCTGCTGTAAATGGATCATTTGATTGATTCTTCGCTGCAAATGATCATACTCACTGCCAGCTTCCTACAGAAGTTTAACCACCGGGACTGCGAGAGAGGTCGGGAACACTGTGTCAACACCATACACGAGCTCGAAAGGGGACATGCCTATAGATTTCTTTTGACTTACTTTGTCTTCCCAAAGCGCATTAACAAACTTTTAGTGCCAACTCTTCTTGTTCATTTCCAGTAGCTTTTTGATAATATTGACCAAGGATTTATTTGAGGATTCCACCAATCCATTGCCTTGTGGATAATATGCAGTTGAGTGCCCCAAGGTAATTTGATATTTATTACAAAAGTTAATCATTATTTTAGATTTAAAAGTTGTTGCATTATCAGTGATCAGCTTGTTTGGACAGCCAAAACAAGACAAAATATTGTTTTCAAGAAATGAAATAATTACCAAATCAGTGGCCTGCCTAGTGGGAATCGCCTCAATCCATTTGGGAAAATAGTTTTTCGCTCTGAGGATCCACTTGTGCTGCGCTAAAGAAGTAGGATGAATCTTGTCAATGAAGTCCAAACCCCACTGTTGAAATGGAGCACTTATTTCAATTGGCTTAAGTGGTAAAGGCTGCAATTTTCTCCTACCTTGAAAAATTTGACATTCGTGGCAGCTTGTAACAGTTTTGTGCACATCAGCAAAGAGAGTTGGCCAATAATATTCCACTATCAATTTTTTGTTTGTTGTTGTCTTCCAGAAAAGATGACCTCCACAATCTCCCTTGTGAAAGTATTCCATAACCTGTTTTGCGTCTTCTTCAACTAAACAATTGAGCAAGACACCACCGGGATCTTTCCAATAGAGTGGATTATTCATAATACAAAACTTGGCAGCCTTTAATTTTAGGGTCCTACTTTTGTTCTTATCCATTCCAGGTGGTGGTGATACATTTTGGAGCACATAAACAATATCCAAATACCAAGGAGAAAGAAGAAAAAATTCTGATACCTGAGCAGGCGAACTTTCTTCATCTTCCTCGGACATAGCAGCAATGAGATTAATGTCCAAGGCATGCAAATTTGACTCAGCCATTAGTTTGGCCAGCACTTGTCCTTTGATGGGCTTTGTTGGTTTGATTTCCACGTCATATTCCAACAAAGCAGCGATCCATTTGCCTTGTCTCCCTTCTAGATCTGTTTGCACTAAGACATCTTTAACAACAGCATTAGGGACATAAGCAAGGATGTGAGAATGTAGAATATAGACTCAAAAATCTTTTAATGCCTTTAACAAAGCAAGAGCTTGCTTTTCAATAATATTATACTTTAAAGCTACATCCCTTATGGTTCTACTAAAAAATGCAATTGGTTTCTCAAGCTGGTCTCTTTTCTACATTAAGACCGCTGCCTTTCTATGATCCGAGGCAAATGAAAACAAAACCAAATCTTGAGTATAATCTGAGCTGAAGAAATAGCCAATTTCACCAAATTGAAAGACTTAATCACTTCCTCAGTCCACTTCACTACACTATCTTTCTTTAACATGTTTATGATTTCCCTTAAATGTTCTACAAGATTGGGCACAAAGCGACATAAGAAATTCATCTTACCGTTGAATGGTTGGATCTCCTTTTTACTTCGTGGAAAATCAATCTTGTGAATGGCTTCCACTTGAGCTGGATCAATGTGGATGCCCTCTTTTGATATAATATGACCAAGAAGCTTGCCTTCATCCATGGGAAACAGACTCTTCTTTGGATTGAGAGATATACCATACTTTCTACATCGCTGAAATACAATCTTCAAATGGTAAAGGTGCTTTTCATCTGAATTAGAAAAAACTATCAAATCATCAAGAAAAAAAACTAAAAAGACATCTTTTTCATTAGAAAACACAATATCCATGGCCCGTTGAAAGGTCACACCAGCATTCTTCAATCTGAAAGGCATCTTGGCATAATGAAAAGTTCCCCATGGAGTAGTGAACGTTGTTTTATCTCTGTCATCCTCATGGACCAGAATTTGGCTATAACCGGAATAACCATTGAGTAGCGACATGCGGGATGCTCCAATTACTTGTTGAAGTATGTGATCCATCTTGGGCAATGGATAGTTATCTTTCAAAGATACTTTATTCAGATTTCTGAAATCAATACATAATCGAATCTCACCTATTTTCTTGCGCACGGGCACCAAATTTGAAATCCAATCTGAAAATATTATGGGGATGATTATACCAGATTTGTACAATCGATTCACTTCCTTCTCTATTGAGGGTAGCAGCTTTGGATTTATTCTTCTTAACTTCTATTGAAATGGCTTTTGATTTGGCTTGATTAGAATTATATGTTGAATTATGCTCATATCATATGCCTTCAAATCTGAATAGTCCCATGCAAATACATCAGTAAATGAAGATAATAAACTGATATACTTTGCTTTTACCTGTGGAGGCAATGCCTTTGATAACTTGACCATTCTAGGATTTTCTGTTGATCCAATGTTCACATCCTCAACTCCTTTCTCGGTTGGCAGCAAGCTCAGTTTTCGGGCTACATCATCTTGATCGAACAACTCCTCTAAAGGTATTAGACCTTTAGGAATGACATTGTCTTTGAGCTGCAAAACTTCCATCTGATTGACTTCTATATCTGCTTCACCATCATCATGCTTCCCATCGATAGAAGTGTCTTTGAATTTACCTTCATTTTGCAGAAATTCTTCGATTTCTTTATCATCTTGAAACACCTACCAATACCTTTGATTATCAGGGACAGTTGGGTGATGTTTCACATGAATCTCAAACTTATTGTTTGAATTCATCGGAATTTTCAAATTACTTGCTGCTGTTGCAAGTGAATCTGCAATAACATTCTGAACACGAGGGACACATGTCAAAGTGTAATATGGAAACAATCTCAAGATATCTAATACCGCATTGTGGTAGGCCTGCATTCAAGGATGCTTAGCATGGTATTCCCCTTTCACTTGCTTAATAACTAACATGGATTCACCATAGGCTAAAATTCTCTTAGCATTTAACTTTCTAAGGATTTTCAAACTAGCAATTAAAGCCTCATATTCATCCTCATTATTTGAACAGTCAAAAGCCAATTTATACGAACAGACCCTTACATTACTTGGCACTTTGTTTGGGGAGAAAACATGGCTATGTATCCAAATGCCAATTCCAGCACCTTCCCTTCCTACTGCACCGTCAAAATCCATGCTCCACAAGCCGGTTTCGTCCTCTTCCAAATGCTGAAATTCTGTTTGCTCTTTTACTTTTCCCTACTGTCCATCATTATTTTGCTGTTGTCAAAGGTTGATTTCTCAGCAGTACTATCAAGTCTTTGTCTTTCTTGCTTTAAGACTTCTTTGAAATTTTCAGTGATCTCTGTAAGGTCTTCTACTTCAACTACCTGGCTATCTACATCATTAAAACTATTAGAATATAAAACAAATGATTCTAAATCAGTATGTACATAGTTGATTGGATGATTTACTGGTTTCTCCTTGCTAGTGATCACGTACTTCATCTTTTGCTCCCAGTATAATTTCCTCATCTTACTAAACACGGGAATAGTAGCATAGGAGAAATCAAGTTGCAATGTCCCTTTAAGTTTTGTTCCCCAAGATCTGGAAAGAAGCATGCCAAATCTAGGAGGAATATTTGCCACAACCACATCCATCAAAATTTTTTTTGCTAGAATTTGATTCAAACTGACCACCAAATATTTAATAAGACCAATGCATCTTACTCTACTAGAATCGAAAGAGTAAAGGTCATGATACTTTCTAGTGATATCCAAACTCAATTTCTCCATGATTGCCTTAGGCATGGGATTATGAGAGGCTCTGGAATCAAACATAGCATTGTGTAACACATAGTCATGCACCCTAAGGCTAATGTAAAAAGGAGCGACATCACTATCTTGAGGCTGAACTTCCAATGTTGGATGTCGGAGATACAAGGTTGACGTGAGGAATGAGCTCTGCAGCGTATGGTTGATAAGTTTTCGTAACATTGAGGTTATGACATGCATGCCACAAATCTAGGGGAAGAAACACTTAGAGGGATGATTCTGAATTTCTCCTTGCATGTAACCTCCACCTGCTAAACATAGATCCCTGAAACAAGGGATGCCTTTGCATGCTTCCTTGGGAGAAGTAGCCTATGCATGCAAGTCTATTTTGCTCGGTTCCGGAGGGAACCAGTCAACTCAGCTGCACATGCAAGCGACTGCTCGACAACTAGAGAAAAAAGTGCATTTTTTATTGTTAGCTGGGCTGACTGCCCAAGGGGATTGCACAATTTCTGGGCCCAGTAACTGGCTGCTACCTAGATTTGCACAAATCCTAGGCCGAATTGCCTGCTGATGGGAAAAATTGTGTAATGCCTGCTGGGAGGGCGAACAAGATTACACAATCCTGGAGCCTAGCAGCAAACTGTCAGAATGAATTGCGCAATTCCTGGAGGGAACTGATGGTTTCCCTCTAGAAATGCACAAATTTCACTGGAAGCTGCTCAGCCTGCAACTGGACCAAGTTCAGATGAGTAGCCTCTGAAAGGAAAAGATCAAACTATGATTGATAGGCTACCTTTGATCAAGAAAGACATTGAAGCTTGAGGAGTTGATGAAGTAAGGCAAGCTACTGTGAAGGTTGTTAGGGAGGCTCCAAAACAGGCTAAGGAAAATTTTTTGGAGGGTGGTTGTAGCTTGTACAACACTTGGCGACACACTGGTAGAACTCCACCTCTCTAAATGGACCTTGTCCATGAGAAGAAAGTCTAAAACCTTCGGAGGTATCATTCAGTGACATCCAACTGTTGACACTTGACTTACACTTAACATGACTCAACATTACAATGCACATGTGCTCATGTGACACAACATGGCTTGAGTAAGCCTTGCAAGACATAATTGACACTCGGTCTGCTGTGGTGAGACCAACTCTTTGACATGCTTGGGATGGTGAAGTTGGTGAGCTAATGTCAAGCTTGGTCATCCATGATGGTGTGCATGCACCTCATTATGACATCTTGCTGAAACAAACTCTTGCCTTTGTTGCAATGGTACATGAGTTCGGCCCCATTCATTCAACTCATCTGCTAACATGCGCATGGTCTTCTTGGGTATGGTTGGACCGGCAACACACTGATGCATAGTGTCAATGCTAATCTTCAAGTGTGTGTTGGTGGTCATGCGCATCAACTTGCCGAAGTGCATGTTTAGCCCTAGTCAGACTTGTTTCTTGTCTTTGCCTTGGTGAGTGTGTTGAATGGGTGGATTTCATGCGTTGCTCAAAAACATGCATGCTGCTAGATCCTTTGCATGTGATCAACAACACTGATCACCATGTTTGCTTTGTGTCCACTCTTGGGATGGATCCTTAACTTGTATTGGTGTCGTTTCATCCATGAATGCATGTTGCACCCACTGCTGTTCATGTTCCTGCTGTAACTCATTAGTCTGTCTGTGAAGCTTCATGTTCATCCTGAGTTGTTGCTTCGGCACATGCAACTCCTCCTTTGTTCCATCTTCTACCTTCGTTCGATCTTCATGTCGCGTCGTCACTTCATGGTCCGAGTCTACCAATTTTCTTTCATTATCAGTGGATCTTATTGATCTTGCAACTTCGCTCCACGTTGATGTTATCAACAACCTTCATCTTGCATCATCTGTGTTCACTGCATTCAGTATGCTACCTTCAGCTACTGTTCATGATGCTTCTCACTGTGATGTTGTTGCTTGATGTCCTTGTCCATGGAGAACTTGATGTCTTCATGAGTAGGTAAGCCCATGCACACTTGATCGATTGCATCCCCAAATGTGCTCTGATTGGTGTCTTTGTCTCTACTCTCTTGGAAACCATTGTACCTATACTGCTGAGAGGCAGATGAACACCTATGATACCTGGAGACATGGCAATGCTCATAGAAAGAAATCTACCTGTCAAAAACCGAAATGAACATGAGAATTGACCTGCAACATACCTGGGTGAATGATCATGAGGGTTGCACAATTTTGGTCGGGAGGTCATGAGACCAAATACCAAGGCTACGCAAGGCACAGTCCGGGCTGCTAGGAGACTAACTGACTGATGGAACTGCAAAATGCGCAATCCATTTGGGCAGTTGGCTTCTCAAGTTGCGGAATGCGCAATTATAGCTAGGAAAGGATGCTGGCCTAGGGATAGATTTATGCAAATTTTTGGGCCAAGCAGCCACTGACCTCCAAAAATGCAGAATTCAGTCCAGGAGGTCAGTGTCAGGCCAAAAAGCGCAAATCTGGAGAGGAAGGTGAGCCTTCCTTCTCCAAATTGCATAAAGCAGTCTTCATGAAGGTAAAGATCGGGCCAAGGTTGGCCGGCTCGCCGATGGGAAACTGAAAGCAAGTTAGTTGATGAAAAGCATGGCAACAATAAGTGATAGCATAAGTGATAAATAGTGCATGCAAAACATGAAAGGAGGATTGAGCAAATATATCAACATGCGTGTGGGTGAGGTCATTCACCTGTTGGGCGAACGTCCGTGCAAAAAAATTTCATGCATGCGACAGTAGTGAGATAGCAAAAAAATTGGAATGGAGCTAGGATAAGCTAGAATATATGTAACGATGGAAGGCATTCAAAGAAATCAAGCAAATAGTACTCATACAAGAGAAAACCCAAAAAGCGACAGAAATGCAGTACAAGGCATGGGAAGCGAGCTTATCCAAAAATAGTTGAGCTGAAAGTGCTAATTTCTCCTAGGTGGGAGGGATGTTAAGGATACAAGGTTGATGTGAGGAATGAGCTTTGCAGCATCTTGTTGATAATTTTTCATAACATCGAGGTTATGACACGCATGCCACAAATCTAGGGGAAGCAACACTTGGAGGGAGGCTTCTGAATTTCTCCTTGCATGTAACCTCCAATTGCTAAACATAGATCCCTAAAACAAGGGATGCCTTGCATGCTGCCTTGGGAGAGGAAACCTATGCATGCAAGTCTATTTGGCTCAGTCCTGGAGGGAACCGGTCAACTTAGCTACACATGCAAGCTACTGCTCGATTGCTAGAGAAAAGTCCACATTTATGATTGTCAGCTAGGCAGATTGCCTAAGGGGATCGCACAATTTCTGGGCCCAACAGCTGATTGCTACCCAGATTTGTGCAAATCCTAGGCTAAACTACCTGTTGATGGGAAAAATTGTGCAATGCCTGCTAGAAGGACAAGCAAGATTACGTAATCCTAGAGCCTAGCAGCAGACTGTCAGAAGGAATTGCGCAATTCCTAGAGGGAATTGGTGGTTTCCCTCCAGAAATGCACAAATTTCACTGGGTAGTTGCTCATCCTGCAGTTGGACCAATTCCGGATGAGTAGCCTATGAAAGGAAAATATCAAACTATGATCGATAGGCTGCCTTTGAGCAAGAAAGACACTGAAGCTTGAGGACTTGACGAAGCAAGACAAGCTGCTATGAAGGTTGTTAGGGAGGCTCCAAAATAGGCTAAGGCAAAATTTTTGGAGGGTGGTTGTAGCCTCTACAACACTTGGTGACACACTGGTAGAACTCCACCTCTTTGAATGGACCTTGTTCGTGAGAAGCAAGTCTAACACCTCTGGAAGTATTTTTCAGTTCTTAGCTCATCTTGGTTTCACACTAACTTGATTATAAGATGTAGCATCTGCTAGACTCTTGGTCGATTGACACATTCCAAGCCAAGGCAATACAGTTGTTTTGATTGGGGTTGAGGGGTATATAGGTAAACAAGTAGTATAGTCATCAAAGTCTATGTTTCATCTTTGGTGTTGCTCCACTGCTAGCAGGCTTGGATAGTACCCCAGTGGAGTCACATAGGAACACAAGCATGGCTCCACTACCAGTGAGCCTGGTCAGTACCCTGATGGAGTTACTTGCATCACCTACATGCATAGGAAGCCTTTCTCTTCGTTCGCCTTATTCATTTTTCATTTTGATTTTTTTTTACTTTTCATTTTTTCATTTTCAGTGTGCATAGCACTTATTCATTTCAGAGGAAGAAGAGGGATCCCAAATTATTGAGAGCAGAGGAGGTTGTTCCAGTAGAGAATTATTTTATTATATCTCTGACGTGCCTATTAAGGTTTTCCCCCTCACCTTACTCTATTTGACTGAGCTACCAAGGATTAACCCAAAAACAATTGACTAGCATAGGTGACACTAGTTAGCGTGCAAGCGTTGTGTTCTCACCAAGGTTCACTTCGAACAATATATATTTTCCTTTAACGTATCATGGACTAATGGTAACAAGTTCAATATAAAGAGGCAAGATGACAGATAACCAAGAATTAATAGTTGTATAATTCCTCTTGTACTTTACCCAAATTGTTTCATGAGCCACACATGGTTTCATGCAACTAACGTATGGATAAAACAAGCGAACGAACTAACAATCAACAAAGAAAAATGAGAGCATAAACAAAAGTGAAAGAAAAACAAGTAAACAAACAAGCAAGAAAACAAACAGGCAAACAAAGCATGTAAGAAAACAAGCATGTAAGCAAACAACTGAAAGCAAACACTACTCCTAGTCCTAAACTAATGGTGCATGGGACTAATCACATTAAGTGATACTTCCAATGCAACCACCGACGCATTGGTAGACCCATGTGAGTGAGGGCTTGGTGCGCAAGTGACCTTGTCGTGCGGACTAACATACATGAAAGATATGACAGTGAAGACAACTACACTTCATGCTTCAAAGTGCCCAAGTGACATCAGTGAGTGCATGTGCATGACAGACAGTCTGTGGACCCATCATGGTTCTCTGTGACACTACATGCAACTTTGAAACATAAACACACTCTTGACTGAGACATGCAAGCAAACGAAAGAAACAAAGATTACTTGCATCGCACATGAGTGCTTGCAATGTAATATTATTCCAATGCATGAGCAATGGGATCATGTAGTTCGAGTGGAGGAAGTGTGAGATGGATCCTCAATGCATGCAGATGAGCGATGAGGAGCCTTGAGTTTTGAACAATTTCCTAATTGGAAGCGAAACCAGACTCAAGGGAGCAAGGGCTTGACATAACCATCAACTTGGGCTGAAGTGCCTTGATGGTCTATGGGGTTTCGAATTCGTTGATAGATGGATATTCATAGACCAGTGACTTAGACAGATTAACAACAAGTGAATCAACATCATGATCAGATGATGAGGTGAAGAGATCATGAACCAAGATCAAAAAATTTAGGATGTTGGTCGGCATCCTCATGATTTGATGAATCACACAAAGGGGTGGATGAAAACCGAACGAACTCATCCTCTATGTTTCTGGAAAGGAGAGATGAAGGATCAAGTGGATCTTCAATTAATAAATTATCCTCTCCATTGATGAATGGCGGACTAGAACCCGGTGAGTCCTGTGAGTGATAAATAATGGGTTCATCTGTGGATGAATATAAATATGCAAAGTCATGGATGGAAGGTTCACCAACGATGTTAGGAATGAATGGAGAGGGCTCAGATGGAAGGGAGTCATCCTTCATCGAGTGTTGATTATCAAGCTCCCACTCATGCTCTTCATTAATGATAGCGCATGTTGGTTGTGCAACACCAACTCTATCAATGGGTTGTTCCTAATTCACAATAAGTGAAGAGTCCGGAATGGATGAATGCAAGAGAGAATCATCTGGAGGAACAGCTAGGTGTGAAGGCAGAGGTCGCAAGAAAGAATGCATATGAGAACTCAAAGGACTCACAACCAAATCTATGAGAAAATTATGTGGAGTGATGTTGGGAGGGTGTGAAGGTTGAAAAGGTGTGTGAACATGATCCTCAACATCACAGGGCGATGGTGGAATTGTTGAATTAGTGGGAGGTGGATAGTCCATTGAGACAGTGCCTAATCCCACATGAGATTGTGAAGTTCCATAAATGAAGAATTTTGAGCAAGGTTTGACATCAAGCTTCCTCTTGGGATGGGAAGATTTATTAAGACAGTACTTGAATTAGTCCCAAAGGTAAGTGAACTTCATCTGGCTCTTCAGAGCTTGAAACTGTAAATCACGGAAGCACTGCTAAAAATTAATAACGTATTAGTGCGAAGCTCTCCTTTGTTGTAATAGTTTCCAGTCAAGATGGTCTGGATCAAAATGATAAAATGTGTCTTCAATAAGATCACAAAAGTTCTCAAATAAGTGCATGGTGTCAGCCAGTAGGCTGAGCACCCAATGAAATGGAACTTCATGAAGTGTGAACTTGCCTGCTCGTCAGTAAACCCATCTTCCTCATGAATCATGGAAATAATGTCCTGTAAATACTCAGGCTAGGCCACATCACCTTCACCATTATACGTGTGAGTAGACAAGAGATAAAAAAGCTTCCCTGAGATGGAGACATCTTCACGATTCAAAAAACACCTTGGGAGAAGAAGAATGCAAGACTCCATTGAAATATATGCAAAGGTTCAAAACTGGATGAGAGGGCACTGCTTGTCATCAAGCCTTCCTTCTAGCACCATAAATGTTGATAGTGCTAGACCCGCCAACATCTCAAGGGTATCTCCCCGGTAAGAAGTCCCAATTACACCTCAGACCGTTTGGTGTAGGAGTCCTAGCAGTGGGTCGTAAGGTAATGCCTTGACTATGATGTTGCACAAACGCAAGTAAGATAACTCTGTGATTATAAAGGGCGTGAATGATGAAATGAGTCAAGGAATGAGTATGAGAGGTTCCAACACTTCAAAGGGAGAGGAAGGTGAAGGTGAGTTCCAGGTTGAAGGGGATCAGTCCCAACTTGACTGGGAACACACAACACAAAGAACATGCATAACTTCTAGTAGTGCAGTCGACACGGATGCAGTAGTCTAACATACAAGGTAAGATAACCTGAACAACACTCACGGATTATTCCGAGACGAGTGTGATGGTTGATATAAGAAGGTTGAGATAAAGGTATGTCTGGTGTCTAGCAGAGCAATCTACACGGATGGTGACAACATTAACAATATATGCAACACATTAATAACAAGATTCATATAATTTCATGTGAATCAGTTCATACACAAGTATCTAAGTTAAACAACATATATCATCAGAAAAACCGGAGCAGTCCAACTACAGTAACAACGTATGCATGAAAATGTGTTGGATTTATTATATAAATAAGTGTAAGTCACAATTATACAATACACCATGTAAAATTGCTAGCCCTATTAGTAGAACATTACATCCACGTCCTCTTGCTCCTCCAAAGAGATGTACTAGCTCCGTGTAGTGGAGAAGCCAAGGCGTGTTACAATACTGTCCAAGTCTTCTTCAAGATAGTCTTAGTAGAAGCTTGGCTGACCAAACACCCTTGCAATGAGTTATGAGGGACTATTTATAGCAAAGGGTGGGGTGACCCTTGACATTCCCCTTTGTGACAGTTCAACTACCCTCATGACTCTTCACCTACTCTATGACTGTTATATCCAACTATTGACACTCGACTTACACTTGACATGACTCAACATTACAATGCACATGTGCTCATGTGAGAAAACATGGCTTGAGTAAGCCTTGCAAGACATCACTGACACTCAGTTTGCTATGGTGAGACCAAGACTTTGACATGCTTATGATGGTGAAGCTGGTAAGCTAAGGCCAAGCTTGGTCGTCTGTGATGGTGTGCATGCACCTCATGGTGACATCTTGCTCAAGCGAACTCTTGCCTCCGTTGCAACCGGTGCATTGGTTCGGCCCCATTCATCCAACTCGTTTGCTAACATGTGCATGGTCTTCTTGGGTAAGGTTGAACCGGAAACACATTGATGCATAGTGTCTATGTTGATCTTCAAGTGTGTGTTGGTGGTCATGCACGTCAACTTGTTGAAGTGCATGTTCAGCCCCAGTCAGACTTGTTTCTTGTCTTCGCCTTGGTGAGTGTGTTGAATGGGTGGATTGCATGCATGCGCTCAAAGACATGCATGTTGTTGGATCCTTTTCATGCAGTCAAAAGAAATTCTCACCATGTTTTCTCTATGTCCGCTGCTGGGATGGATCCTTAACTTATACTGGTGCAGTTTCATCCATGATGCATGTTGCGCCCACTGTTGTTCATGTTCCTACTACAACTCATTGATCTGTCTGTGCAGCTTCATGTTCTTCCTGAGTTGCTACTTCGACAATGCAACTCCTTCTTTGTTCCATCTTCTCCCTTCAGAGGATCTTCATGTCGCGTCATCACTTCATGGTCTGTGTCTCCAAAGTTTCTTTCATTATCAGTGGATCTGCTTAATCTTGTAACTTCGCTTCACCTCTATGTTATCAACAACATTCCTCTTGCATTAGCTACATGTGTTGCATTCAGTATGCTACCTTTAGCTACTCTTCATGATGTTGCTTGCTGTGATGCTGCTACTTGATGTCTTCGTGAGTAGGTAAGCCCATGGACACTTGATCGACTACATCCCCAAGTGTGCTTTGAACGGTGTCTTCATCTCTACTCTCTTGGAAACCATTGTACCTGTACTGTTGAGAGGCATATGAAAACCTATGATACCTAGAGACATGGAAACACTCATATCAAGCAATCTGTTAGTCGAAAACTGAAATGAACATTAGAAATCACTTGCAACATACCTGGGTGAATGATCATGAAGGTTGCACAATTTTGGTCAGGAGGTTGAGAGATTGACTGCCAAGACTTCCCAAGGCATAGTCTAGGCTATTGGGAGACTATCTGACAATTGGAATTGCAAAATACACAAACTAGTTTGGCAGTTGGCTATTGGGGTTGTGGAATGCGTGATTCTAGCTAGGAAAGACTATTGGCCTAGGGACAAATTTGTGCAAATTTTTGGGCCAAGCAGCCACTGACCTCCAGAAATGTGCAATTCAGTCTAGGAGGTCAGTGCTGGGCTAAAATGCGCAAATCTGGAGAGGAAGGTGAGCCTTCCTTCTCCAAATTTCACAATGCAGCCTTGGTGAAGGTAGAGACCAGGCCAAGGTTGGCCTAACTCGCCAACGAGAAATTGAAAGAAAGTTAGTTGATGAAAAGCATGGTGACAATAAGTGATAGAAGAAGTGATAGACATTACATGAAAAACATGAATGGAGGATTGAGCAAACAGATGAACATGCATGTGGGTGAGGTCATTCACTGGTTGGGCGAATGTCCATGCAAAACAGTTTCACGCATGTGACAAGAGTGAGATAGCATTGAAAATTGAAATAGAGCTAGAATAAGCTAGAATATATGTGAACAGCAACAAGCATTCAAAGAAATCAAGCAAACAGTACTCATACAAGTGAAAATCTAAAAAATGACAAAAATGCAGAACAAGGCATGGGAAGTGAGCTTACCCTAGAAAAAGTTGAGTTGAAAGTTCCAATTACTCCTAGATGTGATGTGGGATGTCAAAGCTATAAGGCTGATGTGAGGAATGAGCTCTGCAGTGTCCACTTGATAAGTTTTGATAACATAGAGGTTATGACACACATGCCACAAATCTAGGGGAAGCGACACTTGGAGGGAGGCTTATGAATTTCTCCTTGCATGTAACCTCCAACTGCTAAACAAAGATCCCTGAAACAAGGGATTCCTTTGCATGTTGCCTTGGGAGAAGCACCCGCCCAGCAGTAGACTGTTAGAAGGAATTGCGCAATTCCTGGAGGGAACTACTGGTTGCCCTCCAGAAATGCGCAAATTTCACTTGGAATCTACTCAGATTGTAGCTAGACCAAGTTCGGATGAGAAGCCTATGAAAGGAAAAGATCAAATTGTGACTGATAGGATGCCTTTGAGCAAGAAAGACACTGAAGCTTGAGGACTTAACGAAGCAAGGCAAGTTGCTGTGAAGGTTGGTAGGGAGGCTCCAAAATAGGCTAAGGCAAAATTTTTGGAGGGTGGTTGTAGCCGCTACAATAGAGTCATGTTGGTCTTTGTCCACCTACTCCTTATTAGCTTGTTCCTTCTCAACATGAGCCTTCTCTGTGGCTACCTTCTTTTTCTGCGCAACTAGGTTATGTGTAGTCTGCTTAGCTACCTCCTTCATTTTCTTTGTGGCAGAACTCTCCGCAACCATGCTTGGTCCCACAACTAAGTCTAACGGGGCACACCACTCTGCAGGCCATCTAGATACCACCTCCTACACATCTATTTTTGTTACCAAATATGGCAAGTTATGCCATTTCTTCTTTAGATCATTCCATGCTTAGATATACACCATGTGGAAGTCAACCTTGAATTTTGCGTAGGCTGAAATTTGCATGAAAAAGGTTGGGACAACCTTGGACGCTGGTTAATGGCCATGCAAAGACTCGATTCCATAAGGACCCAAAAATATCTCCATTGCTGTAATTTGCGTGGGAATCGGGATCCTTTGTAGCCCATAAGGGAGCGAATTTCGTTGCCTCCAACAATCCTTCCTCAAGCAGAGGGAATTGTCTATGCTCTGGCAATTCCCATGCAACAAGTATAATCGACAACAACAACAAAGCGTAGTGGAATGGCTTGGTTTCATCTTGGGCCTCTTGACAGTTCTCTAGGAACTCTTGATAAAGGTATCTTGACCAATTAAACTATATGCCCTTTGCGCACTATGCAGCCAAGGAAACTACCGGCACCCGAACTTCATTCATGCAACATTTCCTCATCACCTTCCCTAATAAAGTTTGGGTGGCTAATTGGATTATTGGGTCTGTGATAGACAAGATAGAATACCCTCGTGACTTCTTCATGAGGTTGTAATCTCTCTTCATTCTTTCTGTGAGGTCTTTCTCCCTAGTCTTTCCTCCAAACTCCTTAGCTGGGTTTAGGCCTTCGTACAACAGGTGTGTGATTCTGTGAATTAGCATGTCTATAATCAGTATAGGCCCTCCTAGCCATAGACAGCCATCGTGCACCAATTTGAGAAGCTGGCACACATAGATTGTGTTAAGGGGGGTGCGGTGATAATGTGGAACCCATAGAAGATTGAGCAACCCTAATTGCTCGACACCGTGGACCCATTCCTTCGTTTCTAGTGTTGTAACACCTGTTTCTTCATAGTAAACCTTCCTCATATATTTATTTGTTGCCAAATGTGGGAACTTAGTGTGATCTGCGAGGTCCCAATCCTCCATTTTCAATAGTGGGATGTGTGCGAGCCGCGAACCTTCAAATGGGACCTGCTTAGGTAGTAGGGGCATGGAAATGGTAAAATTTTTAGAATCGGGTCCTTCATGACATTTTCTTTTCCCTTCTGTGGAGGGATATACTTAGGGAGCTGTTGGGCAACAGATCCCCCCATAGCAGGTTTTTGGGGCTTGTAGCCAGAGTTTTGGTCAATGTGATGTAAAGACCCCGAAATATGCGGGCGCGAAGCACGAGAGTCTAGGGTTGTCCTCCCTAAAATAATGTAATTTAATGTAGAGTGTGTCAGCCTACCCATGGTCTGTGGACCATGGGAATGTATAAATAGAGCGAGGCTCTAAGTGTAGAAGTCAGTATTTTAGTCTTGATCTTGAGTAATATGGGTTTTTGAATAAGGAATTCACTCTGAGTCTATAAGTCCAAGTCTTGGGTTGTAGTAGTAAGGAGAGGCTCTGTAGCAGTGTGTGTAGAGTCCTGGTAGAGTCCACATCTATGTGTGTAGACCCCTGTAGCTGAGTGCGCAGGGCGATGTTGGTATTGTATCGAAACAGAGGATTAATAAAAAGATAAGTTGAATCTAAAATATTGTGCATCTACTCGTAGATCTATGTTTTTATGCTTCTATTATATCTTTGCATCTCTTTACAGTTTATGATTCTGAGCACTTATTATGAATGTTGAATGATTGATGAGAATATTGGGCCCACATAATTAAGTTAAGATCTATAATAATAACACAGTAAGAACAAGGGATCTAGATAGCTCCTCTTTGCACTCTTTACAGAGCTACGTGAAGTTAGATGACTACGTGGAGCCGCGCAAGCATGCAGGATCAGTTCACGAACTTCCCAGCCTTCATCAAGACATCCCTAGGGTGCAGAAACCTAGTTCTAGCACCCTCCCATACTACCTCGGGTGAGACCTCAGTCCACTATTACCTAAAGGCCCGGTAGTTTCGGGATTTGTTTGGCTAAATCACTTCTGAACCTAGGTCAGGCTCCTACAAGCCAACAAATGGTTCCGTTGTTGGGACCAAGATCTGCCTAAGGGATGTCTGATGTTAGAACACTAGAATCCCACAAAGAAGGAAACTGAAGAGTGGTTGGATCAAAAGCTTCACAAGTTCATGACACAAGAAAATAGAACTCCGCAGATATCTAAGAAGAGGTGGCTGGATCACTACGTATATATGGAAATCCTTGAGATCTTCTTCACGTCCTTCTCTTTTGAACTGTATGAGTGGATCACGAGGTTAGCCGACAACCAAGGAAGGTACAAGCTCGATAAACCAATCATGTGGACTCTAGAGTTAGTGCACATACTAGAGGCATCAGAAGATAATATCGTGCGAGTTGTGGACCATTGGCTTGATTGGATAATAAGGGGATTTATCATTGAGTTCACGATAGACACAACCATGAGCTATAGTGAAGAGGAACGACGTTTTCTCAAGGGATCGCGAGGCAGGTACATCAAATCCCTGAATACCTGGATTAAGATGTTGTTATGTGAAAAGCGGGTTATGCAAATACATTAATGTTTGGAATGACATGGAGTGCAAAGATCTACAAAGGAATCGAAGGATTAGGAAATAGTCCCTTAATTTCACCTTCGCGAGATAGCGAGGAAGAGTGTGCTTGGGTTTCTCTGAGAAGTGCAGTCAGTTTGATAAGGCATCGCATTCCGCAGTTATCACCTCCACTTACACCATCACCTGCTTCACCTACTTCACCTCCATCTGCACCCACCCCACCCTCACCACCCCCATAGTTCACCATGGTGAGTGCAATCAAGCTACCCATATTTAGAGGAGTAGGGAATGAGGATCCGGACCAGTTCTGGTTCATGGTAAGAGCAGTGTGGGAAGCACAAGGAGTCACGGATGACAACATTAAGAAGGCCACATTAGTGATCGCACTGTAGGATCACGTGCTGACATGGTATATCAAGCACTCGAATGATCACCCAAATGCAGGAATAGCGGAGATCTAGAATGCGTTGAACAAATAATTTAGCCGGTTGAAATCAAAGACATAGTCAATCATCAGATTTAAAGAAATCACAATGCTTCCAGGCGAGACTCCCTAGGATCTAGATCAGAGGTTGAAGAGTATGATCTTTGAGGCTAATATGACGCTAACATATGCACAGCACCACGCATGGTTTGTGGCGTCTTTGACACCACACCTGAGGATGGTGTTGTCACAGTAGAAGCTTTCAACCCAGGTCGAAGCGTTGGAAATGGAGATGAGGTTGCATGAAACACCGATATAGGATCCGGGAGTGGGAGTCCAAAAAATCTAGGCACAACTATAGAATCTATGCTTGGAGATGCAGAGTTTGAAGTAGGATAGGGCACCAAGGCCAGAGGTGCGTGAAGAAGTGTGGTGCATAAAAATGCAGAGGCCAGGGCCATGACAAAGACCATTGTCTAGTATTCATGAATTGCTTGGTAGGAGGGGGGCCAATGTCATTGAGACTAGAGGCATAGGCAGGGCCAAGTACGAAACCCGCATTATGGAGCGTGATCTGCCAGATAGGAGGAAAGCACATGATGGATAATTGTCATTTGTTGTTGAAGTATACACAGACCCCCGGCAACTGTTTTGTAATTTTTGTAGATTAGTGGGCCACGATGAGCGTAATTGTCAGAGCTATGAGTTAATGATGAATCGGACCCCAGCCTATCGGATGCGGATAGAAACGCGAGCCCTCGACCCAGCAGGGAATGGTGTGTGGTGGAGTTCAAGGGCGAGGTCGAGGATGAGGTGGAATGGGGCCAGGAAGGGGCTGCGGACAGTTAATCTGTTACAATTGTGGAGGACCAGGGCACTATGCCTGTGATTGTACCAACTCGATGAGACTATCTTGTTCATACTTTGCTCAATTCGATCATGAAGCAGTAGATTGTCATACATTGATCACGCAAATGCACAAGAAAGGGGTACATTAGCCTACTCCGATGCAGAATATTCAAATGATGATGTCTAAACCGCATGAAGAAGACTCAAATGTGAATATGGTGCTCAGAAGCGGCATGACCACAAGGGAAGATAAGGGGAAGCAGCCCAAGGAAGATACATGGGTTCGCAAGGCCCCTACAAAGGAACCTGAGTTTGATGTGGAACATGCAAAGGAGACGTTTATGGAAGCTAAGAAGAGCTTCATGGAGGCCTCTACTTCGGGTAGTAAGGATCAACCAGAACCCAAAATGGATCCTTCTATGCTTACTACCTTTTTAGAGACATGCATGAAGCTGCTGCATGATAATAGGGTAGTTAAAGGACTACAAGAACTGATCACTAGGTGCGCAGGGTCGGGTGAACTACGCGTTGTTCGAAAACTGGGAAAGCGTACATTACGCACTGGAAGGGAAATGAGATTAACGGTGTAGATTAATGAATATGAAATGGATCAGGTAATACTAGACCTAGGTTCGGACGCGAATGTGTTACCAAAGCAGACATGGGAACGCATGGGCAGGCCCATGTTGCAGTGGTCCCCTATTCAATTACAGATGGTGAACCAACAAAAGGTCTTGCCCATGGGAAGGTTGCAAGGGGTAACAGTTGATATCGAAGGCGCGAGCATGTAGATGGACTTTGAGGTGATAGAGGTTGTTGAGGATAGCAACCCTTACCCCGCATTGCTAAGAATAGATTGGGCCACTGATATAAATGGAGTCATCAACCTGAAGAAGTGGAAGATGATATTCGAGAAAAAGTATCTATGCGTAGTAGTTCTACTAGATCTAGCCAAAGGAGTGCACTACACTGAACCTGTGCACGATGATGACAATGACGATGAGCTAGATTGCATTTACTAGATAATGACGCAAGACCAAGATCGAGTGAACCCAACTACAAATGGGAGAATCTCATGGGAGCATGACAGTTCTTGTACTTCAGATTCAGATGAAGAATAGAATGTTGGCAAAACTAGTTGCACAAAGTGACAATGTTGAATTGAAATATGATGATTAGATCCCTACATTGCATGATGACAAAAGCAAGGGAACTACCAACATATGATGGGAATAGGGGTGGATGAATTCTTAGACAAATTTGAAAGTACAGTACCAGAACAGCAACGTTACGGTGCGTTAGAAGGGGCATTGCATGGGACCCCCGCACGATGGTGGATTACACATCAGAAGACTACTGGAAACTGGTGCGAATGCCGAAAGTGGATGCACTGGCGGTTTGGAAGTCTCCAGTGTCGAACAAGATCCAGGCAACTAGGACAAAGCAGTTTGGGCACCCACCTATGTCGATGGGTGCAGATGTGCGATGTGCGAACACATCCTAGACTAAGGATCGAAAATCAAAACTAGATGTGGTGATGCACACCACAAATATTCCATGACAAAGTAGTCAAAAAGCTATGTAGAATCATGAACAGGGTTCACTAGGCGAGACAAACTAAATGGGACCTGCACGTATCAGCGGTTTGATGGGCCTATAGGGCCATAAGTAAAAACCGGAGTGCAAAAATGACCCCAACACTGATGAGAAGAGATGAAACAAGGAGAGCAGAGAATAATCCCTAGACCACAACTCCTGTAGTTGGGATAGGATGCAAAGGACCTGAGTAAAGGAATTAGGTAGTTACAGGGAGCCATTCAGTAAGGGAGATTGAAACTTCGCGAAATCGATGAAGATTGGGCACAGCTGAGGAAGAAAAGCATTACATTAGACTAAGAAATCAAAAAACCGAAAACCAAAGTTGCACAAGTAGGCCGCGCTGAGAAACTAAGCATGATGGGACAAAGTCTGAACAACCCTACTACTGCATTAGAAGAAGTTGTGACCCTGCTACCATGGTTGTGATAGCACCTTACTAAACATGGAAGCGTACCATACAAAGAAGAACACAATGCACTAACAGACATAAGTATAGTTGAAGGGTGCCTGTGGCTCGGGCTAGTAGGAAAAATGAAGCCTTGCACCGAGGGTGCGACCACCTGAGTATCTGTAGGAATCACAGTCTCAGTGCTCCAAATAGTTGAAAGAGAGCGCAGGACTATAAACAAGTCTATAGGAGAGATGCACAGGAGGGAGGTTACGTGCAGGGTCAGTATGCCATAAGGGTCGTGGTCACGCATAAGGGCTTGTGCTGCTGCGTGAGTAGGCTGGAAGGTGACTGTTGATGTCATTGTTCATGACAAGAGGTCCAATTTAAGGTAGAAGGGAGTGGGTGGCAGGCCATTAAGACAGGAATTAAGGGCTAGATTCAGGACGATCTGCTGCCAAGAAGGTATTAATGACTCAGAAGTGGAGGGAATGGTCGAATTCAAATTCAAACAATACTATTAAAGCCCTTAGGGTAGCCTCGAGGCAACACTTGGATGTTTAAGATTTGAGCCAGTACAAATCATTGAGAACCAAGAAACCTTGCCACCCATGAGTATGCGACTGAATAGATCCAGTGTAGACACAATGACAGCTGCGAGAACTAGAGTGCGATTCGCAAAAGTTACCCCAGAGCCCCATGTGATCTAGGAGGAGTCGAGAGAGGCGGAAGCTACACTAGAGATTCCAAAGTCCCCACGCACGTCGTGACCACATAAATACAAGAAGATAATGGGGCCAGTCTGGGTATCACCACGGAACCCATGATTTAATAAATTGTCAATGGAAGAGAAGGGCAAAGCCATCACCTTTGAAATAGAAAAGGAGGAGGAAGATTTGCAAGCCTTGATTACCAAAATTGAAGTAGAAGACGATGAGGTGGAGAATGTCTCCCAAGTACCTTCGACGATAAAGTTACCCCACTACATCCCCCCGTGGAAGGGGACAACCAAGATATCGAAGGACCTGGAGGCCATGACGAGTGCGCTCCAGACCCCACTCCTTCTAGATGAAATAATGTTTGAAGGTCCTAAAATGGGATTGGTACCTAATATAAAGTTCGAAGACTGAGACCTCGTGGACAGTGAGAAGTTCCACATTTGGCCGCGAAGAAATTACTGCATCAAAAATGGTTACGCGGTGTGGAGAAAGCTGGGTTACTCCATCTATGGTGGATACCCCACTACCACCATGCACCCATCACAATTTTTATCATCCGACAGCCGCTGTGCCTAGTACATGATGGGTATCTATGGCTGGAGGAGTTGATTCCCATCACGGTCAATTTAGTTCACCAGATTTCTTGGTTTCCATCAAAGGAAACAATCCCACAGCCATAGCAGGAAAGAGCAGCGACTTGGCCCTCGGAGAAGCTATGAAGGCCAAATATAAGTTGGAGAAGAGGAAGGAAGGTATGTAATAGTGAGCATCAAGGACCAAGGGGTGCATGTAGCCACCTAGTTGCTGGCTGGCAAGCTAATGAGGAAATGTCGTGCAGACGAAGTACCAGTGTCGGTTTTTGCATTGGTAGAACAATGCATGGAGGGGGTCTATTTCAACTGGGTGCAGTTTCTCTGTGATGAGTTTTTAACAAATTGTAGGGAGGCCTAGGAGTAGGGTAAGAATTTCCACTATGCGTGGTTTCTCTTATCCATATTTTTGGTTGTTGGGGAGCTGTCAGAAGACAGCCAGTTTCCCACCATTGAGAGGAACCTGCTTGAGGCTGTGAGGTACACCTCGCTCTGGGCAACGAAAGACATTACAAGGATTCGTGAAATAAAGGTGTTCTGGGTGTTCATGGAGGCAAGCATCTGAACATGGATCAACTGCAGGCTGCGCTTGTCCCCTACCGTATATAATAGTTTGAAAAGCACGACAAATTTCAAGGAGGATATTCATAACCTGTATATCTAGGCATGCAAGGATCCAACTCGAACGTGGGTAAAGCTGCCATTCATTGCAATAGATGATGCAATCTTCGATGTGATGGATTCATGGTCTCCAGAGTGGCATTCCCTGGACTTAGTAGAACTAGAAAAGATTGCAGCACAATAGTGGAAGAAGGAGACCAAGCTATGCATCGCGAAGTTGGCAGAGAGAAAGCACCAGGAACAGGAAGTGGCCACATAGCGGAAGGTGGCTGAGGCAGCAGCGACAGTGCAGACAGTAGAAACCACAACCATGCCCACCGAAGAGACTGGGGAAGGTTAGGAAATGTCCATGGAGTAGGACATATAGGCGGAGGTTGAGATAGAGGAACACATGAACCCTACACCAAAATCGACCTAACTCAAGAGGCCACACATCCAGGAGAAGCCAACCGCATGGAAAAAGACAAAGGCAACAAAGACCTCTGAGGGAGACCTTATTGACATGGGTGAACCAATTCGCGATGCCACCAAGGATGATTTCAAAGAATTGATGACTGAGCAGACAACTATGTTGGGGGCACTCAGAGCACAGTTGCAGGAATTACAAGTGCGACCCCCAGGAATAATGACACCACACTTTGCAAAAGGTTCATCCAAAGCTGAACAGATGTTGCATGCCCGTGCAACAAACACTTTGGTGTTACTAGAAGGCACAATTTTAGCAGAAGCCGAGGGTGACATGAGGGGCTGGGGGTTGAAATTAGCTGCCCCTCATAGAGAAACCCTATACCAGTTGCAGGATGGGGTAATAGCTGAGCTTCGTGCCAGGGAGGGTTACGCCCTCGAAGTCTTGAGCGAGCAGAAGTTAAATTTAGAACAGCTTAGCCTGTAGCGCGACAACCTGGTCTCGCAACATCAAGGATTAGAACAAGCTGTGTAGGAGGCTTGTAGTAGCATACCGGAGTTGGTCGTGCTAGCGGTACTCCCCACAATGGAAAAGATTCACCAACTAGCAACTGGAATCTGCAAGACCCAAGAGGAGGCCGCAAAGGTTCAGTTGGAGCTGAACTTGCAGATTGTGGAGCTGCAATTGAAGGCGCAACCCTCTACACCCCAGGAAATCAGAGAGTAGCACCACCGTGCCATTCAATCAGGGTTGGAAGCAATAGAGCATGACATACAGGACTACACGAGATTGTTGGATCAGTCACTCTTTACCCTCAACTCACTACAGGAAGACCCAATGCTACAAAGCTTAGAGATAGAAGTGCGGGAGTTTCAGTAGCCCTGTGACAATGTCTAGGGGACCACGCAGATGGTAGCCCTTACTCAGCGACTGGCCAAAATGAGGGAAGCCCAGGTGCTACAGAAAGAAGCAAGGCATAAAGCACGCATCCAGCCTTGGCTCGAGGAAGCATACATAGTCACCACCACAATCGAGGGAAATCTGGCCCAGATGTAGGATACATATGTGCTAAGGCAAGAAGGTGTGTCTAACAATGATGCATCAAAGAGTCGTGCACAACTGATACAGTGGAAACAGAGAAATGTGTGGCAGACGTCAGCGAAGCACAGAAGTTGTTGGGTGGACTCCGCTCGAAGATCATCGCACCAGCCGAGTGACTTGGGACGAGTCACGATGATTGTGTTGGGGGCCTGTTGGGCAACGGATCCCCCCATAATGGCTTTTTGGGGCTTGTAGCCCAAGTTTTGGTCAATATAATGTAAAGACCCCACAATATGCAGGCGTGGAACATGAGAGTCTAGGGTTGTCCACCCTAAAATAATGTAATTTAATGTAGAGCGTGTTGGCCTACCCATGGTCCGCGAACCATGGGAATGTATAAATAGAGTGAGGCTCTAAGTGTAGAAGTCAGTATTTTAGTCTTGATCTTAAGTAATATGGGTTTTTGAATAAGGAATTCGCTCTGAGTCTGTAAGTTCGAGTCTTGGGTTGTAGTAGTAAGGAGAGGCTCTGCAGCTATGTGCGCAGAGGCATGGTAGAGTCTGCAGCTATGTGCACAGACCCCTACAGCTGAGTGCGTAGGGCGGAGTTGGGATTGTATCGGAACAGTGGATTAATAAAAGGATAAGCTGAATCTGGAATATTGTGCATCTTCTCATAGATCTGTGCATTTATGATTCTATTATATCTTTGCATCTCTTTACAGTTTATGATTGCACGCACTTGTTATGAATGTTCAATGATTAATGAGAGTATTGGGCCCACATAATTAAGTTCACATCTATAATAATAACACAGTGAGGACAAGGGATCTAGATAGTGCCTCTTCCCACATTTTACAGAGCTACGTGAAGGTTAGACAACTACGCGGAACTACACAAGCGTGCAGGATCAGTTCACGAACTTCCCAGCCTTCATCAAGACATCCCTAGGGTGTGGAAACCTAGTTCCAACACCCTCCCATACTACCTCGGCTGAGATATCAGTCCGCGCACCGTGGACTGTTGCCAAAAGGGCCAGTAGTTTCGGGATTTGTTTGGCTAAATCACTTGTGAACCTGGGTTAGACCCCTACAAGCCAACAGGAGCCTTGTTATGCACTCCACTCCTTTAGCATCAATATCTTCTGTCCCCTGGCCTTCCTCTGCCTCTAGGTCAAGTACTTTCTAGGGCTGCTTATCTTTCTTCTGCGTCTGTGTCACAACATGCTTCCTTCAGGAGGCACGTACCTGCACTGGCTTTTTCTGCATTTCCTTGGGTGCAGGTTGCTTCTCTTTCATGGCAGGTTGTTTTTATTTTTCCATGGTTTTTTTTAGCTTGGGCAGTCTCAACGCCGTGGGTACCATAGGCGTAGCTTCTACACTGGATACTTTTGGTCTTGGAGCGTTGGATACAACTGCTTTCCAACTTAGGGCTTTGACGGGGTTGGTGGTAATCATTGTCTCCATAAACAACTCATGGGCTTCAAGAGAAATGTTTGTTTATGCCAGGAATTTTTCCCAAAATGCTCGACTCATAGGCGACAGATAGCGAAATACAAAAACAACTCTAAGAGTGCAAAGTGTTCTCTGTTCAACTGACACACTTAATTTATAGGGAGTTTTGAATTCAAATCCAACTGTTCCCCCCAAATTTTAACAATAAATGTTGTTTTGGTGGTAGATCTTCAAATATTTTTGCCTTAGATGTTGCCACCCCGCTCCTCTTAACCGTCCTCGGGCTGTCAAGTCATGAACAGTGATTCCAATGGTCACTTTTATGTTGTGTTGTGTGACACCTCCCTGCATGGCGCAGCTTCCTGTGCATAGCTTCATAGGTTGCAACTTTGTCACTTTCTGCACAGCCTTCTTGTTACGTTGTCCTCCAAATTGGGCAATATAGTTTATAGTCCCATGCTCCCTTGCAACTTCCTGGAGAACTAAGACTATCCTGCTGCCATATAGTCATTGTGCAAGGTCCCCCGTATACAATTTCAATAGGCTCCCAATCACTCTTCTCAGAAAAGGTTCCCCATTCAGCTTTGCAAGTTGAGCTACACTACCATCTATAATTTATTTGATAATATATTGACCTAGCCAATGCATATGGAATTTACCCAGAAATATGCTGAATTTACTATTATATAACAAGACAAGATCATTTACCTTGAACATGTGAAGCTTGATGTGGCAATCGCGCCATGCCTTCTCACGTTCCTTTTGTACTTGCTAATAAATCCTACCAAAAATTGATCCTCTTCAAGATCCATCAACTACATCAGTCATTCCTCCAAGGCCTTGTGATTTGCCATACCTGTGAGAGCTCCTATGCATAGACTAGGCACAATGTACTGCATTATCATTACATTTGAACAGTGTTTGCCCTGTCAACTTCTTGCAAGTAGTCCTATAAGCCCATAGTACTACGTGTACGTGCACATCTAGAAATTTCATTGTGTATTGCATATCTTCATCAACGCATCTCCAAAATCTTATTGAAGGATTCAATAGTTCCATTGGCCTGTGGGTGTTGCAATGTACTCTTCTGATGGTAGACCTGGAATTCTTCAGTCAGGGTGTTGATCGTGTCGTTTAGAAAGTGTGTACCCCTATCACTCATCATCACTTTTGGGCAGCCAAATCTAGTTAAGACATATTCAAATAAAAACTTTCTTATCATAGCCCCTATATAATCCTTATCCGACTGTGCTTCTGCCCATCTTGTTAGATATTTTGTCGCGGTGATGATATAGTGCGCACCAATTTTCTTCCCTGGGGGTTGAATCAGCCCAACAAAATAAATCGCCCATTTCTCAAATGGCTGTAGAGATACTTGAGGATGTAATGGCAATTCATCCCTTTGCGATGGTCTTCCCATTCTATGAGATACATCGCATGCCTTACAATACACCTTGGAATCCTTGTGCAATGTTGGCTACCATAGACTTGCACACAAAATCTCCTGCGCAGTCAACTTTCTTGCATAATGACCTCCTACAGCCCATCCATGAGCTTAAGTGAGAATGTTATCCCTCTCAAAATCTGACACATATCTTCACAATATTTTATTAGTACCCATCTTATACAAATGTCTGGCAATAACTAAAAAATCTACCGCGTGCACTACTAGTTCCTTCTTTTGCTGACTTGTATACCCTTTTGGTGCCATCCTCATAGTCAAGAAGTGAATAATATCTACAAAATGATTATCTGCTATGTGCACCTCAAAGAGTTGTGCATATGGCAACCCTTCCTCCAGATTGTTGGTCTCCTCTCCTATTTCGATCCATGATAGATGATCAGGTCCCGCATTCAACCTCCCTTGCTTCACAATTACTTCAAAGTCATACTCCTGGAATAGACTTAGAAACCATCTGCAGATCTTCCCGTGCAACACAGGCTTATTGACCAAGTATTTCAAGTAAGAATGACTGGTAAACATTTTGAATTCCCTCCTAACAGATAATGCTTGAACTTATGTAGTGCATACACCATGGCTAATCCTTCACGCTCAGTCATTGAGTAATTATTTTCGGCCTTCAATAATTTCCTACTAATGAAGCTTATAGGATGGTCCATTTCTCCATCACCAACCTATGTTAGCACTTCACTCGACGCAATGTGAGATGCATACACATGTATGTGAAATTCCTTCTTCCAATTGGGGAATACCAAGATCGGCGTAGTGACCATCTTTTATTTCAATACATCTAAGTTGCACTGACATTCTTCGTCCCAATAGAATGTTGCGCCCTTATTCAGCGGTTTCTCCATGGGTGCAGTAATCTGAGAATATGCTTTCATAAATTTTCTATAATATCCCATATTTCCTAGCGTCACGCAGCTACTTAATGTTCCTTGGGGTCTCCGGGTTCATTATCACCGCAATCTTTGCAAGGTCCACCATCAACCCTTGCTTACACACCACATGACCCAACAAGATTCCAAATGGAACATAGAAGATGCATTTCTCAAAATTCAGCGCGATCTGGTATTTGTGACACATATCCAACATTAGGCGTAAACTTGCTACATGGCACTTTACTAATCCAAACATCATCCAATCATCACAGTATACTTCCATGAACTTATGGATGAAATCCTTGAACGGGGCGATGACTACACAAGAAAATATCGCAGGCACATTCTTGAGTCCAAATGGCATCACAGTGTATTGAAAACAACCCCACTCTGTCGTGAAGGTCGTTTTTCTCCTATCCTCGGGTGCAATCTTAATCTGATGATATCTATAGAAACCATTAGTAAAAGAGTAGGCCTCCTTCCCTCCAACATTGTCTAGCACTTCATCTGTAAATGGCGTTGGGAATGGGTCATGGACACATGTGTCATTGAGCTTTCACAGGTCTATGCAAATCCTTATCTCACCCTTTTGTTTCTTCTCCTGAACCACCATCAGGCTCACCCAATCAGATTCTTCAATTGGTTCTATGATGCCTGCTTCCAACATCTTATCCAACCTTAGGCGAACCTTTTCCTTATATTTAGGAGTAAGGTGATACAGCCTCTGTTTAATAGGCTTCGCGTCCGGCTTCAGAGCAATTTTCATAACACTTGAATCTCCCACTATGCCTTTCAAATCCATAAACTTGGTAGGGAATAGATCCTGATATTCGTGGAGTAACTAAGCAAATTTGTCCATAGTAGTGTCATCCCAATAATCTCAAATATTTGCAAACTTGGGTTCTGCTTCAGTACCAATGCTTACTTTCTTTTTCTTCAACAACGTAGTGATGTCTAGGTTGTCTATTTGTGGACCTTTGACTTTGTGATGCCCTTCTACCTCTATAATATTAATGTTTCTTGGATCTTCATCCTCCTCTTAAGAGATCACATTATAGTATTCCAACGCATGGCGCAGCTGGGGGCTCCAGTCTGGCTGGACCCATTCCATAGGTTCTTGCGATGTTTCGAAAATAACTACCTTAATCTCCTATAGAGCTTCATCAATGCTGGTGAATCCCTCTTCAAAGATGAAGGTTAATAACAACTCTTCCCTTAATATATCCCACTTTGCAGTGCCATGGCGAAGCTCCATTTTGAGATACCAGTTCATGGGAATTGTATCCAAAGTATGGAAAAATATGTGTACCCACTCCAGTTGCAGCTCTGTTATCCATGATTTAGTCCATTTTGCTAAGTGGTCACGCAGATCATCCTTCCCGTTATGTTTCTAAGTCAATCGAGCATTAGTACTCCCAAATTGTAACCACATCATTCTTCTATAGTCTCGCAATCCATCAAAAATATATTTGTGCGTACCCCACCATTGTGCAAGCATAGTGCGTAGTGCCAAATCTAATGCTTGGAAGTAGTGGTCCTCTGGGACTTTTCACTCAAATGCATCCAAAAACTTATCTATGTCAGTAAAACCATCATAATAGGGTAATTTCCTTACCTCCAACGAGACACATTGTAGCGACTTTATCATCATATTGCACCGTAGTGTGGATACTTCATGCAGTCAATTCTGCCAATGTTCCAACTCTTCATTTGAATCAAAGGTACAAGAACTTTCACACTCCCATGCAATCTATCCATCTGTCATTGGGTTGATCCAGTCCTAGTGTTGAGCTATTATTTTGTAGATCTGAACTAGTTCATCCTCACTTTCTTCATAATCATAGACTGGTTCAGTATAATGTGCCCCTTCTGCAGGGTTCAACTGTACTAGAACCCGAAGCGATTTCTTTTTAAATGACATTGTCCTCTTCTTCAGATTGATGAGCTTGTTCATGTCAATGGCCCAGTCAATTCCCAGGAGTGAAGGGTATGGATTACTATCATCAACGATCTCTATAACCTCAAAGTTGGCCATCGCATTCGCACATTCTATATCAACTTTTACTCCATATAAGCATCCCATAGGGATGATTTTCCGTTGGTTTGCCATTCTGCGCTGAATTGGAGACCACTGCATCACAGCTCTCCCCATTCTTTCCCATGTTTGTTTTGGAAAAATGTTTGCATCAGACCCCAAATCCAAAATGACCTGGTCCATCTCATAATCACCTATCTACGTAGTGAGTCTCATCTCACGCCCTTTTCTTGCTTTATGTTTGGAAATTTTTATGACCAACTAGTGTCCATCAAGGCCCTTCTCATTTCTAGCGCATTTGTTTATCAACTTCTGCAGGCCTTCCACAACTTTTCTATCACACAACAGTTTTACGTAGGTCTCCAAAAACGTAGTAAGCACAGAGGGGTCAATCCCTGTAGGTGCGTTGGTTTCTTGTACCTTGTCCTGACTTTCTGAGGTGGACGCCTCAGCAAAGATTTTCTTGGCCTCCGTAAATGTTTCCTTCACGTGATTCAGATCAAAACCCACTTCCTTCTCTGGGACCTTACAGACCCATCCATCCTCTTCATATTGTTTACCTTTATCATCGTCAGCTGTTATTCCACTTCTAAGCACTATATTCACACTATGATCCTCTTTGCGGGGCTCAACTCTCATCATTTATAAGTTTTGCCTAGGGTGCTGAGGTGGCACTTTCTTCTCCTGCATCTTGGCTATTAGCACAGGGCATTCTTCTATAATATGGTCAAAATGGCTATAGTATTGACATGACGGGAATGTATGATTCTGACACTCCCTCGCGTAGTGCCCGTGTAGTGCCCTCGTTGTCCGCAGTTGTAGTAGATGACCTGACCATAGCCTCTACCAGGCCCTCCTCCTCGTCTGCCCCATCCTCATCCTTGATAACCTCCGTGTGTTCCTCCAATACCCTGTTACGGAGGCAAAGTTTCTGCCTGCATCCAGTATGTAGGTGTTCATTCCATCATCAGCTCATAACTGTGATAGTGGCGCTCATAGTGGCCCACCTATTTACAGAAGTTACAGAACAACTGATGGAGTGTCTGAACGAACTTTTGAAGTAGATGACAATTATTTGTCGCATGTTTTCCAACAACCTAACAAATAGTGCACCATAACACAGCCCCCACGCTCAGCCCTGCTGGGGCTTCTAACTTTAGGGGAATTGGTCCCCCTCCTGTAATATAATTCGAGTACATGGGACAATGGTATTTATCATGCTCCTAGCTCTTTCACTTCAGTCACTAGACTTCCACATGCACTTCCGGTTTAGTCTCCTTGTATTTCTTCAACACTTGTATTTCTAGCTGTAGGTTCTGCAACTGGGAGTGGATCTGTTGTACCCCCAAGGTTGCATCCTGAATAGGCATTGCATGCAACCTCATTGTGATTTCTAAGGCTTATGCTTGTCTTCCTATCTTCTGCTACAAAAGAGCAATTCTCAGGTGGGGCATCAACGAAGCTATAAACCATTCGCAATGTTGAGTATCTGTGAGCTACATGTTAGCTTCTCGAATATGATGCTTCAATCTTTGATCCAATTCCCAAGGCATCTCATCGACCCTCATAATAATTTCCTTGAATCCAATTACTGACTGCGAGTCAGACTTAGGCTTACTAAACTCCTTATTGAAGGCTGCCCTAATTTCTGCCAGCGATGCCAAAGGATTATCAGAACAACAATTAATATACGAAGTCAGCATGCGATCCTGTAGAGAGGTAACTAATTATACCTTCTTTATATTGTCATCAGTAATTTGTTGTGTTGTCCACACAACATTCGCAACAAAACAAAACTACTCTGTATCTTCACTCCTTTTGCCTTTGAAAATCGACAGCTTCATCGTATTCGCCATGTTGAATGGAGGTGGTGTGGGCGAAGGTGTATGTGGTGGAGGTGGGGGTGGAGGTGGAGTGGATGGATGATGTTTTCACGGAAAGCCCTGCGTTATCAACTAGACAACACTTCGCAGTGAAGCCTGTACCGCTCCTTCGTTGTCGCTCGAAGGAGGTCTGATCAATGGATTATATTCTGGACCTAATATCTCTTGATCTATAAAGAGTTTTCCACTTCGCGTAGCTCCGAACATCAAGGCAATGGCATGACCCATTTTTCACATAACAACATTTTAATCTGGGTATTCAAAGATCTTAAATACTTACCTTGCAGTCTTTTGAAAAATTGTTGCTCCACTTCGCTGTAGTTGGATGACATATCAACTAAAAATTATGTAACAAATCCTCCGAAAATACGATAGAGCCAATGATCAACAGCCCGTGTGATCTTGTTTTCATATGCTTCTAATCGTCACACTAATTCAGGAGTCCATGGTATAGGACTATCAAGCTTCCACCTTCCTTGGTTGTCTGTCAATTTAGTCGAACATTCATATAGCTCAATGGGGAAGGTGCTAAAGAAGATCTCGTGTATTTCTGTATACAGATACCTGTTCAACCAATATTCCTTTGACAGGTGCAGATTCTTGTTTTCTTGCATTGCAAACTCATGAATCTTCATATCCAACCACTTTTCAATTTCCTTCTTGGTGGGATTCTAATGATGTGACATCACACATCTCTTTCAAGCAGATCCCAATCCTAGCAACAGAACCATTTGTTGGCTTAGGGGGTCCTGACCCATGTTTAGAGTTAGTTGTGCCAACCAACAAATCCCTACACTACTAGACCTTTCGGCAACAACCTGTGTAAAGCAGGCTACAGTCTCACCCAAAGTAGTATGGGGGGATGCTAGAACCATTTTTCTGCATCCAAAGATTAGTGTGATGTCTTTAGCAAATCAGATATGCCTTCGTGCAGATTTATACACTCTTAGGGGTCACTACTGCAACTCTGTCCAGATGGTCTTTAGACCTTCGCGAAGATCTATAATTAGTCTTTGCAGACCTTTAACAATCAATCTATCTACTTATGTGCATCAGAAAGTAGTCCTAAATTAGGTTTCACACAGATTTACTTAAGTTATTAGTAGACATTAGAGAATTCATTAGAATCTTCACGAAAATACATAAACATGCTTTGCGTACAATATTAACACTTAATGAAGAGAATCATGCAACATTTAATCAATAATTCATAAAATGCATTATTCATACACAACATATAGCCTTTAATGGAAACAGGGATAAAAACAACATAAAATTTGAAACGGGAACTGATATTGTTACCCATTTTGTAGAGAGAGCAAAAAAGTGACCCAATTTTGAAAAGGGGCAATGCAGAACACATATATTTTTTAGAGCATAGTTTTTGGCACTTTAAATAACTGATATGATTACCCATTTCGTAGGGGTAGTAAAAACATGACCTGATTTTGAAAAGTGGTGATGCAGAATACACTTCTTTTTTTCGGAGCATATTTAATTTTCTTATGTATCAAATATGAATATTTGTTTTTAAATGTTAGTGATTTTCATGCTGATTTTGAAACGTGTTGATGCACCATACTTTTTTTCAGAGGACTTAGTTTTCACACTTTAAAAATTATTATGTCCAATTTTTTTTGAAATTATGATTACTTAATGAATTTTTAAGTTGTTTTATTTTTATTTTTTTAAATGTTGATTACTTAAAGAAACAAATATATAAAATATATAAAAATAAATAAAAATAAATAAATAAATTTCTCATAAACCATAAAAAAATTTGGAAAAAAAAAAAAATTTAAGAAAAAAAATAGAAAATTAAGTAAAAATAGAAAAATTTAAAAAAACATTAACAAAAAATAGAAAAAATAAAAAATAAAAAACAAACTAGATTAAAAAAAATAGAAAATTAACCAAAAAAAACTAGTAAAATTAATATTAAAAACATTTAAAAAAAAACAAAAAAACCAAAAATAAACTCAAATTATTAAAAAAAAAACAACGAACACACAAAAAACAAAAAAATTATATATATATATATATATATATATATATATATATATATATATATATATAAAAAAAAACATTTAAAGTTTAAAAAGAAATATTTAATTTTGATTTAAAAAAATAAAAAATTATTAAGCCCTAGCTCTTTTATTTAAAAACAAAAAAAATTTAAAATTTAAAAATTTTAAACATTTTTCTTTAAATTTTTTTGTCTAAAAAAAAAAAATTGTTTTTTAAACAACTTTTTTTTTATTAAAAAAAAAAAATTAAATTATTTTTTAAACATATTTTTTTATTTAAAAAAAAAGCAATCAACATTTTTTTTCATTTAAAAACAAAAAAACAATTAATTTTTTTTAAACATTATTTTTATTTGAAAAAAAAGAAAAAATTATTTTTTAAAACATTTTATTTTATTTAAAAAAAAAAAAAATTAATTTAGCCTCTGCCCCCTGGCCACCCATGATGGCGCGGCCTTGAGCAGAGGGGTCTGCATGCAGACCCCTCCAACCAGGGTCGTGCCACCACAGGCAGCCAAGGGGTGGAGAGGTGATTCATGCAGACCCCTCCGCCCAGGGCCTCGCCACCATGGGCGGCTGGGGGGTGGAGAGGCAATTCCGGGAATCGCCTCTTCCCCCCCGGCCGCCCATGGTGGCGCGGCCCTAGGTGGAGGGGTCTGCATAGCCGAGGGGTGAAGAGGCGATTCCCAAAATCGCCTCTCCACCCCCCAGCCGCCCATGGTGGCAAGGCCCTAGGCAAAGGGGTCTGCATACAGACCCTCTACTCATGGTCGCGCCACCACGGGCAGTCGGGGGGCAGAGGCTAAATTTATTTTCATTTTTTTATTTTTTGTTTTGTAATTAAAAAAATGTTTAATATATATATATATATATATATATATATATATATATATATATATATATATATATATATAGATATAAAAAAAATGTTTAAAAAAAGCGTTTTTAAAATTTTAAATTTTTTTGTTTTTAAATAAGAGAGCTAGGGCTTAATATATATATATATATATTAATCAAAAATAAATATTTTTTTGTTTTGTTTTGTTTTGTTTTTTTTTTCTAATTTGAAAAGATATATATATTTTTAAAATTTTCATATTTATTTATTTATTTTTATAATTTGAGTTTATTTTGTTTTTTTAGTTTATTTTTAAATGTTTATAATTGTTGAATTGAGGCTTCTGTGATCCATAATATTTATAAGTAGAACTTCGGCGTAAATCACATAAAGAGAGACATTTGTCGACGCGTTTCGAACCAACCAGTGTGGCTCATCGTCAGGACAAGTTGAAGAAACAGATCCAACTTTGCATGTTAAATAGTCTGAGCAGAGCCTCCAACGGCTATCTTCATTAATGGCTAATTTTGACTAAGGGACGGTAGTCAAAAAGGCAAAAAGATCATTTAATGGGAGTTAGTTATAGATAATATAAAAGAAATAATTCTAGAAGTTGACTACGTTAATAGTTTATTAAAAACCGTGACTTATATGGGAATTAGTTAATTTAAGGACCTGACATCTATATATATATATATATATATATATATACTAAAAAATGTAAGGTAATTTCAAGAAAATAGTAGTTATAATAACTATATATTCCTAGAAAGATCAACTTAAATAGATTAAATATATATATATATATATATATATATAATATAAAATACAAGTTAGGGAAAGGTATAATCTAAAAATTCAATAAAGAGGGAATTAAAGACTAATATATATAAAAATATATAAAGTAGGTTAGTTAGTTAAAATGAACTAATTTTATATGATGATTACTAATAAAAATATAAATCCAAAGGAGATTAGTTATATAAAAGATACATATATTTATGTATATAAGGTAACATTATGGTTATAGTAATTAAATATTAATACTCAATTCAAAAAAGAAAATAATAATAATAATAATAATAATCAATAAATAAATAAATAATAATAAAAATAATAATAATAGTTACGATTATATTCATTAATAACCAGCAGGAAGAACTAAAGGAAAGAACGCCTAACGACAAAGAAGGAGAAGGACCCGAGAAAGTCAAAAACAAGAAGGACAAAACCCTAATGAAAGCAAAGAAGACGACAAGGGGGGAGGGGGGAAAAAGGAGGAAGACTAGGATGAAAGGGCAGGGATCCAACATCTACTGATCTTCCAGCCGTCATCTCTATTGAGATTGTTTGGCCTTCTTTCAATCTCAATAGCTTCCCTGAATTTTCGATGATGGAACTGAGCAACTTTGGCGACAACCTTGGCCTCCTCAATACACACCTGATGCTTGGTCTTTTCCACATGCTCCGCCAATGCTGAGGACTTGGATCTCCCATGTCTTAGGTCGGCAGCATGTTCGCTGATCCTCTGATGGATGGACCACCCTGTTTCCCCAATATAGGGGGGGGGCACAAGAACAAGGGATCAAGTAGACACCCTTCATGTCCTTAGGGTTAATGGGATCTTTCACTGATCGAAGGGAATTGCGAATGGTGTTGAGGGGCCTAAAGGTTGAGGGAATCTCATACCTCTTAAGGATCCGAGCAATCTTGTCCGTGGTCCCCTGGACATAGGGAAGATGGACACCTAGACGGTGCTCTTTAGGCTCTTTCTTAATTAACACATTTTTAGAGGCTTTACGGAAAGCCTTCTGACCTAGGCGCCTACTATATCCATTTTCCACAAAGACATCAAGGAGATGGGATCTTTCCTTATCAAAGCTCTCACTATCAGAAATCCTAAGGGCACAAGTAGCGAGGGTGTTAAGAATACCCATCTTCTGAGCAGGGAAATGATGGGAATCGGCATGAAGATACTGCTCAGTGTGCGTTTTCTTTCGGAACACAGAGTGAGAGAGATAGCCATCCTTATTCTTGGATAAAAGAATGTCCAGGAAAGGGAGGCAACCGTTGACCTCTTTTTCCATGGTGAACTTGATGGCCGAGGACTGGCTATTGAGGTGATTAAAGAAGTGATCCAGCTCCTCTGGACCATGGGGCCAGATGACATTAGTGTCATCTACATACCTTTTCCAAAGCTTGGGAAGGAGACGAGACGATGCTAAAGCTTTGGCTTCAAAATCTTCCATAAAAAGATTCGCAACAATAGGGGAAAGAGGGGAACCCATGGCAACACCACATGTCTGCTCATAGAACTCACCCTCGAAACAGAAGAAAGTGGAAGTGAGACAGATCTCCACCAGATGCGTGGTATCGGGATCTGTTAGGCGAAAGATCACTTCCAAGGCCTCCTTTATAGGGATGCAAGTATAAAGGGAGACCACATCAAAGCTGACGAGAATGTCCTCAGGGCCAAGCTTAATATCTTTAAGCTCCTTAATGTAGGAAGCAGAGTCTTTCATGAAGGACTCAGTGCGGCCAACCAGGGGCTTAAGTTTAAGGGCAAGGAACTTAGCCAGAAGATAGGTCGGACCGCCAATGGTATTGACGATAGGCCTCAGAGGAGCCCCTTCCTTGTGAATCTTCGGTAACCCATAGATTCTAGGAGCAATGGGATTGCTCTCAATGAGCTTGTGGCACAGGGAACTCACCGAGTTATTCGATTTGATGGCGAGAGCCACAGTCCTAGAAATCTTCTTCAGAGGGTTCTTGGGCAGTTTTTTATAACTGCCACTATTGTGAAGATGATCTAACATCTTCCTGCGGTAATCATCCTTGTTAAGGATGACCGTGGCTCCTCCTTTGTCCGCTTTCAGAACTACAATATCTTTGTTCTGATTTAAGGATTTTAGGGCAGAGAACTCCTCATTGCTGAGGTTCTTCCGAGGGGGCTTAGCTTTTCTAAGGACGATAGCACAATCCTGTCTAATAGTGTCCTTGATCCTATCCGGAAGATCTCTAATCCCATATTCCACGTCGCAAATAATGTCATCCACTGGGATATTTCTAGGGGCAAGGGCAAAGTTTAGACCCTTGCTTAAAAGGCTAAACACAGCAGGGGAGAAAGAAAAGCTAGAAAGGTTAATAACCTTATTATTCTTGGAAGGAGGGGGAATCTTATTGTTATGGTTAATGATAAGAACTTCCTTGCCATTATGGGGAAAAATATTATTATTAGTATCACAAAAGTTGATATTATTATTGTTATTATTATGAGAATTATTATTATCTTTATTATAAGAATTATTGTTATCAATATCATTAATATTGTTATTAATATTATTATAATTATCATTATTATTCATGATACTATTATTATTTTCATGGGTAATATTATAATTATATAAATAATTATTAATAATATTATAACTATTATTACAATCCTTATTATTCATAATATTATTGAACTTATGCAAATTATCCTTATTAATAATATTAACACCCTCTCTTAGGCACGATTGGCTCCTTGCGGACTGGCTGAGGAGGGGTTTAATAATATCATTACTCTTATTAATATCACGGCCATTATTAAAAACCGAGGGGCTAAGACTATTAACGTCAGACCACCCACCATTGAAAGACTGCCGCTGGCATGCAGAGAAACAGGAAAGATCAGTCTCATATGAAGCCGAGATCGAGCCTCCTTCCCGATCAGCGACATCACAGTTTCTGTCCAGAAGCAGACCCTGATCCTGGGATGGTGAGCGAGAACTCTCGTCACTCCGTTCCACCGCGCCATTGCTCAGGTCCATCGAACCATGCAGATCACGCGGAGACAAAACCGAATGATCACCTTGGTCAGCAGCTTCCCTACACCGGATGTTATTATAATCCTTATTATACATGATATTATTCAACTTATGCAAATTATCCTTAATAATAATATTAACACTCTCTTTATGTGATTTACATCGAAGTTCTACTTATAAATGTTTTTAATATTAATTTTACTAGTTTCTTAATTTTTTTTTTGTTATTTTCTATTTTTTTTAATCTAGTTTGTTTTTAATTTTAATTTTTAATTTTTTTCTAGTTTCTATTAATGTTTGTTTGTTTGTTTTGTTTTATATATATTTTAAATTTTGTTTTTTTTCCAAATTCTTTTATGGTTTATGAGATACTTTTTATTTTTATTTTTTTGTCTTTTTTTATATATATTTTTATAATTGTTTTTTTAAGTATTCAACATTTAAAAAAAGAAAAATAAAACAACTTGAACTTTTTTTTTGATGGTTTAAAAGATATATATATATATATATATATATATATATATATATATATATATATATATATTTAAATATGTTTTTCTTACTATTTACTTGTTTATAATTTTTAAGTTTTTTTAATTCTTATCTTTTATAGGTTAAATTTTTTTTTTTGACATTTTTATGATTGATTTTTTTTTTAGTATATATTTTAATTTATGTTTTGTTATTTTTTAAATTTTTTTTCTTTTGTATTTTTTCATTGTTTTTATTTTTAATTTTGTTTGATGTTTTCATTATTCTTTTGAAATCTTAATGTTTTTCGGGGTTATGATAAAATCTTTTACGCCATTATTTCTAAATGTTGAAATGTTACCCTTGAAAAAAAAGTGTTATCCCAGCGTTAACACTTTTGGTTTTGAGGGTATTTTTTGCACAGAATTTACCATTGAAAAAGAAAGTGTTATTCAAACACCAACACTTTTCATTTTGAGGGTGTTTTCTAGACAATTTTGGCACAAAAAATTGGTTTTCACCGCCATTTTTAAAGCATGTTGAAAATTTACCCTAGAAAAAAAAAGGTGTTATTCGAGCATCAATACTTTTTGTTTTTATCACTATTTTTGATGTTGTTACGGGGTTTTTGGCTGGAGTTCTCGTTTTGAGTTTATAATTCTTGTTTCAAAGTTTGCATTGTTTAAAACATATATACATTCTTTGGTAACTATCTTTATTGATCTTTAGTTCAGGATTGCACACTCAAAACTACCCTGCCCACTCAGCTACAGGGGTCCGCGCACTCAGCTGCGGACTCTACGTAGGCCTTTGTGCACTTAGCTATAGAGCCTTTCTTCTCCTATCTGAACCACTTCTCTTTGTTATAACTTCTCTTCTATTGACCCATCGCTTATCATCACATGCCTTAGACTCTCTAAGACACACCTATTTATAGCCTTTTACATACAATGCCATGGTTCACAGACCATGGGCGGATCTCAAAACCGATTCATACTTTACATAAACAAGCGGCTAAACCCCTTTAAATGCTAATCACCTACGTGCTCCGCTTCCACAAATCATGGAGACTTTACATTTATTACAAAAATGTAACAAAACTTGGGTTATCTTAACCCCAAAACTGACCCAGGTGACCCCATCCCAACAGGCCCCCAACACAAAGATCGTGACTCACCCTCGAGTCACTCAGCTGGTGTTGAGATCTTACTGCGAAGATCCCCCAACTCCACCTTGATCACTGTGAATTCAGCAATGCTCTTAGTTGTTGCCTACTTGACTTCCTGAACTATTTTTTTTGTAACTGGTCCTTCTATGACCAGATCATCTACTATGTCTGTTGCAAGCCTTTAAGCTTATCCTAAATAGTAGTCATGACTTGGTAAGCTTATTCTAACCATGGCTGCAACCTATCCTTCATCAAGACCTCCATTTTCTACACTTCCTCCACCTGTGCTAGGAGTTTCTTTCCTTCCTGTAGTTTAGCAAGGCGCTGCACTAGTGCTATGGAGTGCGCAGTTGCCCTGACTTCATCGTATTGCCACTGAAGCTCCCTTATTTCTGCATTCAACGTCTGCAGGTTTGGATCCTCCTGCATATTGGTCACGAACTCCATTGCTTGCTCGAACAATGTTGTATAGTCAGCGACTCTGGCATCTAGGGTGGCCATTCCTTCCTTTATCGCGGCTCCATGTTGCTCCTAAACCTTAGGCAGATTCGTGGGATGCAACTTTAACTGCAAATATGTGATCTTCATATTGAGCTCAAATTGAACTCAGCCAACCTAGGATCTAGCTTCGCACACACCAGCAACTAGTTTTCCAATCTTTGCTTCTGGCTTTGCATCCTTTGGGATGTGAAGTTCAGGCACTAATTTGCAGGCCTCCACTACCACTGACTCCAGTCGTGAACTATGCGCCCGTAGTGTCTCATTTTCCTTCAGAACTTGCATCTTTTCAATGAACAATTGTTGATTATTGACTTTGATTTCACTGACAGCATTGAGTGCATGTTGTTCCCTGATTCGAATCTCTTCCATGACTCCCTGTAGTAAGGCATGCAGTGAATCAAGTGATATCGCAACAAGGTTCAGTCCCATTTTGGTGAATTTGTCATGGAATGCGTGTTTCTCATCGGTTTCGGCGTGGATGAACCTTCAGGCAAGGGGAAGATTCTTACATCCTGTGGCCAGCCCATCTCCACGACTGTAATTTCACCCCGTGCCAAGCTGCATTGTGCGTCGCTCTCTTTCCTCACATCTTCTTGGATCTTGGTTGCTTGGAGGTGGAACTCTTAGATAGCCATCTAAACACCTCCCGATGTTTGCATGTACTACTGCTCAAACTATTACAGCACTTCTGTTGTGGTGTCCCTGGCTTTATCACTGATCTCATCAAGATCGCTTTCTATTAATACCAAGGGATCGACCTATGTTTTCTCAACATTCTGTTTTTCCGTGATCCACATTGCTACTCCAGGTCATTACTTTTCAAAATGAAGGGTGTGCATTACCCTTCCTCATCTCCACCATCTTGTCCTGTAAGCTCTTCTGTCTCTATTTCCAACGAAAGTGACTTGTCACCTTTTTGGAAGTCGTGTTGGTCTTTTTCCTCCTAGTCCTTATCAGCATGTTCCTTCTTAACACGAGCATTCTCTATGAATTCCTTCTTTTTCTGCACGGTTAGGCTTACATGTAGCCTGCTTAGATGCCTCCTTCCTTTTCTTTATGGCAAAACTCTCCATGCTCATGCTTGGTCCCACAACTAATTCTGATGGGGTGCTCCACTCTGCAGGCCATCTCAATACCACCTCCTTCACATCTGTTTCTGTTACCAAATATGGAATTTCATGTTGTTTCTTCTTTGGATCCTTTCGCGCCTGGATATACACCCTATGGAGGTTAGCCTTGAATGTCACGTAGGCTGAAAACTGCATGAAAAAGGTTGGAGACAACCTCGGACGCTGGTTAATGGCCATGTGGAGACTTGATTCCATAAGGACCCAAAATATCTTTATTTCTGTAATTCACGCGGGATCCTTTGTAGCCCATAAGGAAGCGAATTGCGTTGCCTCTAGCAATCTTTCCTCAATTAGAGGGAATTAGCTATCCTCCAGTGATTCCCATGCAACAATTACAATCTATAACAACAACCGAGCATAGTGGAATGACTTGGTTTCATCTTGGGCCTCTTGGCAGTTTGCTAGGATCTTCTAACAGAGGTATCTTGACCAATTAAACTGTACGGCTGTTGGCTTGATGGGGCCTGACACAAGTTCAGAAGTGTTTTAGCCAAAGAAATCCTAAAACTACCGACCCTTTTGGAAACAGTCCACGGATCGCGGACTGAGGTCTCACCTGAGCTAGTATGGGAGGGTGTTGGAACCAGGTTTCCGCACCCTAGGGATGTGCTTATGAGGTCTGGTAAGTGCGCAACTTGAGCCTATAGACTGCGCAATCATCTGTCTATGAAACTACCTTCGCTCGGCTAGGATGATGAGTGTAAATGTTCTTTACCCTTTCCATGCTTAGTATTATTATAGATCTTGAATTAAGTTAAGTAGGTTCAATTCTTTCCTTTACCATTCAACATAAATAGACATGCGTGCAACCATAAACTGTAAACAGATGCATAAACAGAAACAGAGCAACAAATAGGTGATATTCCAAAACCAACTTATCTTTATTAATGCTTCTTCAATTTACAATCCACTTCCTACCCTGTGCACATAGCTGCAGGGGTGCACGCACATAGCTGCGGACTCTACTAGGCCTCTGCGCACACAACTGTAGAGCCTCTTCTACTACTATGACCCGCGACTCATACTTATAGACTTAGATCGAATATTACTTTCAGAAACCCATACACTTCAGATCTGAACCGAAGCTACCAAAAAAGTGCCTTCTACACCTAGAACCTTGCTCTATTTATACATTCCCATGGTCCACAAAACCATGCACATGCCGACTATTTTTCTATTATCTTACATTATGTTCAGGTAGACAACCCTTTGACTTGACATCTTGTACTTTGCGCTCCATGCACTTTGCGGAGCCTTTACAATACCATTACCAAAAATTGTGGGCTTTAAGCCCCAAAACTGTTATGCGAGGGATCTGTTGCCCAACAGGCCTCCAACATAAACATTGTGACTCGTCCTGAATCACTTGGTCGGTGCGGTGATCTTTGCACGCAGTTCATCCAGCAATCTCTACACTTCACTTACATCCACAACACATTCTTAGCTTTCTGATGTACCCGTGCGTATCTCCGATGTTTCACTGTTAAGTGCAAGTCCTTTCCTGAGTGCGTATGTGCCCTGCATGTGTGCCAACTTTCCCTTGATCTTGGTGGTGACTGTGAATGCTTCCTCTAGCCAAGGTTGGATGCATTCTTTAAGCACTACTTCTTTTTGATGCACGACATTCACCTGGGCCTTTAGAGCCCAGGCTTCCCTCATCTTGGCCAACCGCTTAGTAAGGGCGACCAACTGCGCAGTCCCCTGGACATTGTCGTAAGCCTGCTGTAACTCCTGCGCTTCTGTCTCTAGCTGTTGGAGCGTTGGGTCTTCCTATAGTAAAGTGAGCGTGACGAGTGATTGATCTAGCAAGCCAGTGCAATTCTGTATGGTGCACTCTATTACTTCTAACCCTGCTTGAATGGCATGGTTCCACTGTTCTCTGACCTTTGGCAATGTAGTGGGCTATGCATTCAGACTTAGCTCTATGATCTACAAGTTGAGGTCCAACTAGATTCTCGTTGCTTCCTCCTTTGCATCACAGAACCCACTGGCCAATTTGTGGATCTGTATGCCTACTGGTAAGTCTACTGCAATCTCGAGCTCGGGGACACGGCAACATGCTTCCTTGACGATTTTCTCCAATCGCTGAGTCTGTGCTACTACTTCATCACGTTGGAGGCTCAGCTACTCGATGTTGGTTCACTATTCACTTAGCATCTGTACTATGCATCCTTCCCTAGTGCGAAGCTCTGCCGTCGCTCCATCCTGTAGCTGGTATAAGATTTCTCATGGAAGGGCAGCCAAGTTTAAGCCAAGTCCTTTGAGCCATCCTACCGCGGCTCTGTCTTCCGAATTGTTTGTTGTTAGTGTGCCTTCCCGCAGTGTGACAATATTAGCCAGTTTGGCCCACAACAACTACTCGGTTGCTAATGTACCTGAAGCCGCGTGGGCAACTATCATTCCCTGCTATGGAGATCACACCTAAACTCCCTGAAGTTGCATCCTAATTGCCCCCAACACAATCTGTTGCTCCATCATTGCCTCTTGGAGTGCCTCCCTGGTGACTTCGCGAACTGTATCATTGATGTCGCATAGATCACCCTCAGTTAGTGTGATAGGGTCCCCATCCAAATTGGACGCCTTGGTATCCTTCCATGGACCAGTTCATTCTGTCACGTGCAACCATTTTAAGTGTGTAGACGTGGTGCTTGGGTCTGCTCCTTTCATCTATCATCTGTCCATGGCCTTGTGGTCACGTTCGGGCCTCTCTCTTCTTCTGTCATAGTGGCGCCTCTTATTGCTACCTTTTTTGTGGCAGCCTTCGTTGCCTCTTGAGACGCCCGTACTTCTTTAGCTAGCTACTTGTTCTGCTTCTATTGTGCTAGAAACTTGGTGGTAGCCTTCTTTCTTTGAATCTCCGTCTCGTCATGCGCCACCACATTTGGTGCGCGCCATTCTGGGGGCCATGTGTCGAGCACCGCAAAGGCAACATCATCTATTGTGATTAAGGTGAGCATGGTCTCCTTATGCTCTAGATCCTTTCATGCCTTGATATATACATTGTGCATATCCATTTTAAAATCTCCAAAACTTTTCACATTGTTGTATACCGAGGCAGATAGGCATGTTCGTTTGTTGATCCACAACCATATGCTCGCCTCCATTAATATCAAGAAGATCTTGGCTTCTCGGATTCTTGTAGCATCTTTCATCGCCCATAGTGATGCATATTTTGCTACCTCTGTACAATCCTGGTCAAGGGGAGGAAACTAACTATCCTCATGTAGTTCACCTGTAACCAATAGGATGGATAAGAGTAACCACACGTAGTGGAAGGTCTTACCCTGCTCTTGGGCCTCCCTGCAATTCATCAGGAACTCGTCGTGGAGGAACTGCGCCCAATTGAACCGTACCCCGTCTGCACATTGCTCAGCTAGCTCGATGACTGTTGCTAGTACATCATTTCCCCATAATTTTCTCATCACCTTTCCTACCAACAACTAGGTAGCAACGTGGACCCCTTTGTCTTGAATACTAGTAATAACATACCCCCGCTGCTTTTTCTCCAGCTTATATTTCTTTTTCACGGCCTCTGTAATTGTTAGGTCGCCACTTGTGCCAGCTATTTCCGCAAGGTCCCTTCCTGCACAGGGAAGTCGAGAAATCCTATGAATGAGCTCTGTCATGATGGGAATGGGCTCTTCTAGCCATAAGTACCCATCGTGCACCAGGCAGAGTAGTTGCCTGATGACAAATATTGTAATTGGGGCCCGATGAAAGTGTGAAATTGATAGGAGGTGGAGTAGATCGGCCTCCTCCACCCCACGCAGGCACGTCTACGGCTGTAGTGTGGTAACGGCCCCTTCTGTGCTTAGTTCCATCAACTCACTAGTTTCCAAATGTGGAAACTTCTCGCTATCCGCAAGGTCCTAGTCTTCAAACTTCATAGTGGGAATGTGGCTCACTGCTAATCCTTCGAACATAACCCCCTTAGGGAGGGATGGGGTGTTAAGTGTACTTTTAATGACATCCAAGTCTTTAGGTACCTTTACCCTTCCTTTCGATGAAGGGACATACTTGGGCAGTTTTACTGCAGTACGTATTAGCTGGATATCTTCTCCCATCTCTTCCTCTGGTTCCATCTCTTTGACAAAGGTCAGATGATCTTGTTCCTCATCATCACTCTCAATATTAACTATTTTTCCCTTTTCTTCCATTGACAATTGGCCAGACCAAGGATTTTGCGGAGACATATGGACTAGTCCTACTATCTGTGGGTCCTTCTTAGGCCTCGGTGTTTGGGGTGATTTAGGGATTTCTAGTGCATCCCCTATCGGTGGCGTAGGACTCCACGTGGCTCCCTTGGTTGTTGACATGATTCTGATCAAGGACTCCTGTGTATCCTTCGGTAATGCTTCAAACCACGAGCTTGCTCTTATGACCTCCTCATTCATTAGGTTGATGCCCATTTGACAATGCAACAAATTTATTCTCAAAATGCCAAGGGTTGTTCAATGGAGGGCCATCTACGATTTATAGGCCTATTGAATTTCAAATTTGCCCATCCCTCCATATTCTGGCTCATTAATGCTAGAATGTTGGCAGATCATTTCAAATCTAGTTTTGACTTCATGTCTTAAATGCCCACCACCCACTCCTTTTCGCCTTAACTCAGGGATCTTGTCATGAAGAATGATGCCAACAGTCACTTCCCTATTTATCCACGTAGTAGCGTAGCCCCTTCTACATGGCCGCGACCCTTGTGACATACCGACCTTTCTTGCATCCCTATTGTCATGCAGCTCCTTAACAGACTGTTTTATAGTCCTGCATTCTCTCTCAACTGTCTGGAGTGCTGAGACTATCTCCTCTTCGGCTTGTCAGGGCATTGCACCTCTGTGGTGAAACGTTATCATGTCTTGGTGAGAAACTCGTGACATAGTCTCTATTGTCACTCCTATGTGTATTGTTGGATGGGGCGCACTTTCCTGATTCCCCCTGAGAGTGAGGCACTTCCTTAACCACGGTATTCGATCAATTATCTTGTGCTCATACTCCTCTAATTCATCCTTAGTTTTGCGCATATCCGGCTGCGACTTTCCAGGTTTTTCGTTCAAAAGTCCTTCTTTAGTTCCTTTTCCAACTATTTAATCTCCACGTCTAGCATCATATTCTTCATTCGCAGTAGCATTATCTTCCTTTCTAGTTCACAAAGTTGTGCATTCACTAGCCGAATAGCTTCCTAAATCCCTTTATACTCCTCTTTGCAAGGTCTTATGAGTTCTTCATTTCGAACTTTTCACGCTATTCTCTTCACCGATATTGCTACATCCACAGCCCCCTGCGGAGGTTCTTCAAGGACCTCAGTTCCTATACCATTCGGTAGCCTCAAACTCGGCTTCGCGGCCAGGGTCTTTCATAGCTCCGTATATGCCCATCTAGCCACTGGGATGTGTAGGTTCCCTTTTCTACATTGTATCCTCAGATCCTTATTCATGACTTCGTATACCTTGGCGAACGATCCCCCCCTTGCACTCAGTAGTGTGATCTTGTTCTTCCTCCAACGCGTTCTGTGTGGGCCTGCTATTCTAGTACTGCTACGCGTTGGAACAACTCATTCTGTATATGTATGGTGTGCTTGCAGGCTGTTTTGCCTTCTCCCATCAATCTTCCTTGGTTGGGGTCTACCAAATTGTAAGCGCATCCGTCTTCTACTTTTGCACCAATTTATAATATTCTTCTGATGTAGATGCCCCCATTGTGCGAGTGTCGCGTGCAACGCCCATTCGAGCGAACTGCGTTGTTGCCATTCGGATATGGTACTTTCAACCTTGTCTAAAGGTCCATCCATTCTTGGTACCCCATCATCTGTTGGCATTTCCTTTGCTTCAGTCATTACGTGCTGTAGTGATCGAGTCATCATGTTACAATTCAGTGTTGTGACTTCATGCAACTAGTTTTTCCAACATTCTATTTCTTCATCTGAATCCGATGTACAAAAGCTGTCACGCTCCCATGAAATTCTCCCATCTTTAGTTGGGTTCACTCGATCCTGGTCTTGTGCTGTTATCTGATAAATACAATCCAGCACATCGTGGATTTCATCCTGGCGAACAGCCTTTGTGTAGCACACCCCTTCGATCGGATCGAGTGGAACTACTACGTGCAGGGACTTTTTCTCGAAAATCATTTTCCTCTTCTTCAGGTTGATGTCTCCATTCATATCTATGGCCCAATCTATCCCTAGCAATGTGGGGTAAGGGTTACTGTCATCCACAATCTCTATTACCTCAAAGTCCACCTGCGTGCTTGCACCTTCGATATCCACTATTACCCCTTGCAATCTTCCCATGGGCAAAACCTTTTGCTGGTTAACCATTCATAATTGAATAGGAGACCACTGTAACATGGGCTTTCCCATGCATTCCCATGTCTATTTTGGTAACACATTTGCATCTGAACCCAACTCTAAGATCACCTGATCCATTTCGTACTCGCCAATCTGTGCCATCAATCTCATTTCCCTTTTGGTGTGCAGGGCATGCCTTCCCAATTTTTGGACCACGTGCGGTTCACCTGGTCCTACGCACTTAGCGATCAGTTCTTGTAGTCCCTTAACTACCTTATTATCATGTAGTTGCACCACTTTTGAGCACCATGTTTATGTTGGGGTATTCTTCACGCAATTCGGACCTCATCATTTCGATATTTTGAGTCAGAGTAGGCTGTAGTACCCCTTTCTCGTGCATTTGTGCGATCAGTGTTGGACAAGCTACCATTTCATGATCAAACTGCTCACAGTACAGACAAGATATTTTCGTTGGGTTGGTACAATCACGAGCGTAGTGCCTTGGTCGTCTGCAATTGTAACAAATTAGCTGTTTGTGGCCCTTCCGCGCCCAATTCCTCCCCATCCTCGTCCGCGTCCTTGGAATCCACTGTGCTATTGCTACGGCTGGATCGAGGCCTCATGTTTCTATCTACATTCAATGGGCTAGAGTCCTATCCATCATTAGCCCATAGCTCCGACATGTTTGCTCATCATGGCCCACTGATCTATAGAAATTACAAAATAGCTATTGTGGAGTCTGTGTTAGGCCCCTATACTAATAGTGTAACCCCTTATTGTTATTAGTACAACCCACTTATTATATTGATGTACCCATTTAGTGCCCATATTGTTACTATTGTGCCACATAGAAGCCCACTATTGTTATTATTGTGCCCTTACATTATTATTGTTATGTCGGCTCTAATTATGTTATGACCCCTTAGACTCCTATATATAGAAAGGAGGTCTTTTCCTTTGTATCATCCAAGAATTGTTCATTTTTGTAATGTAAAGGAGGTTTCCCCCTCTAAGAGGCTAATTCTAAGGCGTTGATCTCTCTTTTCTATCTTTTTGTGAGCTAGTTTCATAACATTTGGTATCAGAGCCTTGGATTCTAGGGCTTCGTTGCTCCAAACAGGTCATCATGGAATTTTCACTATAAATTTTTTTCTGCGATGTTTCAGAAGCTAAAAAAAAGACCCATTTGAGAAGAAATCATGCTGAATCTTGGATCCAAATTTCAGAGCTTTTCGCGCTATATGTGAGGAGATATGATCTGAGGAAGTTGGTATTTTTGCAGACCCTTAAATTACATTCCAAACATGTGACCTGGGGAAAATCGTCATAACTTTCTCTCTGAGCATTGGTTTGAAATTTCATAAGAAGGTACAGAAAGAGGACGGACTATAGTTTCTTCTATATATTTTTCAGAGCCAAATGTTGAAACAGTGACACGTGGCACTTTATACAAGTTCGCTCTTCTGGAAAGGTCTATAATCAGGTCATCTTGGGAGATTGTGCATAACTCTTTCTTGGAGAATCCAATTTGGATCAGACTGGTGGCATTGGAAAGAGGAAACACATGGCTACTATAGATCGCAATGTCAGAACTTAAAGATTCGAAAGTACAGAGTTACAGTCATTTCAAGATCAAGCTCCTAAAATCAAGAAAAAGCAAGATGAGGAAGTTTGATGGCAAGGATCCAGTAAATTGGATACTTCAAATGGAGCAATATTTTGATCTACACGGTGTACCACTGTTACAAAAGGTATGTATTGCATCTTCATATTTAGAACCGGATCAATTTTTATGGTATGAAGGGCTTTGCTCTCATAAACAACTTGTTACGTGCTCAATTTTCACGGAGGAAATGATAGCACATTATGAGGATACAAAGAGAAACACCTTCTTTAGAGCAACACCACAACAATTGGAAAGACTAAAAGGGCTTTGTGACATAGTGGAAAGCAAAATTATGGAAACCAGGAAGTATGCCCCTCACAACTATAAAGATGGAAGTGTTGTTTCTCCCACCCTTCCACAGCCTACAAGGGTTACACCACAACAATTGGAAGAAAAAGGAGAAAAAGGGCTTTGTTACAATTGTGATAGCAAATGCACTAAAGGTCATAAGTGTGCTAAGAAGAAATTATTTTACATAGAATATGAAGAGGAGGAAGAAAATGATCAAGAAACATCAAAAGAAGAGGATATACGCCAGGACCCCACCCCAGAGAAAGAAGAAATGAATCAGATCATATCTTGTAAAGCATTGGCAAGAATTACCACTCCTCAAACTCTCAAGATAGAAGGGCATATCAAGAAGAAAAAGGTGCAAGAAGTGCAATATGACATCGAGAAAGAAGAAATGAATCCAACCATATCTTGTAATTCATTGGTCGAAATTACCACTCCTCAAACTATCAAGATAGGACATATCAAGAAGAAAAATGTTCAAGAATTGAAAGATCACATCGAGCATCAAGAAATGAATCCGACCATATCTTGTAAAGGATTGGAAGAAATTACCACTCCTCAAACTCTAGAGATAGAAGGACATATCAAGAAGAAAAAGGTTCAAGCAGAGAAAGATCACATCAAGCATCAACAACAAGTTCTCCAACTTTTAAAGGATAACGCCACTTTGGTGCAAAATCAAATGAAACAAAAGGTAGATCAACATCGTAGTGAAAAATGTTTTGATGTAGGTGATTGGGTATTTTTACTGCTACATCTCAAGCAAGCTATTTATGAGAAGGAAATGTTGGTAATACTACATGCACTTAAAAAATGGTGACTTACTGAATGGGAAGACTCTTCAAGGATGAGGATGTGGAAGCATTGTTTTGTGCTATTTCTATTATCCAACAAGATTGGATAAACGAAGCAAGGGATGAATGGAAGAAGGACAAAGAAGTATGGCCACTTATTCAAAAGTTGTAAAAGATCCCAATTCAAACAATATTGCCAGAAATTGAAGAGGAAGGAAAAATCATATTGGGACCTAGGGCAGTCACCGAAACAAGAACCCGACAGCTATGAAATCGATCAATTTTAGAGTATCTCATCAAGTGGAAGAACTTACCCGCTGAAGATTCCACATGGGAGGACAAGAATTTTATACAGAAGCATCAAGAACTACTCAAGCGTTGAGGACAACTCTTTTTGAAGGAGAGGGGCATGTTAGGCCCCTATACTACTAGTGTAACCCCTTATTGTTATTAGTACAACCCACTTATTATATTGATGTACCCATGTAGTGCCCATATTGTTACTATTGTGCCACATAGAAGCCCACTATTTTTATTATTGTGCCCTTACATTATTATTGTTATGTCAGCTCTGATTATGTTATGACCCCTTAGAGTCCTATATATAGAAGGGAGGTATTTTCATTTGTATCATCCAAGAATTGTTCATTTATGTAATGTAAAGGAGGTTGCCCCCTTGAAGAGGCTAAATTATAAGGCGTTGATCTATATTTTCTATCTTTTTCTTGAGCTGGTTTCATAACAGTCTGCGTATACTTCTGCAACAGGTGATAGTTTTCCATAGTGTGCTTTCCTCCCACTTGACAGATCGTGCACCAGAGCACAGGTGCCACACTTAGGCCCACCTGTGCCTCTGGTGTCAATGGCATTGGTCCCCCTCCCGCCAAATAGTTCGCAAAAACTGGACAGTGATCCTTATTGTGGCCTTGGCCTTTACATTTTACGCACCACACTTCTTCGCGTGCCTTTGGCCGGGGTGCCCTATCTTACTTCAAACTTTGCATCTCCAAGCATAGGTTTTATAGTTGCGTGTGGATTTGTTGGACTCCCAAACCCAGATCCTATATCGGTGTTTCATGCAACCTCATCACCATTTCCAATGCTTCTGCTTGGGTTGAGAGCTTCTGTTGTGACAATGTCATCCTCAGGTGTGGTGTCAAAGATGCCACAAACCACGCGCGATGTTGCGCATCTGTCAGTGTCATATTAGCCTCATGGATTTTACTTTTCAGCCTCTGATCCAGATACCAGGGGGTTTTGGCTAGAAGCATCGTGATCTCCTTGAATCCTATGATCGACTACGTTTCGGATTTCGGCCGACTAAATCTTCTATTCAATGGGATCTGAATCTCCGCTATTCCTACATTCGGGTGATCATCCGAGTGCTTGATATACCACATCTACGCACGGTCCTGCAGCGCGCTTACCAATGTGGCCTTCTTAATGTTATCATCCGTAATCCTGTGTGCTTCCCACACTGCTCTTACTACGAACCAAAACTGATCTAGATCTTCGTTCCCTACTCCTCTGAATACAGGCAGCTTGATCGCACTCGCCATGCTAAACTGCTAGTTTGGTGGAGGTGGTGTGGCTAAAGATGGGGTTGAAGGAGGTGACATGAGTGGTGGTGTTAGTTGAGATGATAGCTGCAGAATGCGTTGCCTTATCAAACTGACCACACTCCTTGGAGAAGCCTAAGCACGCTCTTCCTCCCGTGCTCGCAGAGGTGAAATTAAAGGACTATTTTCTAACCCTTCAATACCTTTGTAGACCTTTCCACTCCACGTCATTCCACTCATTAATGGATTCGAATCACCTGTTTTTCACATAACAACATCTTAATCTAGGTATTCAACGATTTGATGTACTTACCTCGTGGTCCCTTGAGAAAATGTCTTTCCGCTTCGCTGTAGCTAACAGTCATGTCTATCGGAAATTTAGTGATAAACCCTCCTATTATCCAATCCAGCCAATGGTCTACAGCCCGTGCAATCTTATTTTTAGATGCCTCTAGCCTGCCTACCAACTCTGGAGTCTACACTATCGATTGATCGAGCTTGTACCTTCCCTGGCTGTCTGCTAGCCTCGCAATCCAATCATACAGATCTGAAGAGAAGGTCGCGAAGAAGATCTCGTGGATTTTGCGTATATACATAGCAATCCAACCACCTATTCTCAGATATCTGTGGGGTTTTGTTTTCTTGTATCATGAACTCGTGAAGCTTCTGATCCAACCAATCTTCAATTTCTTTCTTCATAGGGTTATAGTGCTATGACATTAGACATCACTTAGGCAGATCCCGGTCTCGGCAATGAAACCATTTGTTGGCTTGATGGGGCCTGACCCAGGTTCAGAAGTGTTTTAGCCAAACAAATCCCGAAACTACTAGCCCTTTTGACAACAGTCTGTGGAGCATGGATTAAGGTCTCACCCGAGGTACTTTGGGAGGGTGTTGGAACCAAGTTTGCACACCCTAGGGATGTCTTTATGAGGTCTGGTAAGTGCGCGACCTGAGCCTACGCACTGCGCAACCGTCTATCTGTGAAGCTACCTTCGCTTGGCTAGGATGATGAGCGCAAATGTTCTTTACCCCTTCTGTGCTTAGTATTATTATAGATCTTGAATTAAGTTAAGTAGGTTCAATCCTTTCCTTTGCCATTCAACATAAATATACATGCGCACAATCATAAACTGTAAACAGATGCATAAAAAGAAACAGAGAAACAAATAGGCGATATTCCAAAACCAACTTATCTTTATTAATTCTTCTTCCAATTACAATCCACTTCCTACCCTGCACACATAGCTATAGGGGTCCGCGCACACAGCTGCGGACTCTACTAGGCCTCTACGCACATAGCTACAGGGCCTCTTCTACTACTATGACCTGTGACTCAGACTTACAGACTTAGATCGAATATTACTTTCAAAAACCCATACACTTTAGATTTGAACCGAAGCTACCAAAAAACGGCCTTCTACACCTAGAACCTTGCTCTATTTATACATTCCCATGGTCCACGAACCATGGATAGGCCGACTCTCTTTCTATTATCTTACGTTATGTTGTGGCAGACAACCCTTTGACTTGACTTTTTGTACTTTGCGCTCCATGCACTTCGTAGAGCCTTTACAATACCATTACCTAAAATTTTGGGATTTAAGCCCCAAAACCATTACACGAGGGATCCGCTACCCAAGAACTACCTTCACGCACTGTGCAGCCAGGGAAACTACTAGCACCGAATCTTCATTCGTGTGGCATTTTCTCATCACCTTCCCTGCTAAAATTTGGGTGGCTAATTGGATTTTTTGTTCTGTGATAGACATGATAGAATACCTTCATGACTTCTTCACAGTATCGTAATCTCTCTTGATTCTTTCTGCGAGGTATTTCTCCCCAGTCTTTCCTCCAAAATCATTAGCTGGAATCAGGCCTTCGTATGATAGGTGCATCATTTTGTGAATTAGCATTTATGTAATGGGTATAGGCCCTCCTAGCCATAGATAGCCATCGTGCACCCATGTGAGAAGCTGGTGCACACAGATTGTGTTAATGGGGGTGTGGTGATAATGTGGCACCTATAGAAGATTGATAAATCCTGATTGCTCGAAATCGCAAACCCATTCCTTTGTTTCTAGCACTGCAACACCTATTTCTTCATAGTAAACTGTCCTCATATATTTTTTTATTGCCAAGTGTGGGAACTTAGCATAATCTGGGAGGTCCCAATCCTCCATTTTCAATAGTGGGATTTGTGCAAGCCGGGGACCTTCAAACAGGGCCTTCTCAGGTAGAAAGGGCATGGAAATGGTAAACGTTTCAGAATTCGAGTCCTTTGTGACCTTTGTTTCTCCCTTTCGTGAAGGTATATACTCAGGGAGCCTTGTTATGGGCTCCTCTCCTTTAGTGTTAGTATGCTTCCTTGGGGAGGCACGTACTTGCACCAACTTTTTTTGCTTTTCATTTGCTACAAGTTGCTTCTCTTTCATGGAAGGTCGATTGTCTTTTTCCATGGTTTGTTTTAGCCTGGGTGGCCTTGGCACTGTGGGTACTGTAGGCATAGCTTCTACACTGGATACTTCTGGTATTGGAGCATTAGATACAACTGCTTCCGAACTCAGGGCTTCGGCTAGATTCATGGCAGTCATCCTCTCCATAAACAACTCACAGGCTTCAAGAGAAATGTTTGGGTGTGCCAGGAATTCTTCCCAAAATGTTCGGCTCATAGGTGACAAACAATGAAATTCAATAACTCTAAGAGTGCAAAGTGTTCTCTGTTGTACCGACACACGTAATTTATAGGGAGTTTTGAATTCAAATCCAACCATTCCTCCCAAATTCTGATAATAAATGTTGTTTTGGGGGCAGATCTTCAAATATTTTTTCCTTAAATGCCGCCACCCCTCTCTTCTTAACCATCTTCAGGTCGTCAAGTCATGAACATTGATTCCAACAATCACTTTTCTACAATGCTATGTGGCACCTCCCTCCATGGCATAGCTTCCTGTGTGAAACTTCATAGGTTTTGTTAGAGCCTAGATTTGTCTCAGGCTGAAAAGACAAGGTTCTAGGTCTACATCAAACCACGCTCAGCCTCGTAGCTAGCCCTACGAGGACAGGAGAGGGCTCTCTCCAGGCCAATCTCGGCAAAAGGTAATCGATGAGGCTCAAGATGACTACATTGGCAATTGATCTTAGGCTAGGTATGAAGTACAAGGAGTTTGAAGTTGATTTTTGAGGTTTTTGTTGAATCAAAGGGAAAGGCAATTTTGGGTGCGGGGATGAGACATAGTTTTTGCAGAGGTCTACTTGGGGCAAGGTAGGCGATCGTCTTGATTCTTTTAAAGAGAATGAATGGGTAGATCTGACTGGTGAGAAGCTAAGGAGAGCAAGAAGCTTTCAAGGATTCTCCTTAAGCAGATGAAAACATGGAAAATCAAACAAATTCAAAGGCAGAGCATAACAATATATGGATTCTAACTTAACACTTCATTTGTTCAATTGCAGAAGATGAGAGAAGGAAAATGATACACATAACAGCTTACAATTACTAAAATAAGCACACCATCAACACATAAAACCACATGGATCCCAAACAGTGCTGCAAAACCCTAGTCTTTCCTTTACCAAAAATGCAGAAGTGAATGTACAATAAAGTGTCAAGATTTTCCCAAGAGTCCAACCATGAAAATGACTTAGAAATTACATAATATACGCAATCCAACCTCTTCCCTTGCCTCTAGGGGTCGATCTCATCATTCTAGGAGCTGTTCCAACCAATTATAAACAAAGCACTAAAATCTAGGCAGTCAAGACAACTTGCCTCTATAAGGTAGGAAACTGATTCATTCATTAAATTTTCACTCTTTGGTCAATGAATCTTCTAGAACAAGTAACTAAGTGTCAAAATTACATCATGTTCAATAAATTACATCAAGAGAAGTCAAAAATTACATCACAAATCAAAACTAGTCAAACTGGTCGAATTTCTGAACTGAAAGATGAAAAATTGGGCAAAAACTTTATATGCGCCGTGCTACTTTGCTGCTGATTTTGAGGCACTTTCTGAAGTCCAAATTGAGCTCAGGTTGGCTTGTTGGAAAGCCCTTCCTGTCTACTTTCCAACCCAAGTGGAAGTTTCCAATTTGGTGTCCATTTTCCCGTCCAAAAGTGCATTCTCCCAAGACTGCTTCCTGTGTGTCAAAATAGGGGCAGTGAGGTCATTTTTTCCATGTTTTTTGACCTTTTGGGTACCCAAAACTTGTCCAAATTTCTTGTCCAAGTACCAAAATTCATGATTCCTCATGACAAATCAAAAACTGCAAGCCATTTGTAATTTGGAGCTCCCAATCCTAAGCGTCGTGCAAGGTGCGCAACGCATATAGGGAAAAAGCTTGTTTTTTAGTGCAAAAATTCCAAAATGTCAAAAATTTCTCCAAATTTCTTGAAATTTGGACTCTAGGTCCCCCATCAAGTGCCATGCTCAACCAAAGAAGCTTTGTCAATACTTGGAGCCGATCATGTGTTTTGTGCCTCCTCAGTACCCTCCTGGTGTATGCAGTTTCAGTTGTAGAGTCATTGTCTTGGTCATATGATGTATCGGTGCTCGCCTCCATGATGTTGAAAGTCAATGCAAAGTGTATGTTTGATTTGTTGAAAATGATAAATGAAGGCTTGATGTCTTTGTCTCCAAGTGCGAAATATGCCAAGGGAAATGAGGAGCTGTGAGGAATATGAAACAATAGGTATAATGGAGTGAGGGTAAGGATATGGTTCAATCAATTGAAACCTGCAATGTGAGGACAGTCACTTGATTGTGTTTTCGGAGTGTGAGGTTTGGGGATTTATGTATAGGAATAGGGTTTATGGTTTGGGATTGTTGTATAGGGTTGAGATATTGTTATAAGGGCTAGGGTTTAGGGGTTTTAGGATTTGAATGCAATGTAGGATTAATGAGCTTCATGGGGGGGGATAGGAAATGAGGAAACAAAAGGGAAATGGGGAAGGGGAGAGTCCTTGGTGACCAAGAAATAATTCAAGGCCCCATAGCAAATTTCCTTTGAATGTATTTTAAAGGGAGGGTTTAGATTCTTGTTTCAACGACTATCACCCAAAAACCACTCACACTTATCACCAAATTCAAAGCAACAACAAGAATGAGGGCCTACCTGGCGAATTCATGCAAGGTATGGGTGAATTGGTGAAATTCCAAGCAAGTTTCAGGGCTTGAGGCTATATGTGCCGCGCACTCTATATGCGCCGCGCCAGTGTAAATTTACACTGGAAATTTTCTCCCAGTGCGCCGCGCTCTTTATATGCGCCGCGCCGTTTTCCAGGCGACTTTTGGAGACCTTCCCGATGTCCAAATTGGGTGTAGGATAGCTCGTTGGAAAGGTCCTTGAGCCTACTTTCCAACCCAACTAGAATTTTTCAATTGGGAGTTCATTTGCCCTGTCAAAAATCAAATCTCCCAAGACTGATCAAAATGTGCCAAATGAGGCTGCCTCAAGGAAGAGTGTTGTTGCAGTCAACTTTTGAATGCCTTCCTCAACTCCACATTGAGCTCATGATAGCTCATTGGAAGGCGTGTTGTGTCTAGTTATCATTTGACTCATCAAGAAAGTCATTTGGTCAACCAATCTAGGAGAAAAAATGATTTTCCCAAGGTCACTACAGAGGTGCATCAATTCTCCCGAGGCGATTGTATTTTTGACATTTCTCTAACACCATGACACTTGTGTAAAAAGTGAAGGAGATTTTTTCTTTCTTGGCCTATTTTGGACAAAAACCTCTCTCAGGTTTCCCAAATTCATCTTTGATTGCTCAGAAACATCATTTGAGTAAAACTTACCCCGATGTGTGGAACAAGAGATTTGTCGAAATGAAGCGAAATGAAGGAGATAGGGAGCTTCTAAATTCTTGAGGAAATTTTGGGAAGTAGGGAGGGATGTTAGGAAGTAGGGGAAAGTGGAACCTTAGAGATTGAGTGAGGGTAAGGGGTCCAAAGGGGCAAAACACAGGCCCAACCTAGAAAATTGCCAAGTTGTAGCAAGAAACTAGGGTTTGTGCAAAAATGAGGAATTTGGGGGATCACAGTGATGGGAAGTGTTTGATAAGGTACTTTAAGGATAGGGGAAGGTGTATGAACATTTGGATACAAGTTTTGCTAATGATTTGACCATTCAAGAGAAATTGCCTTCAAAACCCTAGGAGAGAGAAATGAACCTTGCCTAGACGCAACGGAAGCATGAACAAGGTGTAAAATGACCCAATGGAAGCTGACATGATAAAGACAACCCTTTGAATGATGGTACACTCAACTGAATGATGACATGGACCGACATTTGGACAACTTTGGAAGGAGTGAAAGCAAACCCTAGACCTAATGCCTAGTGACCAAATTTTGCTTGAACACTCACGGAAATGACAAAATTTGACCTTGACACTTTAAAATCACTTTGTAAGAGCATGTTTGATCACTGGAGGAAGGCTGGAAAGACTGACACTAACATTGGCTCCAATGGGGATGGTAGCTCCTTGGAGGTGCCAAGAACGGTAGATCTTTGGGAGAGCAGACAGTGCCTTCATCCATTGGGCAATGGAATCAAAAACTCAAGCTAAAATGCATGACTGAAAACTGACACAAACTAACTTAACAACAAGACTGAAAACTGACTCACAAATGACGCATGACTCAACTAAAAACTGATGCGATACTTAAACACAACCGACAAACTGGAAATGATGCTCAAAGTGGAGCTTATTCATCAAAACCTACTCTAACAGTTTCATTTATCACCTGATCAAGTGAAATGAAACAACTAATTTAACCAAGTAAGTATTTCGTCTGCTGGTTGAATTCTCCGCAAGTGCTCGCTTATGAACAACAAGAGAGAACTACTGAAAGGCAACTCCCATGACAACTTAGAAACAGATCTGTTGAATGATATGGATTCTCTATCCGCCTCCAAAAACACTGCATAAGGATCTTGAAATTCAAGAACACTGGAACTTAGCTCATCCAATGGATTACTTCTCTTTTCCTCATACCATGAATGCAAACTTTGATCTGAGCCTTGTGACGAGACCTCTGCTGAAAATGACAAAGAAACCGGCTGGTGGATCAAATTCATATCAGCACATGTTTCAAACTCAAATGTAGTCAATGGAGAAAGACTTTGACTGCAAACCTCATCCAAAACATCAGCTATTGGATCATGAAAAACTTGAAAAGACTACTGCAACCCATTTTCTATTGGTTCCAATGTGATTACATGATTGCCTACATGCTGCTCATTCTTCACTGAAGATGTACTATGCAATTTTCCCTTCAAAAACTGAAATGATTCGAAACAAAATGGTATGGAATCATCTTGCATCATCTGAGCATATGTTCCAGCTTCCAAGTCTTTATTTTCAACTTGACAATCAAAGGCATTCGGGGCCTGCAAATCTGGGTATGAAAAGTCTTGAACAAGGTTTTCATTGCTCTCAAGGTGGTCACGATCGAAACTTATTAACAATTGATTTTTGAGTGTATGGAAGATGTCTCTGATGAACTAACATGAATCAAAACAAAAAGGCAAAGATCCTTCACTTACTTCAAAATTTGTTGCACTTTCCTCATCACTGTCATAGCTGATACGCATCAGTTGATCATTATACTCGAGCTGTTGTAAGTGAACTTCTTCCTCCTCCCACAAACTAGCTACTGATTTGTCTGCAAGATTAGCTTCTGTTTGGAGAACATAATCATCATCATACTGATCAAACTGAGGCAAATCATCAGTATAAAAGACATCATCAAGCATACATGTCATATCAACAGATCTCTCTTCTCCAAGATGATTAATAAGACAATCATTATCAGATTTATAACAATTGGGATAAGAAATAAGATGTTTTAGATCAACAACTTCTTCTTCTTCAATCAGCGAGTCGTGGGCGTGAACACTATTCTCATTCCTTGCATTGATCTTGTCCATCATCTTTTCCACTGCACTTACCAAAATGTCAAGCTTCACCTCTAGAGATGTTGATTCCTCCAGATCTATGTTTTTCATCTCTTCTTCCTTCAACCTTGCCCTTCGGACCAGCAAGTGAGCCTTTACATTTACTGCACTGTTCTGCATCTTGTGAAGTGTTGCAAGGTTCCTTTCTCTCAGCTGAAACTCCATTTCCGGATCAAAGGCACCCGGATAGTGCAAGAGAGAAGATCTAGGAGGAGGTCTTATATCAACCGGCATTGAATAATAAACTTGATTAAATCTGGCTAAAAATTGTTGTACTGTCTCCCCTGGCAGTCTTTTCAGTTGGTTATACTCTTCTACAATAAGGAAAAGGTTCTGTACGATCATCCACCTGTCGAGAAAAACTTTGACGAACTGCTGGAAATATGAGATGCTCACATCAGGCAGGGTTTTGAACCAACTCTTCACTTTACCTTGCAAAGAAAGAGCAAAAGGCCTTATACTGACATCTTTTTCATCAACTTCAAAAAGATCTAGAACATTCTCAACATTCTGCACATGTTGCTCATCGTTGACATTCTTACTTTCACCATCAAACCTTGGCAAGTATAGATCATAGTTTTTGGGGAAAGCATGGAGAACAGAAGGTAAAACAAGAGGTTTATACTGATCTGGAACTTTACAAGGTGTAGGGGTATGTACAGCAGGTATAGAATTAGTCTTGGTCTCTTGAGGCTCATCAATTTGAAGATGGTCATCACAAGATTTAAAAGAAAGGTCTGGATCAAGCGCAAAGGTATGCAAATCTTTGGTATTTACCATCTTCAAAGGGAAGGGATCAAATGCAAGCCTGGAATCTTTTCTCAAGCATAGTATATTTTGCAAAGCCTTGTTAACATTCTCGGGAAAAGATAAGAAATAATTTAGAACAAAGAACAAAATGTCTTGGATGAAACTCCAACTTGAATACCTGATTTTGCCATATTGTCCTTTCATGTTTCTGCTGGTCGAGATCATCCTCCAGTGGAGTCTTTGGATCTGATCTCGAAAATGATTTGGAATCGCCAGGTGAATGATTTCAGCCTTTCCAGTATCTAATCGTTGTCAACCATCAACCATCAGATCTGAACTTGATACATGTACTGGGGTAATTAACAAGTTAGATGTCACGTTTACAAGCTAGACCGGAGATTGACTGACGCAGCATTTATCTACTTCCGCTAATGCAAAGCAAAAGTGTTTCGAAGGCTACTTGGCTAATCTTCAGGCTCCGTCTATAGCTTATGAAACAAATGACATTAACAAACAAACCATTTTCTTCCTCAGTATGGTCGCCACTATGTTAGAGCCTAGATTTGTCTCAGGCTGAAAAGACAAGGTTCTAGGTCTACATCAAACCACGCTTAGCCTCGTAGCTAGTGTAATGCCCCACTTAAATCTTATCCTACAAATTTTGTTAATATTTACATTATCTGAAAATATTGAGAAATATTGGTCTAATATAAATTTCTGATTTCAATTATTCAAATTCCCCACTTACCTTCTCAAATTGAATATTATGTAGGATATGGTCTCCTTCCATTATTTCAAAATATATGTATTCATTTCACATTCCCCAATGTACCCTCACATTTACTTGGGAGAAGACATAGTCCTCTCCATCTTATCATCAATATATATTTATTCATTTCACATTCCCCAATGTACCCTCACATTTACTAAGGAGAAGACATGGTCCTCTCCATGTAATTACACTTCACATTCCCAAATGTAATTTTCAGATTTACTTGGGAGAAGACATGATCCTTTCCCATTAAATTCTCAATTTTATATTCATGTCACAATTCCAAATGTACTCCTAGCTTACTTGGGAGAAGAGAAGTCAACTAAGGATGGATGAGAAGTTAATGACATTAATGAGAGGTGGTTGAGGAAAGAGGGTATAAAAAGGGAAGGGGGAAGGAAGAAAAGGGGGTTTTTGGAGTCTTGCTTAGGATGGTGGGGGTTGGTTGTGATTGTTTGGCCTTGTTATGATTTTGGGAGACCTTGGAAACCTATGGAGGTTTCTTGGGTTTGAGAGGAGGAAAGTATCATTATCTAGTTTTGCACATTCTTCTTGAGGACACACTATATCTAGTTGGACTTGGGCACGGAGGGCTAGGGAACCTGTGGAGGTTTCCTGGGCTAGGAATTTATTTCCTAGTTGGCTGGGAGGTAAATCTGGTTGGGTCGGTGATAAGGAGCGTTCAGCTGGAGCTATAAGACAAAGGTATCATCATCAACCACCAGAACAGGTATTTTTCCATGAACTACTCTTGTTAAGTTGATATCAATGGAATGCTCACCTTAATTTATGTTGCTTATGATAAAATGATAAGAAGTTAAATGTTTAAAGCTATGTAAGAAGGTCAGTAAGCTCATTTTATTACTTTTAAATCAGTAGGAAAATAGATATGTGAGTGTATAATAGATTGAGGCTCTAATAATAGGAACCAGGCCCTTACACATGGTATCAGAGCCAGGTTCAAAATCTGGACCCAAAGCCCACTAAATAGCTATTCCATAATCAAATTTCTTATTAAATAGTTGAAAATCCAGAAAATTAGAATGTCAAAATGTTTCAACAGCAGTCCAATGGCTTAGTGCCTAGGGATATGACAGAGCTAGTGTTTTGCTTCAACTTAAATGCGCCTGTAAAATTCCTGACAGAATAAATAATATTATAGAAAAAAAAAAATCTGGACCGAGCTCCTAGATGAAGAAGCTTGCAGTTCTGGGGACTTTTGCAAACAGTGATTAGGCTGCAGTCTTGTGGATCAAGATAAAGATCATATAAAACCCTATTTTAGAAAACCGAGGGGCCAGTTCTAGAGCCCAAAGATGATCGAATATCCTGGTAAGGAGAGTGCAGTTCTGGACACAATAGATGAGGTCTGTGTTTACCCTTGAAGAGAATCAAAGCCTCTGAGCTACCTCAATCCGAAGCTCAGAATTTTGTGCACATTTATGTGCGACCAAACTCCAGGGCATTGACAAAGTTAACGAAGGGTCTCATCATCTAAGAAATTTTTCCAGCATTTAAGAGATCCGAATTCTGAACCACCTATGAGATCTGAAGCATCATATACATCAGTGGATAATCGATTTTATGGTTTCACATAGCAAATATAGAGTAGCTCTTCTGTTAAAGTCAAATTACAGTCACTCAAGAGCGATCATCAAATTACAATCACCTTATTTAAGGTATATTTTGCAGTCTCGTATAATGCCATAAAAGACGAGAACTTGTGGCAAAGTATCACAGTTCTGAGGCTATATATATACATATATATACCTGCAAGTTTGATCAAAGAAATAGAGACTGTAGGTGTTTAAGTGTAAAACTGAACGCATTAGAGCTTTTGACTTCGATCCCAATTTTGTACTTATGTCAGTCCTGTTTTGCTTTGACCCATGTTCACTGTAAAGTTTGGAAGCAAATCAGTTACTAGTATCTTTAGTTAACACTCTAATATGAAGCAAATCAGTTACCAGTATCCAGAAAGGATTTGAAGGTAAGTGGTTTTGATATTGGAGGTGGTTGACATCCGCAGAGGGCGATTTGCATCAACAGATATACCCTCAAACACAATGACAATGATGGCCCCTCCTCCTTTAGATCAGGAAGAGGACGAAATGCTGGTCCCGCATCCCGAGTTCAATGACGGGGCTCAGCCCATGGAAGGGCAAGGAGAGACGGTTAGTACCGCGGAGAATCAACCTCCGGACGATCCTCCTTCCTCTCGATTTACCTGGGCTGTCGATAATTTTTCGAGGTTAAATGTGAAGAAGCATTACTCAGAAGTTTTCACCGTGGGAGGTTACAAATGGCGGGTGCTAATATTTCCGAAGGGAAACAATGTGGATCACTTATCGATGTACTTGGATGTGGCGGATTCTGCTACATTGCCTTATGGTTGGAGCAGATATGCGCAGTTTAGCTTGGCGGTTGTTAATCAGATTAGCCCTAAGTATTCCATCCGGAAAGCTACACAACATCAGTTCAATGCCCGAGAGAGTGACTGGGGTTTCACATCGTTTATGCCGCTTGGAGATGTGTATGATCATTCAAAAGGTTATCTGGTGAATGATACTCTCATAATAGAAGCGGACGTTGTTGTTCGCAGAGTAATTGATTATTGGTCCTATGACTCAAAGAAAGAAACAGGTTATGTTGGGCTCAAGAATCAAGGAGCAAGATGCTACATGAACTCACTTCTTCAGACATTATATGACATTCCTTACTTCAGAAAGGCCATGTATCATATGCCCACAACTGAAAATGACATGCCATCTAGCAAAATTCCATTGGCTTTACAGAGTTTGTTTTCTAAGCTCCAGTATAGTGACACCAGTGTTGCGACAAAGGAGTTAACGAAATCTTTCAGGTGGGACACATATGATTCTTTTATGCAACATGATGTTCAGGAGTTGAACAGAGTGTTATCTGAGAAGTTAGAAGACAAAATGAAGGGGACAGTTGTTGAGGGCACAATACATCAACTGTTTGAGGGCCATCATATGAATTATATTGAATCCATAAATGTAGATTACAAGTCAACAAGGAAAGAGTCATTTTATGATCTGCAGCTTAATGTCAAAGGTTGTCGAGATGTCTATGCTTCATTTGATAAATATGTTGAAGTGGAACGCCATGAAGGGGATAATAAATATCATGCTGAGCAATATGCTCTACAGGATGCAAAGAAGGGTGTTCTTTTCATTGATTTTCCTCCTATACTACAACTTCAACTGAAGTGCTTTGAATATGACTTCATGGGAGACACAATGGTTAAGTGAACATGTAACTAAACTGTGAGGAAGTATTGTGTGTGGGCGTGGCTACCAGGTATGTTGCAGGCTTTGATCGAGTACTTTCTAAGCATATATGAACATAAATCACAGTTCTTCTTAGCATCCTCGTTGCCTCTAGTCATTGCAGCATTTTGAAACATGCCACTCTGAATAAATTGACTTTTCAAAAAAAACCAAAACACTAGCTTAATTGTCGGTATGTCTATATAGTATAGTTTTATATCCAATATTTACATCTGGCAAGAAACATAAGTTGTTTCAAACTGTTTCCTATCTTGCTATGGTTATCATATCACCAGGGACACGCTAATATCTTTACTTGTGTCTTGCTATATTTCTTTTGTGGGTAGTGACGATCATAACATTGTCAAATAAAAAGATGGAAATTCCAATTTGACTTCCATTCTTGGCCAGCAATATTAGATGAATCAGCAACTGGACCGGTCTCATACTTGTGTGATATGGGGTCTATTCCTACCCTACTACTACCACTATAACAACGACCATTATAACTGCTGGGTGAACAGGGCCACCCCCAGCAGGTGTTCACAGGTAAATAATAGGGGATTTGAACATAAGATCTTTGTATTCACATTTACTTTACATTTTACAAGCTTGGTAATTGAACAACTAACAGTGTTTACGAATGAAGAATTCCAAGAGTGAACCACTTTCTTTTGTCTAAGCCATCCTTGACCTTGTTGGTTCAATTAATATTTCATGATTTTCTTTTCTGTACCAATTTCTAGTTGTATTGGTATCAACTTAATTTCATCCATAATAGTGCCTTAGGTACGCATGTAGTTGAGATTGTGAGTGATCGAACAATAATCATGCCCTTAAAGTATAACATGAAGAACTACAACCAACAGTTAATATATCGCCCCTACAGATATAATGTGGTTGGAGGGATCTTCTTTAGGTTTACCATTAGTTTTAGGAATGACTAAGGGTAGATTAGTTGGCATATTGGCCAATTTGGATAATTATGGATAGGAACATTAATATTATTTGAGGAGATTAGTTCACTATATCATGTTATCAAAGTAGGATAAGACTTTCTAGGTTCAATTCAGTGGACCACTCGAATGCTTGCACACTGGTTGGTTTAATACTCAATTGTAAACTGCCAATTACAAAACCATCACAGTTAAGGTCCTTTCAGGAATATCAAAATTTTGGGTTTATTTCATTGCAATTTGAATCATGTGTGTTTTTAAGTTCCTCAAGTATGATTCTACCCAATAACAAATTTTCATTGAAGGATTTCACAATCTCAATGGATACTTATAGTTAACAATGACAACATCTACACAATGTTCCCTACGTTATGCTGATTTTGGACTAAGAGATTACTGGAATGCTTACATACGTATCATGCATGTCACCACTTTTAACTTTCTCATCCTTTCTCCCCAAACCACAATGAAACAATAACAACAACCTCCATGACAAATGCAACGATCGTTCATTAAAGGAGGATATGGATATTTTGTATGACAAGAGCTATCAAGGTTTACTAATTGACCCTGATGCTGCTCTATTGCAAGCCTATGCCGATATCCGTGCGCCCTAAGAGAGCTAAAAACATCATACCCAAATAGTTATAAGTGGCCTTTAACAAATCCATTTTGAGATAACAACATCGTAAGCATGTATGCCAAGTATGGCAGTCCAGGAGATGACCGACTATTTTATGATAAAATTCTAGGAAAAATATGAACCCATGGAATGTAATTATGAGAGTTTGCCACAAACTGGCTGAGCAGGCAAACACCTACACTGTAGTACCAAATGTAAAATGAAGACATATTTCCAATTGACTTTACGTTCCCATTGGTACTAGGATTGTAGTGACATATCAACTTTGAAATAGGGCAAAAAGTTCATTATCATATAGGCATAAATGGGTTCAATTCCAACATTTTGTGGTGGATGAAATCACTTCTATCCTAAATTTGGATCTGTCGAGGTTCATGCCAAATGTTTGAGAAAACATCTAAATTGAGTGTGGTTTAATGCTCTACAATGCTTCTCAGTTATGCACTGAGAGATCATAGATCATATAAGGAGGTATTCGCATTCTTTCATCAGTTGTAGCTGGTGGGTGTGGTTCTGGACTCAGTTATAGTGGTAGGTGTGCTCTAAGCTTGTGATCATTTAGAAACTCTAGAAGAAGGTAAATTGATTCATAGTTATGTAACTAGGAATTGATTTCAGTCAGATGCTTTTGTAAAGGTTGCTCTTATGAATATGTAGTGTGGTGTTTTGGAATGCCATGATCTTTGTGTATGTTGTTGAGGTTATAGGATTGATCACCAAATGGAGCTAGGAGTGAAACCTAACTGGAACACAATTGCGATTTTGCTCTTGGCATGTGCCCATTTAGGAGCTTTGCTAAAAAGGGAAGTGGTTTCATGATTGCATAATTGGGATCAGATTTTAATGTGAAATTGTGGTTGTCACTACCCTCATGGACATGTATTGCGATGTGGGAGACTAGAGATTACAAGGCCACTGTTTGACAAAATTCTTGAAAGAAATGTGATCTCATGGAGTGCATTGATTGCAAAAGATTAAGATCAAAAGAAATCATCAGCCTTTAGAGGCCATTTAAAGTAAGTCCAGTTGCACTGCCAAAATTTGTTCATTTCAGGCAGAGTTGAAGGCCAATGTCATTAAACTTTACAAAATCTTGCAGGTTGTAGTGTGTCCTAATCAATCTAGGGAGATAATTTAAGAAACATGTTTGTTGCTATCATTTAAGCTTCTCTCAATCCTTACTTTAACTTAACAAAAATATCATTCTTTTGAAATGAGATTAAATCAAATGAAAAAAAAAAACAAAAAAAAAAAAAAAACAAAACACCTTCATGAGATTTTGCTTTGCACTTGTATCAAAATGTTCATCGACTACTTCATATTTAAAATGAAGCTCCCCTAAGTCCTTGACATTTGATCCTGAGAATGTTACCATTCCTTTCTCTAGTTGTTGAACAATAGATTCACAAGTCTGCAATTTCCTAACAGTGAGATTCACGAAGTTTTGTGTTGTTATGCCTACTTTAGACCAGAGAAAAGAGTACATAAATGTGATATACAATTTTTGTGAAATTAAAGTCTAGCAAAATGAAAAGATAATTACAGAGCAAGATTTCACATATCTCTCTTTTCAAAATTAATTTACAGGATTGAATAGTCTTTTCTTCATAATATAAATCCAATTTCAATGTAGTCGTAACATGCATAGTATAGTAGAGAAGACCTTTTATATTTTGAGAGACTGAGGTACAACGAAAAAGTTTGTGCAGAAATGAATTTGTTGGTTTGTGAATGCATAATAAATTCTGGGCCATTTTGTAATCCACTTTGGAAACTTCTAATTATAACTGGAGATTTGCCATGACGATTGAAGGATTGCAATGCCTTAAAGGTTGTTCCTAACATGTGGCACCATAGTATGGGAAATTTATTTTCTTTGGTTGTTAAAATATATCTGGCTGGACTTGGGCACGGAGGGCTAGGGAACCTGTGGAGGTTTCCTGAGCTAGGAATTTATTTCTGTGTAAGGGCCTAGTTCCTATTATTAGAGCCTCAATCTATTATACACTCACAGATCTATTTTCCTGCTGATTTAAAAGTAATAAAATGAGCTTACTGACCTTCTTACATATCTTTAAACATTTAACTTCTTATCATTTTATCATAAGAAACATAAATTAAGGTGAGCATTCCATTGATATCAACTTAACAAGAGTAGTTCATGGAAAAATACCTGTTCTGGTGGTTGATGATGATACCTTTGTCTTATAGCTCCAGCTGAACGCTCCTTATCACCGACCCAACCGGATTTACCTCCCAGTCAACTAGGAAATAAATTCCTAGCCCAGGAAACCTCCACAGGTTCCCTAGCCCTCTGTGCCCAAGTCCAACTAGATATAGTGTGTCCTCAAGAAGAATGTGCAAAACTAGATAATGATACTTTCCTCCTCTCAAACCCAAGAAACCTCCATAGGTTTCCAAGGTCTCCCAAAATCATAACAAGGCCAAACAATCACAACCAACCCCCACCATCCTAAGCAAGACTCCAAAAACCCCCTTTTCTTCCTTCCCCCTTCCCTTTTTATACCCTCTTTCCTCAACCACCTCTCATTAATGTCATTAACTTCTCATCCATCCTTAGTTGACTTCTCTTCTCCCAAGTAAGCTAGGAGTATATTTGGAATTGTGACATGAATATAAAATTGAGAATTTAATGGGAAAGGATCATGTCTTCTCCGAAGTAAATCTGAAAAGTACATTTGGGAATGTGAAGTGTAATTACATGGAGAGGACCATGTCTTCTCCTTAGTAAATGTGAGGGTACATTGGGGAATGTGAAATGAATAAATATATATTGATGATAAGATGGAGAGGACTATGTCTTCTCCCAAGTAAATGTGAGGGTACATTGGGGAATGTGAAATGTACTTACATGGAGAGGACCATGTCTTCTCCTTAGTAAATGTGAGGGTACATTGGGGAATGTGAAATGAATAAATATATATTGATGATAAGATGGAGAGGAATATGTCTTCTCCCAAGTAAATGTGAGGGTACATTGGGGAATGTGAAATGAATACATATATTTTGAAATAATGGAAGGAGACCATATCCTACATAATATTCAATTTGAGAAGGTAAGTGGGGAATTTGAATAATGGAAATCATAAATTTATATTAGACCAATATTTCTCAATATTTTCAGATAATGTAAATATTAACAAAATTTGTAGGATAAGATTTAAGTGGGGCATTACATACACCCCTCCTTCAGAAAACTTCATCCCAAAGTTAGAATGAAAAGATACAAGGAGTTTGAAATCATAGCAAACCAGAGAGAGTTATAGCATTAAAATTCGATAAGTCAGACAATGACATTACTTCCCATCAAGAGTCTCCAACTGATCTATATCTTCCTATCCACCCTGGCCTACTTCCGCTCCCGCCCTATCCGTCCTCTGCTACCTTATCAGTGGCAAAGGCCATACTGACCACTAATAAAACCGACATGGTGGAAGCGTCGAATGCCTCGACCAAACTTTCCCCAGCAGGAATCTGGAAATCGTCATCACACGTCTAGGGGGAGCGTTCAGCTGTCCTCCCCACGATTCCAAGTTTCGGAGGATACACGGTGGGAAACACCTCCACCCCTCCTTCAGAGCACGGACCACACTACAGCGCTGGTTGGACTTGTCATCGAATAATCCAGTCAGGTCGTCTTGCCACCTGTCATTTGCATTTTTTTTTTCGTGTCATAAGAGTGCATATCAAGTAGATACCAATGAAGTAAAATAATGTACATTATACCTTCCTCATGAAAGGTCTCATCCTTCCCTCTTGGCTATCACATAGTTCTTTTCCCCTACGGGTTAGCCTCTCTTTCGTGCATTTATATAACAACAAGACATATAATCATCACATTACTAAGTCTAGTATCCATGTGTCAATCTAAGAATTCTCGCTAAGTCATTCATTTAAATAAATCAAATCCACTTGAGCTATATATGAACCAAAGTAATTTTGATAAGTTACACACTAGATATTCCATCACTAAGTGAGTCATACATGTAGTCCATACATCAACCATTTCTATCATTAATATAAAATCTATCAACTGATTCATATAAGTAGTTTCACGTGTCCAACCAATGCATCAATATTACATAATGTTCATAAATGATAACATGGAACTACAAAATAGAGCCCTAGCATGGGTAGCTATCTAAGTCAAAATGGGCATCACAGATTCTCATGTGACAACCTTGTGAAACCCCTTGATAACATTTAGAGTTGAAACAGATTCAACTGTCCACCATGGAAAATAGAATTTGAACTCAGATATGCTATAAGGTGGTACCAACCAAAATATTGGCAAGCAACAGATTAGTGCACTATCAATTCCACTAGAAGGCGCTAGTATAAGTTTCATGCATATAATTTCTTTAATACCTCAGGATCTATGACATAGATTTTATGCTATATGAATCTTTATTCACCCCTGAATCTATAACTTTTTTTTTTAGCTTTCTCTTTTCCTTCAATTTCTTCCTAACCTAAGAAATTGCCATCCAATGAAAATCACATAATCTAAAATTGAATGGACAGAGAGATATTTTGCTATGCTAGCTAGTCGCAATGCTAGGATACAGAGAGTAGGAAACTAAGGAAAGTTACTAGCAGAGATCCTAGATCAAATGAACAAAAACAAAATAATTGAGAAGGATTATGCTATTGTTAATGACAAAGATCCTAGATTCCTAAATCAAAGAAGTACTACACAATAATTAGCAAGGACTACTTTTTTTTTTTCCAATACATTAAAAATTTGTGTCTATGCTCTGCATTGGATTCATCATTCATCTACTGATTCAATATGTTAATTTTGGGTTGGCAATGCTCAAGGCTTAAAGGTAACTCTGCTTATTAGATACCCACATTCTTGCCAATGGTTGGGAAGTCTGCACAAGTTGTTATAAGAGCACATGTGTTAATATAGGAAGATCAAAATAAAAAGATCTTTTAGGCCATCTAGGTTTTCCTAACACCACAGGCATACATATAATCTAGGGTTTCTCGACACTATAGGCAATGTCTTCCATCAGTTCAAACAGGGAAGGGAAACAAACTGCTTATAAACAGAGAATTGTAACAATGTACCTATGATACAAGGTTCTTATTAGCCAGGGATTGGTTTAAGTCTAGAGGTCTGCGACCGATTAGTAGCTCGAGAAGAACTACTCCAATTTCATAAACATCACTTTGTAGTGTCAGATTTCCAGGGTGTCCAACAAACAAACAAAAAAATTATTACTAAATAGAGATGCACTGTTATGGAATGAGTTGCAATAACAGGCCTTTCTTAAAAATAAAGGAAAAGAATAGCATGGAATCTAAACTTAATACCACTTTGTAATGACGGCTACAGCATGTAAAACAAATATCAAATTTATAGATTGACTGGATTGGCAAAGAAGCCCGTTAACATTTTTTGTTAGGGCTAACTTTAAGTTTCATTGACTGCATTCCAGGGTTTCTGAATGACTCTTGGAGTAGCTTATTAGGCACCAGAGGATTTTTATTTTTATTTATTATTATTATTATTATTTATTATTTATTATTTTTTTTTTTTTTGCATCAGCATTTGTCAAATAGAAAAATCCACAAACTTGGTCTTCGTAGATCCACATATAGAAAAATGCTCCTCTACCCAACTAGTGATGTTTAGGAACATTGAAATGGGTGCATTATGGGAACAATGGAGATATAAAATGTAGGACAGCAGTAGGAAAACAGAACAGAAACTTCCATTCCAAATATATTGGTTAATTCCCAATATAAGAAAATAAAAGCCAAATCCTATATCATTAATTTCAACATCTATGAAAATTTGTCCAAGATCAAATTCTAATGGCACCATAAGAATTCCAAATTTTACAAGCATTGCAATCATTCAAAAGTTCAGAGATAACATCTGAGCTATACGAAACAGAGAACATCACAAAGGCCACCATCAATATCATTAGTGCTTAGAGAACTATAAGGATGAACTTATGCCAGATAGAAATATACATTAATCACCAAACCCTGTGTTTATCAAGAAATAATATTTCCATAACTTAAATATGACACTTTTTTGTTTTGAAGGGCAAACTTATATCCTCGATGACAAGTAAAATACCTTTAAGAGTGAATATTAGAAGTCTAATTGCAAATTTAGCCTCTACTATTAGACAATTACAAAATCATTAACATAGGCAACAGAGAAATAGCTCCCCATCGGTTCATCCTCTAATAAATTTAGATCTTATCATATATCCATGAAAATGGAGCTAATTTATCATATATCATAAGTTTGTAGTTACTGCCAACTGCATTGTATTAAGGTTTCTGTCAATAACAACGAGAGGTGAGCTGGGACACTGAGAGTGGGGCAGTGGAGACTTGGGCTCGAGGTCCCTCCTACATCATGTGGTTGTTTCCCAAAGGGTTCAGTTCACCCCACAAGGAGGCAATTGTTTGTTCAGTGGTTGAGCCTCAAGGTCATTCTCTTAGGAGGGGTGGTATATGCGAACAGTATACACTGTAAATGTTGTCCCAACTCTTGATAGGTTGTGGATGCTCATCGCTTAAAATTTATAGAGGAAGCATTTGCCTTCAAATCAATGTCAGTCATTTTTAAAGGTTCTGGTAAGTCTAAATTTGACCATCTTTGGTTAAGTTGTACAGTTTCATAAAGTAATCCGAGACTTAGTTTAATAATTTTAATTTTTAATATGGTGTGCTAATATATTTCAATTACGATGCAATAAATAAGTTGTGCTAACTTCAATTGTCCAATAATCTGGGATTCAATGAACAATAGTGATAAAAATTTGAGTAAAAGTTGACATTTTCTCTCTTTCGCTTCTATCAATTTTATTTTAAAAATTTAAAATTATTTGTTATCAAGGTACATGTAGAGAATTCTGGCTATGCCCAAGTGTTGGTATCTGCCAAGAAAGATCAAGTCCTATTAGCTAGCAGCCTATCTTGCAAAGCAGTGCATAAACAAGCTTTAGGACTCCAAAAACTTACTAGACTGCCCAGCGCAACAAGGAAACAATACAGTGACCTGTAGTCCCTCTGCCTTCTTTGCTTCTTACTTGGGGATGCATTCAATACCCTTTTTAGCCTTTTACTATACAAAAGCAAAGCAGTGCACTGACTAGACTTGAACCTTTCTTTAAAATATATGGATTTTCAACTTTATATTCTTCTACATTACTTTAAGAAAAGATAAAATGGCCTGAAAAATGCAGTACCGAGAATTCCCTCTGAACCTTTTCTTGCCACAACTGCTACCAAATGTCCATAGACAATTTTAGAAATTCTGTAACGTGACTCAGGTTCAAAACTCTGCGGTAGCTGGGAGGAGACACCTAAAATCTAGTCATGTCAAAAGTTGGCATCAACCAGATCATGTGCAATCCCTGGGTGATTTTGATAGCTTAGATGCCCTTGGGTTTGGTTTCTTAGACAGGCTAATCCCCACAAGTCACTGACATGCTAGCAGGAAAAAAAAACAAGAATAATTTTTATTTTTCTCCTTTCCCTTTTACTCCATGTTCCACCATGTAATTTAGTACTCACGACAACAAAAAGTGCACACACCATTGTATGTTTAGTTGTCCATTCATGTTGTGAATCTGCAAGGTACTGCTTACAGCACTCACAGGCATGCCAAGCAAAATGATGTTACAATTCAAATCCTAAAGAAACAGATGCGGTTTAGTCAGCTGTCTCCATTGTTGCACGAAGCAAATATTGTCAGGATACCAGTTCAATTCTAATAAAACCACTACAGGACCCCACTTCAATAGAACTGATAATACTCTGACCCCAGTCGTGGCCATGGTAGCTTTGAAAAAAATTAACTTGGAAAGACTACCCCTCATGTCAAATGGAAATCAACCATTGCATCTTTCACTTGTCTTTGTCAACTACATTAGATTAAAAATTGGAAGAATATCATTTTTCACTTTAAAGTACTACCATCCCTAATCCGATGATATCACATAATCAAACAAAAATTATAAACCATATCGCTCAAATGCTATCTATCCACAGAGGGAAACCAAGCTATGTGGTAGTCACACATCCTCAATAAGTCCTGGACAATAGATTAGTAAAAAAAATTGGACCTTACATGTCCTGTTGAATTAAAAAAAAATGCAGCACCCTGAAATAACATGAGGAGCAAGACTGCCAATCTGTCAGACTAAGGAAATCAATAAATGAACTGACAACATTGAAATTGTCCTATCTTACAATGAAGTAACTGAAATCCTCCCCTTTACCAAAACAACAAAACAGGCATATCTTGAACATAATATATTTTGACAAAATTGATACTAAAAAGCCTATCAGTATAAACATATAGGTAGATGACATCATGAGTATCCTTCTGATGGTTGTCAGATTACCAGTGTGGTTAGAAAACATATTTAGTAATCTCAATTTTTTTTTTCAAAAAATGTCACAAGGCTCAACTCTTAGCAGCAAAAATTATGTTCATTAGCTGTCAAAATCACGTTTCAAAAAGTTTTAGAAAAGATTTTGTAATGTAAACATCTTAAACGTTGGGCAGAGACCCAGGCAATAATGAAGGCATTTAAATTCTAAATTGTAAAATGTATGGCATTTAATTTTGAATGGAATTACAGAAGTAGTTATAAGTGATAACATAACAAGAATTCTCAACTAAAGCAAAAATGTTAATGAAGAGATTCAGACAAGCTGCAGAGACACAAAAGCATGAAATAAACTGAGTAATGCAGAGGAGATTCTATAGCACATAAACAATAAATTTCATAAAAGCGTTTGGAGGAAACCCTTAGAAATCAAAATATGGGATGGCAAAATCTTGGTTAAGATAAATATGAAGCCTAGAACCCTTTTCCCCTGGAAAATGCAACAATGGGTATTTTCTGATACATATGTGCACTTACCCTCAAACAAATGGGAAAGTTTATATCCACTGTAAATGACAAATGAAAAGAACTGAATATGCATTGGCTATATTTAAAGTTACCTCCCGAATCAGTCGTAATATGGATTCAAAATATCAAATTTTGCCCATTTTTAGGACAAATCAAATAAAGGGTGAATGGCATAACATATTGCAAATTTTTACAAAGCTAGGAACAGAATACCTAAGCCTGGTTGACCCATGAATCTTATCAAACTACCCAAGATACAAACGGTACTCGATAACAAGATATGATAATAACATGAAAGGTAAAGGAAAAATATGAGGATTATTGTGAAAAAGGAAAATTGATTTCACTGCTATGAAACAAAACACTCTGAAGTTTTTCCAAAGCTGTAATTTCGGAATGATGTCTATCAGATTTAAAGCAGGAGATATCCCTTTGTTTGGCGATGAGGTTTGTGCACTTCTGGGAGGAGGTGGGTATGCACACCGCCTTATCTTGGCCTTGAATGCTCAGGCATTATTGAAGTTGTCGGCAAAAGTGTATAGACCTGGAAAGTTGGCGATATGCGATATGAATGATCCTGTAGGAAGGCCTCCACAAAATGTAACCTAACCCATTTAAAGCCAAATCGTAAAATAACAAAGAGAAGAGACGTAGGGAGAGATACAGACGTCATAATGGAACCACTCCTTCTTCTGAAACCGAACCCTATAATGGTTCAGCAAGAGGGATATAGGGTGTCCAGAATTGCTAATGCCTGTAGAAATTAAAGTTTTTGGGAGTCTGTAGAGATTAAACTTTCCTTTCCGGCAGAGGAAGAGATCGGCAGTACCATTTGTGGGCCACTGGGTGACATTGAAATGGGGAAACTCATTGTTCGCTTTCTATTTAAGTCGAGGAAGCTCTAAAGGTTAAGATGCTAGCGGTTCAAACTGGCGAACACAGTGACATACGGTATCACATGTTGTGCTTTGACACGTAAAATCTACCATGGTGTGGTAGCAAAAAGCTCACTAATCATGGCATCGGTCACCATTTACCTTTTGCTAGAAGCCCTACTTTCGAACTAGCGACCACACGGACACATGGTGACAAAAACTACTTTCAGAATTCAAAAAATTAGACAACATAAAAGTCACTCGAACCACAATTGCCTCATCGTTTGTTAAACCTGTGTCGACAACTTCTCACCCTTAAAACCATGTTTTAATCAGTTTAAAGAGCAGGGAAAGGGCACAACAAAACTTACTTCCAAGTTCCACCCTACAGGGTGTTTTATTAAAACAGATATACCTCTACCCTGGAAGAAATTAGAACAGATATTTCCTTATTTGCTTTGTATACTCTTGGTTGGTTGTTTCTTGCTTTCCTTTTTGCTTTGGATATCCTTGATTTAGATGCTTGCTTTGTCTGCGTATTCACTTGATCAAATTGTTTCTTTATTATGTGCTCTGTTTCTTAGTTTCTTTGTTTGGTAAGGTTAGGTGACAATTTAGGTTTTCCTTTGGTATCTTTGTTTTGTCTGATAAATTAACTCTTATCTGCAGCCTATTCGAGGAATTGCTTTTCTTTCACATTCAGGCTCTGCCAGGTGAATGATTTTAGCCTTTCCAGTATCTAATCGTTGTCCACCATCAACCATCAGATCTGAACTTGATACATGTACTGGGGTAATTAACAAGTTAGATGTCACGTTTACAAGATAGACCGGAGATTGACTGACGCAGCGTTTATCTACTTCCGCTAATGCAAAGCAAAAGCGTTTCGAAGGCTACTTGGCTAATCTTCAGGCTCCGTCTATAGCTTATGAAACAAATTACATTAAAAAACAAACCATTATCTTCCCCAGTATGGTCACCACTATGTTAGAGCCTAGATTTGTCTCAGGCTAAAAAGACAAGGTTCTAGGTCTACATCAAACCACGCTCAGCCTCGTAGCTAGCCCTACGAGGACAGGAGAGGGCTCTCTCCGGGCCAATCACGGCAAAAGGTAATCGATGAGGCTCGATATGACTAAATTGGCAATTGATCTTAGGCTAGGTATGAAGTACAAGGAGTTTGAAGTTGATTTTTGAGGCTTTTGTTGAATCAAATAGAAAGGCAATTTTGGGTGCGGGGATGAGACACAGTTTTTGCAGAGGTCTACTTGGGGCAAGGTAGGCAATCATCTTGATGCTTTTAAAGAGAATGAATGGGTAGATCTGACTGGTGAGAACTTAAGGAGAGCAAGAAGCTTTCAAGGATTCTCCTTAAACAAATGAAAACATGGAAAATCAAACAAATTCAAAGGCAGAGCATAACAATCTATGGATTCTACCTTAACACTTCATTTGTTAAATTGAAGAAGATGAGAGAAGGAAAATGATACACATAACAACTTATAATTACTAAAATAAGCACACCATCAACACATAAAACCACATGGATCCCAAACAGTTCTGCAAAACCCTGGTCTTTCCTTTACCAAAAATGCAGAAGTGAATGTAGAATAAAGTGTCAAGCTTTTCCCAAGAGTCCAACCATGAAAATGACTTAGAAATTACATAATATAGGCAAGCCAACCTCTTCCATTGCTTCTAGGGGTCGAGCTCATCATTCTAGGAGCTGTTCCAACCAAATCTAAACAAAGCACTAAAATCTAGGCAGTCAAAACAACTTGCCTCTATAAGGTAGGAAACTGATTCATTCATTAAATTTTCACTCTTTGGTGAATGAATCTTCTAGAACAAGTAACTAAGTGTCAAAATTACATCATGTTCAATCAATTACATCAAGAGAAGTCAAAAATTACATCACAAATCAAAACTAGTCAAACTGGCCGAATTTTTGAGCTGAAAGATGAAAAATTGGGCAAAAAATCTATATGCGCCGCGCTACTTTGCTGCTGATTTTGAGGCACTTTCTGAAGTCCAAATTGAGCTCAGGTTGGCTTGTTGGAAAGCCCTACCTGTCTACTTTCCAACCCAAGTGGAATTTTCCAATTTGGTGTCCATTTGCCCCTTCAAAAGTGCATTCTCCCAAGACTGCTTCCTGTGTGTCAAAATAGGGGCAGTGAGGTCATTTTTTGCATGTTTTTTGACCTTTTGGGGACCCAAAACTTGCCCAAATTTCTTTTCCAAGTACGAAAAATCATGATTTATCATGAAAAATCCAAAACTGCGAGCCATTTGTAATTTGGAGCTCCCAATCCTAAGCGTTGTGCAAGGTGCGCGGCGCATATAGGGAAAAAGCCTATTTTTTAGTGCAAAAATTCCAAAATGTCAAAAATTTCTCCAAATTTCTTGAAATTTGGACTGTAGGTCCCCCATCAAGTGCCATGCTCAACCAAAGAAGCTTCGGTCAAGACTTGGAGCCGATCATGTGTTTTGTGCCTCCTCAGTACCCTCCTGGTGTATGCAGTTTCAGTTGTAGAGTCATTGTCTTGGTCATATGATGTATCGGTGCCCGCCTCCATGATGTTGAAAGTCTATGCAAAGTGTATGTTTGATTTGTTGAAAATGAGAAATGAAGGCTTGATGTCTTTGTCTCCAAGTGCCAAATATGCCAAGGGAAATGAGGAGCTGTGAGGAATATGAAACAGTAGGTATAATGGAGTGAGGGTAAGGATATGGTTCAATCAATTGAAGCCTGCAATGTGAGGACAGTCACTTGATTGTGTTTTAGGAGTGTGAGGTTTGGGGATTTATGTATAGGAATAGGGTTTAGGGTTTGGGATTGTTGTATAGGGTTGAGATATTGTTATAAGGGCTAGGGTTTTGGGGTTTTAGGATTTGAATGCGATGTAGGATTAATGAGCTTGATGGGGGGGGGGGGGGGTAGGAAATGAGGAAACAAAAGGGAAATGCGGAAGGGAAGAGTCCTTGGCAACCAAGCAATAATTCAAGGCCCCACAACAAATTTCCTTTGAATGTATTTTAAAGGGAGGGTTTAGATTCTTGTTTCAACGGCTATCACCCAAAAACCACTCACACTTATCACCAAATTCAAAGCAACAGCAAGAATGAGGGCCTACCTGGCGAATTCATGCAAGGTATGGGTGAATTGGTGAAATTCCAAGCAAGTTTCAGGGCTTGAGGCTATATTCGCTGCGCACTCTATATGCGCCACGCCAGTGTAAATTTACACTGGAAATTTTCTCCCAGTGTGCCACGCTCTTTATATGCACCGCGCCTTTTTCCAGGCGACTTTTGGAGGCCTTTTTGATGTCCAAAATGGGTGTAGGATAGCTCGTTGGAAATTTCTTTGAGTCTGCTTTCCAACCCAACTCGAATTTTTCAATTTGGAGTTCATTTGCTCTGTCAAAAATCAAATCTCCCAAGACTGGTCAAAATGTGCCAAATGAGGCTGCCTCAAGGCAGAGTGCTGTTGCAGTCAACGTTTGAATGCCTTCCTCAACTCCAAATTGAGCTCATGATAGCTCATTGGAAATATATTTGTATCTAGTTATCATTTGAATCATCAATAAAGTCATTTGGCCAACCAAGCTAGGAGAAAACGTGATTTTCCCAAGGTCACTTCAGAGGTGCATCAATTCTCCCGAGGCGATTGTATTTTTGAGATTTCTCTAAAACCATGACACCTGTGTAAAATGTGAAGGAGGTTCTTCTTTCTTGGCCTGTTGTGGAAAAAAACCTCTCTCAATGTTTCTAAATTCATCTTTGATTTCTCAGAAACATCATTTGAGTAAAACCTACCCCGATGTGTGGAACAAGAGATTTGTCGAAATGAAGCAAAATGAAGGAGATAGTGAGCTTCTAAATTCTTGGGGAAATTTTGGGAAGTAGGGAGGGATTTTAGGAAGCAGGGGAAAGTGGAATCTTAGATATTGAGTGAGGGGAAGGGGTCCAAAAGGGCAAAACACATGCCCAACCTAGAAAATTGCCAAGTTGTAGCAAGAAACTAGGGTTTGTGCGAAAATGAGGAATTTGGGGGATCTCAGTGATGGGAAGTGTTTGATAAGGTACTTTAAGAATAGGGGAAGGTTTATGAACATCTGGATACAAGTTTTGCTAATGATTTGACCATTCAAGAGAAATTGCCTTCAAAACCCTAGGAGAGAGAAATGAACCTTGCCTAGACGCAATTGAAGCATGAACAAGGTGTAAAATAACCAAATGGAACTTGACATGATAAAGACAACCATTTAAATGATGGTACACTCAGCTAAATGATGACATGGACCAACATTTTGACAACTTTGGAAGGAGTGAAAGCAAACCCTAGACCTAATACCTAGTGACCAAATTTTGCTTGAAGACTCACTGAAATGACAAAATTTGACCTTGACACTTTAAAATCACTTTGTAAGAGCATGTTTGATCACTGGAGGAAGGCTGGAAAGACTGACACTAACAGGTTGTAACTTTGTCACTTTCCATGCAGCCTACTTGCTGCGTTGTCTTCAAACTACACAATGTAGTTTATACTCCCACACTCCCTTACAACTTACCGGAGCACTAAGACTATCCTATTGCCATATAGTCTTTGTGCAAGATTCCCCGTATGCAACTTCAATCTGATCCCATTCACTCTTCCCATGAAAGGTTCCCCATTTAGCTTCACGAGCTAAAATGCACTACCATGTCTAATTTATTTCATAATATATGGACCTAGCCAATGCATCTCAAATTTACCTGGAAATTTGGTGAATTTACTATCGTATAACAAGACAAGACTGTATACCTTGAACGTACGAAGCTTGATGTGGCAATCGTGCCATGCCTTTTTGTGTTCCTTCTGTAATTGCTGATGAAATCATGCCAAAAATCGATCCTCTTCAAGCTCCATCAACTACACGAGCCATTCCTCCAAGGCCTCATGATATGCCATACCTGTGAGAGCTACTATGTCTAGACTAAGCACAATGTACTCCATTGGCATTACAACATCAATCCCACATACTGATTTGAACAGTGTTTGCCCTGTTAGCTTCTTGAAATTATTCCTATAATCCCATAGTACTGTGGGCATGCGCACATCCCAGTCATTTCGCTGCATGTTGTAGATCTTCGTCAGCACGTTCTCCAAAATCTTGTTGAAAGCTTAACTAGGTCCATTGCCCTATGGGTGATATGGTTTACTCTTTTGACGGTAGACTTGGAATTCTTCAGTCAGGGCAATGATCTTCTCGTTCAGAAGTGCGTACCCCTGTCACTCATCAACACTTTTGGGTAGCCAAATCTAGTTAAGACATATTCAAACAAAAAATTTGCTTCCATAGCCCCTGTACAATCCTTAACAGGTTGTGCTTCTTCCCATCTAGTTAGATATTCCATTGTGGTGATGATATAGCACACACCAATTTTCTTCCCTGGGGGCTGAATTGGCCCAACAAAATCAATCACCCATTTCTCAAATGGCTACAAAGATACTTGAGTTTGTAATGGAAATTCATCCCTTCACAATGGTTTTCCTATTCTCTAACATGCATCGCATGCCTTACAGTACACCTTCGAATCCTTGTGCAACGTTGGCCACCATAGACCTACGCGCAAAATCTTCAGCGCAGTCACCTTTCCTACATAATGACCTCCCGTAGCCCCTCCATGAGCTTAAGTGAGAATGATATCCCTCTCAAAATATGACACATATCTTCAAAATATTTCATTAGTACCCATATTATTCAAATGTCCCACAATAACTAAAAAATCAGCCACGCACACTACTAGTTCCTTCTTTTGCTGACTTGTATACCCTTCTCGTGGAATCCCATAGTAAAGAAGTGAATAATATCTGCAAAATGATTATCCGCTACACGCACCACAAAGAGCTGCACATCTGGAAACCCTTCCTCCAGATTGTTGGGCTCCTCTCCTGTTTCGATCTGCAATAGATGATCAGGTCCTGCATTCAACCTCCCTGGCTTCACAATTACTTCAAAATCATACTCCTGGAATATTAGAAACCATTTGTAGATCTTCCCCCCAACACACAATTATTAACTAGGTATTTCAAGGCAAAATGATCAGTGTGCATTTTGAAATTCCCTCCTAACATATAATGCATGAACTTCTGCAACCCGTACACCATGGCTATTCCTTCATGCTCAGTCATTGACTAATTCTTCTTAGCCTTCGATAATTTCTTACTAGAGAAGGCTATAGGATGGTCCATTTCTCCTTCACTAGCCTGTGTTAGCACTGCACCTAATGCAATGCAAGAGACATCCACATGTATGTGAAATTCCTTCTTCCAATTAGGGAATACCAAGATCGGCGCAGTGACAATCTTTTCTTTCAATACATCTAAGTTGCGCTGACATTCTTTCTCCAAATAGAGTGTTGCATCCTTCTTTAGCAGTTTCTCCATGGGCACAGTAATTTGAGCATATGACTTAATAAATTTTCTATAATCTCTCATATTTCTCAGTGTTTCGCACAACTGCCTAACATTCCTTGGAGCTTCCAGGTTCACTATCACCACAATATTTTCAGGGTCCACTATCAACCCTTGCTTGCACACCACGTGACCTAGCAAGATTCCAAAGGGAACACAGAAGATGCATTTCTTGAAATTCAACGCGATCTAGTATATGCGACACGTATCCAACATTAGGTGCAAAATTGCTACATGGTGCTTTACTAATCTGAACATCGTCTAGTCATCAAAGTATACTTCCAGGAACTTATGGATGAAATCCTTGAGCACGACGATGACTACGCGAGAAAATATTGTAGTTGCATTCTTGAGTCCAAATGGAATCACAATGTATTGAAAACAACCCCACTCCTTCGCGAAGGTCATTTTGCTCCTATCCTAGGGTGCGATCTTAATCTGATGATATCTAAAGAACTCATCAGTAAAAGAGTAGGCTTCCTGCCCTCCAACATTGTCTAGCACTTCATCTATAAATGGCGTTGGGAATGGGTCATGGACACACACATCATTAAGCTTCCACAAGTCTACGCAAATCCTTATATCACCCTTTTGTTTCTTCTCCTAAACCACCATTGGGCTCACCCAATTAGATTCTTCAACCAATTCTATAATGCCTGCTTCCTTCATCTTATCCAATTCTAGGCGAACCTTTTCCTTATATTTAGGATTAAGGCGATATGACCTCTATTTAATAGGATTCACATCTAGCTTTAGAGTGATTTTCACAATGCCCAAATATCCCACTATGCCCTTCAAATCCGAAAACTTGGTAGGGAATAGATCTTGATATTCGCCGAGTAACTCAATAACTTTATCCATAGTAGCATCATCCCAATAATCTCCAATATTTGCAAACTTTGGTTCCAATTCAGTTCCAATGTTTACTTTTTTTGTCTTCAATTGCGTGATGATGTCTGGGTTGTCTATTTGTGAAGCTTCGACTTCACAATGCCCTTCTACCTCTGGAATATTAATATTTCTTGGATCATCATCGTCCTCTTCAGTGGTCACATTATAGAATTCTAGCGCATGGTGAAGCTGGGTGCTCCAGTCTGGCTGGACCCATTCCATAGGTTCTTGCGATGTTCTGAAAATAACTGCCTTAATCTCCTATAGAGATTCATCAATGCCGGAAAATCCATCTTCAAAGAGGAAGGTCAATAAGGACCCTTCCCTTAGTATATCCCACTCCGTGGTGCCATGTCAGAGCTCCGTTCCGAGATACCAGTTCATGGGAATTGTATCCCATGTATGGAAAATAATGTGTACCCACTCTGGCAATGGATCTGTTCCCCATGCTTCAGCCCATTTTGCTAAGTGGTCACACGGATCATCCTTCCTGTTATATTTCTCAGTCAATCAAGTGTTAGGACGCCCAAACCATAATCACATCATTCTTTTGTAATTTCTCCATTCCTCAAAACTATCTTTGTGCATACCCCACCATTATGCAGGTGTAGCGTGCAATACCAAATCTAATGCTTGGAAGCGGTGATCCTATGGGACCTCATGCTCAAGTGCATCCAAAAACTTTTCTACGTTAGTCAAACCATCATAACTGGGTAATTTCCTTACCCTCGATGAGACATAGCATACCGACTTTGTCATCATATTGCACTGCATTGTGTATACTTCATGTAACTGACTCTACCAATGTTCCAACTCTTCATCTGAATCAAAGGTACAAGAAATTTCCCGGTCCCATGCAATCCACCCATCTGCTGTCGGGTTGATCTAGTCCTAGTCTCATGCTATTATTTTGTAGATTTGATCTAGTTCATCCTCACTTTCTTCATAATTGCAGATTGGTTCAGTATAGCGTGCCCCTTCTGTATGGTCCAATGGTACTACAACCCGAAGCAATTTCTTTTCAAATGGCATTTTCCTCTTCTCCAGATTGATGACCCTATTCATGTCAATGGCGCTGTCAATTTCTAAGAGCACAAACTATGGATTACTGTCATGAATGATCTTTATAACCTCAAAGTCGGCCATCACACTAGCACCTTCTATATTAACTATTACTCTGTATAAGCACCCCATAGGGATGATTTTTTTTTGGTTCGCCATTCTGACCTGAATCGAAGACCTTTGCAGTGTAGATCCCCCCTTCTTTCCCATTTTTGTTCGGAAAAACATTTGCATCTGATCCCATATCCAAAATGATTTGGTCCATCTCATAATCACCTATCGGTGTGGTAAGCCTCATCTCATGCCCTGTTCTTGCCTTATGTTTGCCAATTTTTCTAACCACCCAGTGTCCATTAGGGACCTTCTCTTTGCTAGCGCATTTGTTTATCAACTCTTGTAGGCCTTCCACAACTTTTCTATTACACAATAGTTTTATGTAGGTCTCCGAAAACATAGTAAGCACATAGGGGTCAACCTCTACAGGCGCGCTGGTTTCTTGTACCTTGTCCTGACTTCCTCAAGTGGATGCCTCAATGAAGCTTTTATTCACCTCCATAAATGTTTCCTTTGTGTGATTCATACCAAAACCCACTTCCTTCTCTGGGGCCTTGTGGTCCCATCCATCCTCTTCACGCTGTTTACCTTTATCATCACCAGTTGTTATTCCACTTCTAAGAACTATATTCACACCTTGATCCTCTTTTTGGAGCTCATCTCTCATCATCTATAAGTTTTGCATGGCTACTGAGGCTGCGCTTTCTTCTCCTGCATCTTGGCTATTAGCACCGAGCATTCTTCTATAGTATGGTCAAACTGACTACAACATTGACATGATGGGCGTGTTTGATTTTGACACTCCCATGCATAGTGCTTGGTTATATGTAGTTGTAGCAGATGACCTAACCACGGGCTCTACTAGGCCCTCCTCCTCCTCAACCTCATCCTTGTCCCTGATAACCTCCACGCATTCCTCTAGTGCCCTATTCTAGAGGCCAATTTCTACCTGCATTTGGTATGTAGGTGTTCGGTCCATCATCATCTCATAGTTGTGAAAGTGGCACTCATCTTGGCCCACCAATTTGCTTAAGTTACAGAATAATTGGTGGGGTGTTTGAATGAACTTTTGAAGTAGATGACAATTATCTATCGCATGTTGTCCAGCAACCTGAAAAATAGTGCAACATAGCGCAACCCCCATGCTCAGCCTTACTGGGGCTTCTGGCTTCAGGGGAATTGGTCCCCCTCCTGTAATATAATTTGAGTACACGGGATAGTGGTATTTATAATGCCCTTGACTCTTCCACTTCAAACACTAGACTTCCGCACGCACTTCTGTTTAGTCTCCTTGTCTTTTTGCAACCGTTGTATTTCTAGGTGTAGGTTCTGCAAATGGGAGTGGATCTATTGTACCCCAAGGTCACATCCTGAATAGGTGTTGCATGCAACCTCATCGCAATTTCCAAGGCTTTTTCCTATGTCCCTAGCTTCTACTACGACAAAGCAATTCTCAGGTGGGGTAGCAGCGAAGCTATAAACCATTTGCAATGCTGACTATCTATGAGCTACATGTTAGTTTCTTTAATCTGACACTTCAATCTTTGATCCAATTCCCAAGGCGTCTCATTGACCCTCATTATAATTTCCTTGAATCCAATTATTGACAATGAGTCAAACTTAGGCTTACTAAACTCCTTGTTTAAGGTTGCCCTACTTTCTTCCAGTGATGCTAGAGGATTATCATAATAGTACTTAATATACCAAGTCAGCCGATCCTGTAGAGTGGTAACTAATTGTGCCTTATTTATATTGTCATCAATAATCTGCTGTGTTGTCCACACAACATTCACAACAAACCAAAACTGCTCTGTATCTTCACTCCCTATGCCTTTGAAAATCAGCAACTTCATCATATTCACCATGTTGAATGGAGGTGGTGGAGGTGTAGGTGTGGGCAAAGGTGTATAAGGTGGAGGTGGGGGTGGAGGCGTAGTGGATGGATGATGTGTTCGCTAAAAAACCTATTTTATCAGTTGGACAACACTTTGTGGTGAAGCTTGTACTGCTCCTTCATCATCGCTCGAAGGATATCCGATAAATGGATTATATTCTGGACCTAATCTATCTTAATATCTAAAGTGTTTTCCACTTCGTGTAGCTCCAAGCATCAAGGAAATGACATAACACGTTTTTGACATGACAAAATTTTAATCTAGGTATTCAAAGATCTTAAATACTTACCTCACGGTCTTTTGAAAAATCGTCACTCTACTTCGTTCAAGTTGGCTGATGTATCAATTGAAAATATAAAAAATACTCCTAGAATCCCATCAAGCCAATTATCAACAGCTACACGATCTTGTTCTTAGAGGCTTCTAATCGTCACTCTAATTCAGGAGTCCACACTATAGGACTATCAAGCTTCCACCTTCCTTGTTTGTCTATCAATTTAGCCAACCATTCATACAGCTCAATGGGGAAGTTGAATAAGAAGATCTCATGTATTTTTGTATACAGATACCTATTCAACCACTCTTCCTTTGGTAGGCACAGATTCCTATGTTCTTGCATTGCAAACTCGTGAATCTTCCGATCCAACCACTTTTCAATTTCCTTCTTGGTCGGATTCCAATGATGTGACATCACACATCTCTTTCAAGTAGATCCCAATCCTCACAATGAAACCATTTGTTGTATTAGGTGGTCTTGACCTAGGTTCAGATTTAGTTGTGCCAACCAATAAATCCCTACACTACTGGCCCTTTCAGCAACAAGCCATGTAGCGCACACTGTAGTCTCACCCAAAGTAGTATGGGGGGATGCTAGAACCAAGTTTCTGTATCCAGTGACTAGTGTGATGTATTTTAGTGCCTCAGATATGCCTTCACACAATTGTATACACTCTTAGGGCTCACTACTGCAACTCTATCCAAATTGTCTTTAGACCTTCGTGAAGGTCTACATTAGTCTTTGTAGACCTTTAACAATCAATCTATCTACTTATGTGCATCAGAAAGTAGTCCTAAATTAGGGTTCATGCATATTTACTTAAGCTATTAGCAGAAATCAGAGAATTCATTAGAGTCGTCATGAAAATACATAAACATTCTTTTCGTACATTATTAACACTTAATCAAGAGAATCACACAACATTCAATCAATAATCCGTGAAATGCATTATTCATAGACAACATATAGCCTTTAATGGAAATGAAGATAAAACAAATATACACAAGAATTCTTCTGTAATTGTCTTTATTGATCTTCAGTTTAGGATTACAAACTCAAAACTACCTTGCACGCTTAGTTGCAGGGTCTGCACACTCAGCTGTGGACTTTACCTAGGCCTATGTGCACTCAGCTGTAGACCCTTTCTTCTCCTATCTGACCCACTTCTCTTCGCTATCACTTCTCGTCTATTGACCCATCAGTTATCATCACATGCCTTAGACTCTCTAAGACACACCTATTTATAGCCTTTTTCATACAATTCCATGGTCCGTGGACCATCGGTGGACCTCAAAACTAACTCATGATTTACATAAAACAAGGGGCTAAACCCCTTTGACTCCTAATAACCTACGCGCTCTACATCCACAAATTGTGGAGACTTTACATTAATTACAAAAATGTGTCAAAACTTGGGTTATCTTAACCCCAAAATTGACCCAGGGGACCCCATCCCAACAATGCAGAGTGAAGATTCTGTAATCTGAACATTGAAGATCAATAAACACTGATTTTGAAGAATTACTTAGAAATTTGAGTATTTCTGTGATTTGATTTATATTATGATTTGTCTCTTATAATGTGTTTTCTATCGAGTAATGAATGAATGTTGCGCGAAACTATTGAATCTATCTTATTTATGCATGCTTTAAGTAATTATCTGTGTTCATGAAGTTAAGGGTTGATTCTGCTATGTTTTCTAATGGATTGGATAGATCTGCATGAAGTCAGATCTAGGGTTACTTATTGATGTACGAAAGTGAATAAATTGTATGTTTAAGGTCCACAAAGGTTGATCGTAGACCTTCGTGAAGGTGTGGAAGCCATTTTACCCTAGTTAGAATAGAGATCCCTAGAAGGATACCACTCTACACGAAGGAACATCTAAGCTATAGGAGCTTAAGAAACACTTATCACATGTCCCTGGATGTAGAAATATGGTTCTAGCATCCCCCAATACTACTTCGGGTGAGACTGTAGCCTGCGCTATGCAGGTTGTTGCCGAAAGGTCCAACAGTTAGGGTTTTGTTGGTTGGCACAAAAATCTCTGAACCTAGCTCAGGACCCCTAAAGTCAACAAATGGTTTCGTTGCCAGGACTTGAATCTATCTTATAGATGTGCGATAAATGGTTTCCTATGAAGAAAGAGATTGATAAGTGGATTGATAAAAAATCGCACACGTTCGCGGATCAAGATAATAGGATCCCTAAATTATGCAAGGAGCAGTGGTTGCAGATATTTTTGTACATGGACAAGACCGTCATGTTCTTTTGTTTCTTCCCTAAAGAACTATATGAGTGGTTATCTAAACTAGCCGATAGTCAAGGGACATGGAGGCTTGAAGGCCCTATAGTATGGACTCCAGAATTGGCGTGACGTCTGGAAGCATCAAAAAGAAATATTGCATGGGCTGTGGATCACTGGGTTGATTGCACATTGGATAATTTTGTGACTTATTTCACGATTTATAGGAATATCAGCTATAGTGAAGTGGAGCGAACTATCTTTAAAGGACCAAGAGGTAAGTATCTCAAATCATTGAAGACCTGCATTAAAATGTTGTTATGTGAAAAGAGGTTTATGCATTTACCTTGATGTTTGGGGCTATGCGAAGTAGGAGACTCTTTAGAAGGAAGGAATGATCCAACCCGGAATATATTCCTCTCATTGAACCCCCTTCAAGTGATGACAAAGGGCAAGTGTTGACTACGCTGTGAAGTGCAGTTCATTTAATAAAGTAGGGCATTCTGAGGATACCTCATCCATCCACTCCACCTCCACCTCCACCTCATACACCTACACCTATGCCTTCACCTCCTCCACCTCCACCTCCATCTCCGCCTCATACACCTACAACTACACCTTCACCTCCTCCACCTCCATTTCCACCTTTCAGCATGGCAAATGCGATGAAGATGACGATATTTAAAGGAATGGGGACCAAAGATCCGGAATAGTTTTGGTTTGTCACAGATGTTGTTTTGGTATCACAATCAATTATGAACAATAATATTAAGAAAGTGCAGTTGGTTACAGCCTTAAAAGACTGCACATTAACATTTTATATCAAGTATTACACAGATCACCCCAAGGCATCATTGGTAGGTACCCAACTAGCTTTGAACAAGGAGTTAAGAAAGCCTAATTCAGAGGCACAATTAGTAATTGAATTTAAGGAAATCCAATAGAAGGTCGATGAGACACCTTGGGACTTTCATCAGAGGTTGAAATGCCTAATTAGGCATGCTAATATGGAAATATCAGATACCCAGCATCACAATTGGTTTATAGCATCACTCTTACCACATTTAACAACACCTCTGTGACAGTAAAAAATAGTGACACAAGTGGAAGCCTTGGAGATTTTGAGGAGGCTAGATGCATCGCCTATTCAAGATACAAACCTTGGAGTGCAACAGATTGATTCGTAGCTGGGAAGCCTACACTTGGACTTGCAGAGTTTGAAGAAAGGAAGGGAAGCTCAGCTGGAGGTAGGTGGTGAGATCTAGTGTCTGAAATGTAAGAGTCATGGGCATGATAAGGATCATCACCTAATCTTTAGAAATTATACTATAGGGGGAGGGCCTCTACCCCTGAATCTTGAGAATAATTTCGAGATGAGCAAGGGAGCTCTTCTATGGTGCGCTATTTGTTAGGTCATAGGACAACATGCTACTAATAACTACCATCTATTGCAGAAGTTTGTACAAACCCCTTAGTAGCTATTTTGTAATTTTTGTAAGTCTGTAGAGCATGATGAATGCCATTGTAGAAGTTATGAGCTAATGATGGATAGGACCCCTACCTATAGAATGCAAGCAAAAAACCAGCCTTAGGATCAAGGCACAGGAGCAGCACATAGAGGATTCAAAGTCTGAGGATGAGAAATAGGCGTTGGACCAAGGTGAGGGCATGGGCATGTAATCTACTATAACTGTGGCGAAGAAGGGCACTTCACATGAGATTCTCCAAATTCCACACATCCCTTCTGCCAATATTGTTGATAGTTTGACCATGTGATAGAGGAATTTTCAGCCTTGATGGTGAAGATGCAAGAGAAGAAGGTGCAGCCTAGCGGCATACGCAAAACATTTAGATGATGAGGGTTGAGCCTCGTGATGTAGATCAAAACATAAATATTTTGTTGAGAAGTCTTATGATGACTGACGCAGCTAAGGGTAAGCAACCTGAGGAAGAAAGATGGGTACGCAAGGATACTGAGAAGAAAGTTGACATTGATCTGAATCATGCTAAAGAAACTTTCTTAGAAGCAAAGAAGAACTTCACTTAGGCCTCCACCTTAGGAAGTTAGGAGAAAATGTTAGAGACTAATGTGTCGCAAGAAGTAGATCCTTCAATACTAGCTACCTTTCTAAAGACTTGTATGAATTTATTACGCAATCAAAAGAATTCAAAGGATTGCAAGACTTAATAGACAAGTGCGCCAATAAAGAAAAGACTCCTAATGAACAGTGCACAATAAGGAAGATTGGTAAGCATAAGGCACAAATGGGGCATGAGATGAGGCTAACCGCACAAATAGGAGAATATGAAATGGACCAGACAATCTTAGATCTAGGGTCTGATGCGAATTTCTTGCCTAAACAGACATGGGAAAAGATGGGGAGACCTATGCTGTAGTGGTCTCCTATTTAGTGGCGTATGGAAAATAGGCAGAAGATTATTCCAATGGGGCACTTATATGGTGTAACGGTGGACATTGAGGATGTGAGTGCGCTAGCTGACTTTGAAGTCATTGAGATAGTAGATGACAGTAACCCATACCCTGAACTACTAGGAATTAACTGCGCTATTGATATGAACGGGGTAATCAACTTAAAGAAGCGGAAGATGTATTTTGAGAAGAAGTCACTCAAGGTTATAGTGCCACTACATCTTGTAGAAGGCATGCATTATAATAAACCTGTGTGCGACTATGTAGATCATAATGATGATCTCGACCAGATACAAGATAACAATGTGAGATGAGGATTGGATCAATCCTACAGTAGATGGAAGAATTTCTTGGGACAGGGATAGATCTTTCGCCTCATATTTAGATGAAGAGCTTGAACACTAGTAGAATAGGCTGCATGAAGTATCTATGCTTCGCTACAACATGATGACCAACTCACTGAGGTGTGTCTCAATTCAGGTAAGAAATCTTCCGCATATGATGGTTTCACTGATGTGGAACTGTTTCTAGATGACTTTGACAGAGAAGAAGAACATTGATCCTAGGCACTAGAGTTGGCACTGTGCGCTATGCCTACCCGTTGGTGGGGTATGCACAAAGAAAAATTTGCAGGATGGAGAGAATACAAAAGAATGATGAAGTTAAGATTTGTCCATACTAATACCAGAGTGACCAAAAAATATAGTGGGAAGGATGATATGCGTGATCATTTAGCATGATAGACTAAGGCTTGGGGAGAAAAACCACAACCAAAATGGGTGCATATATTTTATCATGCGCTAGATATGATCCCAATGAACTGGTATTTGGAGATAGAGCTTCGCCATGGGACTGTTCAATGGGGTTTTTTAAGGGAGATTTTTCTATTAACTTTCAGCTTTGAGGATGTGTTTGATAGTATTGATGAAGCATTGCAAGAAATAAAAGGAATTATATTCAGAATGCCAAAGGAACTGGTAGATTGGACTCAGCCAGATTGGAGTACACAGTTGCACCATGCGCTGGAATGTTATAATGTGACTGTTGAAGAAGAGGATGATCCATCGAATATTACCATTCCTGAAACTAAAGAATAGCACTAGGTGGTGAACCTGGATATATCCAAGCCTTTGAAAACTCGACTGGTAAACATTAGATCTGAAGAAGAACCTATGTTTGTGAAGATAGGAGACTATTGGGACAAAGATACGGTTGATAAGGTAGCTGAGCTGCTATGCGAGTACCAGGACTTATTCCCAACAAAGTTTCTAGATTTGAAAGGGATTGTTGGCGATTTAGGTGTTATAAATATCACATTGAAAGCAGACGTGAAGCCTATTAGGCAACGACCTTCTCGATTGAACCCAAAGTATAAGGAGAAGGTGAGCCTATAACTAGATAAAATGTTAGAAGCTGGTATTATTGAGCCTGTAGAAGAATCTAATTGGGTAAGTCCTATGGTGGTCCAAGAAAAAGAATAAAAAGGTGAGATTCACATATGTGTAGATCTTGAAAAGATGAATGATGCCTACGTGCATGATCCATTTTTGACACTGTTTACTGAGGAAGTATTAGAAAATGTTGGTGGACAGGAGGCATATTCGTTCACTGATGGTTTTTTTGGTTATCCTCAAATAAAGATCATGCCGGAGGATTGAAGCAAATAAACCTTCGTGATTGACTGGGGTTTCTTCCAATATACAATTATGCCATTCAGATTGAAGAATGCACCTACAATATTTTCTCGTGTAGTGATTGCGGCATTCAAAGAATTTATTCATAAGTTCTTGGAAGTATATGTTGATGACTGGACTATGTTTGGGTTGATGAAGTGACATGTTGCGAGTTTTTGCCTCATGCTAGATACATGTTAAAGGTATCAGATCATGCTGAACCTAGAAAAGTGTACATTATGTGTGCCTCTTGGGATTTTTCTTAGCCATGTCCTCTGTAAGAAGGGATTGATGGTGGACCTATTGACAACACTAGACCCACCAACATTCAGGGGATCACCCCGGTATGAAGTCCCAACTAGACCTCACACCATTTGGTGTGGGAGTCCCATATGGTATGATGGCCTGGTTTCCATTGTCTTAAGGATTTTCCTCAACTCTTACTTGTCGGCACAGGAGAGTGGTCTTCTTTGCCTTCGAGAAGTGAGATTCACATGCATGGTGAGTGCTAGTGTACTCGTGTCAATGGTTCTTCCAATGTAAAGGTAGAGAGGGTGAAAGTGAGTCCCAAGTTGGATGGGATGTAGTCCCAACTCAGCTAGAAACACACAACAAAACAGGACATGCACAACTTCCAAAGGATAAGTCCACACAAATGCGGGAGTCACAACATACAAGGTAAGATAACATGTACAACACTCAACAGATTAGTCTGAACGATTGCAATGGTTGTTACAACAAGCCTCATGTGAAAGGTATGTGTTGTGTCCGAGAGAGTAGTATACACAGGCGAGATAATGTTAACAACATATACAACACATTTCCACTAATACATTATGTATTACAATAAGTGAAATAGTTCAGATGTAGAACACAAGTTAAATCAACATGCATTACAAGTGTTAAAGATAGCCTTACAACATATACAATACATGTGTGAAAATGTGTTGGCCTGTTAGTAGGCTTTTGAATTAAGTGAAAGTTCCAAGACACATCGTTACACCATACATCACTAACCCCAAGTGTGGGGTGTTGGATCCACTACTTACTCCTCAAAGAAAGGATTACATACTCTCTTGTCTATGTGGAAGGAGTTGAGGTGAGAAGTCCCTTGCATGTACAAATGAGGGGTTCTTTAGAGCCGAGGGTGAAACTAACCCTTATGGTTGTGCGACTACCCTCATGATCGTTTGACTTCCATGACTTTTCGACTTACATGACTCTTTTTCAATAAGTGGGTCTCTTGGACTTCCACATTACATCACATTTATTGAAAACATAGCCCATATCAGAGATGTGGGCAACATGACTCATGACATGAATCGACATTACAATTCCGATACATTCATGCTGTTGTTGAAGTGCATGTCAAGCTTCAGTGCTGTTGGGTGATGGCTATATTCATGGTGTATCACAACTTCACCTCCGCATGGGGAAGTGCACAGAGTCTTCGATGGTCCTTGGTTCACTTGATGAAGCTTTAGCATGTTGTTCCTTGCTTGCATGTTGGAAGGCTTGATAGGCTCATTTGTTCGCGAAGGTGCATGTTCATCGCATTCGTCTATTTTGCATGCATCGTTTGTTCGTCCATTGGTGAAACTCTCCTTCTGCATGTGCTCCCTTCATTCATCCCATTCGTTGTATTTCCATGTTTGTCATTGTACATGTACTTGCAGTCACTCATGAAGAGATGACATCAAATCCAAAACCTCCTTGTCTACCATAAGACATGATCATTTCGGATGCAGGTGACCAGGAGACAACATCAAATCCAAAACCTCCTAGTCTACCATAACAGATAATCATTTCCGATGAAAACTACACAAGAGTCACTGAGTGGTGGAGATGGGAAATCTGAGTCGACAGTGACTATCTGCGAGGTTTAGCTTAGCTGGGAGGCAAAATTGTGAAAATTTGGGAGGGACAGTCCGAGCTACAGGAAGGCAAGGTAGGTAGGATTTGTGCAGTTTCTAGAACGAGTGGGTGGTAGGGGCTCGAGGGCAAAAATTGCGCAATTTTTTGGAGGAACAGGTCAGTCTGTGAGGAGGGTCAGCAGGCATGGATGGCACAGTTTTTGGGAGGAACTACCTAGGAGACTGACAGCCAAAACTGTGCAATTCCCAGAGGGAAGTGGTAGTTGGCTTCTAGGGTCACTGGAAACCAAAATTGCACAATTCCTAGAGGGAATTGGCAGTTGGCTGCTCAGTCACTGGCAGCAAAAACTGCATAATTCCTAGAGGGAACTAGAAGTTTACTGCTAGGAGCTACTGGCAGGGAAATTGCACTGAAGCTGGGAAGTCAGCTTGCTAAGCATCTCCTCACAATTTCTGAGCTAAGCGGACTGCTGGACAGTAGAAGGCCTTCTCATTAAAACTTCTCAATTTCTTGGATGAGAAATCTGTTGACTGTCTGGATGACTGACTGGGAAAACTATGCAATTTTCTGAAGGAGACAGGGATAGGCACTTGGTGTCTGTCCGAATTGTCTACACAATTTCCTTGTCAGTTGAGCAAGTGAGATTAGTGGCCTCTATGCAATTTTTTAAGGGATTCAGTTAAGGGGTCACTGCCAGGTCCGAATGTCCGGGTGGTTAGGATGGAAGTTTATTTGATTGCTTGCGGGCAGCATAGCTTGAAAATACTAGCTTGGTGCTTCTGCACTGTTCTAGTTGACAGTTGATTGAGTCGAAAGTGGGGTGATGGTCTGACTGTCAGAGGGGAGTCCGGTCGTCAGAACTTCATAAAAAATGACTAAGTGTGTGAACAATTGAAATATGCATAGGTGATCCTACGAACACACACTTACATGACTTGACGACGAAACAACCCAAACCATCCATACACAAATGTTCAACATGATTGACCGAGGGTGCGAGTGACAAGTGCGACACTCATTATTAATCATTCATCAATCGAGACAATGCTTGCATGATAATGAATTTGACTTTGTGTGTGAGTGTGATAAATGATTTCATAGAGAACACAACAAGCACATACAAAGCGAAGACTTTGAGCATAACCAAAACATGGTCGCAAGCATAACTTAGACACTGGCATGCAGAAACTTGAATGAAATGAATGAACAAGGTGGATGCAAATCCTCACACAAGTTCATGGAGTGAACCCGAGTATGTGTAGTCATCATGTGAAACTCTTAAAGGAGGCTCCAAAATTGGTGTAGGCAAAAATTTTGGAGGGTGGCTGTAACCGCTACAACACTTGGCGATACACTAGTAGAACTCCAACTTCTCTATTTCGGTTCATTGCTAGCACAGGGCCTTGGTATTTCAGGGCATACTGAATCATTGTTTGGGTCACTTTAGCTTCTCCACTTACCATATGGACATACATGGTTCACCCTTTGCCAACTTAGTCAAACACAATCAAAAGTTCAGCTAGATCTCAGTGTTTTGAATCCGGGAAGGGTAGTTTAGCTCATGAGTTGAAGATTTTTAGAGTAAAAGTTTTCATCTCTGGTGTTGCTCTGCTACCAGTAGGCCTGGAAAGTACCTCAACAGAGTCACACAGGAACAAACACATGGATCCACTGCTAGCAAGCCTGGTTAGTACCCCAGTGGAGTTGCATGCTTCACCTCTCTGCGCAGGAAGCCTTTCTCTTCTTTCACCTTTGTATTTTTCAAGAGGACTGTGCATAGACACTTATTTATTTTTGGGGCAAAAGAGGGATCCTGACTTATTGAGAGCATAAGAGGTTGTTCCTTCAGAGAAGCATGTAAGACCTCTAACATAGGTTTTCTTGTTTAGATTTTCCCCTTCTCCATTTCTACTAGTAGGATGAGCTTGAACACAGAGAGCAGAAGCTTGAGTACATGCATGGGGCTTCCCAATGTGGACACAGGTTCACGGTTGGACCAAAACCTCCCTTCAAGATGGTTCATATTTTCCATCAAGACTTCATCGGCTAAAGGTTACTACCAAGCACAGAGAAGGTGGACACAAGACTAGCCAAGTGCTACATTGTCACGAGTTTCCTCAAATTTCAGCCACATACTCTATTCAGAAGCGAGGACGTAGTAGTTGGAAGCACTTATTTCCGGAAGAAGAAATAGTAATATATCAAACAAAAGAAACAAACATGAAAAAAAATAGTAAGAAGAGTCAAACAAATAAAAAACAAAGATAATAAGCAAAGAAAAGCAAATGAAAACAAGAAGTAACGAGCAAACTATGTACATGGCACGGGCATGGCACGTCCTACTGAAAATAATGCTTAAGATCTTGGTCGTTGACAGGAAGGTTTTAATCCTCACGTTAAGTGATTGCAAATGATAAATGTGTGGGCCAATCTTCTTATAGACCAGTGCAACTCCACTGGGCTCTGCTACCTGAAGCTAGCGATATTCCAGAAGATGTTCAAGTGAAGACAACACCACTATTTCAGGTACTGTGTGCAACATGGGCTTAGATGATGGAACAGGGTAGTTGTTTTTATTCTGGGAAGGGTTCAAGTTTTTGAAGTCGATGCATATCAGATTTTCCTGGATTTATTACGTGTGAGATTTGAACTAGAAAACGAAATATTATGACAAACTTTGCAAGTAATCCAATCACCCAAAATGTTAGTCAATTTTTTCTGTAAAAGGAGTGCAAACAACATGTATGTGTTACCTAGTCTTGGATACAATGGCTTGTCTTCTCCTTTACCTGGGATCTCGTGTTTCATTACCCGTGTGTAGTGTGTACTGTTACACTAAAAAATGGCACCATCACTATTTACAGTTAGTATGGCTCTATCAACAGTCATGCTATCCTCCTGGGCAAGTCTTATGCCTTTGCTCTCCATGTCAAACTCCAAAAAGAGAGAAAGTCTTTATAAATGTATTTATCTCTAGGTACGCAGGTTCTCTCAACCTTACCTGCGGATACGCACCTAATGTTCACAAAAGCTGCGTACTTGTACACTCTGTATGTAAAGGGGCAGGTGCGTACCCCTGTAAAGGTCAAAATGCGCAAGTTTCATCTTTAAAAAGTTACTTGTGGTCATTTCTAGAGCATTCTAGAAGGTTGTTCGACGTGTATTGAGCGCCTCCAGATGGTTCATGTACCCCTACCAAAGAGGAACTTATCCCATCAATAAGGGAGCTATCCCATCCAAAGAGGGGATTATCCCATTGATGGTGGACCTGATTAACTTCCTCTTGAGCACTATAAATACAGGCATTGGGCCAGAAGGAGGAGAGGTTGGAAGCTAAACATTTCTAAGGGTAGATGCTACTGGAATTAGGACTCCCATTTAGAAGCTTGTGAGGAGAGATTACCATCTTTGCTTGTTCTATTTGGAAGTGGGTGAGCTTTGTCAAAGTAAAGGAGAACTCTTGATGGACCCTGGGAGGAACTTGCACAACACCAAGGCTCAGGTTGTAATTGTTCCTTTTGTTTCCTATTAATGCAAATGAGTCCATTCTTCTCAATAACTTGTTATTTATGAGTTGTTTCATGTACTCCTTGGTCTATGTGTTAAATATGTTTTATTTTATGAGATTATCAAGTGCTATTTAATTGTTTGATTGTTAGTGAATGCAGGTTTCGAAGTGAAGGAGGAGCTCATCCGGATCAACGAGGCTGGACTGCTACAACAGCGTTGGACTACAGGTAGGATCTAAACACTTGATTTCTTATATAATAAATGCATGTTTAGAGAAGGATTGCTCTCATTTGTCTTGTTTGTCACTAGAGAGTCTTAGGCTCCTAGGGAGGTTGGTTGTGTCCGCACTATCGACTCTTTCCGCCTGACAAAATGGCGACTCCGCTGGGGAATCCATTGATGTGAAAGTCTTTTCCTTTGTATGCAACTTTGATATGAGAAAAGTCATTTATTTTCTGGTTTTTGGCTCTGTGACTTTGTATTTGGGTGGCTTAGCTTAGGGTTAGATTGAATTTAGTTTTTCTTGGTTTTTTCAGTAGTACGCACCCTCTGAGTATTGCACAGTGCGTACCTGTACGCACTGTTGCTGTGTGCACAGAGCGGGCCCGCACCTATCTTAACAGGTTGCCTGCGTACCCTGCTAAAAATTAAGAAATTTCCATTTTTTACATTTTTCCTCTTAGATTTTGCTTTTTCTTAGTTTTTACTGCCCAGATCCATTAGTCTCTTGTCAAAGATCTTCACCTAGGATTGTTTCATTGGCATTTCGTCTCTAAGATTTCATCAATTGGGTGTTTTGAGTCTCTTTTTTGAGAAATTATTAATTTGATTTCCTTTGGTCATTACTTGGAGGTTTGTCTCAATCTTTTCACAATTTTGAGTGTTTTTATTTTTTGATCTTTGGAACTCTCACCCAATTTTCTCGACTTGCACTTGATTGGTTCTTAGATTACATTAGAATCATCTTGTGTTTGAGAATTCTCTTGCATAGATCACATTTGCATAATTAGAATTCTCATTTTCAGAATATGAATGAAAAATGTGCATAGATTACATTTGCATACTTTTCAAGTGAATTGTGCATAGATTACAATTGCATAGTTTACATTCTGAAAAATCAACCGTAGATTTAGATCAGCTTTCTTTGATTTGAATTTACACAAAAATAAAAATAAAAAATGGTTTGGAATTGATTTGCATTATTTCTTGATGAAATTAGTGCATTAGAGAATTTGTTATATTTTCTCTTAGTGATCAATTTTTTGCATTGTTGGAAGTGAATGGAAACTCTCTCCTTACTTTAGTTAGGATTCATCGAATTGAAAAGATTACATTATCATATTCGATTGCATTTAGTTGAGTCGGGTCATAACACCATTGGTTTCATATCCATTTACCCACTTGAGTAATAACAGCCTTAATAACACAGCGCTTAATTAAAATTCATCTAGTAATTTTTACATTTCTAGGGCTCTGAAACACCAATATAGCTTAGGCTAGTGTCTTGGAGTAGGAGAGTAATTAACTCTCCAAGACAGCAAAACCAAACAAGTAGCTCATCTTGTGGTAGGATAAATCCAACTGTTACATTTCTGCTCTGGGAAAGCTCCTCTTAAAGGAGAAGCACGAGACCGTGTCTGAACCAGTGAGGGGATCAATCCTCCTTCATTGGGAAAGACGCTAGATACGCACGTACTACAAATGGTAAACCTCGGATTATTGTCGAGGAGCCTGGGGTCACTTGTCGGTAAACCTTGGATTATTGTCAAGGAGCCGGCAAGGGGATTGAGCTTGTTACTCTGCCCTTGCGTGCTATCGGGTCGTAGACTGTTCCCCCAGGTGTATTTGTTGCTGTTGGTGACCTTAGTGACCATTATATTTAGGGTTCTACCCAAGGTGACGGTGGAGGGAAGATCCCACTGTACCTGGAGCGGACGTCGGCTAGACTCACTTGGATTTTCTGGGGGGTTCACTTCACTCGAGACGGTTAAAGTGGAGGAACTTAGTCCAGTCTATTCATTAAGCAGGTTGCCGGGGTAACTGTTCCACCCTCCACTTCTGTACTGAATTCAACGATGTTGGGCTTCATCACCAACTAGTGTTTTCGGTCCGGAAGGCTACTGTTTGTGTATGGTTTGACTCCTAGATTTGGTAGCGCGTGTTAATTTGTTTGTTTTTACTTTTAGAGACCATAGGTGTGAATCGTGAATTTTAATTGTTAGGTGTGAATTGGGAATTGTTAATTTTAGTTTTAAATTGTTAATAAAATTCACTGAAGTTGAATATAATGGCAAATGTTCCGGAATTTACCAACCTAGGAACCCCTCCTAATGAGAATCCTAGTACTTTTCCTTACTTTGGAAATGTTGGTCCTCCTTATATGGCTACTTTGTCATTACCTGGATTTACAATAGGATTACCGATATGGTTATTTTCAACTTCGTTCGCCCAAAGTACTCCAATTGTTCCACCTCAACCGGATGCTTCACCTCAACAGAGTTCACCCTCTCAACATCACCAACCTTTTGTTGACCCTTTACCTTCTTCGCCTAATTTTTCTTCCTCCATTTCTTCCTCTTCGCCTGGTAAAAGCCTTGATGCTAGTAACCAGGAGGCTAAGAAGAAGAAGAAAGGGAAGAAGAAGAAGAAGAAGAAGAAGCAAGATAAGAAAGAAGTCAACCAACCAACCACGACTGTAAGTGTTAGTTGTGTTGAGGAAAACTCCGACATGCATCGTAAACCCAAATACCCTTGCAAGCTTCGTAAGGGTGACCACTTCCTTGTCAATTGTCCTGGTATTCCAAAGGTCTTGGAAGTATGGTCAGAAAAATCTCATCAACTTTCCATTGATCCATCAACCAGTGATGGTCAGGTTCCTGGGAAAAAGGGTAAAGTTAGGTTTCCTTGTAAGTTATGCAAAGGGAGTCATCAAACTCACATTTGCCCTCACATGGATGAAGCCTCAACATTGTTGGAAAACCTTACTGTTCCACAGCAAGAATTTCCAACTGGTTACCGTAAACTTTCTCCCAACCTACCGTCAACTGACGGAGTGATTGCTATAATTTCAAGTACAGTCAATAACACTCTTCCATTGGAGAGTGAAACTCATGTCACTCAGGTTGATGATCCATTAGTTGATCAAGTGATCGATTCAATTTCACATTCAGTCGATCCCACTTTCCCTTTAGAGAGTGAACTTCATACCGCTCAGGTTCTTCTTGTTACATCAGATTCTTCTATGCCGGGGGGCATTTCACCTGTTTCTACAGAACCCCCTCCAAGTACTGAGGTCTTTTCCTTTGATTGGAATAGACTGACAGAACCTCGTCTTCCTTCCTCCATCCCTTTCCAAATCATTGTTAAGGCTGGTGGTAGGGACATACATCGTACTCAGGTAGATGAAGGTGCTTCTGTTAGTATTTTATCCTCAACTGTTTGGAAAGCTTTGGGTTCCCCTCAGCTTGCGCCTATTACGCAGAATCTGAAAGCTTTTAACAAAACCATTAGTGAACCTTTAGGGATCCTTCCGAAGTTTTCTATTACCTTGGAAGGTAAAACTGTCTGTATTGATCTTATGGTAGTTCGAGGTCCCTTGGATTTCAATTTACTCCTTGGGCGAGATTATGTTTATGCAATGAAAGCTGTCGTATCGACACTCTTTCGCGTGATGTCTTTCCCTCACAATGGAAGTATTGTGACTGTAGACCAGCTTTCGTTCCCTAGTCTTGTCTCAACTACCAATAATATGACACCCCTAAATGTTCCTGATTCTAAAGTGGTATCTACCCTGCCACGGGTTAATTATGTGGCAACTGGTCCCATGTTTTCAGTTACCGATGTAAGTGAGCCTCTCACTGTTTGCTCATCTTCCTTTGATTTAGATCCGGTAATTGACATGGAAAACTCTATGGGATTCCTTGAACACGATGTTCTTATCCCTTTTGAGTCCCTTGATATGTGTTCCTTCCAAAGAACTATTCTTCCTTCTGATGAAGACCTCTTGGAAGCCATGATCAAGGTGTGTCCATTGACATGTCTTTCTTCCAGTTGGAAGCCATGATCAATGTGTACGAGGAAAGTTCCTTTTACTGTGTCGACCTCGTTAAAAAATGAATCAGTGAGTGCGAGGACAGTTCCTGTTACTGAGTCAACCTCGTTAAAAAATGAATCAGGTACGAGGAAAGTTCCTTTTACTGTGTCGACCTCGTTAAAAAATGAATCAGTGAGTGCGAGGACAGTTCCTGTTACTGAGTCAACCTCGTTAAAAAATGAATCAGGTATGAGGATAGTTCTTTTCTTGTGTCAACCTCCTTAAAAATGAAACAACTCCCTTTTCAAGTTAAATATTGAAAGTAAACCTTCATTCCATCCATCTGGTTGAATGCAATGAAGGCTGGGGGGCATGTACCTCGCTTTGTATCATCATACTGGGGGCATGCGAACGTCTTGAGCATAGTTCCTTGTCTTGTGTCAAGCTCGTTAAAAAATGAAACAAGGAGTCTTGAGCATAGTTCCTTGTCTTGTGTCAAGCTCTTTAAAAAATGAAACAAGGGTAGGTTAAGTAGGTAGATTGTAGAGAGTAGTCATGAGCATAGTTCCTTGTCTTGTGTCAAGCTCATTAAAAAATGAATCAAGGATTTTAGAGCATAGTTCCTTGTCTTGTGTCAAGCTCGTTAAAAAATGAATCAAGGTTTTTTAGAGTAGAGTTTTTGTTAGGTAGATTGTAGAGAGTAGTTATGAGCATAGTTCCTGATCTTGTGTCAAGCTCGTTTAAAAAATGAAACAATGGTTTTGAGGATAGTTCTTTTCCTGTGTCAACCTCAGTAAAAAATGAAACAACTCCCACAAGTCTTTCCAAGATCTTGAAAGTAAATCTTCATTCCATCCACCTCATTGAATGCAATGAAGCTTGGGGGGCATGTACCTCGTTTTGCGTCATTATGCTGGGGGCATGTGAACTTATAACAAGCATAGTTTTTCGTTTCAAGCTTGCATAAACATGAAACCGAATCCGAGCATAGTTCTTTTCCTGTGTCAAGCTCGTTAAAAAATGAAACAAATCCTCCTCTACTTGAGTCGAGCGTTTGACTAGATCTCATAAATGTTGAGTTGTATATTTAGGTTAGATATTTCAGTGTTTTGCCTAATTTTCTTACAGTTTTAGGTCGAGTCTTTCAAATGATCTCGTAACTCAACCTTCATTTCATCCAACTGGTTGAATGAAATGAAGCTGGGGGGGCATGCGCTCTAGCAGTTATGCTTAGGGGGCATCAAGCACAGTTTTCTCTCTGTTTCAAGCTTGTATAAAAATGAAACTACTTTGAAGCATAGTTTTTCTCTGTTTCAAGCTTTTGTAAAAATGAAACTTATCTCGAGTCAATTTCAGTTATTTTCAAGACTCGTTAAACTCATAAAAATCCCGAGATTATTTTGCTATCTTTCATTCTCATAAAACAAATGAAAATGCCGAGTTCTTTCCGTCTTTTCCTGCTCGTAAATTAAATTGAAAGTCGGCCAGATGAGTACATTTTTATCCCTTTTTCGAACTCGTTAAAATTTACGAAAAAGTGAAACCTTGGAGTTCTCTTTTAAGCCCTTTTCAGACTCCTAAAACATGAAAAGATTGCCGAGCGTTTCTTTTACACTCGTTAAAACGGAATTAAAAGACGGTCCCCTTATAGCTCTTTTCTGACCGTAAAAACAGGAAAATATTGCCAGGTTTTTGTCGTTTCAAACTCGATACGGAAATAAAACGACGTGTCCTTGATCGCTTTTTACTTTTCAGGTCAGAGACACTAATCATGAAAGTACTCCTTGGTCGCAAGATCAAGCGGTTCTCCCAGGTATTATTTTATACTTTTTCGGGCTTGGGGGACACAAATTTACGAAAAAGTTCAACCTGGAGTCTTCTTAAGTTTTTCAGACTCTCTAAAATTGAAAAATGCCGAGTTTCTCCTATACTGGGCTCGTTAAAATTTCACAGTAAAGGACCTGTTCAATTAAAAACAGGAACAAACCTCTCCTTCCTAGGGTTCGAATCAAAACTAGGTTGGACTCATCCGAAGGATGAGCTTATAATCAAGCATATGTTATCCTCCTCAAGCTTGTTAAAAATAAAGAGGTACTTGCCAGAAATGGTGGGGGAAAGAGAGAAGAATGAGCCTATTTGTTATCTTTTGTCTCAAAAGAAACTTTATTACCACTCTTGGACACGACACTTTTCATTCACCTGGGTTGGGAAATCCTTTACCTCACAGTTGATCAAACCACATTGAAAGTCTTCAGCCGGGTTTCGGGGATTAACTTTGAGTCGTTTATCACCAAGCCATTTGTTGTGTCGTTATGTGTTCAAGAGGTCTGCAAAGCAAAACTTTCATCTGCAAAATACTTGTCATCCATTTGACCATCCCTGAGTCAGTCCTTACAACAACATTTCTTCAACTTGAACAATGATTTCGTGTTGTGGGCTTGCCTGCAACGGGTCGCTTTCTATCGACATCAACACATTATCTAGAGAGATGACTTAGAAATCGGCAGTACCTTGAAGTCTACATGCATCAATGGCAGGTTTCTCGCCTTTGACGTCAGTTCACATCATTGACTTTCGATCGAAGGATTCCGTGAAATGTTCGACATCAACTCATTCATTCACATCTCATGGATTGTACTGGGTACTTTGAGAACCATTGACATTACTGGTGGTCTCTCTCACACTTGTTAACATTTTACATCATCGACTAGTAATCAAGTGGTTTCTACCATGTTCGACATCAACTCATTTATTCGCATGGTTAGAATCGTACCAATTCGGGAAGTAGAAATGAAGACCCTGGATCTAGTTTCCACCATCCAGGCTGCGAGGAGTTTTGTATTCATTATCTAAGTAGACTAATCATAAACAGATGGCTGCGCCCATACTGTGTCTACAAAAGTCTATAATTATGATGTACTGCAAGATCATTCCTGTATCAGAGTAGTTAGTCTGTTAGTTAAAGTTTTGATCTGAGTATGGGAATGCCTACCTCAGTGATGATATAATCTTATACATGTATTTTGTGTTGAAAATTGCAGGTTCTGACCAGGCTCTCCACGAGTTAATCCTTGAAATGATAAAGCGCTTCACCCTTCCTAGATAAAACAAAACCCTAATCTACTACAGGCTTCGCACTTTAGGGGGCAATCTGTTACACTAAAAAATGGCACCATGACTATTTACAGTTAGTATGGCTCTATCAACAGTCATGCTATCCTCTGGGCAAGTCTTATGCCTCTGCTCTCCATGTCAAACTCCAAAAAGAGAGAAAGTCTTTATAAATGTATTTATCTCTAGGTACGCAGGTTCTCTCAACCTTACCTGCAGATACGCACCTAATGTTCACAAAAGCTGCATACTTGTATGCTCTGTATGTAAAGGGGCAGGTGCGTACCCCTGTAAAGGTCAAAATGCGCAAGTTTCATCTTTAAAAAGTTACTTGTGGTCATTTCTAGAGCATTCTAGAAGGTTGTTCGACGTGTATTGAGCGCCTCCAGATGGTTCATGTACCCCTACCAAAGAGGAACTTATCCCATCAATAAGGGAGCTATCCCATCCAAAGAGGGGATTATCCCATTGATGGTGGACCTGATTAACTTCCTCTTGAGCACTATAAATACAGGCATTGGGCCAGAAGGAGGGGAGGTTGGAAGCTAAACATTTCTAAGTGTAGATGCTGCTGGAATTAGGACTCCCATTTAGAAGCTTGTGAGGAGAGATTACCATCTTTGCTTGTTCTATTTGGAAGTGGGTGAGCTTTGTCAAAGTAAAGGAGAACTCTTGATGGACCCTGGGAGGAACTTGCACAACACCAAGGCTCAGGTTGTAATTGTTCCTTTTGTTTCCTATTAATGCAAATGAGTCCATTCTTCTCAATAACTTGTTATTTATGAGTTGTTTCATGTACTCCTTGGTCTATGTGTTAAATATGTTTTATTTTATGAGATTATCAAGTGCTATTTAATCGTTTTATTGTTAGTGAATGCAGGTTTCGAAGTGAAGGAGGAGCTCATCCGGATCAGCGAGGCTGGACTGCTACAACAGCGTTGGACTACAGGTAGGATCTAAACACTTGATTTCTTATATAATAAATGCATGTTTAGAGAAGGATTGCTCTCATTTGTCTTGTTTGTCACTAGAGAGTCTTAGGCTCCTAGGGAGGTTGGTTGTGTCCGCACTATCGACTCTTTCCGCCTGACATGTACTCAGGTCATCATCTACCTGTGGAGACCCATCCCGGTACTATTTGGTCGAGCGGACAAAGATTTGTCACTACTGCATTGTGTAGCTTGCACCGAGATTGGCCATCTTTAGATAATGATAGGTTCCTAGGATGCTTTGTTCATTCGTAGCGGTGATCCGTTGTGTTTTCAACACGATAGCTTCATACTTAGCATTGTTGTTTGTTACTTAGAACTTCAAAAAGCTTGAAATCATGCATTATTTGTTGTTTTGAATGAATGAGATACACTCGGTCCTTGGGCCATCATGTGTGTTAAATTCATCAAGACTCATGGACCATAGCTCGTATGTACATGGACCATTTGGAATGCTAGTACTACTACTACTACTGTTGCTGCTACTACTGGTACTATCAGAAAAATAAATTGTACAATTTCTATTACCATCAGTTGGCCAAGGAATGAATCCCAATTGTGTGTCTAATGAGGTTGTATTTGGCCATGCAGGATAACATTCCAATGTTGTTTCTAGGAGGTAGTTGCCAAACATGAGTTCTGCGAAGGTCAACAGTTCGTTCTCGTCGTTAAGGGGAGTGACATTGTGTTTCATATACCTCTTGGATAGCACCTGGATTTGGTTGCATTTTCCCTTGTACAGAAGCCACACGTGAGACTAGTTTGTAGAAAAATATCCATCTAGCTTGCTAGACTAGTCTCTACTGAGTAGCAGGACGTATGCTTCTGGTATGTCCACAACAACTATTTTGATGCATTGGTGGACTCGACCATCATGAGATAGTTGGATTATTGCGTCTCACAATTCACCAATGGTTGGTACTGATGTTCTATCAAGTTGGATGACTCTCGTGGATGTTTCACTCCATTGTGCATTGATCTTCTTAGCAATGGAGAGCGGCATGAAATTGGTTGCTGCACCAGAATCAACCAAGCACTTGTGAAGAATGTACTTGAAAAATTCAAATGAAAGAAGGAATGGGGAAAACCTTATTTTTCTTCTTCCATAAGGAGTGTATTGAGCACAACGGACAGTGACCTAGGAGGTATGCCTGCTCCCTTGCTGGTAGAGGCTACGATGTCTATTTCTGTTTGACCCAAAGCACACAGCAGGATATCTCGTTGACTCTGGACTTTAGCTAACTCAAACAAACTGATGTTCACTCGATTTTTATTCATGTAATCAACTATGTTGTATTACAGAGGTGGTAGACTCACCTAGGTTTCCGAGGTGGAATAGATGTTCATGTTGTCTAGCGGAGTGTTTCGCAAATTGTTGCTCATGGATGTACTCTTATCCATTGCTCTCTTCTTGGACTTCCTTTGTGTTTTGTTGCTTTGAGGAGGCTGGTGGAGTGACCTTCTTTATCAGCTACCTCACCTTCTCTTACATTTCCTCAAGTGTAGGGGGAGCCCCTTTACTCCTAATATTGTAACGATAATTTTGCTTTTGGGGCCGCTTCTCGGTGTTTGTCTTCAAGATTACTTGCGAGCACAGATATGTATTGACCACATGCCTAGAACTTTGTGTTTCATTAGGTGCAACCTCTTCATCATCATTAGTGTCTTCTGGCTGCTCTTGCATATCCCATTTCGCATTGAGTGGATGACTCCAGACAGAGCCAATGACTCACTTCCAATCCAAACAAGATTTCTAGGGGTGAAACATTTTGTGGAAGGAACAGAACTTAGGATCAGCGCACTGATTGAGTTGGAACACATGCTTCTATGCAATTTTGGAAGCGAACTGATTGTTGCTTGATGAATTGGTTGATGAAATGTTTTCCTGTCTTTGTCTGGGTGGATGACTGCTTGTGAATGTGTCCATTTTCCATTGCTTGAGTTCGAACGTTTCAGTGGTTAAGTTCTTGACAAGGCGAGTGAGGGCCTCAATATCAGTTCCTTGTCTCTACCCTTGATCACCATTGCATGGGCTTTCTCCTCTCATCCTTGGAGTCTTTCATTGATTCATCATCCTTGATGAATACAGTTGCGTGCAAGTCCTTTTCAACAGCAATAGCCTCTTCACAACTTTCCAAAATTGTTGGCTTCAGAGATCGCTTGACAAACTATGCAATGGTGGTTGGCAGTGGAGACGTGTAATAGTCAACAATGATGGAGTCATGAGGTTTAGTGTCTGTTGCAAAATTGTTCAAAATATGCATAAACCTCTGATTGAAGTCTTTCACTTTCTCTTTTCCCTCCATCATGAGGCTTCCCAATTCTTTGAGTAGCATGGCTAGGGTCTTGTCATCAGCAAACATTTCAAGGAACATACATTTGAAAGAACCCCAGTTCTGTACGGAGTTGGGTGGAAGGCTGTGATACCAAGGAGTTGCGTGGCCATCCAAGGTACATGGGAAAAATCTACATGCTATGTCATCATAGCGTACCTCAAGGATCTGCAATTGTACGTAGAAGTTGTCTAAGTGGTCTTCTACCTTCACCGTGCTGTCAGGGTTGAACTTGATGTTAATTCTCTCCACTCACTTCAGTATCTTGTGTAGAACAGTCCAGAGAGTCGATGTTCCTTGAGACATCCATTCAAGATTCGGGTCATCCATCTCTTTGTCTTCTTCGTCCTCTTCATCTTCTTCGTGCTCCTCCTCTCCTTCAGAGTCTGATGGTTCCGAATCTGAGTCTGTCGGCTAGTCTCCGCCTCCACCCCCTTCGCTACCTTCCCCTCTACCTCCTATACCAGAGTTCGATCCCAAAATCACAAGAATGCCTTGTTCATCTTGTGGGAATATCAGAGGTTCCTATCCGTCTTCAATAGCTTCTTATATACCTTCAAGATTGGCAAGGACTTCTTCTTCCACCGTTGATACAACAACTCCTGTGGGAGTGTCTTTTTGCTTCCTAGATGTGTGTGGAAGATGTTGTATGTCTGGGATCAGTCAGACTACTTTCGCGAATTGGCAAGTGATGGGGCAGATGGAGAAAAGGTGTTGATATGAAATCTCGTGTTCAATTATGGGAGGTGAGGAGTAACCAAATTCAGAGTCGCCTGTAGGTGAGAGGGAGTGCGAGTTACTACCTTAACCAAATGGTTGATGAATGAGTGTGAGGGAAATTTCATCCATGTACAACTAGTTTCCTTCCTTCCAGCACCAGAAATGTTGATGGTGCTAGACCCGCCAACATTCAATGGATCACCCTGGTATGAAGTCCCACTAGACCTCACACTATTTGGTGTGGGAGTGCCATCCGGTATGATGGCTCAGTTACCATTGTCTTAAGGATTTTCCTCAACTCTTGCTTGTCGGCACAGGAGAGTGGTCTACTTTGCCTTCGAGAAATGAGATGTGTATGCTTGGTAAGTGCTAGTGTACTCGTGTCAATGGTTCTTTCATTGTAAAGGGAGAGGGTGAAAGTGAGTCCCAAGTTGGATGGGATGCAGTCCCAACTTGGCTAGGAACACACAACATAACAAGACATGCACATCTTTTGAAGGAGCAGTCCACACGGATGCGACAGTCACAACATACAAGGTAAGATAACACGTACAACACTCAATGGATTAATCTAAACGAGTGCAATGATTGTTACAACAAGCTTCATGTGAAAGGTTTGTCTGGTGTTTGGGAGAGTAGTCTACATGGGCAAGACAATGTTAACAGCATATGCAACACATTTCCATTAATAGATTATGTATTACAACAAGTGAAATAGTTCAGATGTAGAACACAGGTTAAAGAAACATGCATTACAACTGCTAAAGATCAGTCTTACAACATATACAATACATGTGTGAAAACGTGTTGGCCTATTAGTAGGCTTCTGAATTAAGCGAAATTTACAAGACACATCGTTATACCATACATCACTAACCCTGAGTGTGGGGAATTGGAGCCACTACATACTCCTCAAAGAAAATATTACACACTCTCTTGACTATGTGGGAGGAGCTGAGGTGAAAAGTCCCTTGCATGTACAAATGATGGGGTCTTTATAGCCAAGGGTGAAATTGACCCTTATGGTTGTTTGACTACCCTCATGACCATTTGACTTCCATGGCTTTTCAACTTACATGACTCTTTTTTCAACAAGTGGGTATCTTGGACTTCCATGTTACATCACATTGATTGACAACATAGCCCATAGTATAGATGTTGGTGACATGACCCATGACATGACTTGACATGACAGTGTTGGTACATTCATGTTTTTGCTGAAGTGCATGTCGAGCTTCAATGGTGTTGGGTGATGGGCGTCATCATGGTGTATCACAGCTTCACCTCTGCATGGTGAAGTGCGCGAAGTATTTGATGGTCATTGGTTCGCTTGATGAAGCTTTAGCATGTTGTTCCTTGCTTTTATGTTGGAAGTCTTGACAAGCTCATCTATTTTCGAAGGTGCATGTTCGTCATGTTCATTTGTTTCATATGCATCGTCCATTCGTCCATTAGTGAACCTTTCCTTCTACATGTGCTCCCTTCGTTCATCCCATTCATCATCTTTCCATGTTTGTGGGTGTACTTGTACCTACAATCACTCATGACGAGATGACAAAAACCTCCTAGTCTACCATAACACATGATCATTTCGGATGCAAGTGATCGAGAGAGGTAGCAAGGTTGTGAAGCGGGATGATGGCTCCAGGAACTGCTGGTGAAAACTGCACAAGAGTCATTGAGTGATGGAGATGGGAAGTCTGAGTCGATAGTGATTGTCTGAAAGGCCTGGCTCGGATGGGAGGCAAAATTGTGCAAATTTTGGGAGGGACAGTCTCGGCTGCATGAAGGAAAGGTAGGTAGGATCTATGCAATTTCTGGAATGAGTAGGAAGTAGGGGCTAGAAGGCCAAAATTGTGCAATTTTCTTGAGGAATAGGTTGGATTGTGAGGACCGTCAACAGACAGGGATTGCAAAGTTTTTGGGAGGAACTGCCTGGGAGACTGGAAATGAAAACTATGAAATTCCCAGAGGGAACTGGAAGTTGGTTGTTGGGTTCACTGGCAGCCAAAAGTATGCAATTCCCAGAGGGAACTGGCAGTTGGCTGCTCAGTCACTGGCAGTGAAAACTACATAATTCCTAGAGGGAACTAGAAGTCTGCTGCTAGGACCTGCTGGTAGGGAAATTGAACTGAAGCTGGGAAGCCGACCTGTTGATCATCTCTGTGAAATTTTTGAGATGAACGGATTGCTAGACAACAGAAGGCCTACTCATTAAATCTGCACAATTTCTTCGATGAGTAGTTGGCCAACTGTCTGGATGACTGGTTGGGAAAACTGTGCAATTTTCTGAAGGAGACAGGGACGGGAATTTGGTGTCTGTTTGGCCTATTTGTGCAATTTCCTCAGTCAGTTGAGCAAGTGAGGTCAATGGCCTCTATGCAATTTTTGAAGGGAGTCAGTCCGGGGGTGACTACCGGGTCTAACTATTCGGGTGGTCAACATGGAAGTTGATTTGATTACTTGCAAGCAATGCAACTTGAAAAGACTAGCTTGGTTCTTATGCACTGTTCTAGTTGATAGTCGATCAAGTTGAAAGCAGGGTGATGGTCCAGCTGTTAGAGGGGAGTCTAGTCATCAAAACTTTCGAAAAAATGACTAAGTGTGTGAATGATTGAAAGATGCATAGGTGATCATACGAACACACAATCACTTGACTCGACGATGAGACAACCCAAACCATCGAGACACAGATGTTCAACATGACTAACTGAGGGTGTGAGTGACAAGCGCGACACTCATGATTAATCGTTCATTGATCAAGATGATGCTTGCACAACAGTGAATGTGACTCTATGTGTGAGTGTGGTAGATGCTTTCATAGTGAACACAACAATCACATACGAAACGAAAACTTTGAGCATAACTAGAACATGGTTGCAAGCATAACTTAGACACCAGCATGCATAAACTTGAATGAAATGAATGAGCAAGGAGGATGAAAATCCTCACACGAGTTCATAGAGTGAACTTGAGTGTGTGCAGTCATCAAGTGAAACTCTCAAGGGAGGTTTCGAAATTGGTGCAAGAAAAAATTTTGGAGGGTGGTTGTAGCTGCTACAACAGGATCCTATGAAAAAAAATTGTAATTGTGAACTTGGAAGCACCTAGGAACGTGAAACAGTTGCACACATCATTGGGACACATTGGTTACTACAGGAAGTTTATCAAGGTGTATGCCTAGATAACTACGTCGATGGAGAAATTGTTAAAGAAGGATGCGATGTTTTGTTGGGATGAAGATTGTCAGCACAACCTGGATGTCTTGAAGAAGAAAATTGTGACAATGCCTATTTTTTTGGTGTTTTCAAACTGGAAGAATGAGTTTCATGTGCATGTTGATGCCTCCTTCATTGCGCTAGGAGTAGTATTAACGAAGGTAGGTGAGCAAGAGATTGGTCATCAGATAGCTTTCATGAGCATAAAGTTATCCAAAGCTGAGAAGAAGTACTCCACCATAGAGTGCAAAGGGCTGGGGATGGTCTACATGCTGCAGAAGTTTAGACATTATTTGTTAGGTGGACATTTGAAAATGTATACAGAACACTCCATGCTAAAGTACCTGGTTAATGAGCCTGTGTTGGGGGGAAATATATGCCGATGGTTACTATTGTTCCAAGAGTATGACTTTGAGGTGATTGTGAAGCCTGGAAGGCTGAATGCAGGTCCAGACCATCTATCCAGGATTGAAATGGGTGAAGAACCAAGCAATTTGGAGGAAGGACTACTAGATGCACAACTCTTTGCGGTGTGCGTCGTGGATGATCATTTTGCTGATATTATTCACTTCTTAAAAATGGGAACAAATCCAGAAGGTTATTCCACTCAACAAAAGAAGGAGTTAGTAGTTCACGCTGCGGACTTTTCAGTAATTTCTGGTCATTTGTATAGGATGGGATTGGATGAGATATTGTGAAGGTATTTTTCAGAGTTTGAACGCACTAGTATCCTAGTTGAAGCTCATGGAGGAGTGGCAGGAGGTCACTATGTAGGGAAAGAGACCAGGAAAAAGATCTTGCATGCTGGGTTATGGTGTCCAACATTACACAAGGATTCTAAGGCATACTGTAAGGCATGCGATGTCTGCCAAAGGATTGGGCAACATTCACGAAGGGATGAATTGCCTTTAAATCCCCAAGTTTCATTGTAGATATTTGAGAAATGGCCCATTGAATTTATAGGTCCAATACAACCACCAGGAAAGAAGACGGGTGTGCGGTATATAATTACTGCAACTTAGTATTTAACCAGAAGGGCAGAAGCGTAGCCACTGAAGGATTGTACAGTGACCACTACTGCAAAGTTTCTATTTGAGTATGTCTTAACAAGGTTTAGGTGTCCTAAGATTTTGATGACTGATAGGGGTACACATTTCTTGAATGAAATGATGATCGTGATGTTGGAATAATTTCAAATATCGAAAGAGCACACCCTATCACCCATAGGCGAATGGAATGGTGGAAGCTTTTGATAAAATTTTGGAGCACGCATTGACAAAGGTATGCAACTGGAAAAGTATTGACTGGGACATACACGTACATTCTATATTATGGGATTATAGGACGACCTGCAAGAAGTTGGCAGAACAAACATTGTTCAGGTTGGTCTATGGAATTGAAGCAATCATGCCGAAGGAGTATATTATGCCCAGTCTAAGGATTGCATCCTTGACTGAGATGGTGGACCACAAGACCTTAGAGGAATGGCTCGTGTAGATAATGGAGTTAGAAGAGCACCACTTCCTTGTTGGATTTCACCAACAAGTGCAAAAGGAACATGAGAAGTCATGGCATGATCTACATCTTAAGGTATGCACATTCAAGGTAGATGATTTGGTGCCGTTATATGACAGAAAATTCATGAAGTTTCCAGGAAAGTTTCAAATGCATTTTTTGGGGCCATATATTATTAAGGAGATCATAGATGGTGGTGCAGTTTAGCTCGTGAAACTAAATGGAGAACCATTCCCTGGAAAACTAAATGTAACTAGGTTGAAGTTGTACATAGGGGATCCTACCCCCGTGTGATGACTATATGTCAGTAGGATAGTCTCATTATTCCAGGTAGTTTCAAGGGATTGCAGGACTATAACCTACGCTTCTCGGCGTGATGAATAATTTTATAGAAAGACTACACGATGAATGATAGGGGTGCGACAGGTGAAGCTGCACTGGATGAGTTGCACCATGGGGGATGGTGCCGTGCAGGTGGGTTCGGAAGTAGTCATTGAAGTTACTATTCATGATTTGATGGAAAAAAATCAGTTAACAGGAGTGGGTAGACACTATTTATGGTGAAAATATTTGGAGATTTGCTGCAAAATATGCATTTGTTATCAGAATTTGGGGGGAATGGCTGGATTTGAATGCAAACCTTCTTATCAATTACACATGTTAGTCCAATGAAGAACACTTTGCATTCTGAGATTTGTTTGGGAATTTTGTTGTTTGAATTTTATGAATCATGAATTCTGGGAAGAGTTAGTGACACACCCCTCGTTTGCAAACTACACTGCAGTAGCCTGAGAGCTATTCATTGAGCAAATGACTACCACAAACCCTGCCAAAGTCGTGAGTTTTGAAGCTGTTGTTTCCGACACGCTAGGACCTAAGACATAAAGTACATAAGCTACAACCCCTGTTCCTACTATTCTAAGGTCACCTAGGCCAAAGTAATTAGCCGTAAAAGAGAAGAAATAAGTCACAAAAAAGAAGCAAAAGAAGTCGATGCCAGTGAGAATGTCACCGAAGAAGAACCCAGAGGTGTGGCAGAAAGAGAAAAAAGACAAATAGCCAGAGAAAGTGGTTGATTTAAAAGAGAAGAACCTAGGTATATAAGAATTGGATGTCGAGGAGGTCAAGCCCATCTCACAACTTCCCGAGTATATCCCTTTATGAAAGGGATGAACCAAATTTACTAAGGATCCATACTCTAGGAAATTCATCATTTCAACACCCCTATTGCCTGAACAGGTGGAATTTGAAGGTCCTACATTAGCACGCATTCTAGTACTAAAAATGGAGGATTGGGACCTCATGGACCATGATAGGTTCCCACATTTGGTGACCCACAAATATATGACTAAGATATATTATGAAGAGACGGGTGTTACGTAGTTGGATCACATGAAGTGGGTTAGAGGGGTTGAGAGGGCAGGGCTGTTGCACATGGTCCGCATGCCGCATTATCATCACTCCACTATCAACATGGTGTGTGTGCGCCAACTCCTCGTGCTGGTGCACAATGGGTGTCTTTGGCTTGGAGAGCCCATCCCAATAATTCACATGTTAATCCATCGCATAACGAAGTTGAATTATAAAGGAGCGGACGTTACCAATGAGTTTGGAGGTAAAACCAGGGAAAAATACTTAGTAGAGAAGATGAAGGTAGAGTATGTCCTTGTTAAGAAGGCACGCGAATACTCTATCTGCTCCATTTAGGACTAGATGGTGCAGTTCATTGCCTATATTCTTGTGATAAAAATAATGAGGAAGTGTCACGCGAACGAGGTTTCGACATCAGTAATCTCACTTGTAGCATAGTGCATGAAGTGTGTCCAATACAATTGGGAAAAATATCTATGCAAGGAGTTCCTCACGAATTTCCAAGAAGCCCAAGAAGAAAGCAAGCCATTGCACTATGCATGGTTGTTATTGGCTATTATGTTAGTCGCTTGGAGGTTTCTCAAGGATAATCAGCTTCCCCCACACAAGGAAGATTTACCCAAGGTAGCATGGTTCACCTTGCTGTGGTCTACAAAGGATCCAACAATAGTTAAGGAGTCAAATATTTTCTGGATCCTGAGGGAGATGGACCTTCAAATGGTTATTAATCAGAGGCCATGTTTGCCCCCAACCATTTTTGAGAAATTGATGGCCTAGGCAGAGTTCAAGGCCAACTTTCATAGTGTGTCAATCAAGGCGAGGAAGGACCCAAAGCACATATGGAACAAGTTTCCCTATTCGGTATCTGAGATGGACGTGCAGGAGATCATGGGGTATTGGTGAGCAGAGTGGTACAAACCCATAGGGCTTGATGTGGGAACAAGTAAAGGTGCAAAAATCTCTATTGTGCAGTCGACAGTGGCGCAGAAGTGTAAGCAAGTAGCTCAGATGGCTGCGCACACCTTGGTTGAGGAGAAGAAGAAGGAAGTTGCTAAGGTAGCTATGGAGAAAGAATGGATGGAAAAAGAGCACGGTGCAAAGGAGCAGGCAGAAAAAGAACGTCAAGATACATAGGGAGGCGAAGAGTCCACCTCACAACACACAGACGAGTAGGAGTTGTAAGAATTGGAAGGAAGCAGTGGTGAGGAGCATTGCACTCCTTTCACCTTGAAGAGGCGCTGTTACACAGTAATTTGTCACTGTCTCTCTGTCAATCTCCCTACTGTGTCATGAATTCACATCAATCATGCTCATGCTCTCTAATCTGGCCAAATGACCCACTTTGCCAAAGTTTTTTCCATCATCGCGACTGTTATTAAATAACCGCGCTGACTGGCGCCTCATAGTGCAACGAATGCGCTACCAGCGCGGAAGCACACGTGTTTTCCGCGCTGGTCGAATTTCATGAGCCAGCTCATCCCATGTTTGTATTGAGTCGCGCTGACACAACCTTCTCCGTTATTCAGATGCGATGTCAGCACTCCAGTGCAGTTATACACCCGCGCTGATCCAGTTTGGGCGAGTTTGTTCTAACAGCCAGCCTTCCAGATGACTCCAAACCTGGTTGTTGGCCTCGTAAATGTCGCCCTCCCTTCTATGGCATGTCTGTTCGTCATTTGAGCCACCTTCCTTGGAGATAAGCTCATCCTCCCACCATTCATGGAGACTCCTTCTCCTATTTAAGCCTCTACCATTGCCATGAGCAACTAGTTTTTGATAGTGTGGAATTGATAGTGCTTAGAGTGCTGCTGCTAGTAGGTAGTTGGTGTGACAAGTGTGGATTTGCTAGAGAGCTTAAGGAAGGTTGTGGAGTATTGCTTGTGTGAGAGAGAGTTTTTGTCTTGGGAGATCTACCTCCAAGGGTGAATGCTTAAGAGACTTGCTGGCTGGACCCTCTTGAGAAGGACTCAATGTCAGAACTTTGGTTGTACCTTTCTCTGTTATTGATTAATAATAGATGACTAGTGTTATGGTTCCATTCTCATTTGTCTTTGTAATGGTTAATGTGAATTACGTCCTTTCTTACTGATGTATAATTGCATTTATTAGATTTCACGCTTGTGTTTGTGTTTCTCTTCGTGTGTGCAGGTATCTATCTACAGGGATCGTGGAAGATCATGACTGGCCAAAGCGAAGGAGCGAGAATGACATCTCTTCATCAAACAATAGCGTTGGAATCCAAGTAGGTGTTCATTGCCTACCTTTTATTTGCAATTAGGAACTTGCATAGTAGCATTGACTGATTGTTGCTAGACCCATTCTGGGCTAGTAGGGATCGCCTCTATCAGTAGAGGGGATTTACCTCTCCAACAATTTGGCGACTCCGCTGGGGAGCTGGCCTTTGTCCCTTTTTGTCCATTCTTGTTTTGAGTTTGATTGTTACTCTCTTTTCAAAGATTGGGGATTAGTTCTCTGCTTTTAGACTTCCTGGTTCAGTCTAGGAGGTGTCCTAATTGTTTAAAGAGTTATTGTCTTGGTTTGGGAGTTTTTGGCTTGATTGTGCCTGTTTTTAGCCTCAACGCGGTTTATAACAAAACAGTCGTGCTGACAGCGCATAGCTGTTTCTTTGACTTCGTGGTCATCGCGCTTGTACATTAAACAGTCGCGATAGTTCTGAAATCAGACTAGCGCGCTTAAGCCGTGTACTTCCACGCTGACAGCGCTTTGTTGCTACGCGTGGTTTCTGGTTAGCGCTTAGTTGCTGTGTATCACTCGCGCTGATCCTGTAGGATTGAATTTGTTTCAATTTTGCCTCCTGAGCCTGTTGGTTTGACTATCCCCTTCTCTTTCCACCTGGTTTATGACTTGATTTTTATTGTTTGAACTTTGAAGCACTCGCTTGCGAAGTCTTGTTGGGCGGATCTTGTTTTGTGTCTTGTGACCTGGTGTTATCATCCCGATTCCGTTGGATTGACTTTGTTTCGTTACTCGTTCACAAATATTCGTTGCTACTTGCTCTTGTTTTTGCAAAAACCTTCCTCTTTGCTTGCTTTGCCTGGTTGTTTAAGTGATTGTTATTGAACCAGTCTTCGTATTGTTTCGATTACTTTTCATTACCTGGACGCAAATTACAGTTGTTTGGGCTCAACCGTTTCTTTTCACATTTGTTGTGTGTTTCATTGAGTGATTTTATTTCTCTTTACTCGGTGTTGCCGTCTCTCAAAATTCATTTTAAGTGCATTGTGCCATTGGAAAAAGAAATCGAACTAATATCTTTTGCGTTCAATAGTTAATGGGAAAAAGAGCATTTCATTGATTTGTGTTCTCAAAAGAAAAAGTTTCATTTCTTTGCCATTAGCTACATTAGATTGTTTGATTGAATGAGTTCATTTTGTTTGGTTGAAAATCTTAACCCTCTCATAGTTAGAATTCATCAAACGAAATGGTATTCTTTGGCATGTAGTTTGCATCTAGGTAATTGTGAGAGATCACACGATAGGGCCTGAAACCGAAACTTAATTCAAGATCAACCATAAAATAAACTGAATAAACCTAAAAACGCATTGGAACTTAACGCAAACATCTAGAGGTCTAGGCTAGAGACGTGTTTCGGCGTCTTTAAACATAGTCATTGTTGTTTCACATTACGGTTGGGTGATTCCTCCTTCTGTGACTCGATAGTGGTCTAACACGGATTGTGCTCCCACGTACCATCGCGTATATAGGGAGACCCCACTAGGCTTTTATCCTTGATCCATAGGAAGCCGAGTCTGCCGCCCTGCGAACCGTAACGCACCGAACACAGCATTCGGGAAGATTGACTACAGTACGGAAAGTCCTTGGTTCTCATACGATTGCCAAGGTGTATAAGCAGTTTTACGGATTGCTTGGTAAACCCTTTGCCTAGAGTCTCCAGAGCAGTCACTTTTGATCCTTTTCGGACTCCTTAAAAGAAAAGGTGCCAGTGAGCGTCTTGTCACTTCGTGCTCATTAAACATTCGAAGGAGACTAGAGTCATCTTTTCGTCCTTTTCTCAACTCTTGAAACATGAAAAGGTCAAGTTCAGTTCCTGCGTCTTAAAAATTTATTCGGCCACGTTAACATCACCCGGTTAGATCTTGTGTGCGTTAGTTTGAGTAGGGTCTTTTATCGTTAGTTTCTTTCAGGTCTTGTTTGGGGTTTGTCATCTTGGCTGACCCGTCAACTCCCGTTCCAAGTGATCAAGGTTCTCCATCTTCTGCTGCTCCTGAGGTACCGGTTGTAAGTGATACTCTTCTTGTTATTCCGAGTATCCAACCTATCAACTTTCGTGCCCCGGGCGATGAAGATTACGAAGAAGAATGGAACCCGATCTGGGAGCCTGACGAGGACGATATTCCTGTTACTCCCCCTAGTGTTTCGTCTCCGATGTCTACCTCCCACATGGATGAGACATCTTCTAGCACAGGTGAGACACCTGTGGTGTCGAATGTTGACACTCCCATCCCAACTACTTCTCCACTCCCCCCGCGATATTCATCGTTGAGGGATAGAGTAGCTGCCAGGACTCCTGCCACGACTATGTGAGATCCTCAGATCACTCCCACCACAGGGCCTTTTGTTTCACAACCCCATACTACACCTGTTACCTCAGTTCCCACGATTCCAACTGTTTATGTAGCATACTCGACTCTGGTCGTTAGTGCCGTAACAACGTCGTCATCTTCGAACACTAGTGTTGGTTCCCCTCACGGTCAAGTGAGTAGTGGCCAACCAGAACTCTTGCCTAGAGTCATCCACCCTGCATAAAGTGCTCCATCCTCTTCTGGTCCTCTTCCAGGAGGGGGGCCATATGATGCCTATGGACAAGCTGTTCAGGACCCGAACGCGCAAGGTCCACTCTTTTATTACGATTCTACTGGTCAATACCTCCAATATTCTCAAACCTTGCCTCTTCAACCTTTCGTTGAGGTTTCGGTACCATTATCCATTGCTTGGGACTCTAGTACTCACTCTTTTCATGGGGGCCAAGCAATCCCTGCACAGCTTCAAGGACCGCCTAATCAAGGCCAGCCGCCTTATGTGCAAGCCCCCCAAGGGCAGCCACTTTATGGCCAGTCTTACCCGGGACAATCTGGGGGCCCACAAGGACAACCCTATCAGGGACAAACTTCGGCCGCTGGTGGTCCGTCGTTTACCTATCAAAGTCAACCTTCTGGTTATCCAGGGCAACCGGGTACCCAGCAAGGTTACCCGTCTGGACAACCAGGACAGCCTTACATCCAACAAGGCCAACCTGGTCTCCAGCAGGGTTATCCCTCTAGACAAGCTAGACAAACATCTATTCCGCAAGCTCAACCGGCAGTCTAATAGGGGTATCCTTCTGGGCAAGGGGGCAACCTTACGTACAGCAGGGCTAACCCACTGCTCAGTCTATGCATCCTTCCGGGCAAATGGGCCAGCTTTCTATGCAGCAAGGCCAACCCACTGCCCGTCTTAATCATCCTTCTAGACAGGCTGGCCAACCTCGAGGTCAACCGGCCATCCAGCCTGCTCGACCATCTGTTCCACAAGGACAACCCTTGGTTGCTCAAGGACAACCTGGCACCCAGAAAGCACATCCTTCTGGGCAAACAGGTCCATCCCAAACCCAACCAGGCCAACCTTCTGGCCAGATGGTCCCAGCCCAACCTGTTCAAGGACATATTTGTAGGCCCCAAACTCAAATGGGTTATCAAATGCAAGGTGGGCCATGGCCTCAACCTTCTTACCAAGCGCAGCCTTCTTATCAGGCTCAGTATGGAGCTCAGCAAATGTATGGCTACCAGCAACCCCAGGGGCAAACTCAGTTTACCCCGTATCAAAATTATCAACAGATGCAGGTCACTCCTTACCAGAATTATCAGTACGCTGCACCTGCGGGTCAAGTTGCTAATCCATGGGGTGCTGGGGGGCAGACCCAGGGTCAACTGTCTGCATATGGACAAAATCCGTATGGACAGAATACATATGGACAGAACCCCTACGGGCAAAGTCCCTATGGGCCAGGTCCCTTTGGGCCGGGCCCATCTGGACAGAGTCCATGGGGGCAACCACCACCTGGTTGGAACCCTGGTACTGCCTCTCTTCCACAACCACAAATGTCCTTTAACCCTCAGTTGCCTTTCTTAGCGACGTTGGAACTTCCAGATGTGTCCAAGTTAACGAATGACCCCATTCTGCATAATCCGTATTGGCCACCAGTTCCAACTAAAATACCCGGTGATTGTCCAAAATTTGATGGCAAAGCTGGTGAAGATCCTCAAGCCCATGTCATGACCTATCACCTTTGGTGTTCATCGAACTCATGGCTTGATGACTCTATCCGGCTCCGCGTCTTTCAAAGAACACTCACCGGATCAACCGCTAAGTGGTATATTGAGCTGAATCGCGGCACGTTTCAAGATTTCAACTCGCTAGCTATGTCGTTCCTAACTCATTTTCAGTTACCCATTCGGTATGAGACAGGGACACATCTCCTCACGTCTCTCAAACAGGACACGGCTACGCATATATCTGATCATATACATGAATGGAGAAGGCATCGTCGCTTGATCAAATTCTGGATTCCTGATCAACTCCTGACCGATTGGTTCACGAATTCCTTTGTCCCTGCGATCGCACGAGACATCGCCATGGGAGCTTGTGTAACTGAAGAGCAAGCTATCGCGCGTGCTCAGTACCTTGACTTAGTATACTCTCAGTCGGGTACTTTATATGATTATTTTCCAGATGCCCCGAGGCCTGGACAGTCCAAGGCTCCGCCAAAACCATCTGTTGACGGGGTTATTGGCTCTGTTAACTCGTCATCAAGGAAATCGGCCGCGAACCCTGGGAAGCAAAAACAGAATGCTTCAAATGGAAATGCTTCTCAGGGCCAATCTAATTCTGGGAATACCTCCGAGGTAAACGCCGTCCAGTCCACCGCGGCGGATAAATCCTCAAAAGGGAAAAAGAAAGGGAAAGCTAAAGATAAATCCGGACAGCCCAAACAGGATTCCCCTAAGCCTCTACCCGAGGAAGGAGCTAAACGAAAACCTAAGTATCCTTGTCTTATCTGCGATGAGGATCACTACACTAAGGACTGCCCAAAGTGATTCGAAGTTAGCCGATTATTGAAAGGTGCTCCTGGGACTCCTGTCGTGCTTAAAGAACCTTTCCCTTCCCAGAAAACTCAAATGGTGGCAGACCCATCTCAACCCTCTTCCTCGTTTGGCTCTCAAGTGTTCATGGCTGGAACAATTCCCATCCATGTTTCTACTCGAGCAAAAGAATATCCTTCTCCTGCCGGGAAAGAGTCGGAGATCCCCTCCAGCACTCCTCCGTCCGGTTCTGGTCCTCTCCACATAGAAAGGCCCAGCGCTGAGACGATCCCCCGACCCCCTCCAAAAGGTGTACTTCGGAAGTCGTCTTACAACCCTAATGCTTGTGCTGCCCAGCATTATAGCATTGTTGAGGACTTAGCTCAGGCTCCATCTGCTATGTCCGCTCTAGAAGTCCTCCAGAGCTGCCCCTCCCAGAGGAAGTCCTTGCTATCAGCTATTGGTGGCATCGACCCAGCTGATTCAGATTTGATTTCTTTTGATCTCGAGGGTTTTACACAGACACTGCCTCACCAAGTCGCTTTCCTTATACAGGTCATCATCAATGGTAAAACGATTCATCTTACGGTCATTGATGAAGGTGCCTCAACTTGTATCATGTCTGTTGCTTGCTGGAAGGCTATTGGTTCCCCTAGTTTGAGTCAGTCTCCTACGACATTAGAAGCCTTCAATGGAAGAGAGTCCCATCCTTATGGTATCCTCCAACGCTTGCCCATCTCTTTGGAAGGGAAGACGGTAGAAGTGGAGGTCGAAGTTGTTGACACCAATCTTACCTACAACCTCCTCCTCGGACGTAGCTGGACATACGCCATGCAAGCTGTGGCTTCCTCCCTGTTCTGTGTCATTCGTTTCCCTCACCAGGGGAAGATTGTCATGGTGGACCAGCTCTCCTTCTTCGCCTCTTCTTCTGAAGGTAATGTGCCGTTCGTGGAGCATCCCTCTAAGTCATTCGAGAGCATGGGTGCCGGACTTTTCAAAGATCCCACTTTAATGGGAGTCTTTCCCCTCCCACCTCCAAATCTCGCCCCTATCAACATGATTTCTGTACCCTCTGATCCGTGGGTTCTTCCTCCCCCTAATCAGGAAGACTCTTGGGGTGATATGATGCCGTTGAGTCCTGCCGAGCTCAACTACGTCGAAATCGTCGCTGCATCGGCTCCCCTTGCTGAACCTGCTCTCCCGAGCAGTGTTCCCGATTCATATGTTCAATTCCCTTGGCTAGGAGATGAGGCTACTTCAGATCCATTGAAGAAAATATTTCCTTCCGATGAAGCCATCATAGAGACCATGTCTCTCGAAGAGCTCCCTTGGTCGGATCATCACCATCGCTCTTCGTTTCTCCCTCCCCATCCGGAAATGACCGCATGTCTCGAGCGGTTTGCTTCCTGTGTCCCATCCCCGCCCCTTCAAACACCTATTCAGCTTTATCAAGTGTCTTTTGAGGGCAATATGGGAAACATCACACAAACCCAACCTATCAACATCTCTGTGAAACTAGGGATTGTCGAGCACATTCATATCGGAGTCACTTGCACTCCTGAGGAAGTTCAACTCTACACTGCTCTATTTCGCGAATTTCGTGATGTCTTCGCATGGTCCTATGAGGAAATGCCCGACATCGACCCTAGTATAGTGGTGCACGAAATACCTACGTATCCAGGTGCTAAGCCTGTTCGTCAGCGCTTATGCCCTGTGCACCCCCGAAAGGCCGCAGCTATCAAAGCAGAGGTCGAAAAGCTTCTCAAGGCTGGTTTCATTTACCCCATTCCACTTACGGATTGGGTTTCTAATATAGTCCCTGTGAATAAAAAACAGGGTACTATCCGAGTCTGTGTTGATTACCGTGATATCAATCGTGCCTATCCGAAGGATAACTTCCCTACACCCTTCATCGATCATCTTATTGATGAGTGTGCAGGAAGCGAAATTTACTCGTTTATGGACGGCTTCTCTGGCTATAACCAAATCAACATTGCACCAGCAGATCAACATAAGACGGCTTTTATCTGTCCTTGGGGCACTTTTGCCTATAAGAAGCTCCCTTTTGGTCTAAAGAATGCTGGCGCTACGTTTCAACGTGCAATGTCTTATGCCTTTCATGACATTCGTCACATTGTACAGCCATACCTAGATGACCTCACAGCCCATTCAGCCAAGCGTCAGGACCATCCCTCTCATCTTCGTGAAATTTTTCTCCGCTGTCGACACTACCGCATTAGGCTCAATCCTCATAAGTGTGTCTTCTGCGTAGAATCAGGCCGACTACTCGGGTTCATCGTCTCCTGAGAAGGCATCCGTCTGGATCCCCTCAAAGTTGAGGCCATCTTGAATCTTCCTCCCCCTGCCTCTTTGCAGCAGTTGCAGAGCTTGCAGGGCAAAGCGAATTTTCTTAGACGATTCATTCCGAACTATGCCAAGGTGGCTAAGGGTTTCACACAGTTATTGAAGCGAGACACACCCTTTCGTTGGGATGCTATCGCTCAGAAGTCTTTCGAGCGACTCAAAGACCTCCTTGTCTCGGCTCCACTCTTAAGACCTCCGAACTACCACCGTGATTATACTCTCTATCTAGCCACCGCTGACACCACCATCGGCATGGTTTTAGTGCAGGATGATGATGACGGAAATGAGCATGTTATCTATTACCTTAGCCGCAACCTCTTGGATACGGAAACTCGCTACACTTATGTCAAGAAGTTGGCATTGGCTGCTGTCTGCGCCGTCCAACGTTTCCGGCACTATATCCTGTTGCGCACCACGACCGTGATTTCTGACTGCAACGCATTGACATAAATCTTGTCGCGTTAGTTGCTAGGGGGCAAATACTCGAAGTGGATCATAATCCTCCAAGAGTTTGACTTGGAATTTACTGCTGCCAAGTCTAAGAAGTCTCTGGTCTTTGCAAAATTGCTCTGTTCTTTGCCATCTCCTTCTGCACCATCTCGTTCGGAAGAGCATATCCCGGATGAAACGTTGTTTCTAATCAGTACCCTCGACCCTTGGTATGGGGACATCATAGTATACTTGCAAACGTTTTCCTTCCGTCCCAATGTATCGAAAGACGCTCGACGGAGGATTCGTCATCAATCCCAACCCTATCGCATCATTGGCGATACCTTGTACTGCTTCGGCGTTGATTTTGTTCTCCGCCGATGTTTGACTCTTGAGGAGGCTGAGCAGGTGTTGAATGACTGCCACTCCGGTGCTTGTGGCGGCCACATGTCCGGATATGCCACCACCCAGAAAATCCTCCGTGCTGGTTATATCTAGCCTTCTATCTTCAAGGATTGCATCCTTGCCATCCGTGCATGCCATGAGTGCCAGATCTACCACCGGAGAATGAGTGCACCTCCTGCACCACTGCACCTTATTGTTACCATCGGTCCGTTTGCCAAATGGGGCATCGATTATACATCCTGTAACCCTCGTTCAGCCGGGGGGCATGGGTATATCATCGTTGCCATGGATTATTTCACCAAATGGGCCGAAGCGATGCCTACATTGAATGAAGACAGTCACACAATGGCGCAGTTTTTTTTTAATCATGTCATTACTCGGTTTGGAGTCCCGCAGGCTATTGTCACGGATCACGGAAAACATTTCCGTAATCACATGATGACGGAACTAACGACCCAACTAGGCTTGCGTCAAGATAGTTCGACGCCATACTACCCTCAATCCAATGGCCAAGTTGAAGCTATGAACAAAGTTTTGATCACAATGCTCCAACGTACTGTTGGTACACACAAGTCTAATTGGCATCTGATGTTGTTCCCCCCCTTGTGGGCTTACCGGACCTCTGTGAAGGATTCCACCGGTTTCACTCCTTTTCAGCTAGTTTATGGATTGGAGGCCACCCTTCCTATTTAATGTGAGATTCCTTCATTAAAGTTAGCTGTCGAGTTGCTTCCCAACACCACTCCGGTGGAGGAACGGCTTCTTTATTTAGAACGGCTAGACGAGACCCGTCGCTTAGCTTCTCTAGCTATCGAAGCACAAAAGAAGAGAGTTAAGGCTCACTTCGACAATACCATTCAACCTCGTTCCTTTATTGAGGGAGATCTAGTACTGCTCTATGATCAAGCTAAGGATAAGCTGGGGGCAGGTAAACTCGAATCCATGTTGCTAGGCCCCTATATCGTGAAGAGAGTTTTGCAGAAGGGGGCATATGAGCTGATCGACTACGAAGGAAATCCTCTCGATAAGCCCCATAACGGGCTTTATTTGAAAAAATACTATGCATGATTTCGTGCACCTAGTTTGTACATACGTGTGTTTTTAGCAAGTGTGTTATGTGTGCATGATTTCACGTTTTGCTTTGATGTGAAGGCGGGTTTGCCTCTTATTGTGTTTTCTGCTTCTTGTGCAGATGTCTAGTGCACCTTATGTTGGTTTCGCTGATGGCGCCTGCCGTAGCACTTGCAATTTGTCTTCTGCAGCGTGGGCGATCTATGATCCTCACGGAGAGTTGATAGACCTTCAAGGTGTGTGCTTGGGTCGTACCACTAACAATGTTGCCGAATACAGTGTTGTAATCGAGTTACTAGCCGAAGCAGTTGATCTCGGCATTCATGCAATGGTGGTGAACCTGGACTCTCAACTTGTCGTCCATCAACTCAACGGGCGATATTCCGTCAGAGACCAGCGCATTCTAAGGTTGTATTTACGTGTAAGATTGTTAGAAAGGAATTTTGATTACATCACATATCAACACATTCCGAGACGATTGAACACGTTAACTGATGCATTGGCAAACCATGTATTAGACAGACATTTGCGTAATAGATAAACATCATACAAGAAGACATAGAAAGCATAATAAGACCATAGAATAAGCATATGTATATAAATAAATCCTTTTCCAAGCATAGTTTGCATGTGTGTTGTCATGGGTGCTTTTAAGCTTGCATTAAAAATTAAAATATGTGGGTCATATGTTGTGCAACTGACACATTAAATCACATTTGTGTTAGACATTTGCATAGCATTTAAAAACATCATCATATGTAAAAGATCCATCCAAAATCGGTATATATATATATATATCGTGTGGCGCACTAAGGCGCTCAAAAATAAGTGTATATGTCTAGATAAGGCCGGTGTCCTTAGTACATCTGAGACGCATGTCTCTCAAAAAACATCAGTGAAAATAAGACCTAGATGTCTACTGTGGTGGGTTATGCTCTCTGTAGCATACAACGGCCCGTGCCACCTGCCTCAAAAGGCGGTGCATCCTGGGTTCTACCCCCACTGTGTGAATCTGAGATGCTATGGGGACCTCCTCTATCCCCTGGTAATCTGGAACCCCCGCCAGTAAGCCCTCGAGGTTCTGTACCACAGTCTCCGTCGTATTGACTCCTGGAGGAGCTAGGGCTAGGACTCCAGCGCCTTGTGCCTCTCTTCGCGCCTATGGGGCCAGACCAAGGGGTCTCGTTGGTCCTACATCTGCATACCATAGCATTCATCGTAAAGACATGTACATAAAAAATTAAAAAACATTACAAAAAATTAAAAATTAAAAAGATCAAGTGGCTTACCACCATCGTCCCAATGCTCTCCCGCAGGCAGTGGCATGTCTGGATCTCCACGGAAGTCTATGTCAGCATATGGCCAGTCCTCTACAAAAATAACCTGCCGATCCAGCCACTCTCGAAAATACACCCCCCATGCCACTGGACGGCCACCACCTCCTCGCGGCATGACATGGCCCCATCGACTAGCCCTCGTCTCTCGGGGACCTCTGGGTGGATCCACGACCATGTCCTGCAGCTGTAATGCTGACACCTGCTCCAGCATGAGCGGGACTAAAATGGACCCATAACCGAACTGTTTCGACTCACCGCATCGACAGTTGCTCAGTTGTCTCTTCATGCTGGTTGTTACTGCTACTGCCCAGTTGAATATGGTGGGCTGTAAACACTCGAGAGCTAATAGTAGATGGGTCTTTGAGGCCTCGTGATTGGCCAAGCAGCCTGCTGCCTGGGTCACCATAAAGAGTATGGTCCGAAGGACGATGTCCTCCACCGTCGGAATACCTACCTTTCCACTCCGCGTTTTACGTGCCTGCGGGCACACTCGATCCATCAGCATATCGAGGGTTTCACCGCTGGGTCGTTGCCCCTCCAGAATGGGCATCTCGCCTCGGCGCGATAACCCGGTCAAAAATAAATATCCGTGTAATCAAACTCGATATCACGGCCTCGAATCGTAAACTTTCCATCAACAGGGTTCCAGGCTCTGATTAGGAACTCGAGCAGATCAGGTTGTGCTCGCAGGCGCGGAGTGAGGAAAAATTTGAGCAACTCGCATGCCCGCATTGCATTGCGGCACCCAGCATCGGCATAGGCCGCTATATCCTCGTTATCGTGAGCTCTCTCTTGCCAAACAAATGCCATTTTGTCCTGCATAACCACAAAAAACTATTAGAACCCTGACCGTTGAAGTTTATACGTTTAAATTGATAAAAATAAAATTTCACAGCGTCAGCGCAGCTGTTTTTAAAACAGTCGCGCTGATCATGGCACCCTTTGTTTTTTTTTCTTGGGTCAGCGCGGAAGCACACGTGTTTTCCGCGCTGATCCGGAGGTGGTGTGTGTAAAAATTATTCTATCAGCGCGGACCCGATGCGGAAATCCGCGCTGACCGAGAGCGCATTGAAGCTCATAAAATTTGCCCAAACTACCACTTCCCACCATGGAAATGCTGCAAAAATGACTCAAAATGAAGCGCAGGAGAAGGAGAACCTACCTGGAACAAGTTGCAGGATGGATGGTGTCCGCACGGGATGGAATTTTCTCCTTCAACCTCGCAACTCCACAACGTTCTCCACGGCTCACAATGGTAATAATGGTAAAAAATTTCTTTTACCCCCCTATTTATGGTCAAAAATTTATAATTGACTATGGTTTTTCATAAATGTGGGTTTTCGTCATGTTTTTACCATGTATTTAGTGCTAATGTCGTTGTATTATGCTTTTATGCATGTTTTACTATGTTTTTAACATGTCGAACAGGTTTACGCATGCGGTGTTCTTGTGCAGATTCTAGTAACCGACAGGGTCATGGCGGTCCTATATACACTTGGTTCCCAAACGTCGTCTTTAAGCTCTTTTTCGACGTAAAGCAAGAAAATATGGTCGAGCTCCCTTTCGGCTCGTTAAAAGGAACGAGAGGCGGTCGCTTTTAAAGCTCTTTCTTCGACCGTTTAACTTAAAAAGATTGCCGGGTGTTTGTCGTTTCGCACTCGTTATTGGCTCCAAAACGACGTACTTCTGACCTCTTTTTTACTTTTTCGGGTCGAAGTTACTACTTACGAAAAGTACTCCTCGATCGTATCGGTCGGGCGGTTCTTTCGAGTATTGTTTTTTACTTTTTCGGGCTCGAGAGACACAACTTTACGAAAAAGGACCCCCCTGGAGTTTTCTTTTCTGCTGTATTTTCAGACTCTCTAAATAGGAAAAGACGCCGAGTTTTTCCTTTGTCAGACTCGTTAAAACTTAATAACATCGGACTCCGTCGAAATGACGCTTTCCAAGCATATGCTATCCCCGTCAAGCTTGTCATCCAAAAATAATCAGGGTACCTACCAGAAATGGTGGGGAAAATGGAACTGTAATAATGGTCGTGTCGGCAGTATGTCGCTCTTGAACATGGCACTAGTCTGCATTCGTATCTGGGTGGGGATTTCTCATCTTGTCTTACACTAGCCTCCGTGGGTTTGGGTTATCCTCTTTTGACCTCTCATCTGCTCATTGCCTTGTCACCATGACCTCTGCTCATTTGATGTCAGATACTGCCAAATCCGCTGTCGTGCCGCCGATATGTTCAAGAGAAGTTGACCTCTGCAAAATCACCACCTCCCTCTGATGTCTCACACAAAATATTTTATCCTTCTCTATCTCGTGTCGATGATGTGGGAAACATTATGGCCCACCTTCGATCAAGGTTACTTCCTGTCGACTTCAGCTCATTATCCGGGAAAGTGACCTAGAGACTCCCTTCGGTGCCTTGGAGCCTGCATGCCTCAATGGCAGGTTCTTCGTGTTCGACGCGAGGTTTTTCATCATTGGCCTCCAATCGAATGATTCTGCGGGTGTTCGACACCAGCTCATTGATTCACACGCCGCGGATTGTACCTATAAGTACCTTGAGGACCATCGTCATTATTGGTGGTACCTCTCGCGTCTGTTAACAATTTTCATTATTGGCTGGTAATCAGACGATGTTCATGCATGTTTGACTTCAGCTCATGTATTCACATGCTTGGACTTGTACTTTGTTCGGATTGGGATGGAGCGCAAGACCCTGGTTTTTATCTGTTGCAAACCAGGCTGCGATTTTGTGGACTATTGTTACATGACTCATTGATGGATGGTTGCGCCCATACCTGAGTCTTTTGGGATGGCTGCGACCATACCCTTTTTATCATCATGGTCTCTTCAGCTAGGTGGCTGCATCCATACCACAGACCTTTTCGTATGTCTTTTGGATGGCTGCGCCCGTGCCTAGACTACGTGTAATAGAGATATCAGTTGTACATACGTGCAGGTTCTTCCTGGTGGCATTCCAGTTCAGCGAGTTTTGTAAAGCATTTCACCCCTCCCACTCTCTCAGGCTTCATGCTTTAGGGGGCATCTGTTACACAGTAATTTGTCACTATCTCTCTGTCAGTCTCCCTACTGTGTCATGAATTCACATCAATCATGCTCATGCTCTCTAATCTAGCCAAATGACCCACTTTGCCAAAAAAATTTCCATCATCGTGACTATTATTAAAATAACCGCGCTGACTGGCGCCTCATAGTGCAACGAATGCGCTGCCAGCGCGGAAGCACACGTGTTTTCTGCGCTGGCCGAATTTCATGAGCCAGCGCATCCCATGTTTGTATTGAGTCGCGCTGACACAACCTTCTCCATTATTCAGATGCGATGTCAGCGCTCTGGTGCAGTTGTACACCCGCGCTGATCCAGTTTGGGCGAGTTTGTTCTAACAGCCAGCCTTCCAGATGACTCCAGACTTGGTTGTTGGCCTTGTAAATGTCGCCCTCCCTTCTATGGCATTTCTGTTCGTCATTTGAGCCACCTTCCTTGGAGATAAGCTCATCCTCCCACCATTCATGGAGACTCCTTCTCCTATTTAAGCCTCTACCATTGCCATGAGCAGCTAGTTTTTGATAGTGTGGAATTGATAGTGCTTAGAGTGTTGCTGCTAGTAGGTAGTTGGTGTGACAAGTGTGGATTTGCTAGAGAGCTTAAGGAAGGTTGTGGAGTATTGCTTGTGTGAGAGAGAGTTTTTGTCTTGGGAGATCTACCTCCAAGGGTGAATGCTTAAGAGACTTGCTGGCTGGACCCTCTTGAGAAGGACTCAACGTCAGAACTTTGGTTGTACCTTTCTCTGTTATTGATTAATAATAGATGACTACTGTTATGGTTCCATTCTCATTTGTCTTTGTAATGGTTAATGTGAATTACGTCCTTTCTGACTGATGTATAATTGCATTTATTAGATTTCACGCTTGTGTTTGTGTTTCTCTTCGTGTGTGTAGGTATCTATCTACGGGGATCGCAGAAGATCGTGACCGGCCAAAGCGAAGGAGCGAGAACGACATCTCTTCATCAAAAAATAGCGTTTGAATCCAAGTAGGTGTTCATTGCCTACCTTTTATTTGCAATTAGGAACTTTCATAGTAGCATTGACTGATTGTTGCTAGACCCATTTTGGGCTAGTAGGGATCGCCTCTATCCGTAGAGGGGATTTACCTCTCCAACAGGCGCGGTATGGAGCAGACAATTGGACAGTGAAAGAAGCATAAGTCTGAAAAGAAGACGCATGTCGATCCGATGGTACTGATGGAAGAAGATCTCGATGAGATCGATGACAAAGTTAGCGATAAAATGAGTTAAGTGTTACAAAAATTGAGCAATAGTATATGCAGACGTTGGGGAGCATCCAAAAGGATCTACACAAGCTGTAGATCTAGGAAAATAGGATTTAAGTAAGCATCTAGCAAGTGGGCAGGGTGCAAGCAATCGTGACACAAGGAAGTGGCACAGCAGCGAAGCTGTAGTGGACTGTGGATCTCAGAGTTATACCATTGCCAAAGGGATTTTTTCGCGCAGAGTTAGAAGAGGATCACACTGTGATAATCACAGGGAAGGACACAGGGCTGAATTTTGCAATGCTACCACTCGAGACCCTCCATGCATTGCATCAAGGGGTTTCATAGGAGCTGATGGTCAGAGAGTAGCCGCCCTCACAGTCATTATAGAATTCAAGGTAAACAATGAACAGATATTTGTAGAGAAGACTCAAGCACTACAGGCCAAGGAAGAGATACAACAATGAACAGATATTCGTAGAGAAGACTCAAGCACTACAGGCCAAGGAAGAGATACAACAATGAAGCTAGAACCTAGAGACAAGGATAGAACAGGCTTGAAAATCAATGTCAGAATTAAACATCTCAGAGGATGTTGAAGCCTCGACAAAAGTAAGGAAATTGGTTTCTGGAGTATACGCATCAAAGGATGAAGTTGGAAGGGTTACTTTCAACTTCCAAATGAAGATAACATAGTTGTAGTTGCAGTTGCAACCAATGACTATGCCAAATGTTCGGGAGCAGCACGAAGCAACAATTAAGGATAGTATCAGCACATTGGACACTGTAATCACTGATTTTTCATCAATGTGTGATGCTGCAATGGAAATATGGACAAATCTGTAGGAGGACCCGAACCTGCAGAAGATGAACACTGATGTCTGAGAGACATAGTGGCAGTATGATGAGGTCTAAGCGACTGCATGCACTTTGGTGCCAATGCAATGCCTCACAAAGTTACAGGAGGGAAAGTAGCTGCAAGCACACATGTAAGAATTGCAGAGGAAATAGGCCCTGCTAAAGGCCAGATTACAGTCATGGCTATGGGAAGGTTTTCAGGTTACTCTGTCACTTCACGAAAAGCTCAAGGTGCTATAGCAAGCACAAAGGACAATGTGCCTAGCGGTGGAGGGGAAAACAACAGATAAATTCGTCAAAGAAGTGCAATAGGTTGTGGCACAGAGCGTTGCTGAAGTTGCAGTATTACAGGTTGAGCTCGATGGTCTGCGTGGCAAGATCAAGGTGCCAGCTGAGTGACTCAAGGGAAAATCATGATATTATGTTGGTGGCCTGTTGGGATAGGGTCCCTAGGGTCATTTTTTGGGGTTATTTAACCCAAGTTTTGTATAAATTTTTATAAAGGATGTAAAGTCTCTGCGAAATGTGGATGCAGAGCACACAAGTAGATAGGAGTCAAAGGGGTCTTAGCCCCTTGTTTGTGTTGGTTTTAAGATTCTCCCATTGTCCACATACCATGGTATTGTATTTAAAAGGCTATATATTTGAGTCATAATGAGTCTAGAAGTAGTAGTAGATAGAAAACAATCAAGATAGAGACTATTTGCAGAAAGTGCTAAGGTAGGAAGGCTCTGCTTCCTGTACTTAGGTGAGAAGGGGAAGGATCCTGCACCTGAGAGTGTAGGAGGCCTTGGTAATTCGTAGCTAAGTGCACAGACTCGTGCAGCTGAGTGTGCAATGTGAAGAGTCTATAATCTAAACATGTAAGATCAATAAATGCTGATTTTGAAGAATTACTATGAAATTTGAGTATTTTTGTGATTCTTTTTATACTATGATTTGTCGCATATAATGTGTTTTCTATGGAATAATGAATGAATGAATGAATGATGCAAGAAACTATCGAATTCATCTTATTTATGCATGATTTAAATAATTTTCTGTGTTTGTGAAGTTAAGGGTTGATTCTGTTATGTTTTCTAATGAATTGGATAGATCTGCACAAAGTCAGATCTAGGGTTATTTATTGATGCATGAAAGTGAATAACTTGTCTATTTAAGGTCCAGAAGGACTGATCGTAGACCTTCGTGAAGGTCTAGAAGCGATTTTACCCTAGTTATAGTAGTGAGCCCTAGAAGGATAATGCTCTACGCGAAGGCAGATCTAAGTTATATGAGCTTAAGAACAACTTATCACATGTCCCTGGATGCAGAAACCTGGTTCTAGCATCCCCCAATAATTCTTCATGTGAGACTGCAGCCTGCGCTATGCAGGTTGTTGCTGAAAGGGACAGAAGTTAGGGTTTTTTTGGTTGGTGCTAACAACTTTGAACCTAGGTCAGGCGCCTTAAAGCGAACAATAAGGACCATTGCCTGACCTATAAGAACTATATTATTGGGGGAGGGCCTGCTCCCATGAAGCCAAAGAATAACATTGGGAAAAGCGCGGGAGCTGCGGTATGGTGTGCTATCTATTAAGTTATAGGACAACACGTGACTAATAACTACCATTTACTATAGAAGACTGTACAGACCCTTCAGTAGTTGTTTTGAAATTTTTGTAAATTTGTAGGACATGATGAACGCAATTGTAGAAGCTATGAGATGATGATGGATAGAACCCCTACCTACCGAATGAAGGCAAAAATCTGACCTCAGGATCAAAGTGCAGGAGTAGTGCGTGGAGGATTCCAAGGCCAAGGATGAGGAAGAGGTGGTGGACTAGGTCAAGGGCATGGGAAAGCCATCTGTTATAATTGTGGTGAAGAAAGGCACTTCGAGCAAGATTTTACAAACCCCACACATCCGTCATGTCAGTATTGCAAATAGTTTAATCATATTATAGAGGAATGTCTGGTCCTCATGGAAAATATGCAAGGGGGCTGAGGCTCGCAAATAATATTAGAGCATAAATATCGTGTTGAGAATTGGTATGGTGGCTGGTGCAGATAAAGGTAAGTAGCATGAGGATGAAGGGTGGGTGTGCAAGGATATTGAGAAGGAAGTAGATTTTGATCTTAATCACACTAAAGAAACCTTCATGGAAGCCAAGAAAAACTTCATTGAGGTCTCTACCTCAGGAAGTCAGGAGAAACTACCAGAGACTAGTGCGACATAAGAGGTAGATCATTCAGTACTAGCTACTTTTCTAAAGACTTGTATGAAGTTACTGCGCAATCAGAAAGTAGTAGAAGGGTTGCAAGAGTTAATCAAAAAGTGTGCAAATGAATTAAACACTCCCACTAAACAATGCACAGTGAGGAAGATTGGTAAGCATAAGAAGCGCATGGGGCACGAGATGAGGCTAACTGTGCATATAGGTGAATATGAAATGGACCAGGTAATATTGGATCTGGGGTCTGATGTCAATTTCCTGCCTAAGTAGACTTGGGAAAGAATGGGGAGACCTACACTGCAATGGTCTCCTATTTAGTTGAACATGGAAAATTAGTAGAATATTATCCCTATGGTGCGCTTATATGGAATAACGATGGACATTGAGGGTGCGAGTACGTTGGCTAACTTTGAGGTCATTGAAATAATTGATGATAGTAACCCATACCCCGCACTACTAGGGATTGACTGGGCTATTGATATGAATTGGGTAATCAACTTGAAGAAGTGTAAGATCACATTTGAAAAGAATTCACTTAGGGTTGTAGTACCACTAGACCCTACAGAAGGAATGCATTACACAAAACCTGTTCATGACTATGTAGAAAGTGATGATGATATGGATCAGATATACAAGATAACAAAACGAGATGAGGATTGGATCAATCGTATGAATGATGGATGAATTACGTGGGATAGGGATAGCTCTTGCACCCCATATTCAGATGAAGAACTTGAACAATGGTAGAATTGGTTGCACGAATTATCTATGCTCCATTACAATATGATGACCAAGTCGCTACGGTGTGTCTCAATTGAGGTAAGGAATATTTTCCATTTTGATGGTTTGACTGATGTGTAACTATTTCTAGATGAATTTGAAAGGGAAGTACTAGAAGAACGTTGCTTTCAGTCACTAGAGTTGGTGCTGCGCACTACGCTTGGCCGTTGGTGGGATACACACAAGGAAAAATTTGCAGGATGGAAGGAATACCGAAGGATGATGAAGTTGAGGTTTTGATATGTTAATACTCGGATGACAGAAAAATACATTGGGAAGGATGATTCATGCTATGATTTGGCATGACGAACTAAGGTCTGGGGGATAGAACCATAGCCAGAATGGGTGCACATTTATTTTCATACCTTAGATACAATCCCAATGAACTGGTATTTGGAGACGGAGCTTCTCCATGGGACAATTGAATGGGACATTTTAAGGGAAATTTTTCTACTAAATTTCAGCTTTGAGGATGGGTTTTAGAGCTTTGATGAAGCACTCCAAGAGATAAAAGCTGCTATATTCAGAAGACCAAAGGAACTGGTAGAATGGGCTCAATCAGATTGGATTACGCAGCTGCGCCATGCACTATAGTGTTAAAATGTGATGACTAAAGAAGAAGAAGAAAATGCACAAAATATTACTATTCCAGAGACTGAAGGACAGTGAGAAGTTGAAGGACCAAAGGTGGTGAACTCAGATATATCTGAACCTTTGAAAACTCGACAAGTAAACATTAGATCTAAAGCAGAACCTAAGTTCGCAATGATAAGAAACTATTGGGATGAAGATACGGTTGATAAGGTCGCTGAGTTTCTGCGCGAGTACCAAGATTTATTCCCAACAAAGTTTTCATATTTGAAAGGAATCATCAGAGATTTAGGTGTTATGAAGATTATGTTGAAGCTGGATGTGAAGCTTGTCAAGCAGAGGCCCTATCAGTTGAATACAAAATATAAAGAGAAGGTGTGCCATGAACTGGATAAGATGTTGGATGTTGGTATTATCGAATCAGTAGAGAGATTTGATTGGGTAAGCCCAATGGTAGTCCAAGAGAAGAAATAGAAAGGTGAAATCCATATATGTGTAGATCTGAGAAAGTTGAATGATACGTGCATGCATGATCCCTTCCCAACACCGTTTATTGATGAAGTATTAGAGAATGTCAGTGGACAGGAGGCTTATTCATTCACTGATGGGATTTTAGGATATCATAAAATAAAGATCGTGTTGGAAGATCGAAGCAAGACAACCTTCGAAACAGAGTGGGGTTGCTTTCAACATACAGTAATGCCACTTGGATTGAAGAACACGCCTACAATTTTCTCCTGGGTTGTGATTGCATTCAAAGAGTTTATTCATAAATTTATGGAGGTGTATTTTGATGATTGGATTGTGTTTGGGTTGGTGAAGTGCCATGTTGAAGATACATGTCGAAGGTATCATAGTGCGTTGAACTTGAAGAAGTGCATATTCTGTGTGCCCTTTGGAATTTGGCTCAAACATGTTGTATGTAAGCAGGAATTGATGGTGGACCCTGCGAAGGTCATTGTAATTATGAATTTGGATGCTCCTAGGAATGTGAAACATTTGCACATGACATTGGGGCACACTGGGTACTATAGGATGTTTATCAAGGCGTATTCCCAGATAATCATGCCGATGGAGAAGTTATTAAAGAAAGATGCGATGTTTTGTTGGGATGAAGGCTGTCAGTGCAGTTTGGATCTCTTGAAGGAAAAATTGGTGACCGCGGCTATTTTGTTGTTTCCAAACTAGAAGAAAGAGTTTCATGAGCATGTAGATGCCTCTTGCATTGCGCTTGGAGCAGTATTAACACATGCAGGTGAAGGAGAGATTGATCATCCAATAGCCTTCGCGAGAAGAAAGTTATCAAGAGTTAAGAAAAATTACTCCACTATAGAGCGCAAAGGGTTGGCGATGGTCTACACACTACAAAAGTTTAGACATTATTTATTGGGTGGACACTTTAAAATGTATACAAATCACTCTGCACTAAAATACCTGGTCAATAAGCCCATGTTAGGTGGAAAGATATGCCAATGGTTACTTTTGTTTTAGGAATATGACTTTGAAGTGATTGTGAAGGCTGGATAGCTTAATGTAGGACCAGACCATCTGTCAAGGATTGAAATGGGTGAAGAACCAAATAGTTTTGAGGAAGGACTGCCAGATGTGTAGTTCTTTATGGTGTGTGTCATGGATGATTATTTTTCCAATATCATTCATTTTTTAACCATAGGAAAAACTTCAGAAGGCTATTCCATTCGGTAAAATAAGGAGTGAGTAGTCTGCATTGTAGATTTTTCATTGATTGCGGGTCATTTGTATAATATGGGAATGGATGAGATACAGCGAAGGTATGTTCCCGATTTTGAATGCACTAGTATCCTAGCTGAAGCACATGGAGGAGTGGAAGGAGGTCACTATGCAGGAAAAGCGACCACACAGAAGATTTTGCGTGTTGGGTTATGGTGGCCGACATTACACGAGTCTAAGGTATACTGCAAGGCGTGTGATGCTTGCCAAAGGAAGGGGAAGCCTTCGTGAAGGGATGAATTGTCTTTAAATCCTTAGGTTTCATTACAGGTATTTGATAAATGGGCCATTGATTTCATAGGTCTAATACAAACACCATGAAAGAAGATAGGTGCATGGTATATCATTACTACAACAGAGTATTTAACTAGATGGGTAGAAGCACAGCCAGTGAAGGATTGTACAGTTGCTACTACCATGAAGTTTTTGTTTGAAAATGTCTTAACATGGTTTGGATTCCCTAAGATATTGATGAATGATAGGGCTACACACTAATTTAATGAAATGATCAACACGATGCTTGAAGAATTCTGAGTATATCATTAGAAGAGCATGCCCTATCACCCATAGGTGAATGGAATGGTGGCATATTTTAACAAAATTTTGGAGAATGCATTGATGAAGGTTTGCAACGCACAGAGGAATGACTAGGATATGCACATCCCAGTAGTGTTATGGGCATACAGGACAACCTGCAAGAATTTGATAGGCCGAACACAATTTAGATTGGTCTATGGAATTGAAGTAGTGATGCCTATGGAGTATATTGTGCCAAGCTTATGTATTGCAGCGTTGGCAAAGATGGTGGATCACAAGACCTTGGAGGAACAATTCACGCAAGTCATGGAGTTGGAAGAGGAACACTTTCTTGGAGGATTTCACCAGCAAGTGCAAAAGGAACGTGAGAAATCCTGGCACAATAGGCATATTAAGCTACACACTTTTAAGATATATGATTTAGTGCTTCTATATAGCAGCAAGTTTACCAAATTTCCAGGGAAATTTCAAATGCATTGGTTGGGGCCATATGTTTTTAAGGAGATCATGGATGGTGGCGCAATTCATCTCGTGAATTTGAATGGAGAAACATTTCCTGGGAAAGTGAACGGAAGTAGGCTCAAGATGTACACAAGGGATCCTACCCCTGTTCAATGACTATATGGAAGAACGATAGTCTTAGTAATATAGGCATTTGAAAGGGATTGCAGGACTATAAACTGTGCTTTCCGATAAGGAGAAAAGCATAGTAGGGAGGCTGCATGATGGAAGACAAGGTTGCAATAGGTGAACCTGCGCTAGATGAGCTGCACCATGGAGGATGGTGTTGCAAAGATGTGTCCAAAAGTAGCTATTGGAGTTACTATTCATGATGTGATGGAAATAATTTCATTAAGAGGAGCAGGTAGGTGCCATTTATGGAGAAAATATTTGTAGATCTACCACCAAAGATACAGTTATGATCAGAAATTGGAGGGAATGGTCGGATTTGAATTCAAAACCTTCTATAAATTGAGGATATTGGTCCACTGAAGAACACTTTGCATTTTGAGAATTATGTCTCAGCCCTATTATTGTATCTATATGAATCATAAGGTGTGGGAGGAATTGATTTTAGTCCAGTATTTGTAACATTTCCTGAAATTAACTAGAGAAATATTCTCAAGCAAATGACTGCCACAAATCCTACAGAAGCTGTGAGTTCTGAAGTTGTTGTCTCCAACGCGATGACCCTTAAGGTATCAAGTATGGAAGCTACACCCATTGTGCCTATAGCATCGAGGTCTCCTAGGCCGAAGTAATCGACTACTAAGGAGAAGTAGAAGAAACCTATGCTGGTGAGACAGTCACTGTGGAAGAATCTCAAGGTTCGGGAGAAGGAGAAGAAGGGTAAGCAGCCGAAGAAAGTTGTGGACTTCGAGGACGAGGAATTCCCAGGTGTGGAGGAATTGGATGTTGAGGAGGTTGAGCCTATCACATGGCTCCCAAAGTATATCCCTCTATGAAAAGGGAAGGCCAAAGTTACAAAATACCCTGATTCTAGGAAGTTTATAGTCTTGACACCCCTGTTGCCATAACAGGTGGAATTTGAAGGCACAACCTTAGCATGCATTCCAGTGCTAAAGATGGAGGACTGGGATCTCACGGACCATGAGAGATTCCCACATTTGGCTACTAGAAAGTACATGAACAAGATCTATTATGAAGAGACTAGAGTTATGCGGTTGGAACCCATGAAGTGGAGCAGAGGTGTTGAGCAGGTTGGGTTGCTACACATGATTTGCGTGCTGCATTTTCACAGATCAATAATCAACATAGTGTGTGTGTGCCAGCTGCTCACAGTGGTGCATGATGGGTAACTATGGCTTGGGGAGCCCATCCCAATCGAAAATATGTGAATTCATTGGATAACGAAGCTGCCATACAAGGGAGCGGACCCTACCAAGGAGTTTGGAGGGAAAAGTGGAGAAAAGTAGTTAGCGAAAAAAATGAAGTCATAATTTGGTCTTGTAAAGAAGTCGCACAGATACTCTATCTGCTCTATTTAAGACCAGGTAGTGTAGTTCACCGCCTAAATACTTTCAGGAAAAATCATGAGGAAATGTCTTGCAGATGAAGTTTCGGTGCCTTTAGTCTCATTGGATACCAAGTGCACGAAGGGAGTACAATACAACTAGTTGGAGTATTTGTGTAAGGAGTTCCTTGCACACTATCACAAAGCTGAGAAGGACATTAAGCCCTTCCATTATGTGTGGCTTCTACTGTCAATAGTCTTAGTAGCATGGAAGTTACTGGAGGACAGCCGATTTCCTTCACATGTGGAAGACTTATGAGAGGCAGCGAAGTTTGCTTCACTGTGGGTGACAAAGGATCTAGAGAGGATCAAAGAATAAAAAAATTTCGGATATTGATGGAGATGGATCTTAGGATAGTCATCAGTCAGCGACCATGGCTGTCCTTGACTTTGTATGAGAAACTCAAGGCCTTCGCGAAGTTCAAGGCCAATTTCTGCAATGTATCAATTAGGGTGCGGAAGGACCCTAACATTACATGGCACAAGCTTCCATACTTAGTTGCAGCAATGGATTTATAGGAGGTCATGGGGGGTTGGCCACCAAAGTGGCGTGAACCCACAGACCTTGATGCAGGTACCAACAAGGGTGTTGAGAGCTCTACTGTGTAGTCAAGTGTTTCGTAGGAGCGTAAAGAGGCATTGAAAAAGGTAGCACAGGCTCTGGCCAAGAAGAAGAAGAAATAATTTGCTGCTAAGGAAGCTAAGGAAAAAAAGTTGTGTTGTGAAGGACCGTACCGAGGTAGAGCATAATGGTACAAAGGAAGTCAAAGAAACATCTTCCAAGCATACAGATGAGCAGGAACTATCAAGACAGGAAGGAGGCAGTGGAGAAGGGTAGGGCACCCCCTTCACATTGAAGAAGCATGGAAAGTTCATGACCATTGGGCCAAGAAAGAAACATAAATCAAACAAGAAGATGTGAATCAACCTGATGGTCCTCACAGAAGGGGATCTTGATGAGATTGATGACAAGGTCAGAGATACCACAACAGAGTTGTGGCAGCAGTTTGAAAAACAATATATGTTGGGGAGCATCATGAAGGATCTATGCGAGCTGTAGATCCAGACCAACAAGATTCAAGCGAGTGTTAGGCAAGCAAGCAGGGTGCAAGTGAGCCTGGCACAAGGGCGCGGCACAGTAGCAGAGCTAGAACAGACTCTGGACCTCAGAGTCATACCTTTACTAGAAGGGTCTGTTCGTGTGGAGTCAAAGGAGGACCATGCTATATTAAGTATATTAAAGGACATGGGAGTCAACTTGGTCGTGTTTCTACTTTAGAACCTCCACGCATTGCATCAGGGGTTTTCAGACGAGTTAAGGATCAGAGAGAAATGTGCCCTTATAGTCATTAGTGAGTTCAAATTCAACAATGATGAAATGTTTGTGGAGAAAACTCAAGCTCTGAAGGAAAAGGAGGAGCTGCAGACACGAAGTCAGAGCCTGAAGACAATAATAGTGTATGCATGAAAGACAATGCCAGAGTTAAACATCCTAGAGGATGCTACAACTACAATAAAAATCAGAAAATTGGTTGCTACAGTCCATGCATCAAAGGATGAGATCGAAAAACGTTTGATTTCCAGATGAAGATCTCATAGTTGTAACTGAAGTTGAGCCCAGCACTCTGCTAGAGGTCTGAGAATAACACACAATAGCGATCAGAGAAAATATGGTCACATTGGATACTCCAGTCAGAGACTGTGTAATGATGTTTGATCAAGCCATGGAGTTGTGGACAAACTTACAAGAGGACCCAAACTTGCATAGACTGAACACAAATATTAGGGAGACATAGCACAAGTATGATGAATTCTAAGCGATTGTGTTCACTTTGGCACCAACACAATGCCTCACGAAATTGCAGGAAGGCAAGCAGCTGTGGTCACAGACACAAGAACTATTGAGGAAAGAGGCCCTTCTCAAGGACAAATTACAATCATGGATAGAGGAAGCCTGCTAGCTTACTCTGTCACTTTAGGAAAAGTTAAAGGTACTACAACAGACTCAGATGACAATGGGCTTGGAAGTGGAAGGCTCAATGGCAAACAAATTGGTCGATGAAGTGCAGCAAGTCGCGGTGTAGAGCGTTGCTAACATAGGAGCTTTATAGGTTGAACTAGGTGGCCTCTGCAACAATATCAAGGTGCTAGCTGAGTGACTCGAGGGTGAGTCACCATATTTATATTGGGGGCATGTTGGGATAGGATCCCCACAGCGAGTTATGTGGTTAGTTTAACCCAATTTTGTAAAAGTTTTGTAAAGAATGTAAAGTCTCTGTGAAATTTGGATTTGGAGCGTGCAGCTAGATAGGAGTCAAAGGGGCTTCATCCCCTTGTTTGGGTAAGTAATAGGTCAGTTTTCAAACTCATCCATCGGTTGCGAGCCATGGTATTTTATTGTAAATGATATATATTTGAGTCGTAGCGAGTCTAGAAGAGGCAGTTAGTAATGAAGAAAATTGAAGATAGAGACAGTTTTGGGCAAGTGCTAAGGCAGGAAGGCTCTGCATCCTGTACTTAGGAAAAAGGGGAAGGCTCCTGTAGCTGAGTGCACAAGAGAACTTGGTAAGTCCATAGCTAAGTGCATGGACCCCTGCAACTGAGTGCGTAGGGTGGAGAAGTCTGTAACTTGAACACTGGAATAGAATAAAGATTAATTTTGAAGAAATATCTTGCATTTGAGTATTATTGTTAATTCTGTTTATGTTATGTTTTGTTACTCAATAATATGTTTTCTGTGGAATAATGTATAAATGTTGTGTGAATCTATTGAATCTATAATATTTATGCATGAATGAAGTAATTATCTGATTTCGTGAAGATAAGGGTTAATTATGTTATGATTTCTTATTAATTGGGTAGATCTGCATGAAGGTAGATCTAGTGTTATTAATTAGTGCACGAAATTGGATAGTTTGCCTCTTTAGGGTCTGTAAAGGCTGATCGTAGACCTTTGCAAAGGTATAGAAGCTATTTTCCTAGATTTACAGTATCAGGCCATAGAAGGATACTGATCTGCACGAAGGCAGATTTGAGCTACAAGGGCTTAAGACCGCTTATCACACTATCTTTGGATGCAAAAACCTGGTTCTATCATCCCCCAATACTGCTTCGAGTGATGCTGCAGCCTGCACTATGAAAGTTTTTGCTGAAAGGGCCAACAGTTAGGGTTTCGTTGGTTGGCATGAACAAATTTGAACTTGGGTCAGGCCCCCTTAAGCCAACAAATGGTTCTGTTACCGGGATCGAGATCTATCTGAGAGATGTGTGATAAAAGGTTTCCTATGAAGAAAGAGGTTGACAAGTGGATTAATCAAAACGTGCGCACATTTGTGGCTCGAGAGAACATGAGCCCTAAATTCTCCAAAGATTAGTGGTTTCAGAGATTTTTATACACAGACGAGACCGACGTGTTCTTTTGTTTCTTCCCTGAGGAACTACACGAGCGGTTTCTAAATTGGCTGATAGTCAAGGGACATGGAGGCTTAATGGTCCTATAGTGTGGAACCCTAAACTGGTGCGATGTCTGGAGGCATCAAAAAGAAATATCGCGTGGGATTTGGATCACTAGATTGATCATACATTGGGAAGTTTTGTAACTTATTTCGCGATTGACAGAAATATTAGATAAAGCGAAGCAGAATGAAGGCTCTTTAAAGGACTGCGAGATAAGTATTTGAAATTTCTAAAGACTAGGATTAAAATGTTGTTATGTGAAAAGAGGGTTATGTAGTTATGTAAGTTGTAGATCTAGACTGGCAGGATTCAAGTGAGCGGGGCACCAGCAAGCCTAGCACAAGGAAGCAAGATAGTAGCAAAGATCGAATGGACTCTAGACCTTTGAGTCATACCTTTACCAGAAGTGTATGATCACGCAGAGTCAGAGGAGGACCACACTATATTAAGTACACTAAAGGACATGGGAGTCAACTTGGCCTTGCTACTGCTTCAGACTCTCCATGTGTTGCATCAAGGGGTTCTAGACAAGCTAAGGATAAGAGAGTAGCATGCCTTTGCAGTCATCAGTGAGTTCAAAGTCAGCAATGAACAGATGTTTGTGGACAAAGCTCAGGCTCTGAAGGAAAATGAGGAGCTACACACATGAAGTCAGAGCCTAGAGACAACAATAGAGCAAGCATGCAAGACAGTTCCAAAGTTGAACATCCCGAATGATGCCGCAGCTACAGAAAAATTCAAAAAATTGGTTGTTTCATTCTGCACATCGAAGGATGAGATCAGAAGGTTAACGTTTGATTTCCAGATGAAGATCTCAGAGCTCAGTTGAAGTTGCAACACACCACTCTACCATAGGTTCGAGAACAACGCAGAGTAGCGATAAGAGAAAATATGGGCACATTGGATACTGCAACCATAGATTGTGCAATGATGTTTGACCAAGCCATGGATTTGTGGACGAACTGGCAAGAGGACGTAAACTTGCAAAGGCTGAACACAGATGTCAGGGAGACATAGTGCAAGTATGATCAAGTTTGAGAAATTGTGCACACTTTGGCATCAGTACAATGCCTCACGAAATTGTAGGAAGGTGTTGTAGTAACTACAACCACCCTCCAAAATTTTACCTTAGCTTCATTTTGGAGCCTCCATATAAACCTTTCACAGTAGCATGTCTTACTTTGTCAAGTACACAAGCTTTAGTTATTTTCTTACAGAAAGACAATCTAACTGTCAAATCTTGTTGCATTCCCCTCACAAGATGTTTCTACGGACTTGGTCCAGCTGCAGGCTGAGCAGCTCCCTCAAGAAATTGTGTAATTCTGGAGGGAAACCAACCTTCCCTCCAGAAATTACGCAATTTTGTCTTGCAGCCTACTAGGCTCTCGAACTGCAGAAATTTTCCAGTCAAGCTTCATCCAGAAAATTGTACAATTCGTCCCAGCAGGGCTACTCAACTCAAGAATTGCACAATCTTGGGCAGCAGTCAGCTGCTCTTCCCAGAAATTGCACAAATCTCCTGGGCAACCAGCCCAACTCCCTTCTAGAAATGCACATTTCTTCCCAGCAGTTGAGTAGGCTCTTGCATGTGTAGTTGTCTTGACCAGTTACACCCAAGACCAAGGAAACTTGACTTGCATGCATGGGCTACTTTTTCCTGGAAAAGAAAAAAGAAACATACAAAAAGCATCCCTATATTTTAGGGATCTATTTTTAGCAGCTGGAGGTTACATGAAAAGATCATTTTAGAATCTTTCCTACAAGTGTCACTCTTTCCTAGATTTGTGGCATGTGCGTCATGAGCTTAAAACTTATTTATTTGACACTTCATAGCTCATTTCTTCACATCGATCTTAGAGCTCTGACATCCCACAGAACATTAAGGACTCATCAACACCAGCTCAGCAATCCACGGGTAAGTGGTCTCAACTTGTCTTTTGCAGCATTTCTATTGCTTTTTGTGTTTTCGCTTATGTGAGTGTTGTTTTCTTGATTTGTTTGACCTCTTGTTGTCTTTTACATGCATACTATCTTGTACTAGCACCATTTCAATTTTCGCTAATATCTCACTGTTGTCACGTGCATGAAATTTTTTTGCATGAACGGTTGTTGATTCGGCGACTCACTTCACCCACATGCATCTTGTTCCATTGTCTGAATCTTTCATTCACTATTTGCATGCATGATCATTTTCTTCTTCTTACACTCAGTATCGCCATGCATTCACTTTCACATTTGCTTTCAGTTGCCCATTGACGAGTCTAGGCAGCCTTGGCCCGACTCTGCCTCACCAAGATAGAACTGCACAATCCTGAGAGGGAAGGCTCTTTCTTCCCTCAAGAAATGTGCATTTATGCCCAGTAACTATCCCCCAAGCCTAATCTATGCAATTCTGAGGGACAGTGACTATTGGCTTAGAAAATTGTCCAATGCAATCACTGAGCCTGTAACCATTGCAAGCTGAAATTGCACATTGCTCAATTCCAGCAGTCAGCAATCAGCCTGGATTGCGCATCACTCTATTACAGTAGCCATTCATGCCTTCCAAATAGCCCAGACTAATTTTTCACAAGTCTGGCAGCCATTCTCCCAGCCTCCCACAAGAAATTGCGCAATCCTTGCCAGTTAATCCCGAGGTATGTGTTATGTCATTCCTGAATTTGCTTTGGTTTTCACTAACAGATTTCTTTCCATGCATGTCGCTTTTTCTCCAGATCTAGCAGGTGGTTTTCCACCTCTTAATAGTCCAAGATCAATGGCCTCTAAGAGAGTAGGATCAAAGGACACTAATGCTAGTGCAATTGGAGTAGTAATTCAGCGAGTGTCTGCAAGTCTACCGATCTATGAAGATACCAAGCTGATTCTAGATAAGGACATCAAGCTGAAATGGAAAGAGTTCAATGATGCATTTGCAGGCACATTTGGGGAAGCCCTCAAAGACTGCTAGGTGTAAGTGAACATCCACAAGTCCGGCTTGTACCGGATTTCGTGAAAATACCCTGCATTCCCATGCACGGACATGATACACTGAATCCTCTCGCACACTGATCCTGAGATGATGACCTTGAGCAGTGTTAGTAGGACAAAGATTGCAACCTTCAGGGCAAAGGATTATGATGAGATGTATCAGATGTCGAAGCCCATGACTATCATGGAGACTCCCTTCATCTTACCCAATAGCAATGCCAACTCCAGTGACATTTTGAAGAACTAGGTAAAGGAGTTGGCTAGATTCAAGATGATACCCAACCAGATCTACAAGATGAAGATACTATGGAAGGCATATCAATACTTGGTCATATTTTCATGTTGACTGTATGGCCAAGAATGCATGGAAACCTTCCCATAGAGTTGGGTGGTTGCATTGGACCAACTGGCAAGAGAAGGAAAAGTATGCAACTAGTCTGGCATGTTGGCTCATTAGCTGAAGGAACAGGTAACAAGGGCTCGACAGTCACCCAAAGGTATGCAAGCAGAAATCTACATGTCCACCTACATCTTGCATGCAGTATCTTCCCGACAGGAGTTCTCGGGCTTGAGGTGGGCATGGTCACTAGCGGAGATTGACATGAACACTTATTGTAAGATGTTGTCCAAATGTAGCTTCAAAGGAGTTATCACACAGTTGTCCGATCATTTTGTCACCCTAGTTTACAAGATGATATTCGAAGAGGATCTACCCTACATGTTGAAGGTAGCAATGGAGGCACTGATAGACATAGTTCATTGGTATGCCTCATCATCTGACATCTTCATACGGATGTACAATGTAGAGAATACTCTGCGTGTTCTATAGAAGTTTGCCTTGGACATACTCATCATGCAAGAAGTAACATATCACATCTTGGTAGGATTGACAGCTAGGCTACCCCGGAAGAAGAAGGCACCTTGGCCTACTCTTCCACTATGCATCAGGTTATACGAGACTCAGAGTTTCAATCATCCAGATGCCGAAGTAGAGTAGAGGAGGAAGTATCCATTAGACCTCTGAAGTTACAATCTGTATGACCCGCATTGTCTTGTGAAAGATCATTGCACGAGAGTACAGTTCAACTGGATCCATGGGGCATTTCGTTGGGTGGAGGAGGACCCATGAGACATTGTTACAACTCCCCCAGACTCAATGAACTAATCAGCTTCGTTGTGGAATAGTTAGCAAAGCAATGTGAAGCAGCATCCCAGAGAGCACCAAAAGTAGTAGCAACAGTAGAGGTGAAAATACCAATGCATGACAAGGGAAAGAGGAAGATTTTCGCTTGCATGGAGGAAGAGCAAAGTTGCAAGTTCTGAGTAGATCCACTTGTGGAGAAAGTAGCTATGACCATAGAGGCAAAGAGGCAACAATGCAACAAGCGAAATGCACAAAGGCAGAGAGAGAAATGGAGAATGGAGGAAACAGAGAAGGAGTTGTATGAGTTGAAGGAACAACTATGAAAGGAACAGGAGCTGCACAAACAGGATAGGGAAGCACAACAACAACAGGTACAGCAGGGGGCGCAACATGTGTAGACAGTTGAAATAGTGCCCGTACAGGTAGTGGACTCATCAGAATAGCTAGCATCAAGCAAACAGGGTGAACCATCGCAAGAGTGGGACTTTGCTCAGGAAATAGAGTGAGTGCTTGAACAAATGGATACGGACATGGAGCAGTAGGAGTTAGAGCAGGGCATCAAACTCATGCCTCACCATAAGAGGTTAACCCACCAAATTCACTTCATCTAGAATATGAGAATGTCCCAAGTGACCAAGGAGACATTGAGATCCTTGGAGATCAGCCAAAAGGAGAGATGCACAACATCTCATTCGACGAGTCTCAACATAGGGTTGTGCAATCCTGTAGAGTGTCAACTCTGGAAGATCATACATCTCTTGCACAGTATGAGGAATGAGTGATCATGTTTGACGTGTGCAAACATCCAACAACCTTGGCCGATGCTACTATACCATATGTCAAAGCCACTAGCTCAAGTGTTTGCTTTCTGATAGCTGAGAATGAGAGAATGGTTAAGGAACTACAGACGACCAAGCAAGGAGGAGAGTTGGTGACAACATCCACCTGAGCAGAAGTGAAGGAGGAAATACTAGATGAAGTATTATCCCTTGACACAGTTATGCGGGCATTGTATTCCAAGTTTGCTACCATGCATAAGGCAGTTGTCCATCTCAACAGATGGAAGCAATGATGTGCTAGAAGAGAATGTATCTTGTCGAACGTGAATGCCGTTTTTGGTTACATGAAAACATGGATGATGAGATACAATGGAGCCCCACTTCACTTGCCTAAGATGATGAAGCCCAGAGTAGTCGAGCTGAAGGCAATCATTCGAGTCAGATCTAGAACTATGAAGAGCTCCCGCAACTCATCACTAGTCTAGGGGATTCCCATGCACGTGTATTCAAGAGTATGGATGTTGTTGTGTGTGCACATGGGATCCCATCTATTGGGACTCTCACCCTGGTGAGGACAAAGGCACAGGTCTGACTAGAGCTTGACTCGTACTTTGACGAGTTGATGCGCATAGCCACCAGCCCAGAATTGCCTATCAATGCAGACACCATGCACAAGTATGTTTCTGGTTCGGCCATGTTGAAGACAATGATCCACATGCTTTCAGATGAGTTGGACAGAGGAGCCTGAGCAGTGTACCCAAATGTTATGGAGGCAAGAGTCAAGTTCCAGGAAGATGTCACATTGGAGTACATGGACACCATCGCGGACTACTGATCTTAGCATTAGTACGCTACTGTTGATCATCGCGAGGATGCTGAAGAGTTTGACTTGCCACTGTTGTTCGAGTCATAGTGATGTCTTGCATGGCTTGCTCAAGCCATTTTTGTCTCACATGGGTACATGTGCATTGTAATGTAACATCTTGTCAAGTGTAAGTTCAAGTGTCGATAGTTGGATGTAACAGTCATAGAGTAGATGAAGAGTCATGAGGGTAGATGAACTGTCACAAAGGGGAATGTCAATGGTTACCCCACCCTTTGCTATAAATAGTCCCTCATAACTCATTGTAAAGGCTTTTGGTTAGCCAATCTTTCAATAGGACTATCTTAGAGAGAGCTTGGATAGTATTGTCATGAGCCTTGGCTTCTCCACTACGTAGAGCTAGTACATCTCTTTGGAGGAGCAGGTGGTTGTGGCTATAACATTCCACTGTCAGAACTAGTGGTTGGACATGAAGGTATTGTATGACTGGAACTTACAATACTTAATATGAAAAGAACCAATATGTTTCATGCATATGTTGTATTGTATTTCAGCTATCCGTTTACTTTAAATGATATATATATTTGTTTTCTTACGCATGCATGTATAGCTATTTCTGTGTATGTATGTATGAATCTTTCTGAAATGTGTTGTTGGTTTAACCATCACTTTGGATTGCTAGCTAACTGTCCTTCCACGTTGTGATACATCCTTTCTCATGTGTTCCCTTTTTAACTCCATTCTATCGCATGTTTCCAAGGGGCGCACTCATCTCAACTCCCAAGTGTTAGAACCTCTCATGCACCTTCCTTGGCTTACTGCATATGTCACACCCTTGCTACCAACATAGTTATCTTACTTGCCTCTGTGCAGAATTGCGGTCAAGGCAAATTGTGACTTCTTAGTGAGGAGATCCCCTGACATGTTGGTGGGTCCAGCACCATCAACAGAAGGCAAGTGGATGCAAGCACAAACAGAAGAACTACAGAGAAAAGAGGACCTTATTAACGCCATATTACAACCATGGATAGAGGAAACCTTCCAGCTTACTCTATCACTTCAAGAAAAGTTAAATGTTCTACAGTAGGAATAGAGGGCAATGCGCCTAGCAGTGGAAGGCCCAACAACAAATAAATTGGTAGAGGAAGTGTAGTAGGCTACGGTGTAGAGCGTTGCTGACATAGCATATTTATAGGTTGAGCTAGGTGGCCTCCACAGCAAGCTCAAGGTGCCAGTTGAGTGACTCGAGGGCGAGTCACCATATTTGTGTTTGGGGCCTATTGGGATAGGGTCCCTAGCATCTATTTTGGGGTTATTTTAACCCAATTTTGCAAACTTTTTGTAAATAATGTAAAGTGTCTGCGAAATGTGGATGTGGAGCGCGCAGCTAGATAAGAGTCAAAGGGGCTTTAGCCGCTTGTTTGGGTAAGTAATAGGTCAGTTTTGAGACTCACCCATGGGCTGCGGGCCATGGTATTGTATTAGAAATGTTATATATTTGAGTCATAGCAAGTCTAGAAGAGGCAAATATTAACGAAGAAAAGTCAAGATAGAGACTGTTTTGGGCAAGTGATAAGGCAAGAAGTCTCTTCTTCCTTTACTTAGGCAAAGGGGGAAGGCTCCTGCAGTTGAGTGAGTAGGAGACCTTAGTAAGTCTGTAGGTGAGTATGCAGACCCCTGCGACTGAGTGCACAGGGTGGAGAAGTTTGTAACTTGAACACTGGAATGGAATAAAGACTAATTTTGACGAAAAATCTTGCATATGAGTATTGTTGTTAATTCGATTTATGTTATGTTCTGTCACTCAATAATATGTTTTTTGTGGAATAATGTATAAATGTTGCATGTATCTATTGAATCTATAATATTTATGCATGAATGAAGTAATTATTTGATTTTGCGAAGATAATGGTTATTTCTGTTATGATTTTTGATGAATTGGGTAGATCTGCGTGAAGGTAGATCTATGGTTATTAATTAGTGCACAAAAGTGGATAGTTTTCCTATTTAGGGTCTGTAAAGATTGATCATAGACCTTCACAAAGGTCTAGAAGCTATTTTCCTAGAGTTACAGTATCAGGCCATAGAAGGATACTGATCTGCGCAAAGGCATATTTGAGCTACAAGGGCTTAAGACTACTTATCACACTATCTCTAGATGTAGAAACTTGGTTCTAGCATCCCCCAATAATGCTTCGGGTGAGACTTCAGCTTGCACTATGAAGATTGTTGCTGAAAGGGCTAACAATTAGGGTTTTGATGGTTGTTGTGAACAACTATGAACCTAGGTCAAGCCCACTTAAGCCAACAATTCATTAGGCTCCATTCTTAATAGGTTGATTCTTCCACAAACATCACGATAGTTATACTTACTGAAGGGTTGATGGAGCTCCTTGAGGAAAGGGTGAAGGGAATGGATGGAAGCAAGTGGATAGGTATGAAATCATCGATTAGCACGACCTTCAAGGGTGAGGAAGAAAAGTAGACAAGAGGACTCTTCATTATCAATTTCATAAGGTTGGAAAAATTGAAGAAAATGGAAAATGTGGTTGGATATGGATGTTCTGTCGTCACCATAAAACTTTAATTTGGATAAGTGAATGAGAAGCTCATTAGGGAGTGAAATTTGATCAAGGGAAAAATTGGAGAAACACCCCAGGAGCACGATTGATGGATGAGCCATTTTAGATGAGAGATTCAAACTAGATGCAAAAAGATCAACTATTCATCTAGCCCTCCTTCTAGTGCCATTTTTTTCACAGTGTTGGACCCACAAACAAAGGGGATCTCCTCGGTATGGAGTCCTAACTATACCTCACACCATGTAGTGTAGGAGTTCCATTTGGTACAATGGTCCGATTGCCATTATTTTAGAGATTTTCCTTAGCTCTTACTATTCAACACATGATAGTGTTATGCTTGTAACTTCAAGAAAGCGAGGTTAGTATGCTTGGGGAGTGCTTAATGTAACTCTATGTCTGAGTTCACTTATTATCAAAAGGGGAAGGTAAAGTGAGCCTCTTGATGAGAGGGAATAGTCCCAACCCAAGAAGAAACACACGCGAGCAACAACACAGGTTTTTCCAGCTGTGGTGAAGTAAAATTATGAGTGTGGACACAAACAATTCCTCCAGCCTAATAATGGGTCTACCCACAACCGATAAATTTTGTGGAAGATTTCCTTAGGTTAGAAATAATTAAGAGGGCCTACCTCTTAGTACGCTTATCCCATTTGATGATGTCCTTGCTTGCTCGCTCTAGCTATCTTTTGTTTTCTTCTTCAAACACCTGAAAGAAGTAAACAACAAAAAACAACAATCGTGATAATAGACAAATTGTAATTCAACCTACTTAACAAGTCAAGAAACATTAAGCCACGAACATGTAATATGACACATCATGTAGGAAATCAATTGATAGTTTCATATATATTGAATCAAGAAGATATTACAACATTGTCTTGACGTTTCTGTTCTCCTCTGACAAAACTAGGTTACCAAACACTTCTGCTAGCATTCCATGATGGCCTCAACAATGATAGTTTTAAGGCTCTTCCCTTTAGGCTTCAAACTAAACCAAATTCACACTTATCCCTCACACAACTAGAGAGCTACAACTATGAATATCTTTTTATTTACTCCAAACTTGATTAACACTAGCACACCAATATTAACACTAACTTGTGCTTGGGAAAAAGGGAGGTTGATATAGCATGAATGGATGAGAGATAGATCATATTCTCATGGGATAAGGTCTTATCTCTTGAGGTAGTTCCATCCTTATAGGGGAAAGGAGGCCAAACTGAGATCCTTGACCCCATCTGGCCAAACCATTTACCAGACTTCCGTTACGAAGCTTCTAGTGTTGGAAGCTTCGGCTCTTTATTTAAAAATCTTTCCGTAAGAGGACCGGCGTGGCTGGAACAAAGCTTAGTCACTCCGGTCAGCTCTAGGGATAGTGTTAATCCTTGAATATTGGCGCAGGGAGGAAAAGGGCCACTAGTGCCGGTCTTGTAAACAGGGAAAAACAAAAGATTTTGGGGAAATGGTGCAAAAGGGAATTGTTCTACTCATGAAGAGGGACACAATGGGAGTTTCTTCATGAAGGGAAAGAATGTAGGGTTCACTATAGAGGTCCTCCAAGATCAAGGAATGGGGAGTATAGGGATAGTGAAAAAATGTTTTGTAGTAGATGTTCCCTAAAGCGTGAAGGTCAAACCAGAGTGAGGCATGAAATGCTTTATCAATCAGTGCAGGGAACTGTAGTTTGTTGTTGGAAAACATGCAAGAAAGTACAGAAACATATACAGAACTAAAAACTATGTTAAATGATACATAAATAATGCTATGGATGTAACCATCTAGAGAATGATCATGTGAATGGATCCAGGCATGGGCACAACCATCCCTTAAAGAGGATCATAAAAAAGCCAAGGTATGGTCACAACCATCCAATAATGAGAAGGATCACATATGATAACTCATGGTATGGTCACAACCATCCATCTGAAAGAGACATGTATATCAACATAACCATGTTACATCAATTCGCAACCTAGAATTTTGTGATCTAAGTCCAGGGTCTTGTGCTCCAACACGACTGGATCAAAGTACAAATTCTAAGATGTGAATAGATGTGTTGATGTCAAACATGCTAGAAAGTCACTTGATTACCAGTCAATGATGTAAACTGTTAACAAGCGTGAGAGAAACAACCAATAATGACAATGGTCCTCAAGGTACTATCAGCATAATCCATGGAATGTGAATAAAGGAACTGAAGTTGAACACCTGTGAAATCACTCGATCAAAAGCCAATGATGTGAACTTGTCATCAAGTGTGAACAACTTTTCATTAGGGCATGCAAGCTCTAAGGTACTAGAAGGGAGTCTCTTGGTCAACATCCCAGATAATGAGATGAAGTCGAGGGGGAGTGACGATGTCAAAGGAGGGCCATAATGTAGCCCACATCATCGACACGAGGCAAAATGATGAAAAATGATTTTGGATGATACAGAGAATCAAAGGTAATTGTAACTGTATAAGGACAATTGTTGAACATATCGGTGACCCGACTGGAAGTTTGGCATCTTTTGGATCCATAGGATCAGTGGTCATGATGACATGGAAGAGATTTAATGGAAGGAAAAAATGAATGGCCCAACCTCAGAAGGTAAAAAATACAAAGGAGGATATCCCAACCCGACACGAAGCAGAAAGTGTCATGTGCAAGAGTGAGTTGCCGACACAACTGATTAGATTTCCAAACTTCTCCCCCACCATTTCTAGGAGGTACCCCAATTATTTTTTAATTGCAAGCTTGAAGAGGATAGCATATGCTTGCACTGTAAGTTCATCCTTCGGACGAATCCGACCTAGTAAGTTTAATGAGCCCTAGGAAAGAAAAGCTCATGTTCTTCATGATGATGAATTTGACATCATTTAATATTTTAACAAGTCTGACAAAGGTGTAACTCAGTATATTTTTCATGTTTAGAGAGTTTGAAAAAGACATGGAAAATAAAACTCCATATGGTCCCTTTTCATACATTTGTGTCTCTCGAGCTCGAAAATGTAGAAAACAATACTCGAGAGAACCACTTGACCATTTCAGTCAAGGAGTACCATTTTCATAAACAGTGCATCCCAGCCCAGAAAATGGGGAAACTTATACTAGGCGCATGACGTTTCACATCCATTAATGAGTTCAAAACGACAAGGGCTCGACTATCTTTTCACTTTTAAAAGTTCGGAAAAGAGCTTGAAAGCAGACCCCCCATTTTATTCTATTTTACAAGTCAAAAGGTAAAAATACTCAGAAATCTTTTCACGTGAGTTTTACGAGTCGAGAAAAGAGCTGAAACGTGACTTGGCATCATTGTCGAACATACATCACCTTCTGCTGTGCAAAAAAGGTAAAGTGCATTATCCAATTCTTGAGGCAAAGTAGGTCAAAATATTTATAAAAACCTAATATTTCATAAAAAACTGATTAAAAAGGAGGAAAGGTAAATATTTTTTACCATTTACTATTTTACCTCAATGTGAAAGACTTTTTACTTAACTTTTTCCCTCATTGTTCTGGAGTAGATTGCAGGAGATCTGGGAGGTCATTCATCGAGCCACCAGTTATAGGTAAGAGCCAAAGCCATAAGCTTCATTTTCATACCATTTATTCATGTTTTAAACTATTTTTGGGATTTTTGAGGGAGGACTTATTAAAAAAAATTCACCCTCAGTTGGCGTGACTTCCGGGCATAGAATCACACTGGCCGAGTGTAATTAACACGGCCTATCGCGTCGTTGGTGCATGAGTTTTTAAAATAGGAGCACCAGCACTGTGAATAGGGAAAAAACCTATTTCCCCTTAAAACCACCATTGAAATTTGAAATTGATGGGTCAAAAATGATTATTGACTTAAATCTATGGTTTTTGCAAGAAAGAATCATCGAAAATGGTAGAATGGAAAGAACGGGAGCATGAGGATTTGGATACCTAGACACTAAATGCTCCAAATTTCCTGGAAGCTTTGAGGGCCTGTGCGCTCCTCAAATTATTTCTGACACCAGGGATGCGGGCCCAATCTGAGTTGCTTCGGTACCTGATGTCTTTGGGACATAAATCGGGAGATATTTGTCATTGGTCACTAGGATCTGGAGTTAGAAACTTTAGACATATATTTCATCAGAGGACTATCCCGAAGAGGGGAACCAGTCAACTTATATGGGTCATGACTGATTGGGGCAAGCATATCTATTTTGCTCGCCGAACATTTCCCTGAAGCCCTCAAATCCAAGAGTGGCAAGATTGAGATTTCTACCATTCAGGATCTGACACTAAGAGTGCTACTATTGACTATCAACAGAGTGGTGGGGTCTTGGGCAGTGCATGAGACTAACAAGTTGAAATTTCTGTATGCCATTGACTGCACAGCACCGACGATATTCAACTAGGCAGAGACCATGAAGATCAACATAAAATGCCAGCTAACCAAAGCAAAGGTGGGGAATCTGAAGCAATTTTGCTTTAGATCCGTAGTAGTGACTGTTTTCTTGGAACGGGTGCCACTTTTCTAGTACTAGTTGACTGACGTAGATCCTCCCATGCTATGCAACCCGTAGATGGCCTACTAGAATTGTTTGATGCCCAGGATCACTGGGGGCTAGCACATGTCATACAGGCCTGCCTTCTTTTCATGGTTATGATGACAGAAGATCACCGTGGAGGACTGACCATATATTGGTATCGAATTTCGTGGAGATCTAGACATGCCGCTACTAGATGGAGAGGATTTTGACGATGAAGGTAAAAAATCAATTTTTTAATTTTGTGATTTTTTAATTGTTTTTTATATATATGTGTTTATCAAATTTCGCTTTGTTACTGCAGATGCTGGACCAGAGTCCTACTGGGATGTCCCCAATAGCCTAGCGTGTCGCCCACCCAATTGATGTTGTCACTCCTTATTAGGAGGGGAGTGACTACAAGGAGGAGATTGCGATGAACCTTGAGGGGTTGACTCGTGGTATCCCAGGGTATGCTTGGGTGGGAGACATTCCTCACTACTACCAGAGACACATGGTGGGAGTATTGGATCAGATCTGCCGATTGCTGACTCATGTTGCACAAGTTGTGTCATGATACCATGATCACCATGCTGATTAGTTCCTAGGTCCATCATTTACATTTGTTGAGGCCTGCATGCCACATATATATGAGGCCTACGAGCCGCCGATGTTATTTTGGACACACATTTTATTTTTTGGGGTTTTGATGTATCAAACATTATCACCATATATATATATGATGTATTTCCTTGCTTACTATGGTACAAATGATTTGTTTTGTCTTTTCACATGTTTCATAAATGTTGTTGAGTCTTGAAAATGTTATTCATTTGCATTACACTTTCACTATTATGTCCATTATATCACTTCCACTTCACCTCCATTTCACTACTATGTCACCACATTCATCCCACTTTTATTATCATTGGGCCACCTTTATGTTTTTCCAATCTTTATTATTTCTAAGCCTTTTAAGTGAATTTGTGGTTAAACATTAGAAAATAATGTGCATATGCTTATACCTAACAAATGGGTTGAGTTTGTTGACATGAGTAGGTTGAAAGGAGGCTTCTAGAAGACCCTTATGTGGCACTCTAAGGCCGAATTCGAATTTGGTTGGAAAGAATCATGGGATCATGAGGATATGTGTCACATCTCCTAATTGTATTGTAACTCTAAAAAGACATGTGTCTTATCAGTTCCTATTTTGATTAGGACTCTAGAGGTAGAGGGAGAGATTCATGGACTATCATTAATGAGATGGCTCTCATCTTTTTGTATAAATAGGAGATCTCTCTCCTTCATTTGCTAGTCTTTTCCTTTAGTCTTTTCTTAGTCCTTTTAGTTTGTTAGTCCCATGGCTTTTGAAAGCTTTGGAGAGCTTTGTTGTACTTTGCACTTTTGAAGAAATTGAATAAAGCTTTGATGTTCTCAACATGGAAGGAGATGTGAAGTAGATGTCATGGAGCATATTAGGATGTAAGTAGATTAGATTTCATTTTGTAAATATTGCTTTGTAGAATGTAAGGTAGATTAGATTTTCATTCCTGCAATTTTAATTTATGCAAGTGTGTTTAATTTTGCTTTGATTTCATAGGTAGTAGGGGGCCCCTTCCTTGTACAGTTTGAATTACTGCATTTTATTTTCTCCCGGGATTGTGTGTCTTTGTTGTATTTGCTTTATCTCTAATGGTATTTTCAGTTGTCATATTCATAAGTTGCTGCCTTTATTTTGTTTTTCTAGCTTGATTTCTAATTTTAGTTTCTCAAGTTATATGCTAACATATTGATGGTCTCCTTATCATAAGTTGTTCATCTTTAAGAGATCAGAATACTAGTAAATCACAGCTTGCTTTGAGTAGTTTTTGACTTATATCACTAACTCTTTCTTCACTTATTACACATTACAATGTATGTTGGAAGCAGAATGTTGGAGAAAGGCAAAGTGGTGTTATAATTTGTCATCTTAGAGCTTGATTACTTTTTAGACTTATATCTAACTACTTCTTAATCGTGTTTCACATAGTACTATATGTTGGAAGCAGAGTGTTAGGAAGAGATGAACATTATAATTGGTCTTTAAAGTAGTTTTTCTTATTTTTTTTATTGCAGCAGCATGAGTAGTGACTAGTGCCATTAGAAAGTGGTTTTTATGCTTTGCTTTCAGTTTCATTTCAAGTTATTTCTTTCAAGCTCTTTCTTTGCAAGATTAATGTACAGTTTGAATTACTGCATGCTTTCAAGTTGATTGTAGATTAGTGATGCACATAGCCTTTTAATGAACTAATGACGTGATAGAATCATTTGTCCTTTTGCTACAGCAAGGATACTTGGTCTCATAGTCATTCTCTTATTATTTGATTATTACATGTTAGAACAAAACCCCAAAAACAACATAAACTATAAAACAACGAAGTAAGAGAAAGGTTAACTAAGCACATATAGTGCACCACACTTTATCAGTTTACGATACCCAGATTGATAATTTATGTAGAGCAATTTAAGACATTAAATTGACTAGACATTTTGGCGCCGTTGCCGGGGAAGTGTAATTAGGAGACCTTATTTCTTACATCTGAAAAAAAAAAAAAAGGTTAATAATTCTTGAGTATGCTCTCCTCTTGCACTTTGTGTGATCTAGAGGATCAGAAAAAGGATTGTTAAGTAAAAAAAGAAAAATAATAATTCTTGAGTATGCTCTCCTCTTGCACTTTGTGTGATCTGGAGGATCAGAAAAAGAATTGTTAAAATAAAGGAGACAAAATAAACTTAAACATTTCAATTGATTTAATAAAAAAAAAAAATTGATGAAAAAATAAAACTCAACTGCTTTGATAGGTTCAAATTGTCCAAAATTGTCTGGTTTTGCTTTGTAGTGGTCTTCAAAACACTGTATCCTGTTTAAATAAGGTTTTGCAACTTAGCTGTAGAAACTGCCCTGATTCCGCAGCTAGCTGACAATTCCGCAGCTGTTTCAAGGTTTAGCAGGTTACAGGCATCCAATGAAAAAACCGACCACATGGGCATCTCCAGAATTGTCCCGACATGGATCTTTTCCTAGTCACCCAGCTCAGATCGATGAAAAATCAGCCTAAAACCTCAGTCAAAGTCATGTTTTTAGCATGTTTTTCTTGAAGTATTTGCTGCCTGAAATTGAAAATCATTAATCCTTTTTATAAAATTTTACAATTTCAGAAAAGAAAAAGAAAAGCAATCTATAGCTATCTCCATTCCTAGCTTCCATTATGGCTGAGAAAAAAATAGATCGAATTGCATGGACTGCTGTGTTAAAATAAAAACTCTGTGTTTTTGGGGATTTGGTTGGGCAAGCAGCTTGGCTGCAGGGGAGATAGAGAGTAGATTTGAATATGCATTATTTGAAGTACGGATTGAACTTACTGATGCTGGGCAAGAGCATATGGAAGAGATAGTTGAGCATACATTCCAGTACCTTCACATTTTAAGGAAAAGCGGTATTGCTGAATGGATCTTTGATGAGGTACGGGTTATTTGCAATACAATGTTTCATTTCCAAGACAAGATTCCACCAATTAACTATGTAACAAACATTGCTTCAAACTTAGAGAGATATCCACCGCAAGACTGGCTTGTGGCTTCGTCGTTGCCTTCCAATTTCATTTGTCTGTCCTTCAAATCGTTTTGAGGCCCAGAATATTCTGGACTTATTAGGAACTAGCTGCTCCAAAACCATTTGAATTGCTTCTTGATCAGAACCTTCAGCCGCCTCTCCTCCAAGTACCCTTTTTTTTTAAAAAAAAAAAAAATTCAAAATCAATTTCACAGCCGAATGCAACAATTCAGAAAGTCAAAATTGATAACTCAGAAAACGTAAACAGCAGAAAAACGTCAAACTTTACATGCTCGATTTGCCCAAATGGTAGCGAATTTAAAAAAACTAAAACATGGTGTTTTTGCCGGGTGGGTTAGTTAGATAACCCAGAAACCGTTTGAGAAAATTCGTGGCGGTCTGGGAGAAATCTTCGGTTCTTTGGAGCCTCTTTTTTTGCCGCCGCGTGAAGAAAAACGTGAGTTATTAACTGATAGTTTGATTAATTAATTAACTCCGCGTGTCTGAGGAGGAGAAATCCAAATAGGAGTTATCTATGTGCTGTTGTTCAAAGCCTAATTATAGTCTTATTCGTTATACTCTTGAGACGTGACCGATGCATCCAAATCATGATGCTGAGTGTGCTGTGATTCTGTCATAGGCAATGGATGATTTTGCGTTTGAATGGACATGTTTGACTCATGTGTTGCAAGCCTTAAAATTGCATTGTTCATTACGTTGATATATGTTGGTGCAGCATGTTGACAAAAACTGTTATGCAGCACAGTGTAGCCTAAGCTCCCATCAATATTTGGTTCAGTCATTACTACAGCACCATACCTTGACTGATAGGATTCATTTAAACTGGTGATCAGGAATTCACTCATAGATAATAGGCTCGGTCCCAATTGAGGTCCTGCTACAGCAATAGCATCAGCCATCACCTGCTCTGAATCTGGAAAATGGTATGTACGTGGCTCTTGCTTTTGAACCCAGCCTCCTTTGAGATACCTTGCAACCTGTTTTGCCACTGTCAGTGACATATTGAATGGGATAGGCCCAGAGTAACAGAAATTTGATCTCGATGTGGCCTCAGCTTTAATAAGAGTGGCCCAAGAAACAAAAACAATGCCGGTACAATTAGCTGGAATGCAATAGTTCTTTTATCTCTTCGAGCACATATTGCACGCTTCTTAATAAGAGCCTTAAAATGTTCCCGGAAAGAAGGGCTATCTGTGTTACTCACTAGGCAGTGATTTTGTGTTCTACATAAGCCTAGTAAACTGAAAAATATAGAGAATATCAGTATGAATGAGCTACATACCATACACCTCACATGCTTTGCTGAAAAATCGTCAAACTCAAGTGATTTATTTGAAGCGAAAGTCAAATCAGTTAATTGCAGCTCAAACAAAGCTTGGCAGAGCTGAACCGTGAATTGCACTAGTTAAGTTAGTTGTCTTGAAGGGGCACATTTTTTTTCTCTTCCACGCACACAGCCATTCCATTTCACAACACTTTCTACACTCTGCACTTTCCGCAGCCGATACAGCGTTTCCGCAGCCAATCCCAGATTCCGCAGCTGTTTTGTTAAACTCTAGGTTGTAGGTGTCATCAGGCAAAACAGGTCACATGGGTAGCTAGGGAAATGTCAGTACATGGATGGTGTCCTATTCATTCGGTCAAATTTGATGAAAAAGACCCCGGTCAAAGGGAAGTCAAATTGGGTGTTATCACAAAGTCGCCACACTGAGTCGCCACGCTAAGTCGCTGCATGTCAAGAAAAAAATAATAATTTCGAATCAATGAAATGAAAAAGTTATTTTCTCACTTTTCTGAAGGTATTGATTAATTTTGGACTGATAATGAAAGATGAATGGCTAACTTTTTATTCAAGATTTTTAGCTACAGAGCTGTTCCCCAATTCCGCAGCCAGAAAAACCTCATTGTTCAAATAAGCCTATCTTTCTCATACAAAATCAGATTTTGATGATTTAAGTGCCATTGGAAAGATCTCAACAAGATCTATACAATGAGAAATATATCATTAAAGTTTGAAATGGCAAATAATAAAATAAATTGCTGAAAAGAAGCAACATCAACTTGAGGCACTAATTCCAAAGCAGGTATAAATTCTTTTGATTTTTCCTTTGAGAACTTGTTTCATTAATACAAATTCTTAGTTTTGTGTGTAAATATCATAACTAGAGAGATTGGCCACCTCTCTCCTTTGATAATCTTACATTCCATTGCAGAAGAAGTATTAGTTTTTTTTGCAGGTTCCAGGAGGAAGGACAAATGACTACAAGGGAATGGTGTCTCTCTAAGAGACCAATTTGTTTCATAAGAGGATGATCAACAACAAAGAGGAAATATGTTGATGCAAAATCAGATCCAAACACTTGAAAAACTTTTAGATACTATTGTCTCCATCACATCCATCCATCACATCCATACTTCATAATAAACCATTCACCTTATTCCACTCCATATTTTCCATTTTCATTCACATACACTTTCCATCTCTTTTTGTCCATTCATAACCCACCAATAAAAGCAAAAGGCTCATTCACATGCTTATTGCCCATTGTCATTTCTGTTCTCCATTGCCATTTTCCATTTTCATTTTCCATTCCTTGTCATTTTCATTCCGCAAATAAACCCTGCTTCAATGCAAATTATTGAGTCCATAGTCCTTTGAGTCTAATTTCTTTGTAAAAACACCTTGAGGCTTGCATGCCTTAATGGCAAGTCCTCATGCTGACAAAAAATGGGAATACATTAATGTCCCTTGTTCGTTAGATCTTCTAGGTGACTCGACATCAGCAAATTCATTCGTACCTAGCAAGATGTGTTTGGGCATCTTGACTCTCATTGTCATCAATGGTGAGAGTGCTCGTGTTGACTAGTGGCATCCATTAATGGCCACTAAGCCAACAATTTCCTACTATGTTCGACATCAGAACATCTTTTCACATAGTAGGAATTGTGCCAATGAGTTTTGAAGACATGAAGACTATTATTTTCAGCATTTTGGAGCAGATTCAGCAAGTTTTAGTAGAAGTAATAAAAAGTCATCTTATCTCTCTATCCATGACTCCTCTTGATCAGCCACTTGAAGAAGAAAATGATCAGAAGTTTTCAGCCACTACACATACAACTCATCCATTCCAAAGGGTAAGTGAAGGTACGACATTTTCTAACTTTTAACCATAGAATTCCATAAAAAGCTAGAATGATAATTGTTGGAAAAACATTTCTCTTCCTCATTTCATAAAATTGCCAATACCATCAGTTGGGGGGGGGAATACATTCATATTCATATCTTGCCATGTCCATATCATATTCAAGAGCTCACATACTTCCAACATATATTAAATATTACATTGCTATTATGAGCATACAATGGCTTTTGAAAAAGTGCTTAAAGGATAAATTGGATACAAACAAAATCATGGTTGTCACACAAGAACCAACCATCATGCAATCCAATAAAGATATACTTTGCAACAATAATCAAAATATCATTACGCAAAGTTCAAAGATCAAAATAGAGGACAACAAAAGAAAAAAAATGGTTGTAACACAAGAACCAACCATGTTGCAATTCAAGTGAAACACTTTGCAGAAATATGAAATTATCAAATGATATCATGCAAAGTTAAGCCAAAGCTCAAGAATCAAAAGAGTTAATGTAATATACATTGCATGAGGACATGCAATAGCTTCAGTTGGGGGGTATGTTGAGTCTTGAAAATGTCATTCATTTGCATTACACTTTCACTATTATGTCCATTATATCACTTCCATTTCACCTCCATTTCACTACTATGTCACCACATTCATCCCACTTTCATTATCATTGGGCCACCTTTATGTTTTTCCAATCTTTATTATTTCTAAGCCTTTTAAGTGAATTTGTGGTTAAACATTAGAAAATAATGTGCATATGCTTATACCTAACAAATGGGTTGAGTTTGTTGACATGAGTAGGTTGAAAGGAGGCTTCTAGAAGACCCTTATGTGGCACTCTAAGGCCAAATTCGAATTTGGTTGGAAAGAATCATGGGATCATGAGGATATGTGTCACATCTCCTAATTGTATTGTAACTCTAAAAAGACATGTGTCTTATCAGTTCCTATTTTGATTAGGACTCTAGAGGTAGAGGGAGAGATTCATGGACTATCATTAATGAGATGGCTCTCATCTTTTTGTATAAATAGGAGATCTCTCTCCTTCATTTGCTAGTCTTTTCCTTTAGTCTTTTCTTAGTCCTTTTAGTTTGTTAGTCCCATGGCTTTTGAAAGCTTTGGAGAGCTTTGTTGTACTTTGCACTTTTGAAGAAATTGAATAAAGCTTTGATGTTCTCAACATGGAAGGAGATGTGAAGTAGATGTCATGGAGCATATTAGGATGTAAGTAGATTAGATTTCATTTTGTAAATATTGCTTTGTAGAATGTAAGGTAGATTAGATTTTCATTCATGCAATTTTAATTTATGCAAGTGTGTTTAATTTTGCTTTGATTTCATAGGTAGTAGGGGGCCCCTTCCTTGTACAGTTTGAATTACTGCATTTTATTTTCTCCCGGGATTATGTGTCTTTGTTGTATTTGCTTTATCTCTAATGGTATTTTCAGTTGTCATATTCATAAGTTGCTGCCTTTATTTTGTTTTTCTAGCTTGATTTCTAATTTTAGTTTCTCAAGTTGTATGCTAACATATTGATGGTCTCCTTATCATAAGTTGTTCATCTTTAAGAGATCAGAATACTAATAAATCACAGCTTGCTTTGAGTAGTTTTTGACTTATATCACTAACTCTTTCTTCACTTGTTACACATTACAATGTATGTTGGAAGCAGAATGTTGGAGAAAGGCAAAGTGGTGTTATAATTTGTCATCTTAGAGCTTGATTACTTTTTAGACTTATATCTAACTACTTCTTAATCGTGTTTCACATAGTACTATATGTTGGAAGCAGAGTGTTAGGAAGAGATGAACATTATAATTGGTCTTTAAAGTGGTTTTTCTTATTTTTTTTATTGCAGCAGCATGAGTAGTGACTAGTGCCATTAGAAAGTGGTTTTTATGCTTTGCTTTCAGTTTCATTTCAAGTTATTTCTTTCAAGCTCTTTCTTTGCAAGTTTAATGTACAGTTTGAATTACTGCATGCTTTCAAGTTGATTGTAGATTAGTGATGCACATAGCCTTTTAATGAACTAATGATGTGATAGAATCATCTTGTCCTTTTGCTACAGCAAGGATACTTGGTCTCATAGTCATTCTCTCATTATTTGATTATTGCATGTTAGAAAAAAACCCCAAAAACAACATAAACTATAAAACAACAAAGTAAGAGAAAGGTTAACTAAGCACATATAGTGCACCACACTTCATCAGTTTACGATACCCGGATTGATAATTTATGTAGAGCAATTTAAGACATTAAATTGACTAGACAAATGTCTATCGAACACATAATTAGCTAATGCATCTGTCAATTTATTCATGCATCTAGGGATATGATGATATGTAATATAATCAAAATTCCTTTCTAGTAGATGAATACGGAGATACATTCTCAATATTTGAGGGTTTCTGATGGAATATTTCCCATTGAGTTGAAGAATGACAAGCTGTGAATCCAGGTTGACAACCGACTCTCGAATGTTAAGAGCAATGGCTTCTGACAACAGTTCGATGACTACACTGTATTCAGCAATGTTGTTAGTTGTGCTACCTAAATAGATACCTTGAAGATCAATAAACTCACCGTTAGGGTCATAAATAGCCCATGTCATGGATGATAGGTTCTGGGTACTACGGAAAGTACCATCAGCAAAATCGATGTGGGGAGTCATAGACATCTGCAAAGAAAGGAAAGCATAGTACACATGAAAGCTGTTTGAAAACTAACACATTAAACCACACTGCACAAAAATGAATGGCACACTAATGTACACAAGTAACCATGCAAGATGACCTAAGCATAGTACTTCTTGAGGTAAAGCCCGTTTCAGGGCTTGTCTAGAGGATTGCCTTCATAATCAATAAGATCATAGGCCTCTTTTTGCAAAACACATTTCACAATGTAGGGCCCATGCCACACAGGTTCGAACTTGCCTGCCCCCAGCTTATCATTAGCTTGGTTGTATATTAAAACCAAATCACCCTTAGAGAATACATGAGGGGAGACTGACTGATCGAAATAGGACTTGACCCATTTATTTTATGATTCAATAGCCAAAGCAGCGAGATGACGAGTCTCATCTAGTCATTCTAAATATAAGAGGCATTCTTCTCAGGTGATGTTTCAGGGAGAAGTTCAACAATTATCTTAAGTGAAGGAATCTCGCATTCAATCAGCAATGTTTCTTCCAAACCATAGACTAGCTGGAATGGTGTGAAACCAGTTGCATGTTTGGTTGACCTTTGGTAAGCCGACCAAGCTGAGAAGAGCATGAGATGCCAATTTGACTTGTGCATCCCAATAGTACATTGAAGCATGGTAACCAAAACCTTGTTCATGGCTTCAACTTGGCCATTGGCCTGAGGGTAATACGGGGTTGAGCCATCATGCCACAAACCTAATGCGAATAGTAGCTCAGCCATCATGTAATCTCTGAAATGGGAGCCATGGTTTGTGACAATGGCTTGAGTTACATTGAACCTCGAAATAACATGATTGAAAAGGAATTGAGCCACCGTTTTACCCTCTGTAGAGTATGTAGGCATCGCTTCAGCCCATTTGGTGAAATAATCCACAACAACGATAATATATCCATGCCCCCTAGTTGAACGAGGGTTACATGTCATATAATTGATGCTCCATTTGGAAAAAGGTCCCATGGTAATGACATGTTGTAGGTGAGTGGGTGGGGCGTGCATCTTGCGTTGGTAAATTTGGCATTCATGGAACTTGCGAATAGCAAGGATGCAGTCCTTGAAAATGGATGGCCAAAAATAACTAGTGCGAAGGATTTTTTGAGTGGTAGCATAGCCAGACATATGACAGCCACATGCCCCCAAGCGGTAGTCATTGAGAACTCTTTCAGCCTCCTCGAGAATAAGGCATCGGTGAAGAACTGAATTGACACCGACATGGTATAAAGTATCGCCAATAATATGGTAGGGTTGGGAGTGATGCCGAATCCGTCGGTGACCATCCTCAGTCAACGCGGACCAGAATGTGGACTTCTAGAGATACATGATGATATCACCATACCATGGATCAAGGGTGTTGATTAGAAAAAGAGTCTCGTCTAGAAGCTGTTCATTTGCACTAGTAGGGAGAGACTTAGAAGGAAGGGAACAAATAAACTCAGTGAAAACTAGTAACTTCTTAGATGATGCAGGAGAATTTAGCTCAACAAATATCATTGTATTTTAGTAGACATATGGGGTCTTGTATTTTAAGGCATTTGGTTTCCTAAGTGTTGAATTAATGTAATTACTTAGGTTTTGAGTGATTTTAATGAAAATAGGAATTAATTGAGTATAGTGAAGAATGTAGATAATATGAGAGAATCACGATAGTTGAGAGATTGAGAGATTTGAGAATTAATTGCAAATCTTAGATTAGGAGTTAGTTCATGATTTTGTGGATTAAAGAGGATCCTTAGAGATAAGGAAGAGATTTTAGGGTTTTGTTGAGAAGTTTATGGGTCTAAACTAGGAATTGGTTGTAGAATCCTTTTGTATAAATGTAAGCATAAAAGGCATAGTCATGGGTTAGTTGGTTAGCTAGTTAGTTAGGAATTAGAGTGTGAAGAGGTTGATTGTAAGCCTATGGGCAGATTGTGAAACAGAGGCCACTGATATTGGAAATTAGGCCATAGAGAAGAAATTGTGTAAATATCTATTTATTAATACAAACAACTCGATTTTGAGTTTATGTGTGTGTATGGAGTAATTTAGCTATAATATGTGTGTGAACTAAAGTAGTTCTATGTAACAGAATTTGCATGTGCAAAATCAGAGGTGAAATACAGAGAAGAATAACAGAGAGGTGTTATGGCTTTGTACACACCAACAGTATAGGAGGAAGAATTTACTGTTACAGTGGAGATGAAGGAAGTATAAAGGTGTGAGTGGAGTTAAGGAGGAAGACGTGAGTAGAACAGCTAAAGACTAGAACCCTTAAAGAAACCTGAAACCACAGGAACACTAAGAAATGGCCTAAACACGAAGTAGGAAGAAAAGAATGAGAACCGTAAGATCATTTAGATCAATGGGTATTAATGGCGGATGAAGAATAGCGGTGGTAGGGGAGCGCGAAAGTTCTTGATCATGGTCGAAGGCCCATACTAAACCCTAGCCATCGATCTAATTTTCTAAGTGCTAACATCACAGTCAATGATGGGGGTTTAAGTTGTTGGTAACCATGTGCTTGTTGAAGACCCAAAAATCGTCGGATCGAATGATTAGATCAAGCATACATTGATCAATCGGTGGAGGATGGTGATAAGATTGTTTTGGTGATCGGGAAAAACGATGATTGTTAGATCTAGAGGGAGAAGATCAAAAATGAAGAGTGAAAGTCAACGTGGGACTAAACTTCTATTCAATTGGTGAATTGTTGTTCAATTGGAAAATTGTTGTTCAATCGGTGAAGTGATATTCAATTATGGAATTGTTATTTAATTAGCGAAGTGCTGTTCAGTTACGGAATTTCTTTTCAATTGACGAAGTGTTGTTCAATTGGTGAATTGTTGTTCAATCGGTGAAGTGTTGTTCAATTACAGAATTTTTGTTCAAAAGGCGAGGTGTTGTTCAATTACAAATTTCCGTTCAATCCCCAAGTGTTGTTCATTTGTTGTTCAACTACTGTTAAGTTGTTGTTTATTTGTTGTTAAATTGACGAATTGGAAAGGAGTAGACTCGAGAAGGTTATAGGCACAGTTTCATTCTATTTGAAGTCTAGTTGTTGTCGCATATAGCATGTGAGAGGCAATGAAGTCACATGAAGGTGTGATGCGATATTACGATAGCCATTGATCTGGTGGACGAAATCAACAGTGGAAAGGGAAATCGCATATCGCAAGACAGGAGTTATAAATGCACATTCCATTGAGTCCTTTGAACTCCGCGATTGCGATAAAAGATGAGTTGGCTTATAGAGTGGAGTTTGGTTAATATGCACAGGTATAGAATTAACCATAGTTGTCATAAAGGTTTGAAGGGTGAGTTATAAGGTTCCACAGAAAAGGATTACCAAAGGATCAGCTTGGGGTTAGTTGTTGAATTGTTCCACGGGAGATTTAATTAAGGGGCCTTGAACCTTAAGTAATGAAGGTTTGACTAGGCAGGTCATTGAAATTCCTGGGACAGAGGAGATTAATCATTGTATATGTATACTTTGGGTATTTTCGCCTTAGCCGAAATCATTTTGCTATCAGAGCAGAATTGTGGTTGAGACATTTGGTAAAGCAGCATAAAGAAATCTTGTTTGAAAATTTCTTTGTGAAAATTTAGAATAGAGTTATGTGTTATGATGTGTATGTAGGCAAGAGGAGATCAGATTCTAATCTGACAAACAGTAAGTACACAGAGATAAAGTATAGCAGAATATTGGGAGAACTTGCAGATGCAAGGAAATAGAGAAAAATCTATTCAAAGTGTAGGTGAATTGTAGAACAAATCGTGCAGAGGTATTATTGCAGCTCATAAAGGCAATTCCACAGAGGATGTGGGTAGAATTTCTAAGGGATAACAGAAGCGGGTAAAAGTTTCTGAATGAAAGAAAATTGTGGCAGAACCTTGAGGAATTTAAACAGAGGTTGGATAAAGAGGACAGTTGTGTTCTTAGAAGATGAAGATAAGTTGAAGCCTAGAAGGAGCAAAGAATAGTGCTCAAAGGTGGTTCTATAGATAGTGAACCAAGATCTTGCCAAAAGACCAAGTACAAAGGAAATGTTGGTGAGGTAAGTAGCAGTAGGGAGGACTTGCTATTGCAAAGGATTTAATGCAGCTCATAGTGAATGAGTGAGGAACTCATAGAGATGAAGAAGGAGATGACTATTGATAGTCATAATGGAGGTTCTGAGGGAAACCACAGCAGAAGAAAAGTGAAGAAGGAGAATGCCAAGGCAAATGGCAAGAGGATGAGTCAAGTAGAGTTTGACAAGGAGATGGCTGCGATAAGAGAAGAACTCGATGTGTTAACAATGCTGCTAGAGGAAAGCCAAAGACTAGGTTGGGTGTTAAGGAAGAAGCCAGTGAAGTGGCATAAGTTACAGAGAAGGCTACGACAGAAGCAAGTAAAGTGGCTGACGGAAAAACTCAGAGAAGCTGAGTTGGAAATGGAAGTGTCCATTTGTGAACCAGAGCAAGGTGAAGTTCTGGGTGAAGATGAAGATGAAGACTTGAAGACTGAAACTTCAAGTGAGACCAAAGGGTCACATGATTTTAAATCTGATAATATGTGTATGTTTGCAGATGAAACATGTGAAGAAGGACAATTTGTTGATATTGTCGTAAAGGAGGAAGAAGACAGGCAAAATCTAAATTTTGTTCTGAAAGAAGAAGTAGAGAAGGATATCAAGCAATCGAGTGAAGGACTTGATGAGATTGAAGAGAAGATCATTGAAATATTTATGTGTCATGTAGAGGAATTGGAACAACAGAAAGATTTGGTGATTGAATCATCAAATGACATCATGAGGTCTTGTGGTTCTACAAGTAATAAGTTGTGTGTGAATGCAGGTATTTCAGAAGATAAACCATTTTATAGAACTGTCTTGAATGAAGCTGAAATTTTCCAAGTATGATGATGTCTATCTTTCAAATGAAGATCAAGTTGAGTTATTACAGTAGAAGGAGTTCATAAATTCCTTGCTTAGTGGAAGAAATATCTTTAGTGGGAATGAGATAGTTATGTCTTATGATAAGGAATTTGCTATTGATGAGGACAAAGAGGAATTTATTTTCTTAAATGGCCAAGGGGAGAGTGATGCACAGACATCTAAAACTATCATAGAGATGGAGGATCAAAATTTTATTCTAATCAAGAATGAAGAAGTAGTGTCAACAAGAAATTATACTTGTGACAGAGAAGAAGATAGTGAGGATTGTATAGAGCTTTTAGAAGAAATTCCAAGTGAGATGGCAACTTTATGGCGTGAGTTAAGTCTTTTGTAGGAAAGGCTAAAAAAACAAAAAGTAAGCGTTCAGGGTGTAAAATCAGAACTGAATGAGAATGAAGAAGTTCACTACAATGGACAAGGACAGGAATACATTATTAAAATAGATGGTGTGGAGGAGAGACTAGTTGACAGTCTCATGAATTTTGTTGAGAATTCAAATTAGCATACTGATGTGCTAACATAGGAGGAAGAATTAGAGCAACATAATGATGTGTTGCCAAAGGAAGAAAAGGCACAAAAGCCTTATGATTTTTATTTTTGTAATTGTTTGGTGAGTGCAAGTTTAGTTGCACATGTTGGAAAAAATTTGGCACAAATAAGCAACCAAATAAAAATGAAAGAGGAAGATTTTGTGGAAGTATTTAATCCATGGAACAGAAATGTTAAATTGCTGGAGAGAATGCTAGAAAGTCTGGATTCAATACAGAAAGAGATGATCATGAAAGAGGATAAGGATGAAAGGGAGACAGAACCAGTAAGAATGGCAGAACAAGTAAGAATGACAAAACAAGTAAAAAAAGGTGAAGAACAGAAGTTTGAAGAGTTAGTAGACAATAGCAACAACCTGAAACAAAGAGAAAGAGGTAACAGTAAGTGGCAAAGTATGGACCAGCCCAAGGATGTGCTGGAAATGGAAATTGAAAAATTATGGCAGTTGATGATGAAACAGTCCATATGGAGAAGATTAATAGCGGCAGGAAGGATAAACAATTAGAACTTGAAACTGATTGACGAAGAGAGGAAAATAAAACAGAAGAGAGTAGATGTATAGCAGCAGTAAAGGTGTAGAGCATTCTGACAACTACAAACTAAAGTTTGGAATCCTGGAGGTTTTCTATCGAAATATGAAGACATATGATTAGGAGATCATGAACATTTTCTACTTTGGGAGTCTGATGCAGGAGAATTTAGCTCAACAAATATCATTTTATTTTAGTAGACATATGGGGTCTTGTATTTTAAGGAATTTGGTTTCCTAAGTATTGAATTAATGTAATTACTTAGGTTTTGAGTGATTTTAATGAAAATAAGAATTAATTAAGTATTGTGAAGCATATTGTAAATGTTCTCGAATGTAGGAGAATATGAGAGAATCAGGATAGTTGAGAGATTGAGAGATTTGAGAATTAATTGAAAACCTTAGATTAGCAGTTAGTTCATGATTTTGTGGATTAGAGAGGATCCTTAGAGATAAGGAAGATATTTTAGGGTTTTGTTGAGAAGTTTATGGATTTAAACTAGGAATTGGTTGTAGAATCCTTTTGTATAAATGTAAGCCTAAAAGGCATAGTCAGGGGTTAGTTGGTTAGCTAGTTAGTTAGGAATTAGAGTGTGAAGAGGTTGATTGTAAGCCTATGGGCAGATTGTGAAACAGAGGCCACTGATATTGGAAATCAGGCTGTAGAGAAGAAACTGTGTAAATATTTGTTTATTAATACAAACTACTTGACTCTGAGTTTATGTGTGTGTGTAGTAATTTAGCTATAATCTGTGTGTGAACTAAAGTAGTTCTATGTAATAGAAGTTGCATCTGGAGAATTAGAGGCGAAATGCAAAGAATAATGACAGAGAGGTGTTACAGATTTGTACACACCAACAGTACAGGATGAAGCCTTTAATGTTATAGTGGAGATGAAGGAAGTATAAAGGCACGAGCAGAGTTAAGGAGGAAGATGTGAGCAGAACAAGTAAATACTAGAACTCTGGAAGAAACCTAAAACCACAGGAACACTAAGAAATGGCCTAAACGTGAAGTAGGCAGAAAAGAATGAGAACTGTCAGATCATTTAGATCAATGGGTATTAATGGCGGAAGAAGAATAGCGGGGGTAGGAGAGCACGGAAGTTCTTGATCATGGTCAAAGGCCTGTACTAAACCCTAACCGTCAATCTCATTTCTAAGTGTTGACGTCACAGTCAACTACGGGAGTTTAAGTTGTTGGTAACCATGTGCTCGTTGAAGACTCACAAACCATTGGATCAAATGATTAGATCAAGCATACATTGATTAATTGGTGGAGGATGAAGATCAGATTTTTTTGGTGATTGGGACAAATGATGACCGTTAGATATGTAGAGAGAAGATCAATGACAGAGAGTGAAAGTCAACGTGGGATAGAACTATTGTTCAATTGGAAAATTGTTGTTCAATCGATGAAGTGTTGTTCAATTACAGAATTGTTGTTCAATCGGCGAAGTGATGTTCAGTTACAAAATTATTGTTCAATCGGCAAAGTGTTGTTCAATTGGCGAATTGTTGTTCAATCGGCGGAGTGCTATTCAATTACAGAATTGTTGTTCAATTGGCGAGGTGTTGTTCAATTACATATTGTTGTTCAATCCTGAGTGTCGTTCAGTTGTTGTTCAATTATTGTTCAGTTGTTGTTCAGCTATTGTTTACTTGACAAATTGGAAAGGAGTAGACCCGAGAAGGTTATAGGCATGGTTTCATTCTATTTGAAGTCTGGTTGTTTTATCGCATATCGCATGCGAGAGGCAATGAAGTCACATGAAAGTGTGATGCGATATTTCGATAGCCGTTGATCTGGTGGATAAAATCAATGGTGGAAAGGGAAATTTCATATTGCAAGACAGGAGTTCTGAATGCACATTTCATTGAGTCCTTTGAACTCTGTGATTGTGATAAAAGATGAGTTGGATTATAGAGTGGAGTTTGGTTAATATTCATGGGTATAGAATTAACCAGATTTGTCATAAAGGTTTGAAGAGTGAGTTATAAGGTTCCACGGAAAAGGATTACCAAAGGATCAGATTGGTGTTAGTTGTTGAATTGTTCTGTAGGAGATTTAATTAAGGGGCCTTGAACCTTAAGTAATGAAGGTTTGACCAGGCACATCATTGAAATTCATGGGACAGACGAGATTAAGCATTGTACATGCATACTGTGAGTATTGTCAGCTTAGCCGACATCATTAGATTTGGCAGTAGTAAATACCAAATTGATTTATTGCAGGTGTTAGAGCCTAGATTTTCCTCAGGCTGAAAAGGCAAGGTTCTAGGTCTACATCAAACCACGCTCAGCCTCGTAGCTAGCCCTACGAGGACAGGAGAGGGCTCTCTCTGGGTCGATCTCGGCAAAAGACAAGCGATGGGGCTTGAGATGACTGAAATAGAAGCTAATTTTAGGCTAGGTATGAAGTACAAAGGTTTGTTTTGAGTTTTTGGGGGTTTTGTGTTGGAAACAGGGAAAGGAAAATTGGGCTCGGGGATGAGGCACAGTTTCTGTAGAGTTCTGATTGGGGCAAGGAAGGAAATCATTTTGATGCTTTAAATTGTGTGAATAGATAGATCAGACTGGTGAGGAGCTAAGGAGAGGAAGAGAGTCTCAAGAATTCTCCTTAAACAGATGAAAACATGGAAATTTAAACAAATTCAAAGGCAGAGCATAGCAGTTAATGGATTCTACCTTAATCACTCATTTGTTCAAATTCAGAAGAAGAGACAGGAAAATTATACACATAACACTAATGAACTTACAATTACTTAGAGAAGAAAACCATCAAAACGTAAAGCCACATGGATCCCAAACAGTGCTACAAAACCCTGGTCTTTCCTTAACCAAAAATGCAGAGATAGAATGTACAATGATATGTCAAAGCAATCCCTAGTGTCCAACCCTGAAAATGACTTAGAAATTACATGATATATACTAGCCCAACCCATTCCCTTGCCTCTAGGGGTCGAGCTCATCATTCTAGTAGCTGTTTCAACCAATTCTAAACAAAGCACTAAAATCTAGGCAATCAAAACAACTTGCCTCTATAAGGTAGGAAACTGATTCATTCATTAAATTTTCACTTTTTGGTGAATGAATCCTCTAGAACAAGTAAATAAGTGCCAAAATTACATCATGTTTATACAATTACATCAAGATAGATCAAAAATTACATCACAAAGCAAAACTAGTCAAACTGGCCGAATTTCTGAGCTCGAAGGTGAAAAACTGAGCAAAAATGCTCTGTGCGCCGCGCCAATTTCTCTGTGCGTCACACACTTTGAGGCTGAGTTTGAGGCACTTCCTGAAGTCCAAATTGAGCCCAATATAGTTCATTGGAAATCCCTACCTGTCTACTTTCCAACCCAACTGGAATGTTTTAATTTGGATGTAATTTTCCCATTCAAAACTGCAATCTCCCAAGACTGCTTCTTGTGTGTGAAATTAGGGGCAAAGAGGTAATTTTTTGAGTGTTTTTGGCCTCCTGAGGACTCAAAACTTGCCCAAACTTCTTTGCCATGCACCAGCAGTCATGATTTTTCATGAAAAATCCAAAAATATAAATTTTTTTTCCATTTGGAGCTCCCTATCATAAGCGCGCGCCACGTGGCGCGGCACACAGGGAGAAAAACCCTGTTTTTTAGTGCAAAAATTTTCAAAATGTCAAAAATTGCTCCAAATTTCTTGAAATTTAGGCTGGAGCTTCTTCATTAAGAGCTATAATGGGCCAAGGATTGCCTCAACCAATATCCAGAGTCGATCATGCTCTTTTTACCTCTTTTGTCTTTATCCTGGACCTGTGGCATTGATGTGTCAAGCTGTGTTGGACTGTCTTAATGATCGTGCAACCTCTGCCACCAAGGAAAAATAGTGAAATAAGGAAGGGGAGGGAAAAGTAGTGAGGGATTAGGGACTATTGGGACTATATGAATTAGGGAAATGTAGTAGGTTTTGAGGGATTTGATGAATAGGGTTAGGAACTGTTGTGTAGGGTATGAGGTGTGGGGTTTGAGAATTTGGGAAAGGGAATATAGGAGAAGGAATTGATGAACTTAGGGAGATAGGGGAACTTAGAGAATGATGAAATCAAAAGACAAATGAAATTAGGGAGTGAACTCGGTGACAAAACATTGATTTGAAATCCTGGCAACAAGTTTCGTTGAGGTATTTTAAAAGATAGGGTTTGATGTTTTTGTTTTAACCATTACCATCCATCAAACACCCTACCCTAGCACAAAATTGGATGAAAGACACAAATGGAGGCTCTACCTACTTGTGGAAAGAAGAATTTTCAATTTGGAGGAAGATTTCAATGAATTTTAGGCCTTTTAGCCCAGTGCGCCGTGCCTTCCCAGTGCGCCACACCAGTGTAAATTTACACTGGAAAATTTCTCCCAGTGCGACGTGCCTTTTTGCAGGAGTCTTTTGGAGGTCTTCCCGGTGTCAAAATTGGGCACAGTATAGCTCGTTAGAAAGGAATTCGATTCTGCTTTCCAACCCAACTTGAATTTTTCAATTTGGAGTTCATTTGCCCTGTCAAAAATCAAATCACCCAAGACTGGTCAAAATGTGCCAAATGAGGCTGCCTAAAGGTAGAGTGCTGTTGCAGTCAACTTTTGAATGCATTACTCAACTCCAAATTGGGATAATGATAGCTCATTGGAAATTTATTTGTCTCTAGTTATCATTTGACTCTTAAATCAAGTCATTTGGCCAACCACGCTAGGAGAAAAATTGATTTTCACAAGGTCACTTTAGAGGTGCATCAATTCTCCCGAGGCAATTGTATTTTTCACATTTCTCTAAAACCATGACACCTGTGTAAAAAGTGAATGCGGTTTTTCTTCCTTGGCCTGTTTTGGACAAAAACCTCTCTCAGATTGTCCAAATTTATCTTTCGTTTCTCAGACACATCATTTGAGTAAAGCCTACCCCGATGTGTGGAACAAGAGATTTGTTGAAATGAAATGAAATGAAGGGGATAAAGGGCTTCTAAATTCTTGAGAAAATTTTGGGTAATAGGGAGGAGTGTTAAGAAGTAGAGGAAAGTGGAATCTCAGAAATTGAGTGAGGGGAAGGGGTCCAAAAGGGCGAAACACAGGCCTAACCTAGAAAATTGCCAAGTTGTAGCAAGAAACTAGGGTTTGTGCAAAAATGAGGAATTCGGGGTGATGGTAAGTGTTTAATAAGGTACATTAAGGATAGGGGAAGGTGTATGAACATCCAGATACAATTTTTGCTAATGATTTGACCATCCAAGAGAAATTAGCTTCAAAAACCTAGGAGAGGGAAATGACCTTACCTAGGCGCAATTGAAGCATGAACAAGGTGTAAAATGACCCAGTGGAACTTGACATGATAATGAAAACCCTATAAATGATGGCACACTCATCTGAATGGTGACATGGACCGAAATTTGGACAACTTTGGAAGGAGTAAAAGTAAACCCTAAACCTAATGCCTAGTGACCAAATTTTACTTGAAGACTCACTGAAATGATAAAATTTGACCTTGACACCTTAAAATCACTTTGTAAGAGCATGTTTGATCACTGGAGGAAGGCTGGAAAGACTGACACTAACAGCAGGATGACAATCCATTTAGAATACTTTCCCCCCAACAACTAGCAAGTCAAGATGTAGGTCATGGTGTTGCATTCTGAAATCACAGTAGTCGTGCGTAAGAGAATGTAGTGCTGAAAACGTTGAACAACCTGGATGGCAGCCAAATCCAACTTCTCGACATGGGCATAACATGTGTCAGTGGTGAGGAGATTAAGACTAAGGTAGTAGATAACATGTTTGTTGCCTTCATCATCGTCTTGGACCAAGACCATAGAAATGGTTCTACGGGTTGCAGCTAGGTAAAGGAAGTAATCTCAATAATAATCCAGGGGATGCAACAAAGGAGCATTTATGAGGAAAACCTTGATATCATCGAAATATTTCTGGGAAACCTCGTCCCATGCAAAGGGAATTCCTTGTTTGAGCAACTAGGTAAATCCTATAGCTAGCCCAGCATAATTGGGTATAAAATGATGGAGAAAATTTTCCTTTCCTTGTAGGCTCTGGAGTTGGTGCAATGAAGATGGAGGGGGTAAATTTACAATGGCCTAAAATTTAAGCGGATCAAGGCGAATACCATCCTTGGAAATGATAAAGCCAAGGAGTCATCTGGATTCTAAGCAAAAAACACATTTATGTGGGTTTAACCAAATGTTGTAGTGTCTACAGTGAAGAAAATTTTACCAAAGATGGTCATGGTGATCTTGGCGCTTATGAGAATGAGTGGGAAGGTTATCCAAGTAAGGCTAGAAAATGTTGCGAATATCATGAAATGCAAAGGACATTGCCCGCTGAAATGTAGCCCCAACATTTTTTAGGTCGAAAGGGACCTTTTTGTATGCGAACATACCCCATGGACAAATAAAATATGTCTTTTCTTGATCGGCTGGTGCAATGTTAATATGGTTGTAACCAAAAAAACCATCCATAAAGGAAAAAATTTAACTCTCATCGCATTCGTCAATGATATGATCAATAAAGGGAGTAGGGTAGTTATCCTTAGGACAGGCACAATTGAGATCACGATAAGCAATGCAAATGTGGATCGTGCCTTGTTTTTTCATCACCGAGACAATATTTGACACCCAATATGTAAGAGGGATGGGATAGATGAACCCAGCTTTGAGAAGATTTTCAACTTCACCCTTGATAGTGGCAGGCTTCCTACGGTGCACTGGGCGTAGCCATTATCGAATGGGCTTTGTGTGAGGATAAGTTGGTATTTTGTGCACAACAATGCTAGGATCAATGTTAGATATTTCTTCACAAGACCATGCAAACACATCATGAAATTCTTGAAACAGATGAGTATAAGTCTTGATCCCATCCAGAGAACAGGTTACCCCAATATGGACATGCTCAATGATACCAAGCTTGATAAAAATATCAATCGGCATCATTTGGGTAATATTACCAAAATTTCCTTCCGACCATACTTCATGAGTCATGATCTGTGGCAGAAGCGGGGGGGAAGCTAACGAAGAAGAAAAATCTATGAAATTGGTAGATGTGACCGTCGGGCAAGGCAGGAACGAAGAATGTGGTGAGTGTCAGTCTAGGGTGGTTCCTCAAGAGACATGACTTCCATGATACCTTCATCAACAAGAAAATTCTTGGCTAAGGTATCAAGTGATTCCAAAGTGCCAAGCCATAGGGATTGAGAATACGTTCGAGAGAGGTCTTCGAAACAGAAGAATCAGAGGATGCGAAACTTGAGGCCGAAACAATTTCCACGTAATTGATTCCAGCAGGACTAAGCAGCATAACCTCTCCGTAGGTATCAACAAGATCTAGTGAATGTATGACCCAAGGGTCATATTTGATCAAGACCATGTTTACAGAGGCAACATGATGAGGTGGGAGTGGAAAAATTCCCATTAAGGCAGAATCTTTGAAAAGATTTTCCCCCACACTCTCATAGGGAGCACCAGTGTACTTGACATAGGGAACATTGCCATCCAAGGAGGAAGAGGCAAAGAAGGATAGTTGGTCGATAGTGACAATCTTTCCTTGACGGGGAAAACAAATCACGCAGAATAGGGAGGAGGCTACAACATGCATAGCATGGGTCCAGCTTCGACTGAGTAGAACATTGTAACTTAGATTAAAGTTGATAATATCTAGCTCGACTTGTACTGTCTTTCCCTACAGAGTAATGGAAAAGTTAGGTATGACACTGAAGGGTCGCAAATCGTGCCCGTATAAAGCTTCCAAATTGTTTGGGGATTGGTCCAAAGCAGGATAATGAATGGCCTTCCAGCATGTGATTGATATGATGCAAGTGGAAGCACCTTCATCGATGACAGTCCTGTGGATGGTCTTCTCGTTGATGATTACCTAAATAAGAAAGGTAATCTGATGAGGCAGACACGGAACATGGTTCTCTAGATCAAAACATATCAAATTGGAATCGGTGGGATCAATACCCCCAATAGCTGACAACAAATATTTCTGTTGTGATGGGCAGCTTTGGAGCACCTCGAGAGCCGACATAGCTGATGGCGCTTGAGCCAAGTCCTCAATAATATTGTAGTGCTGAGTGGATTGGGTGTTGGGATTGTACGAGGATTTCCTTAGCACAACTCGAGAGGGTAGCCATATAGCAGAATTAGGGTTAGGGCGCTCGATATGAAGAGGGCCTGAACTCGGGGCAGAAGAAGAAGGGGTGGCTTCTTTCTCTTTCCCAGCTATCAGAGCAGGGGTTTGGTAATATTTTGATCTAGTAGCCACATTAATAGGTGTCCTCATCATGAACACTTGAGATCCTGAGGAAGCAGATGATTGAGGTTGGTCTACCATTTGGGTCTGCTAGGATGGAAATGGGTCTTTTAGGATGGTTGGGGCCCCTTTGAGCAAACGACTAAGTTCGGATCATTAGGGAAAATCCTTGGTATTTTGATCCTCCTCACAAATGAGGTAGGGATACTTAGGTTTCTATTGTGAAGATTAACCAGCAGACAATTTGGTAGGGCCCTATTTTGGGGCATCAACTTTACCCTTGCCTTTGCCTTCTTCTTACCTTTCGAGGATTTGCCCACTGTAGTAGACTGGATAGCGTGGACCTCTGAGGTTTTACCAGGGCCAGGTGGATTCTATGAAGAACTACTTGAAAGAGTGTTTGATACCGACTTCTGTTTGTAAGAAGATTTAGCAGGGGTCTTGGACACTAAACCAATATCTCCATCAACAGGAGGTGTAGCTTCCGACTTCAATGTCGTGGGATCGGATGATGGCCGCGAAGCATCAGGTAATAAGTCATACTAAGTGCCAGACTAAGAGTAAACTAGATCTAAGTACTGGGCATGAGAAATGGCTTGTTCTTTAGTAACACACCCACCCATAGCTATATCACGAGCAATTGGGGCCACGAATGACTTAGTGAACCATTCGATGAGCAACTGATCAACAATCTCGAATTTGATTAGGCGATGTCTACGTCTCCATTTATGGATGTGATCGAAAGATGTGTGTTGTAGTATCTTTCTTAAGAAATCTGGGCAAATAGGTGCCAATTTCATAGCGAATTGACAGTTGGAAATGCGTGAGGAAAGCCATGGCTAAGGCGTTAAAGTCATGGTAAGTACTTCAAGGAAGCTTGATATACCACTTGGCTGTAGCACCTGTGAGGGTTCATTGGAAAAGACAGAGAGGAATGGAATCATCAATGTACGAATTCAAAGAGTACCAAAGGTGATATGTCATCACGTGGGCTTGAGGATCTTCTTTTGCTTTCCCATCGAATTTCAAACAATTGCTCGGGATCTTGGATGGAACTAGAGGCTAGTATGGCGAATGAAAAATTGGATCATTCATAACGCGAGAAACATATGGCAACTCTAGTGAGACCAAGAATGGAAATTGAGTATTAAAAGGCATTGGAGGTTGGTAAGTGGGTTCAAGCAAAGGAACCCATCCCTATTGGTAAGGAGTTTGGCCCCATAGTGGGGGATTTTGGCCATATGGCATTTGATTTTGCCCCCATTGTGGGTTACCTTGGCCATAGGGAGGATTTTGACCTTGAATACCTTGAAACTATCCAATCATAGGTTGTTGATAAGCAACGTACAGGTTAAGAGGTTGTTAATCATGTTGACCTTCGACATATGGGTATTGTACCTAGTGTCCCTGAACATATGGGTGGTGAACTTGTTGCCCCTGAACAAGAGGATTTTGGACCTGGTGCCCTTGGGAACAAGGATTATACACTTGGTGCCCTTGGACATAGGGATTTTGTACCTACTTCCCTTGACCAAAAGGATTATGTACCTATCGACCCAGGACATTAGGCTTTTGTACCTGCTGCCCTTGGCCAAAAGGATTTTGGACCTGGTGACCTAGGACATTAGGATTTTGGGCTTGCATCTGCAGGACTTGACCTTGGCCTTATCCTTGTAAGGGTTGACCTTGCTGATATGTATACAAGGGTTGTTGTTGTCTGGGTTGGTTTTGATGCTGCAAGGGTTGGCCTTGCAGCTGCAAAATTTTTCCCTGGGCTACAAAGGTTGGTCCTGTGAGGACACGGGCTGGGAGGTTTGCGGAGCATAGTGCATCTACTGCTGCACGATTTGCTACAATTGTTGCAAGGGTTTCCCCTATGGTTGCTACAGTTGACCTTGTTGCGGGATCATTTTCCCTTTCTATTGCATGGATAGCCCTTGCTACCACAAAGTTTACCCTTGAGGTAAAAAAGGTTTCCCTTGTTGTTGTAGAAGTTGTCCTTACTATTGCAAGGGTACTTGAACAGTGCCCAGAAAATTTCTGAACTGAATCTGGCCATAGCCACCCTAGAAAGTGAATGAGCCAGGCTGAATGTACTGCCCAGATTGAAGGGTGTAAGGTTGACTGACCATTCCTTGAGAACCATATGGAACGTAAGGAGTTTGGTATTAGACCTTAGCCTCATAAGGCTACTGATATTGGGCATTGCTTGACCCAGATGGACCAACGGGATTTTGAACCTGTTGGTACTGGATATTGCTCGATCCAGTGGGATTAGCAGGGTTTTGAATAATGCCAGAAGAAGGTTGGTTTATACCAAGCATGTAAGCCTATGAGCCACTCACATTGGTGGCACCTGACACCATAGAAACATTCATATTTTCCCCCCCAGGTGGTGGTACAACTTGGCCACTGACCGGAGGGATAGAGGAACTGATAGAGACATTCCTCTAGACCACTGGATGAACTAGACGACTGATTGGGACAGACAATACAAGAGGCTTTGGAATGGTGGGTTGCATCGGGACTGAGGTAACAACCTTTTGGGAGGTCGAGTTCGTAATGGATGGATCTGTAGTAGGCATGACGCCTGATGCCCAAACAGGGTTATGGTAAAGTGATGAGGCACTAGGTGTACTTGAAACCAACTGTGCCAAAGGTACATAGTTAGGTGGAAATTCCCGATACACACTGATGGGAATGCTCCCTATATAGGGGAAACCTTCAGGAGGAAAAGGATGTTCTTCCTCCTCAACAGTGTGTGGAGTAGAAACTTTTGACTCATCTGGAGAGGTGATTGGAGCATCGCCTTCAGGTTCCATATTTGGGAACAAATGACAACGAACAACAGAAGAAGTATGAGGGGATAATTCCAAAGGAACACCTGGATGATCGTATGGACTGTACAGACGTTGCGGTGATATCACAATAGGGTCAAATAAAGGATTCGAAGGATTGATAACCAGTCCAAGCTGACCCTCAGTGGTCGACCAACTCTCAAGAGTTTGAACAAGATTGTCTGGAGATTCCAAGCCAAGATCAACAGGTGACCCATTATCTAAAGTAGGCGGAGGACGAGATGAGAAAGGTTGAATTCTCAAAACAATTCCGAGCTCAACACCTTGGTCCTTGAGTGATTCTGGTAATTCAGGAAACGACTCCTCAGGAAATCTTTCAAATGGAGGAGAGGAAGAGGAACTAGGTGAACCAAATCGTTCATCCACGATGACCTTGTCTTAGTTAACAGGAAAAGAGGGAGATAAAATTCAAGGCTTTAAAACGTTCTTTAAGGGAAACTCATGATTTGGTGTAGAAAAGACTAACAGGATGTTATCAGATCGTGGGCAATAAATTTATTAAGATGCATAAATAGACTGGTGCTCTTTCATTTTTTAAGAATCGAGAAAGAAACAAAGATGACTCTATCACTTTTGATTAGAAATGAGATCGAAAGGACAAGTGCTAAAATGATATTTTAAGTTTAATGAGTCAAAAATATCAAATGACTACTTTGGGTGATCTAGGTAAAAAGGACTACCAGGCAACCGTGAACTGCAGAATACCTCTCGGTGAATCGAGAAGTACAAGTAGGCAATCTCCTCAAATGTTGTGTTTAGCGTATCACATTTGCAAGGTGGCCGACTCGGCTTCCTATGGAGAAAGGATTGTAGCCTAGAGAGGTCTCCTGTTATATACTCGATGGTACAAGGAGCACAAATCCATACTAGCATTGTCTAATGCCGAAGCTAACTAAAATTGCTAGGTTTAAAGACCGTAGAACACGTCTCTAGCCTAGACCTTCTAGATATGATTGTTATATTTCAAATGCGCCTTAGGTTGATTGAGTTCATTTTAAAGTTTATCTTGAGTTATGTCTCAGTTTTCAGGCCTTAGCAATGTTACTCGAAAATCCCTAAATCCAACTAAATGAGACAAGACCCTTTCAATTCGATGAATTGTCTACACTATAGAGGGTAGAAAACACATAATCAAATGCAAACAAACAAGGAACTGAAAGAAAATTGATTTTTCACTTTTTCACTTTTTGAGAAAATAAAATAATGAAAAATACATTCCAAATCCTAATTTCCTAACAAGTACATTTCTAATAGTCCTTCCAAAAGCAAAAGAATTATTTTCCTTTTGAAATGCCAATGCAATCCTAGTCTTTAATAATGCTTACTACTCTAGCATACTGATGCAACAAACTAGAATTTCACACTTTTTCATGAAACGACGAAACGAATTTTTCACATACAATGCTTCAATGAAAAAGTTTTCGAGACAATTAAATCTTTAAGCAAATGAAAACATGAAAAGAGAAACTCGTTCAGACTAATGAAGCACTGAATTTACCAAAAACAAGACAAGCAATGTGATCCATGCCAGAAAAGAAACATTTAGACAAGCAAATGAAAACTTTTCAAACTTGTGTAATGGAGGTCAAAGCCGTAAGAGGACTGAAAACGAAATGGAAGGAGTAAATAAACCAACAACTCGACTCAATGAGTCCACAATCAGTTGAATGGATGACAATCTAGATGACCTAGTGCCACTAACCACCCAATGACCCAAAAAATCAAGTGGAAAGATGACAAATCAACAAGCAAACAAAACTAAATGAAAAGCGGCTTTCTAGTCAGGGAGAAAATAGTCTAAAAGGCTTACGGGGTCCAAATCATGAGAGCAAAACACACTAGCCAAGATGGGGGACAAAACCTAATATTCACTTACAGGCATCTTCGCGACTGCCTAACTGACAACAAGTGGCAGAGGGAGGTCGGTGCCACTATTTCTCAGCATATCGCACTGATCGACACAACTGTCAGCAGATTAAGTGCGTTGAGTGAGGGAGCCAAGAAAAAAATAAAAAATAAAAATTAAAGTTGGGACCAGAATTGCTACTGTGAATTTTAAACTTAGACCAATAAGCAAAGGAAAAGAATAGAACCAAAGGGAAAAAGTGGAACTAGAAAAGTTCACACAAAATCATGAGATCTCAAACAAGACAAATAGAAGGATTGGCTCCCCAGTATGGTCGCCAATTTGTGGTGAAGTAAAATTATGAGTGTGGACACAAACAACTCCTCTAACCCGATGATGGGTCTAGCCACAACCGATACATTCTATGGAATATTTCCCTAGGTTAGAACCAATTAAGAGGGCCTACCTCTTATTACGCTTATCCCGTTTGATGATGTCCTTACTTGTTCGCTCCAACTATCTCTCGTTTCCTTCTTCAAACACTTGAAACAAGTAAACAACAACCGTGATAATAGACAAATTGTAATTCAACTTACTTAACAAGTCAAGAAACATTGAGCCATGAACATTTAAGATGACACATCATGTAGGAAATCAATCGATAGTTTCATATATATTGAATCAAGAAGAGATTACAACCATTGTCTTGACGTTGTTGTTATCCTCTGACAAAACCAAGTTCCCACACACTTCTGCTAGCATTCCATGATGACCTCAACAATGATAGTTTTAAGGCTCTTCCCTTTAGGCTTCACACTAAACCAAATTCACACTTCTCCCTCACACAACTAGAGAGATACAACTATGAATAGCTTGTTGTTTACTCCAAACTTGATTAGCACTAGCACACCAATATTAGCGTTAGCTTGTGCTTTGGAAAAAGGGAGGTTTATATAGCATGAATGGATAGCATATGGATCCTCTTCTCATGGGAGAAGGTCTTATCTCTTGAGGTAGTTCCATCCTTATAGGGGAAAGGATCCCAAACTGACATCCTTGACCCCATCCAGCCAAACCATTTACCAGACTTCTATTATGAAGCTTCTAGATCTGGAAGCTTTGGCTCTTTATTTAAAAACCTTTCCATAAGAGGACTGACGTGATTGGAAAAAAGCTCAGTCACTCTGTTTGGTGCTAGGGATAGTGTTAATCCTTGTATATTAGCACGAGGAGGAAAAGGGGAACTAGCGTTGGTCTTGTAAAGTTGGGAAAACAAAAGATTTTGGGGAAATGGTGCAAAAGGAAATTATTTTTCTCATGAAGAGGGATACAATGGGAGTTTCTTCATGAAGGGAAGACATGTAGGGTTCACTGTAGAGGTCGTCTAGGATCAAGGATTGGGGAGTACAGGGACAGCGAAAAAATGTTGTGTAATGCTGGCATCCAACGGAATAGTCCACGGCAAATGCAGCAGTCATGAAAACCAAATTTGAAGGGAGAACATGTACAATGTCTTGTGGAGTAGTCCACACAAGGGTGACGGTTGTTAAAACTAAGAAAACATAAATATGGTATGTCTAATGTCTAGCGGAGTAGTCCACACAGAAGGGACAACGGTGATAAACAATACAACACATCTTCAATAATATGAGTACTAAAATAACCGAAGTAGTTCAACTATCTTAGTATAGGTTAAGAAAAAATGAATTACAAATATTTAAAGAATAATGTTACAAATGGATACAAAACATGCGTGAAAATGTGATGGCCTGAGACAGGCTTCTAAATTAACAAAAATATCCAAGACACATATGTACACCATACATCACTAGTCTCAGTAGTGGGACATTGGAGCCACTTCTAGCTTCTTAAAGAATAGACTACAAACTCTCAAGGCTCTGTGGGATGAGCCAAGGTGAAAACTCCTTTGCTCATATAATGAGGGGATATATATAGCCAAGGTGGTATAACTGACCATTGTGACTCTTCGACTTCCCTCATGACTATTTGACTTCCTATGACTTTTTTACTTTACATACTCTTCGATTTCATATGTGTGTCTCTTGGACTTTCACTTTACAGTACATTGACTACAAAAATTATGGACCATGGTAGTGATGTGGCCAAGACAACTCATGACACAACTCAACATGACATTGCTGACATGTACTGCCTAAATGTGGTGTTCGTGTTGAGTTGTTGTGTTGATATGTGATGATATGATCGTGGTGTAACATGTCTTCACTTCCACATGGAAAAGTGTGTGGGCTCTTCGATGATCTTGGCCTTGTCTTGACGATGCATGTGAATGTGTCCCCATCACTCGCCTACTAGAAGTGCTTCATGTGTTCCTTTGACTACGAGCAAGTCTTATAGCATGCGCCTCTCTTCCATATTTTTCATCTTCGCACCATGTTTCATTGATATACTTGTTCCTGCAATCACTTATGACGAGATGACATCAAACCCAAAATTTTCCTTTTCTACCATGATGCATTGTTTTCCATTTTAGTTCAGGTTGCCGAGAGAGGGATAAGGCATTGAGACTATAGAGAGCACAACACAGGCTGGGATGCAAGGTTTTGGAGCACTTTTGGGAAAACATGCGTAGATGTCACTAAGAGATAGATTTTTTCAATCCGAGACAGCAGTGATAGTTGCGAGGCAAAACCCAGCTGGAAAGGAGAACTGTGCAATTTCCGAGAGGAAGGCCAAGAGGGGTGTCAGGGAGTTGTTGGGCCAACCTGTGCAATGTTCCATGGGAGCACTCGGAAGGTCATCCAGGTAGGGTCTACACAATTTCTCCAGGGAAGATAGTGTGGGTAGCAGGAGACATTGGAAGAAAAATCTATGCAATTTTCGAGAGGAGTACAAAATCGGGTTGCAGGAGTTGCTAGCCAAAACTGCGAAATCCTGAGAAACAATCTTAGCCTAGATAGTTCTGCATAGTTTTTTAGTTGGTTGCAAAGTGGGGAAGAAGGGTTGGATGGGAAAACTTTGCGCAATTCATGAGCAGGTTGTAGAGCGGGGAAGAATGGTTGGACAGGACAAGACAACTTAGCACAATTCTTGGGTTGTTTATAGAGTAGGAAGGAAGGGAAAGACAAGACAACTCTATGCAATTTAATAGACCAGTACATCCCTCGGTCACAACTCAAGTTGTTTCTTCTGGTTGACCAATGGGAGGCTTGATGGGAGGTCTTTCGGGAAGCTCAAACTAGATAAGCTTCTGGGACAACTTCTACGTAGCTCTGGGTGTCAGTCAGCTTGATCATCTCTAGAATTGCATAGACCAGGCTGCCTAGAGGACAACCTCAAGCTCTGTGCAGTTTTGGGTAGTAGTGTAAAGTCACTAAGATCGGGTCCAGTTGACGGAGGGTTTTCCGGTCGACATACTTTCAGGAAAATTGGCTAAGTGTGAAAGGAAGTGTACTCGTGCATACATGAAAATGTGATCACACACTTAGCACAACTCAATGACAAGACACCTCAAACCAACAAGACAACATATGCTTAGTGAGACTTACTCAACGGTTGAGAGAAACAAGTGTGACAATGTTTAAAACTTTGTGTGTGAGTGCAACCTATGGCGACAGAATGAAACCAACTTGTACACACAAAGGAAAACCTTCAAAAATTCCAGAACAAACTAACAAGCATGACATAGAAATCAATATGCCAAAGAAGATAGCTAGTCAAACAAGTGAAAAGGAAGCAAGACACGTAGAGGAAAAAAATGAAATGATTTTGTGCTTGAAAACATGCATGTTATCAAAGATAGAATGATATGTCAATGAAAAGTAGTCCTTCAAGCTTCACTAAGAGATGCACTTCAAAATATATTCTTTACTTACCATACTTACCCTCGAGATGATCATGCATCTGAAGGAGTTTGCATGAGGTCTCGACCATAACCTAGTTTCTTGTTCCTTCTCCTCAACTCCTTGAGAGTGATCTAGCCTGTCATATTTTCCTATAATTACCGAGAGATAGATCTACATAGTTTTATAAGTAAATGACTACTTCTAGGATGATTTTCACAATTTTCTAGAGCAAGGTCGGATTTCTACCCTACGTAATTTCTGAGTCCAAGACAGATTGGACAACTAGGACAACACTCCGCAATTTTTAGATACAAGGCATTGTTGTGGGATGTGTCTAAGGAGGACACCTCTGCATAGTTTCTAAATTTATGGAATTCATATTGAGCTACACATTTATGGAGAGTAGTGTTGGCTACCTAACTGCTCAGCGCATTTCTGGAGAGCAGTGTTGGCTGGGCAGTTGAGGGACAACACTCTGCAGTTTCTGAAGATAGTGTGTTCCAGCTGGGGGAAGAACACTATAGGAAACCACTGCACAGTTTTGGATGCCAAGCGATGATCCAAATGGATCCAAGAAAGACTCTCTGTCTTCAAAACTTAAAGAAAATCATGCCAAAACCAAAGAAACATCGCATAAGGAAGCCTTTAAACCACTATTGGGAGGCAAAACCCCATGAAATCAGTGGAAAAAATAGAGTATCAAAGGCAGAATTAGTGATGTATAATGGCCATCAGATCTGGCCAATCAACGGTCCAGATCTGAGAGGTGGATTGCAATTGGTGGTGACCTTTGGCAAGCATCAGTAGGATCCACATAGGGGATGTGACAATGATCAGCGATTATCGGGGCAGAGCTCATGAAAGTTGCGACAGTGATTGGAAAAGTTAATTTGGACCATCGATCAAGCACACAGATCGACAGCCCATATTACATCACCGGATCGCTATCAGGGATTGCAAAAGCGCTTACAACAACCTAGGGGTTATTGCGATGAAAGATTGCAATATCTCAATCAGAGCAGCCTAACAGAACGGGGTTATGGTACATGCATACATATGATCCGATGGACTGGACCCGATGAATATTATAAGCCATATTACATGGATCTTGAGATCCGCCAAGCATCATTTTTAATGTATTTCATAGTTTCGTTTGTTAAACAAAATGTAAAGGGGAAAGCGTCGATGCGATACGCCAGACCTGAAATGGTACCTTAAGGCTATTCAATATAGTTTCAAGTCTGGGAGAAAGCCATTTATAATGCATTTTTTGTAGTTTTTAAATATTTATGAAACACAAAGGGACAGAGCCATTGCGATTTGCGACAATGACAATAGGCGGACCCGATGGGAGAATAGGGAGGATTTAAGGACTTTTGAAGTTTGATATATTGAGTTTTGCCAAATTTTCTTTGTGAAAATACATTTTCACTGTGAAAGCAGAGCGCGACTGTTTCAGGAGTTTTTAGAGGCCCGAGGCACTTTGGCGTTATAGAATGGGTGGCCACCTCCTCTCCATACGTTAAGCAATGATTGTATAGTGCTGGCAGAAAGATTCAAAGCGTGCAAAGGCTGGGGAAGACCGAGAGATGGGAACATGAGATGAACAGGTAGTGTTGGCTTTAAAGCCACATAAAGAGAGTGCAATAAAGGAGGCAGTATTGCAGGAAAATGCCAAGACAGAGTTAGCACAGAGATAGAGAGCACTGAGAGAGTTTGTGTACTCATAGAAAACTTGAGAGGTTCAAGTAAAGCTCTTATTATTGTATTTTGTTGTGTGTGAAGCTCAAATTGAGCTCACTGTTATAAAAAGAACTTTTCTTGAAGACATAATAGAGAGGCCACCACTAAAGGTTGGACCAGGAGATGTAGCCCGTGAGTATTGGGTGAACTCCTCATTAAATATACTATGTCATATTTTGTCTATAATTTTTTGTTTACTACTTCATTGTCTTTGCATTTCACAATCTTATCGATCTATTGGTTAAAATGACATAGACAAATCCATGGACATAAGTCTGTAATATCTTATTGTTGTCTTAGATCTCATTATCAGATCAAGTGGTATCAGAGCTTTAGGTTGCTAAGGTTAGACAATCTTGTGTTGGACTGTTTGTGAATGATAACTAGGTCAATGCTTAAATTAGGAGAAGGAGAACTGGTTGAAACTAAGCCAGAAATTGATAGAGTCTATCCTAGGAGGGAAATGGTAGAAGAAATTCCCTTGGAATCAGACTCTCAGTTCATGGACAGTTTCATGACCATGAGAGCCATGGTAGAAGAAATGTATAGAGAATTTAAGAATGGTCAAAGTGAAGATTCTTCAACTTCCAAACAAGACAAGGGAACAAAAGAATCTCTTCGAGATGACCATTCTGAAGGCAAAAGGAAAGGAAAAGAGGCTCCTCTATGCACACCTCCTGATAGCCCTGAAAATGCAAAGAAGAAAACATCTTTGATTAAATTAGATGTTAAGTTTGATTTACCAATATATGATGGAGAGTTAAATGCAGAGAAGCTAGATAACTGGATTAGACAGATTGATGTGTATTGCAGGGTGCAAGGCCTTGATTCAGATAAAAGTAAAATTCAACTGGCCAGCCTATGCCTTGGAGGAACTGCCTTGGTATGGTGGGAAGGCATGACATAAGATGAATTGAAGAACCATGGTAAAACTCTTTCTGTCTGGAGTGAATTTGTTTTTGCAATTAAAAAACAATTCTATCCACTAGCTTATATGTAGCAAGTTATGATGAGTTGGAAAACTCTTCACCAATTAAAAGGGCAAAGTGTACAAAGCTACATCAAGAATTTAGAAAAAGAGCGTTGATTCTAGGCATTTCTTTAGACTCACCTGAAACTTTGCTGAATTATATTGGTGGTCTACATAGTTATTTGAGGCACACCATTCTCATGTTTAACCCTACTAGCATAGATGAGGTATCTATTCAAACTACCCATCTAGAGGCTAGAGGCAAGAATGTGAGCCCATAGATTGGGGGATCATCAAAACCCACTGCAAGCAAGAAAAAGGAAAAGAGGAAGCAGAAATGGAAAGAGAGGAAGGCAAATGCTATACAAAAGGCCAAACCTTCATGCACTCACTACAAGAAGGAGGGACATGATGATGAACATTGCTATTCTTTGCATTCGGAGCTGAAACCCAAGAAGTTCGATGGCAAGAAGAAGAAGGTTGTTGTTGTTGTTCAAAAAGATTTGGGGTCAGACTTAGGTGGTGAAACAACCATCATACGCACAAGTATACAAGGTAAAAATTCTGAAGCATCTACTAGTAATTCTTCCCAAAATATTGATAGTGAAGAAAATGAGAGAAGAAGACATGAGCTTTTTCATATTAGAGTTATTTCCAAGCATCAAAAGATTGATACTTTGTTTGATAGTGGCTCACAAGTAATCTTAATTTCCAAAGCAATTGTAAAGAAGATGGGATTACTAACCACACCTCACAAGAAGCCATATCCATTAGGTTGGTTATGTGATAAAGCAAAGATACAAGTGACTAGACAATGTAAACTTAGGTTTGCCATTGGTTCAACATTTGTAGATGAGGTTGAGTTGGATGTAATTCCCTTGGATATATGTGGAATTGTTTTAGGAAGTCCTTACTTGTATGATAGAAAAGCCATTTTATATAGAGATGAAAATAAGTATCAAATTGTTAAAGATGGAATAGAATATATTGTAAGAGCTCACAAACTCAAAAATAATTATACTCTCATAAACTCAGGGCAGATGAAAAGGATTGTAAATTCATGCAAACAATTTTTATTGATGGTTGTAAAGGAAAAGAAACCTGAAAAAACCAATGTATTTGAGGGTTGTGATGCTAAACAAAAGGCTGATTTAGAAAGAGTTGTTTTAGAATATGATGTCTTATTTCAAGAACCTAAAGGTCTACCACCAAAAATGGAAATTATACATGATATTAATTTGTAGCAAGATTATCCATTGCTTAACATCAGAATGTGTAGGTTATCCACTTTAGAGAATGTAGAAATCAAGAAGCAGGTATAGGAGTTGATCGAGAAAGGATTCATAAGACCAAGCACATCGCCATGTGTATCCCCAATAGTGTTGGTGAGAAAGAAGGATGGTTCATGGATGATGTGCATTGATTACTGAACACTGAATAAAATAACAATTAAGAATCGCTATCCCCTTCCTCGCATTGATGATCTATTGGATCAGCTAAAAGAAGCTGTTTACTTTTCCAAGTTGGACCTATGTAGTGGTTACCATTAGGTCAGAGTATCAGAGCAAGATGCATGGAAGACTGCTTTCAAAACAAAGCAAGGGCTATATGAATGGCTAGTTATGCCTTTCGGCTTAACTAATGCTCCTTATGAGAGTAATGAATGATGTACTCAAGCCTTTTATTGATGATTTTGTAATTGTATATCTAGATGACATTCTTGTATTCAGTAAAACATGGGAAGAACATTTGAAGCACGTAAAGAAAACTCTCAATGTTTTGAAAAAATAAAATCTTTATGTTAAATTATCAAAGTGTGAATTTGGTAAAACATCTTTGAATTATTTGGGTCATATTGTAGGGGGTGGTGAACTGAAGATAGATCCCTCTAAGGTTGCAGTCATTGTAAACTGGCCTAAGCCCAAGTCTACTACAGAAGTTAGAAGCTTCCTAGGGGCAGCACAATATTGGAGAAAGTTTATTGCTAACTTTTCCTTGATTGCAGCTCCCTTACATGCTTTGATAGGATTGAACAAGGTGTTTCAGTGGGGAGGCAAAACAACAGAAAGCCTTCGACACCTTGAAAGAAAAAATTAGTACAACACCAGTACTAGCATTTCCAAATCTTCAACAACCATTTGAGATCAAAATAGATGCCAGTCATTATGCCATGGGAGCAGTGTTGATTCAACATGGTAAACCTATATGCTATCATTCTGAGAATTTTAATTCTACAGTAGTTAATTATCCTACATATGATAAAGAATTGTATGCATTAGTTTAGAGTGTGAAGAAGTGGAAACATGACTTAATGGGAAAAGAAACAATAATACATACTGATCATCAGCCACTTCAGTACTTGCACTCACAAACTAAACTGCAACAGTCAAGACACTATAGGTGGATGGGTTTCCTACAGCAGTTTCATTTAGTCATCAGATAGAAAAAGGGCATACACAATAATGTCGTAGATATGTTGTCCAGAACAATCATAAATGCATCTACTATACTTAAGCATAACTCAGTAATGCATGAAATCTACATTGAACAATATGCTCAAGATATAGACTTTAAAGATGTATATGCAACTTTAAGTAATGGAAAAAAGGTAGAAGAATTAGATTACTATGTTAAGAACCGACTCTTGTATCATTTGGCAAAGTTATGCATTCCACAAACAAAGAGAATTAACATAATTAGGGAGGCACATACTTCCCTGATATCAGGTCATTTTGGTGTGAGTAAAATAGTTGCACAGCTACAAAGATACTGCTATTGGCCAAAAATGCATGAAATAGTTTCTAGATATGTAAGAGGGTGTACCATGTGTGCTAAAAGCAAGCCCAGCAATAGAAAACTAGGCTTGTACACTCCACTACCAGTTCCTTCCCGTCCTTGGGAAAGTGTTTCCATGGACTTTGTTGGGGGATTGCCAAAATCTAGAAAGGGACATGACTATTTATATGTTATTGTGGACAGGTTCAGAAAAATGTGTATTTTAATACCTTGTAATAAGTAGATTACAGCTGAACAAACAACGAAATTGTTCTTTCAGCATGTTTGGGTGCATTTTGGGTTACCCACTTCCATAGTATCTGATTGAGACTCCCGATTTGTTGGGAATTTTTGGTCAAGTCTATGGGAATTAATGGACACCAGACTGAAGAAAAGCATAGCCTTTCATCCACAGATAGATGGCCAAATAGAGGCAGTCAACAGGACAATGATCCAGTTGCTCAGGGGTTATTGCAACAAGCATCCCAAGCTTTGGGATGAACACTTATGTTATGTGAAACATGCTTACAACTATGCTAAACATTCTTCTACATAGAGATTTCCTTTTGAGACCTATTTTGGTTTCATACCAAGGTCTCCCTTCAATTTTGTCTTTGAAAAGGACATAGTAGTTGCTGGACACAATGATGTGGAAAAAGCAACCAGATTCATTGAACAGATCCAAGAAATTCACTAGGCAATATAGGAACAACTTGAAAAGAGCCAAGCTAAATACAAGGCAAGGCATGATAAACATCGGGTGGAGCACAACTTCCAAGTTGGAGATCAAGTCTGGTTGTATATTAGCAAGGACAGAATGCAAGGTGAAGGAAAGAAGCTGAAGCTAATAAGGTATGGGCCTTTTAAGGTACTTGAGAAAATTGGTGAGAATTCTTTCTACCTTGATCTACTAGCATACATGCACATCTATTCAGTAGTAAATGCAGAAAATTTAAGACTATTTGAACCGTCATTAATTGAACATCCTGAAGAGCAAAGTTAATTGCCTTCCATTGATGATCTGTTACTTGAATACCTCAATGAGTTTTAGGAAGATACAGTTCTGGACAGGAAGGTGAGGACAATGCGCATAGGGGATGTGGAGTACCTTAGAATTGGACTCAAAGGTTCAAAACCCAGTAGTGCAAAATGGATAGAGATTGGGCAAGTGAGGGAGTTGTATCCTCACTTAAACAATGCTTGAAAACCAACTTTTAGTGGTCCAAAAGCCTTTTTAGTGGTCCAAAAGCCTTTTTAGTGGGAAGGCATGATCCAAATGGATCTAAGAAACACTCTCTGTCTTCAAAACTTAAAGAAAATCATGCCAAAACCAAGGAAAAATCGCATAAGGAAGCCTTTCAAACCACTATCGGGAGGCAAAAACCCATGAAATCAATGGAAAAAACAGAGTATCGAAGGCAGAACCAGTGATGCATAGTGGCCGTTAGATCTGGCCGATCAACGGTCCCGATTTGAGTGGCGAATCACAATCAGTGGTGACCTTCGGCAGGGATCGGCAGGATCCACATAGGGGATATGACAATGATCAGTGGTTATCGATGTAGAGCTCATGAAAGTTGCGACGACGATTGGCATGGTTCATCTGGACTGTCGATCAAGTGTGCAGATCGACGACCCATATTACATCATTGGATAGCTATCAGGGATTGTAGAAGCACTTACAATGTCCCAGGGGTTATTGCGATGAGCGATTGTGATATCGCAGTCAGAGCAGCCTAACGGAGCAGGGTTATGGTACATGCATACATGCGATCCGATGGACCGGAACCGATGAATATTATAAGCCATATTACATGGATCTTGAGATCCGCCAAGCATCATTTTTAATGTATTTCACAGTTTTGTTTGTTAAACGAAATGCGAAGGGGAAATCGCCGATGCAATATGCCAGACCTAAAATGGTACCTTAAGGCTATTCGATATAGTTTCAAGTCCGAGAGAAAGCCATTTATAATGCATTTTTCACAGTTTATAAATATTTGTGAAACACAAAGCGATAGAGCCACTGCGATTTACGACAGCGACAATAGGCAGACCCGATGGGAGAATAGGGGGGATTTAAGGACTTTTGAAGTCTGATATATTGAGTTTTGGCGGATTTTCTCTATGAAAATACATTTTCACTATGAAAGTAGAGCACGGCTGTTTCAGGAGTTTTAGAGGGCTGAGGAACTCTGGCGTTACAAAATGGGTGGCCACCTCCTCTCCATGCATTAAGCAATGATTGTATAACATTGGAAGAGGGATTCAAAGTGTGCAGAGGCCGGGGAAGACTGAGAGATGGGAACATGAAATGAACAAGCAATGCTAGCTTTAAAGCCACAGACAGAGAGCAAAACAAAGGAGGCAATATTGCAAGCAAATGCCAAGACAGAGAGCACTGAGGGAGTCTGTGTACTCATAGAAAACTTGAGAGGTTCAAGTAAAGCTCTTATTATTGTATTCTATTGTGTGTGAGGCTCAAATTGAGCTCACTATTGTAAAAAGAACTCTGCTTGAAGACATAATAGAGAGGCCACCACTGAAGGCTAGACCAAGAGATGTAGCCCAGGAGTATTGGGTGAACTCCTCATTAAATTTGTTGTGTCATGTGTTGTCTATTATGTTTTGTTTACTGCTTCATTTTCTGTGCATTTTGTAATCTTATTGATCCATTTCTTAAAATGACATGGACAAATCCATGAACATAAGTTTGTAATACCTTATTGTTGTCTTAGATCTCATTATCAGATCGAGCGAGGCTGGGGTCTCTACGCGTTGTGTAGTTTCAGTAGGAAAGGAAAAAAACTTTAGGGTTGTAAAAGCAAAGTGCATAGTTCTGGGAAGATAGATGAGGCTAGGTTGCTCAAGAAATTTGCTAAGTGTGAGATCAGGGAACAAAAGTACACAGTCACTAGACTTGAATATGATCACACATGAACACTTAGTGATACAATGTAAACCATCCAGAACTTATTAAACATACTCTACTTGATGAAACAACCTTCGTGTCAAGAGTGCCTGAAGTGAGTGTGAAACATGTCTATATAATGAAAACAACTCACACACACAAGGCTTCCCTTGAAGTAAAACAACATTCTCTTTGCGTGAAAAACAACAATCCCTAAAATATGACACATGCTGCATAAACATGAGAATATGAACAACTCTTAAGATCAAGGAGGGGAGCTTGAGATCATCATCTTACCAACAAGTGATGAAGGAATGATCGGTCGTAGGATCCAAGGTAGGCTCTGAAAGTTGCATGCGAGGGAAAATTTTGGAGGGTGGTTGTAGTCACTACAACAGTACCTTAGAGCTTTCATGTGTCAATGACAAGTTCTTCACATTCAATGATAGGTTTACATCATTGACCTTCGATTGGATGGGTTTTCGACTTCAGCTTCACTATTCACACTCATGAGTTGTGTTGATTGTACCATGAAAGCCATTTTCATTATTGGTGGTTTCTCTTATTTCTGTTAATGGTTTACATCATTTATTAGTAATCAAGTCATTTTATATCATGTTTGACTTCGACACATCTATTCACATGTTAGAATTCATACATTGATCGGGTCCCGATGGAGCGCAAGACCCTGGATTTTGTCTGATAAAATCCAGGTTGCATGGAGTTGTGAGTTATTCATGATTGTAGACATGTTTTCCTCTATACTGATGTTTGCAACCATACCATGGGTCCATACATATGATCCTCTTTATTCGGATGGTTGCGACCATGTTGTGGATCCCTACACATGATCCCTTCTATTCGGATGGTTGCGTTCATACCATGCATTCACATATCATTAGATGCCTATTCATGTATCACTAAGCATGTTTATCGGAGATGTCAGATATGTATATGTATATGCTTGATTTTTAGGTCTCTTGATGGTGTTGTTTTAGTCCTTGCCTTGGCTTGTAAATCATCTCAACCATCACTCCATGTTCTTCCTTCATGCTTTAGGGGCATCTGTTACATAGTATTTTTTCACACGTCCTGTTCACTTACTGTTTCATATTCCAAAGTGCCAAAATGTTGACAATTGTGAAGTATATCCATCATGATACATAGATAAAAAAAAGTCCCTGAAAACCAATGGAAAACTTCCCTGAGTCAATTCTAAAGAAAGTTAGCTAAAACCATAATTTTTAGGGTCAACTCGCTTTGCTCCACTGCCTTCCTGTGTTGATGGCAGGTTGCATTGCTTTACCCTACTGCTACTAGCATGGGTTCGGATATGAAAACCTACACTGAAACTCTTCTGACAGGTTTTCCCAAAATGGTGGAGAAGCTTCATATGCTAGAAACTTTGAGAAAAATGAGCTGGATATTGGTTGTTGTAGATATGGTCAACCTCTCCCATTTGGAGCTCTTGATCTTATCATTATGGGACCTCCCCTTGAGATGTGGACCTTCCTCCCTATTTTGTGGATCCCTAACTCCCTCACCCTTCCTATAAATCAACTCCTTTCCATCCCAAATGGTTGGTCATTGATTGCCTACATTCATATACTGAGATTATGCCCAAATTATGCCCATTCTAACTTGGAGAAGGAGTGCTTGAAGAGTGTTTTCTTGGACTTGGACATCCACCAAAAGGAGGTCTCCAACATCAAAGCATAGGTTGTATGCTTCCATTTTTAGCTTGTTAATATATACATCTGACGTTCACTTTCCATAATTGTGTAAATGTTTATTCTTTTAGCTTAATAATCCTTGATCTATTAAGTAGTTTATGTTTGATATATGCCATATATGCTCTTGTACCTTGTATTCCTCTTTGATATTTCTTGCAGGTACTCAGACGTGAAGAACAAGAAAATGAGCAAGCCTCGAAGTGAATGAATCAAAGGCATCTCCAAAGGGTTGAGTGATTAGTATTAGAGCAAGGTAGGTCACCCTCTCTCTGCATTTGTTAAACATAAGCTAGGAAAGTGTATGTTAGTTTGTTTCGTTTGTTGCTAGACCCACTCATTGGGCTAGAGAGATTTCCTTTGTCTGCAGAGGAGATTTGCCTTCACAACAAGAAACTTTGTAATCTTTCAATGAAATGTATTCTTGTCGAAGATTAATGAAAGTATTTGGCGATTCTAAACCATATAAGTGTACAGTATGTATTCATTCTTGTGTTTGTTCCATATGTTCTCATTATTCTTCTCAAATTACATGTAATAGTAATTGTTGGATATGTTTTCATGGATTTATGGATTCATCTAGGTCTAATGCTTATTAAAGATGCATATAACTGATATGAACTGTTATCCTTAAAATGCTCTCTATGTATCTTAGCACTTCATTTAAACGTCCTTCTCATACATTTCACACTGAAATTCAATGCATTGGATTCTTAAGTTTAAGCCTCCTGCATTAGTTTTATTTCTTCCTTTATTCTTCTATTTGATATATTACTAATGAGCTATAAAATTGAATGTCGATATGATGTTGGCCGCTTGAGCAAAATATTAATGCTTCTGTGAGTAATATTTTGCATCTGAATTTGTATTTATCCTCTTAAGGAACGTTTTGAATCAATTCCATCTCAAATATGCTAAATATTGAATGTAATAGAAAATATCAACAAATCCTTAAGGCACTCATTAATATGTCGTAGGCTTTCCTCTCTCTTCAACTCAGGGGTTGTCTCTAGGAGCTAAAACACTATGTATTGTACTTTTATTGTTCTTTCTCTATAGAGCATATATTGTTCTCGTTGATGCCATTTATTTATGTTAGATCATCGTATTGGGCATGCATAGAGGAGAGATACATGTGTGCATTTGAATATCCATGTATCATTATTGTCACATCTTTTGGTGCATTGGTGATGGAGAGACCCATGGTATCTAGAATTTGTTCTAAAAGTTGTCAAATTCAACTACATATGGGCTATTCAATGTTAAATTGTTTCTTTGCATGTCATTGACATAACCCTTGTTGCATTGGGAAACTTGGTTAAATGATTTAAGTTCAGCCCATAAAGTCATTGGTTGGTGATAGTCTTGCTTACAAAAGGTTATATATCAAACGTATATATTTACTACAAACATATTTGTTTATGGGTCATCATGTATTCATTAGTCAATTGGATGAGTATCACTTGATATAGGCATGCATTTAAAAGACTCAATAAATTTTTTCATAGTAAATGTGAGTACAATGATATAACAAGCATATACTTTTTACTACATCATTTATCGAAATTGGTATTTGTAGCAACTTGGAGATATTTGTAGCCCCATTACATGTTCAGAGGGATCTTATTGACTCAAGTATTTGATTTCAGAATGGTGTCTTTTATATGGCATCTTGGTGTAGCCCTTTTCCACTAATGCCAAAGGGGGACAATAACACAACCACTCGCAAAAAATGGAGAAGTAATCAATCAACCTACAAAGAAGAAGATCCGTTGGGTGTTTGTGGATGTGTGTTGACATCAACTCCGAAGGCGGATAATGTTGGCAACATGATGGTTGTCACATTGGCATTGATGTCAAAAGTCACTATGCTTGTGCATGATGATCAGATGGTTGCATAGGATTTTGTGCAAGAGCTTGTAATGATGATTTGATGCTTCATAGAAGTTTCAGGAGGTTGCAAAGGTGCATGGAACAATAGTCTTGTGATGATGTCTTAATGGTTGTTGAGGAGTTGCAGGAGGTTGGTGGGCTCTAGAGATGTCTAGTGAGGCTATGTATAATTCTAGAAACGTTTTGGGCAAAGGATCTAATATTTTCTTCAAGTTTGAAAATATTTCTTGCGAGACAATTATGCACAATGTGACATTAATATATCTTCTTTGGGTTTCCGATACTGCTCCCATGATAATATTCATTTGGATCTAAGCTTTTCCCTTTGGCAATTCCTGTAGGTGAAGAAAATTAAAAAACCAAGGGAAAAAACATTCAATTGCCTAAGGCAATGATGCGATTGAAGGATGTTTAAAGTTTATATGATCTGATGAACATTTTCATCAAGCAACTCCATCAATTTTCCTATGGTAATCACAAGGAAAAGAAACTATAAATGTGTTGTAGTGTTTTCTTCTCAATGATGTACAAAAAGAACCCACTTAAGATTATGGATGAAAAACAATCTCAACAATAGAAATGACTGCTAAACGTTGTAGATCTGTAGCAGTTGAAAGAAACAAAACCTGCAAAAATTCTGATCTATGCTATGATCATAGTTAAACAATGAAAGAAAGAGTAATAACCCCAAACATTCAATGGAAACCAGATATGTAAAGAATAATTTAATAATAACACCTGCAAATAGAACAAATAAATGTTACCAATCCCTCTCTATGGGATGGGTTCTTGGCTATCCTCAAACGTCTTCATCTTGTGTAGAGTCTCTCTCCTCTATAATGTGAAAACCCAACAAAGATATGGTGTGAGACAATGAAAATAATCAGAGTTACAACAATGAGTGCAACAATGAAAATAATCAAAAGTGAATAATGAATGGAAAACCCTTCTATTTATAACAAAATATTGAGTTATCCTCGAATAATGAACAATAATAAAATATTGTTGATCCCATTCTTAGAATAACCACTTGGAATATTTTGTTATATTCTTTTAGGAGGGAAAAAGTATTTAAACTTTTATTTAGAAATAATAAATAAATAAATGATTTATTTATCATCTCAAAGAATTAGTTAAGGAATAATAAACAAATAAGGATTTATTTAATTATTCCTAAGGGATCTAGTCAAATTTAACAAAGAATAACAATTAATTAGTGATTATTCTTAGAGAAAAATAAGATAAATAATTATTTATCTTTTTATTTTCATGATTGGGTCAAATTTGACAAGGAATAATAATAAAACAATGGTTTAATTAATTATTACTAGAATAAAATCAAAGAAATAGTGATTTATTTAATTATTCTTCATGGGTTTAACTATAAATTACTTAACAAAGGTGGTTTATTATGTAATTCCTCACAGTGAAAGTAATTTTACTATGGTAAAATTCACTTTACATGGTGTACTTCGATCCATCTAGTAAATTAGGCTAGATGATCGATTTTTTGGTGATAACAGATTGCCCCCCAATGTATGAGTGTTAGGAGAAAAACGTATGACCAAAGTACATTGTAAAGACACAATCAATTAGACAACACAAGAGAGTCAAGGAGAGAGAGAGAGAGAGATCAGTGAAGCTGAATTGAAAGAGGATAGGGATAGAGGGGGAGAGACTAATGCAAGTTTCCTTTTATGTTGTGGTACCAGACCTTAATGAGGTGGGGGAGGCATGTCCATACCTGCCGATATAACTTAGTACAAAAATAATGGTTCACCCAGACATATAAAATTGAGCAATGAAGTACATGCTGAATGGTACATGACATGTTGGCATAACAGAGCTAGAAAATAATACAATGTGTCCCATATACATAATGCACCTGGTAAAAACATGAGCCGGGACTAAATACAATAATATCTGAGTACATGAGATTTAAAGCCCCTTCCCTCAATAAATGGGTGGGAGGGAGGGTAGAAAAACTGGAGAAGCCCTGCTGAATAGGGAAGGGCTATGCAAAACTGAACGGATCATCTGAAGGAGATGTGCATGCTATGGACACTGCGATTAGTAGGAACCGAGCCCATCAACTATGTGGAACTGCATCTGAATCTGTAGCATAATAGGTATGCATCCGGGCATGTGGGGGGCTACCTGAAGGGCCACCCCCTCATGAGGTTTGAAACATCGCACACACACCCAGGAATCACTGGTACAATGTGATGCATCACTGGACCATCAATTGTATGGATCACGAGCATGAAATGACCAAGTCAAAGGGAAATAATGAGACCCTCTACTCAATCCAAGGCATCGAACAAGACTAGAAGCTAGAACCAAGATACACCGTCCTCTAGGCCATTCTTCTAGAATAAATGAGTTGATGTTGACAGAATAGGGCCTGCGATAGATGAGGCAATGAGGATCCTCAACTAAAGCACGAGGGAAAATAGTAATGTGACTGATGGACTGACACCAGGGATAATGGGAAAAAGTGGGACTAAGGAACAAACTTATGACTACCCTTGTCAGAGCATAAAGTGCATGGTTGACCTGGCAGCACCTAACTCAACTCAGTAGGGGATGGGGACAGTATGACTGGAGGCTAAAATGGGCAACATAGGATGAACGGTATAAAAATATGGATGGAATATTCTAACATGATATTATGGGACATGAAATAGACTCCAAGAATGCAAGGGTTACTCATTGTGTATGCTTTGAACAAGGGTCACTCGATGATGTTGCCACACAGACGAGGCCTGGTGGGGACCATGAAAACATGAGTAAATGATGGTTACTCATGACAAAAATCATAATATGGTATGACAAGTATTAAGAGGAGGTGGAACTCAAAGTAAAAGCATCACTTTATGACTAAATTCAATTTTGAGAGATGACAAAGCAACGTTCCTGTAAAAATGGTTTCTAGATGAAGTGTCAAATAATCGAAAACTAAGGAAGACCCATTTTAGAGCTCGGTGAGAGCTTTCCAATGGTGCTGACGGTTCATCAAACTAAGCTACAATGTAGTCACAATGTGCGATAGAAAAAACTATGGGTTTTCCTATAAAAGGGTGTTTTCCCTCCAGTTTGAAAGGAGGAGAAGGCCCTAAATATTATGGAGATTGTAGCAGACAAACCTACCATCAAAATCAAGATCTACAACTTTCAGGCAAGTGGCCTTAATTGTATACATATTTCCTTAATGCTTCTTGGAACAATGGTTCCTGGTGAAGAATTAAAGGAAACTGAAAATGAGAATGAACTACTAGAGGACGTCTAGAATCATCCTTGCCCACTAAGTAAAACATGGGGGCTAGGTGGACATAGAATGGAATATTTGAAGATATGGTATCAAACATCTATGATATGCGATGCGTATATGGCTCGCCGAAGAGGCCGGTAGGACAAACTATTTAAGGAATGCGAGGATAATTGACCATACCTAGATCTAGTGGGATCTAGGCCGAGACTTTGTTGAGAAGATGGCCACGGGAAAATCATCGTGCCCCCAAGGTGGGATACTAATCTGGTATGCAAAGGTGGGAATGATTCCCTCTAGTAGGAGGAGTTTGTGGAGCGCCATTGTGTTCTGAGTGCTCGAAAAAGGGATTCAATTATCTTGGCCTAGCTTGGCACGAGGTCCTCCAAAGGAGATGTAGGGGCCTATGTGCCCCCCAATATGCTATAGGTGTACTAGATGTATTTAGAGTTATGGGCTCCAAACACTTATATGATACATAATATGATTATGCATTTTATATGATGATGATGGATCGCCACTTGTTTTGTTTATGGTTGTCTTCTGTGGTATACATGTGATAAATGCCAATCTAGAATGTTGTTTGCAATGGTATCTACATAGTGATTTTGGGCTCTAGGCACATGACTAAAAGCAATGGATTCAAATTCATGTACCAATAGCTTCACTCGTAGATATTTTCTAAATAGGACTTGGTTATGCACATGATATACGCCATTCAATTGCATGACAAGTAGCAAGGAATCTAAATGAACATGAAGAGGAAGGATGCGATGAGAAAGGGCATTGACTAACAAACCTATCACTACATCATATTTGGCCTAATTTTTGGTGGCAGATCCAATGCACACACCGTTTGAAATTACTAACGTATGTAAGGGGGTAAAAATGGCCCAGGCTGCTGAGGGTAGATTCCGGGAGAAGCGACTTTCACCGTCGACATGACAAATATACGGGATGGATGATGGATCCATCTGAAAGGTGCAAAAGACAACTGATGAAATGATGAAATCTGCCTAACTAGATGGCAGAAATAAAGACATGAAAATCAAAGGTATGTGCTATGAGAAATATTTATTGAGGTAGAGTGCATTGGGAGAATTAGGAAGGAAATGGCCTTCAAAATCCTTTGAAGAAATTCCCCCTTACTTAAGTGTAGGGGTAATCAGGGGTAGACATAGCTTCCATAGTGTCCTCATAAGGTTGGGAGATGGGAAAACAAGAGGAAGACTAACTACATGATGTGGAAAAATTACCCGGTGCATTAACCTGAGGAATAAGGTTCACATATGCATCGTCTTGAATGGTAGATGACAGATTGGTAGATAGAGGGTCTATTGATTTTGAGACCTCAGATTCTGTTAGAAAAGGTTTGATAGAAATGCGTGCAGCAACCTCAAGAAGGTTTTCTAGTGAGGAACTCAAGGATTATAATAGGTAAAGAATGGGGCCTATGGTGTCCATCATCTCGACATCGGGGGGAGGTATCACAATAGAAGGGCTAGAGTTTCCTTGTTCTAGTTGACTAGTGGTATGATAATCCATAGGTAGAGGAGAAAAGGTACGAGTGGCCTTGTAGTCACAAATCACCCTAAGGAAATCACGAAACTCATTGAGACGAGGGGAACAATGGGAATAATGAAGATCACAAAGGGCACAAGGGTGGCTTGTGCAAAGCATTTTGAGTTTCTTAGGTGGGACCAGAATGTTAACATGGAATTCTGAAATATTCGACTCAACAAACACTTCACGAACTAAAGGTTTCAGTTGAGGAATCTCAGGACAATTGTTGGTGGTGTGCCCAACGACTTCACACAAAGTGCATGATTGTGTCAGATTTGGTGTCTTATGGGCTGGAGGAGCTTGGGGAGCATTTTCCTTCGAATCTTTCCTTTTGGCTTTGTCCCCTTGGCCAGATGCTCTCACAAAAGGAATTGTTTCCTGTTGAGGTTGTGATGAAACTAAAGTAGCGACAAGGATCATGGGGACGAGTTGAATTGGGGTCAAAGCGTGATATGTTCTTGGTTGACCAGGCAGAGTGTTTGCAGGGGGATTAATGTACCATACTGGGATCCCAAGAGTCATGTTAGGAAGGACGAGTCAAGCCATGAGAGGTACATAAAAAATTCCTAGAGGGGGGAATAAGAAAGGTATTTGGTCGAAAGGATAATGTCCCTGCGAAATAGCTCCTAAATGGTTAAGACCTAGAGGAATAATTCCTAGAGGGAACATAGGATAGGCACCCAAAAATGGAGGAGGTCCTAGGCTAGTGGGTCTAGAGGGTTCAACTAGAAGAGCAACAATAGGATGCTGAGGATCTGGTTGTTGATAAGGTGTACCAGACTGCTTTAGGGCAGCCTGTGACACTTCTAACATGCAAACACTCATGGAAGTAGGTTCAGAAATAGGAGGGCGAGGACCAGGGAAGGCGCCCAACAATGAGGAATCCTTATAGACTCCGGGCGGGACACTGGTGCAAGGAGTTGAAGACTAGTTGACAAACATCAACGAGATGATGGACTTGGGGGAGGTCATGGATGCCAGCTCATAGTAAGTCAACTAATCAATGGTAATGATCTTCCCTTCATGGGGGAAGAAAATCTTGTGGAACACCGCAGACGCGACTGTTGACATAGCATATGTGTAACTGCGACCTAAGAGGATGTTATAATCCAAAGGGGCATCAATGACTTCGATATTGACATGGATAGCCTTACCCGCAAGGGTCATTGGACAATTGTGGTATATGCCAAGGGGATGGGAGGAGTTTCCATCCCAAGAATGTAAGGTGATGGTGGAGGGGGCCAACTCAGGTGACTTGAGTTGTTTCCAAACAACATCGTGCATTACACAGGTGGATGTGCCTCTGTCTATAATGCATCTGGAGATGATGGCATTATGGACTCTAACTAGTATCTGGAAAGCAACAGATGAAGGCAATGGGGGATGCTTTGATGTATCAACTAGGAAGACAATGAAATGATCAGCATAAGGATCCACTACACCCAAGGCAGTTATGACTAGAGGACTTCTAGTGTCGACATGGTGGCGGGTGATTGCGCCAAGTTGTCTACTATACTATATTTATATGCATCTCTATTAGAAGGCGCATTACGACGTACTGGTCCTTTTGGGATCTTGGAAATGACCTAAAATTTAGGTTGACGGATCTGTAAAGGACCATTTGGTGCATAAGAGGCACAACGGACACTATGGTTTTGGACTCGACAGTTGACAAAGTGGAAGGCTTGTCATATTAACACGATCGAGTTTGTAGGTTGATATTGGAGGGGTTAACCTCATCATAGTTCATCATCAAGACCTGGTAGTCACTAGGACTAGAAGGTTTAGGGAGGTGGGTTTCTTGACCTAGATGGGGTTGAGAAACAACAAACCCTTACTGAGGGAAAGGATTTATGAGCACGACAGATTGAGGTGGCGCAGGATTCTGAGGCGATTGCTGACCTCTAAAAGCTGCTTGAGATTCCCACATTTGGTGCATCTGGGGTAAGAGGGGACTCATGTGTATAGTGGCCATGTACACCACAACATGCACAAGGATTTTTCGTATGAATAGCCTTTTTATTCTTGGGCTGGCTGCCCTATTGCTAGTTGTTGGTGTTATGCTGGTTCCCCTGTGGTTCACTAGGCGGGTTACCTTGGTTACCCTTATTACCCTTCCCCTTATTCTTTTTCTTTGAATTTTGGGGATTGGTATCACTCTACTACACAAACACCTAGCCCTGAGGGGGTGGTGGACTCTAGGGCTAAGGATGCATGGGACGTTGTGGTGCTAATGTTTGAGGGGTTGGAGCACTAGGTTGTGCATAGGAAGGAGCAACATTTTGGTAGATAGGTTGGGGCCCTTGAAACATGTTTCTAGGAGGAGGGGGATGAATGTTGGAGGAACTGGTGCCCCCTTGCGGATAGCCATAACTCTACTGAGAATATAGCGAAGAGTGTGGAGGGGATCCAATGATATCGCCAGTGGCGTGAGATGTCCCCGGTGCTTTGGCACTTGCAAGATGAGGGAGGTCTAGAATGATGGTATAGACATAACCGGATTGAGCATAATTTATATCGTATCTCAAAGAGGTCTAGAGAGCTTCTTCCTTGGTCTGAGGAAAATGGGACACGACATATTTTCCGATGGGGGATAAAAGGCTCTTAAGAAAATAATCTAGATAGACACAGTCTTCAAAAGGCAACACATGACATGTGCTCCTCCTTCGATGCCACTCTTGAACATGGTCAGAAATTTGAGTGGTAGAGGACTGACTGAATGTGGTCAATAGCTCCGTACCAATGTCATACCAGAGAGGTAACTAGGAATATGATAGGAATGCTTTAGCAAGCATCACGAAAACGAAATGAGAGGCGGAGGGTTGGTCTACATACCATATTTCAGCGTCTCTAGTGGGCGTGCGTTGGAAGAGCCAAAGACAAATGGAGTCATCGGTTATGGAGTTGGACGAACACCACATGTGGAAGGATCAAACATGGTTGGTAGGATCCTCTCCAGCAATACCCTCGAACTTTGGGATGTCTGAGGGAAGCTTAGTCGGCATAGAGGGCCAACTAGCATCATGGTGTATGGGGTCGTTTATCAACTGGTTAAGATCTGGTAGACTTAACCCAACCATAAAGGGGAGCATGGGGGTTGTCAAAATGGTTCCTAAGACTATTCCGCCTGATTGGACCACCGTTATAGTACTAAATCCACCACGATTTTGGGTTCCTGCACCAGCTACAGGTCTAGACATGGTGACGATATGTGGTGAAGGAAGCTCGGAATCATATGAGGAATCAAAAGGACTAGGAGAAGAGTCGGTATGGGGACTCGGAGGGCTATGAACTTGAACCCGACGGGGATGGGTAATACACCCAAGTGAAAACTTGGGGTGAAGGCCTAATAGTCTCTGTGACACACCTTGGTGGCACAATGATGGAAGGACACATAGAACATGGAAATGGTGAAGGGAGATCAACAATATATCTTTTGTCTCTAATGAGGGGAGATAAATTTATTATGTTAAGTCTTGGCTTCACGGTGTAAACCAAACACCCTTCGCTTAAGGTGTGCTTGTGTGTGCAAGTGTATTAATTGATTAAGCCCAGAGCATGTTTGCAAAAAATAAAAAAGCTTGTTGCAAATAAAATGAAATAAATAATAGAATATAAACAGAAAAATGATTAACTAAAGCCCACCCAAACTGGGTTTGCAAACATTGAACTGCTTGGTGGCTAAACCATTGGAAAATACATTGAAATGGTCAAGAGATCTGAATGTCGGTGTGACTGGGATCAAGTGACTCTAAGTTGTTGGAAAGTGGTGTAGAAACAACAAAAAACTAGAGGGGAAGATTGTTGCAAAAAGATAGGGGGATGGGTGAAACACCTAGGGAAACCAATGGGACCTTAAGGGAATGACCAAACAAGCTTAAATGTGAAACTATGGATGGTAGCAACCTATCTTATCAGATCTGAAACAAAAGGTTACAGATCTAGAAAATGTGGCTGAAGGTGCTGCAGAAACTCAGACTTCTCACTCAGCTAAACTCCTCCTAGAAAGGTGGAAGTGTACTAGAAGCCCTAGGGGAGACTAAATTTGACTTCGACGAGTAAATTAGAATGGATCAAGGCCTAAGTGGGATGAGACAGAGGTCAGACACTTAGCAGGCAGCTCTCAGTAAAACCCAGAAACAAATCTGAGAAAAACCCTAAAACCCAAAAAGTATAGGTTTTGACTTTTTTTTTAATGAAATCGCACTTTTTGGGCTGAAAGCTGCATTTTGAAACCCATATCACACCTTTTGGGCTAAAAATTGCAATTTTTGTTTCGAGACTTCTGGTTTGCAAATTTCGGAAAAAATGTTTCCTTTGTCATGACTCATTCCTATGACCCGCAGAAACGACCAGAAAGCTTGCGGAAGTCGGAAATTTATCAGATATAGGGTTAAAACACCAAGAAACATGAAGAGAATTGAAAAATAAGAAACCCTAAGCTAAAAACCAAAAGTCACCCAGGTTTCTGGATCGAAAGTATAAAACCCAGTGGATTCGACAATTTGTTGTAGTTTTTTCTTCTCAATGATGTAAGAAAAGAACCCACTTAATATTGTGGATGGAAAACAATCTCAACAATAGAAATGACTACTAAATGTTGTAGATCTGTAGCTATTGATAGAAACAAATCCTTCCAAAATTATGATCTATGCTACGATCATAGCTAACTAGTGAAAGAAAGAGTAATAACCCCAAACATCCAATGGAAACCAGATATGTAAAGAATAATTTAATAATAACACTTGTGAAGAGAACAGATAAATGTTATCAGTCCCCCTCTATGGGATGGGTTCTTGGCTATCCCCAAATGTCTTCAGCTTGTGTAGAGTCTCTCTCCTCTATAATGTGAAAACCCAACAAAAATATGGTTTGCAATAATGAAAATAACCAGAGTTACAACAATGAATGCAACAACGAAAATAATCAAAAGTGAATAATGAATGGAAAACCCTTCTATTTATAACAAAATATTGATTTATCCTTGAATAATGAGGAATAATGAAATATTATTGATCCCATTCTTCAAATAACCACTTGGAATATTTTATTATATTTGTTTAGGAGGGAAAAAGTATTTAAACTTTTACTTCGAAATAATAAATAAATAAATGATTTATTTATCATCTCAAGGAGTTAGTTAAGGAAAAATAAACAAATAAGAATTTATTTAATTATTCCTAATGGATTTAGACAAATTTAACAAAGAATAACAATTAATTAGTGATTAATTAATTATTCCTAGAGAAAAATCAGATAAATAATGATTTGTATGTCTATTTTTCATGATTGGGTCAAATTTGACAAGGAATAATAATAAAACAATGGTTTAATTAATTATCCTAGAAGAAAATCAAATAAATAGTGATTTATTTAATTATTCTTCATGTGTTTAACTATAAATTACATAACAAAGGTGGTTTATTAAGTAATTCCTCACAGTGAAAGAAATTTTGCTATGGTAAAATTCGCTTTACATGGTGTACTTCAACCCATCTAGTAAATTAGGCTAGATGATCAATTTTTTGGTGATAAAAATATGTCCAAGGAGATCGATCATCTTTGTCTGCATTTCATGAAAATCCATTAGCTCTTGTGCTGATATTACACACAATTGTTTTTTTGAATTTTCATTATCATGTTCTAGAGCAGGTGTGGGGAAGTGTGATTGGTGATTATCCATAGTCAAGCTGAAGGTTTGACCTAAAATGATAAGTAAAATTAGATATGGCTCCATACATATCAAACAATTTCATAATTAAGTGCATCGATGCATAAGGGATTAACTATGTAGGATATTGGTGCATCTTTTGATAAGTTATAGGTCTCGATCAACTATATATTAATCTCAATTAGACTATTTATAAATTTTGGTTTTCTTGTTGATTATTTCTTTAGACAAGTGTAATCATTGGAGACCATCTAGACTTATTTTCACCATATAATTTTCAATATGATTGTAGGAGTAGAAACATCATATCTATTCCAGCACTAAGATCTTTATTGACAATATGTAATGATATATTTGGTTGTACACATAGAGATTAACTTTTATGCATAATTAATGAGATTTTACACCTATCGTCAGAGGTTCAAAGGCTATTTTTATTGCAGAAGTAGATCTAGGTAACCTACTGTCCTATATGCACCATATAGTGGTCATAGTTCTATTTCATTGGAGTTGAAGTATTAGTTTGAGATCAATGTAAAAATGTTTATGATAGAGCCTTGTTCCTTTAGGATTTTTGTAGAGATTTGTTTATTTATATTTCATGTTGTTTACCTTGCATGGTAAATTTATTTGACAAAGGTATGTCAAAGATTGTTGTAGGGGTTGAAATATATCAATAAGCAATAGTAGATAGCAATGACTTGCTCACTAAGGGAAAAGGCTTTTGTATGACATAGTTTTTTGTTCAGAGATTGTTGTGTGCACCTTTTTCATGAGAGTAAAAGTATAGAAATTATATCATATATTTTTAGCTACTTTCCTATGATTTCAATGATCTTGTAATCATTTTGTTTCGATATTCTCACGTCTTGCAGATTAATGTCCTCTTGATTAATGAACAATTTGTTGCAAGGATATGTATGGTTGCATGAATTAGACGTCAAGTGGTATCCTTGTTTGTATCCACCTGTAGCAAAGGCTTGTGGTTTTTTGTGTGAATGAGATAGAGCATGGATGGATAGAGTACTTCTAACAATGCTCAGGTGGTAGGGACAAATATATTGTTATGAACCAGCTCACAAAAAGATAGAAAAGATAGATCAATGGCTTCAAAATCAACCTCTTCGAGGGGGCAAAATCCTTTACATTACACAAATGAACAATTCTTAAATGATACAAATGACTAAACCTCCTTTCTCTATATAGGAGTCTAAGTGGTCAAAATATAATCAAAGCCGACATAACAATAATAATATAAGGGCACAAAAATAACAATAGTGGGCTTCTATGGGTCACACTAATAACAATATGGGGGTAGTAGGGTCACAATAATAACAATAAGGGCTACAATCAAAATAACAATGGGGAATCACTAGTATTATAGGGACCTAACATGCCCCTCTCCCTTAAAAAAGTGTTTTCATCAATGCTTGAGTAGTTTTGGATGCTTCTATATAAAATTATCATCCTCCCATGTGGAATCTTCAGTGGGTAAGTTCTTCCACTTGATGAGATACTCCAAAATTGATTAAAATAGCAGTTTACGGGAAAGGCGGAATCGGTAAATCAACAACTAGTTGTAATATCTCAGTCGCTCTAGCGCCTACTTATTCACATTCACCACGTGATGCATGCAGTTATTGACAGACAAAGAAATCATGGTATGCATTTCCAGGTACTGGCTAAAATTTTGATTCGGATGATCCAGAGGAATCATCATTGACTATGCAATAAAAACTTTTCGAATGACCGGTTGTCGAGTTCTTATTTATGTGACTGCTTCAGGTTCCAATATGATTTTTCCTTCCTTGTCAAGTTTTGGAAATATTGTTTGAACTGGAAGCTTGTCACCTATAACCTTCTTTAAACATCAATTGTGGAAAATTGGGTGCACTCGAGAAGTTGCAGGAAGCTCCAATTTGTATGCCATGGTACTAATCTTTTGCAACACCTTGTACATACCATAATACTTTGGTGATAATTTATTATCCTTATTAGCTTGGTTGAGGTACATTTTTTTATATGGTTGTAGTCGTAGGAATACCCAGTCGCCTACATCAAAACTTCTTTCACTACAATTTTCATCTGCATGTTGTTTCATTCTATTCTGCACCAAAGTGAGGTTATCCTTTAAGAGTTGGAGAACTTGTTGTTGATGCTCAATGTGATCTTCCACTACTTGAACCTTAGAATTTTCTCTTAAATATGATGTGATGGATGGCGGATGATATCCATAAAGTGCCATAAATGGGGTCATTATTGCTGCAGTATGGAAGGAAGTGTTATACCACCATTCAGCTAGAGGCAACCATTTGACCCATTGTGTTTGTTTACCAAAGACAAAGCAAAGAAGATATCCTTCCAAACATTTGTTTATTATCTTAGTTTTCCCATCATATTGAGGATGATAAGATGAGCTATGAACTAACTGAGTACCGAGACAAGAAAATAATTATGTCCAAAACATTCTAGTGAAAATGGGATCTCTATCACTTACAATAATCTTTGGGTTTCCATGTAGATTTTGAATTTTTTCCATAAATGCAGTAGAAATTGTACTGGCTTTAAATTGATGAGATAATGCACAAAAATGTGCATACTTGGTAAGTTTGTCAACTACCACCATGATGGCACTATTTCCTTTGGACTTGGGTAAACCTGTGATAAAATCCATTAAAACCTCCTCCCAACATTGGCTTGGAATGGATAAAGGTTGTAATAGACCTAGGGTCTTAATTGTTTCAACTTTATTTTGTTGGAAAACAAACATTCCGCCACAAAATTTTGAATATCTGGTTTAAGGTCATCCCAAAACAATTCCTTTTTAACCCTGTGGTAAGTTGTTAAAAATCTTGAGTGCCATCCTAAGGGAGAAGTGTGCAATTCCATAAGAATATTTTGTTTGAGTTGGGAATTCTTACATAGGTCTAAGCGATCTTTGTACCATAACGAATCATTTCTCCAGCTAAATGTATTAGATGTAGTGGGATCTTGTTATAACTTTTGAATGAGTTCCCACACTTCTTATCCATTCTTCCATTCATCCTTGCTTCGTTTATCCAATCTAGTTGGATAATAGAAATGGTGCAAAGCAATGATCCCACATCCTCATACTTTCTTGAGAGTGCATCTTCCACAACATTTTCCTTCCCTTTTTTTTATATTATTTCAAATTCATAACCCAACATCTTTGGGACCCATTTTTGTTGCTCTTCTAAAGATAATCTTTGTTCTAAAAAGTATTTAAGACTATCATGATCCATTTTTACGTTGAAGTGTATCCCCATTAGGTAGGGTCACCATTTATTAAGTGCATGTAGTATTTCCAACATTTCCTTCTCATAAATAGCTTTGTGTAAATACTTTCCTTTTATTAGATGACTTTTGAGAAAAATGCATCTTTCTTCTTGCATTAAAACAACACCAATTCCATTTCCTGAGGCATCACATTCCACAATAAAGGTTTTTGTGAAGTCTTGCATAGCGAAGACTGGTGCTTGGCACATTGCCTCTTTAATATGTGGAAAGGCCTTTATTGCTTCTGGAGTCCAAGAAAATGCATCTTTCTTCAATTATGTTGTTAGAGGTGCTGTTATTCTCGAAAATTCTTAACAAACTTATGATAATACCCTGTCAACCCGAGAAACCCTCGTAGATGCTTTATAGATGTTGAGATACAATATGACCTAGATATTCCACCTATTGTACTCAAAATAAACATTTGGAGATTATTTCATATAATTGTTTCTCCTCCAATAGTTTGAGCACCCTGTGAACATGTTGAACATGATCTTTCCAAGACTAGTCGTAGATTAGTATGTCATCAAAAAATACTAACACAATTTTTCTAAGGAAGGTCTTGAAAATGGAATTCATCAAACCCTAAAATGTAGAAGGTGCATTGGTAAGGCCAAAAGGCATGACCAAAAATTCATAATGACCATCATCGGTTCTAAATGTTGTTTTCAGAATGTCTTCACTCTTCATTTTTATTTGATGATATCTTGAATGAAGATCCAACTTGGTGAAGTAAATTGATCCATGCAATTCATCCAATAATTTATCAATGACAGGAATAGGATATTTATCTTTAATAGTGAGCTTGTTGAGCTCCCTATAATCTAGACACATGCACCATGATCCATCCTTCTTGTGCACCAATACTAGTAGAGCAGAGAAAGAACTTTGACTAGGTTGAATTATACCGGCCTATAGCCGTTTTGCAACCATACATTCAATTTCACCCTTTTGGGCATAAGGATATCTGTAAGTCCTGATGTTTGAATGAACACTTCCTAGAATCAAATGAATAGAATTATCATGATCATGAATAGGTGGAAGGCCTTGGGAGTCTCAAATACCTTGGAATGATTGTCCAAGACTTTTTGGAGATCTGGAGAAATAGATGATTTCGATGTGGGAACCTCTAGCAAACATAATTGTGCAATTACGCCTCACCGTTATTTCTTTAGAAGATTTGGCATTCTGTTAGAGCTTATTATCTTTCCTGGTTTCCCTGAGATACCCCTTAATTCAACTTCCTTTCCTTCTGAACAAAATTTCATGAAAAGTTCTTGAAAATTAAAAGCTATTGTACCCAAGGATTGTAGCCATTGGACTCCTAGTAGAAAATTAGCACCACCCATTGGAATGGAAAGCATTGGGCTATTGAATACATATTATGCCATGGATAGCTTGATATTATGGCACTTTCCAGAGAAATTTATGGTTCCTCCACTTCCAACCATCACTTGACACTCTGGTTCTGGATATAGGAGGAAATTCAATTCCTTGGCTATCTTACAATGAATAAAATTATGGGTACTACCAGAATCAATCAACACTATTACCTTTTTCTTCTTGATATGTCCTTCTATCTTGATGGTTTGAGGAGTGGTAATTCCAACCATTACATTACAAGATATGGCTGGATTCATTTCTTCTTTCTCTAGGGTTTGTTCATGGTTTATATCCTCTTATTTTGATGTCTGTTGTTCCTTTTCTTCCTCCTCTTCACAATCTATGTAAAATAATTTATGCTCAACACACTTATGACCTTTAGTGTATTTTCTATCACAACTGTAACAAAGCCCTTTTTCTCTTTTTTCTTCCAATTGTTTTGGTGTCAACCTTGCAGGTTGTGGAAAGCTAGGGGCAACAACACTTCCATATTTAAAGTTTTGAGTGGTAGGCTTCCTGGTTGCCATAATTTTGATTTCCATTTTTGTTGCCAACCTGAATGCCTTCTCCAATGAATCATGTTCCTAAAGGTGAACCTCATGTTGGATGTTATCCTTTAAATTCCCTATGAACACATCAATCCTATGCTCCTCTAAAATATCTTTTACCCTTATATTCAACTTTTGTAAGTCCTTAATGTGTCCCATCATCGAACCCTTTTGTTTGATATTTATTAATTGGCTAAAAAAAGCGTTGCTTTTTGTATCCTCATAATGTGCTATCATTTCTTCCATAAAAATTGCCCAAGTGACAATTTATTAACGATAGCAAAGCCATCGATACCATACAAACTGATTTGGTTCCAAATATAAATTTGCAATTCGTACCTTTTGTGTGTTTTTCACATTATGGAGATCGAAAATTGCTCCATCTGTAGTATCCATGTTACGTGATCCTTGCCATCAAACTTCTTCATATCTATCTTTGGAACATGGTGGGTGTTCAATCCAAATTTAGAGTCTATCAAATCATGATTAACATTTCTTTTATTCTCATCATGAGTTTCCTTTACTTCCCTTTCACCATTAGTAAATATTTCTTGTAGCAACTTTGTCAAATCTGTCTTCAAATCTTCCATTTTTCCTTCTATCTTAGCTTCCACATCATTCATCTTAGCTTCCACGCATTTCTTTAAACCATCCATCTTAGCTTCCATGCCATCCCTCTTAGATTCCATGCCTTTCTTTAAACCATCCATCTTATCTTCCACACCATCTATCTTAGCTTCCACGCATTTCTTTAAACCATCCATCTTAGATTTTGTTACTTTTGTGAGAGTGAATTTTGTTGCACTTGGTTTAGTAATTTTGATATATCATGTTGCATTTCTTCCTCTTCTTTATGAGTCATGCTAGAGCTTTCAGGTTTCTTACTAGGAGTTTCCATTTACTTTCTTCGGGGCATGAATTAATGATACTTATGCTTCATTATGCCCTTTGAATTCCTTCAAATTAATTTTTCAAACCGAACTTATGCAAAATTAAAAAAGAAAAAGAAAACTACACACCTTTTTTCACTTTGTAGGAGCTCAATATTGAATCTGATGTGTCTCTTAAATTGCAAACCTCCAAGGTCTAAAATTGTGAATTATGGTAGCCCTATGAGTCCTCTTTCCAATGCCACCAATATGATCTAAATTGGATTCTCCAAGAAATATTTATGCCCAATCTCCCAAGATGAAAGGATTATACATATTTTTAGTAGAGATAACGTGTACAAAGTGCCACATGTCACTGTTTCAACCTTTGGACCTAAAAATTATGCATAGAAAACTATAGTCCGTCCTCTTTCTGTAACTTCTAACGAAATTTCAATCTGATACTTAGAGAGAAAGTTATGACGCTTTTCTCAAGGTCACCTATTTGGGATTTAATTCGGGAGCCTACAAAAACCCTAACTTTTGTAGATCATATATTCGAAAATATAGCGAGACAAGATCTGTAACTCAGACCCAAGGATCATTGAGATTTTGGCTCAAATGGCTTTTTTGTTAGCTTCTGAAACATTGGAGAACAAAATTAGTAGTGAAAATGCCATGATCACCTGTTTGGAGCAGCAAAACCCTAGAACCCAAAGCTCTGATATCAAATGTTATGAACCATCTCACAAAAATATAGAAAACATAGATCAATGACTTCAAAATCAACCTCTTCGAGTGGGAAACCTCCTTTACATTACACAAATGAACAATTCTTAGATGATACAAATGCCTAAACCTAATTTCTATATATAGGAGTCTAAGGGGGCACAATATAATCAATGCTGACATAACAATAATAATATAAGGCCACAACAATAACAATAGTGGGCTTCTATGGGGCACACTAACAACAATATGGGGACAATAGCGTCCCAATAATAAAAATAAGGGCTACAATGACAATAGTAATGGGGGAATCACTATTATTATAGGGACCTAAGACATATCTTGTTGTAGCTATAATTATTCTGATTTATAGGCCTGTGATGATATTGTTGAGATGTTTTAGTGAGTATGACTTGGATACTAGGGTTATATCAAGTTAATCTTTAATGAGACAACTTTATGATTTATTGATATTTCTAGTTGTTGGTTTGCACATGGACAAAGGAATAATGACTAACAATGAGTTTTGTAGGGGTATAACACTTACATAGTTTATGGTTTGAAAAGTGTAAAGGACATTAGCATGTATAACCTTCTAAGATGCCCTCATACTAGGTTTTTTTCATTACTAAGGTTGTATGGATAGTATTGATATGATAATGAGAGTGGTTGTTGTTAGTTATTAATGTTGATGTATTTCCACATCTTGGTTGATGCTTGCTAGGATAACTATGGAAGTTCATGACAACAACACTAATGGTGTTACAACAATGTATTTTAACTATTATGTATTTGTTACTTTTTTGAGGAGGTTCCATAATTTTCCCTTGGTTGAAGCGATGATGTTATGATTTGGCATTTTATAGGGTCTATTATTGTTACTAATTTCATATTTAGTACCTCTCTTGCACCGATCAAAGTCAGAAGTTGGATTAAGGGTTAATGTCTATTTGTATCATAGATGTTTGTGTCTATATGTTTGATTTATGAGTCAAGTCAAAGTGTTATATAGAGTGATGAAAGTTCAATTCAAAGTAATGAAATTTCTTACTATCTTTGATGGCTAGATGAGTTGAGTCATGTATAAATCAATGTTGTTGATTATCAATTTTTTTTTTCTTTTATGGAGATTTATTATCATCATGATGTTGTTGGATTTTATTAGGGTTTTGCATTGATATCCTAGGTAAGAGAGAGGGACTTTTTTATTACATGTTGTTGATAGTTCATGCACACTTATCTTGTAGTGGGATTGAGTATGACTTGTGTGAGTAGAGACTTTGATTTTGTTGAATACTGATTAGTTGGTTATTGTAGAGAGTGTCTTCTTCTTATCAGTTGTGTAGAGAAGATTGTATTGTTAGATTTATATCAGTAATTGAGCATAATGTTATATGTGGGTCCAATTTTAAATTTGTGAAACGTGGCCTACATTATTTGATTTTTTTGTAGGTGGATCTAGTTTGAATTGTTTTCAAATCAGATCCATAAAGGGTCTGAGGTTTGGAGCCTTTAGTGAGGGAGAGATAGCTTCCTTTTGGTGGTGGCTGGAGAGCTTGATCAGGTAGTGGTATCTTCCTTCCTGTGATGGTCAGAGAACTTGATCACAGAGTGGTGGCTTCCTTCTAGTAGTAGTTGGAGAAAAAATAGGAGGTGGTAGCCTCCAACAGGTAGGAGCTTGCACAATATTATAAGTTTGTGATAGCGTAAGATGTAAAATATGATTTTCTGAACATTAACTAAAGAAGATGAAGAGAATAGAAGTGGTGGTTTTTCCTAGTTGTCTTTTCCACCTAATATCCAATGTATGTGATGATGATGTGTTACGATATTATGTGTCACTTTCATTTATGATGCTCATGATTCACACATATTACTTACTTATGTGTAGATTTATTGTCATTCAATTAAAATTATAAAGAAGATTGAAAACTAAGTAAAAGTTGAACTATCAAAAAATATTGATTTACCCACCCCCCCCCCCCCCCCCCCCTCGTCTCAATATTTCTAATAGTATCAAGCATAAATGTAACTTTGTGGATTAGTGGAAATGAAGTTGTAAGTTATGTTCTAGCTTGATATTAATGAAATAAGACAGTTTTCTGGAAAATGTTTGCCTTAATTTGTATGATCCATTCTCTGTTTAATTTTTTATTTTCAATTTTTTGATTAAGTTCATGTGTAATGGCTTATTGTATTGTAATGTTTGCTAGATTATGTAAGTGGTAGATGAACTCACCAAAATTCACAAAACGTTGTCAACATACTCAAAATATTAGCAATGCTTTGGGTGAGACTTTCTTCCCTTGTCGAAGATTGGAAATGCCAATGTAGGATAGACTACAGTGGGACCCCTTAGTTAGCCCTTGAAGTGGAACCCTAGTCTCTACATTATTTTTCGCCAACAATCATACACACATAACTATTAGTTACATCAGGCATAAATAGATTGAATTGTTACCTTGTCATGCCAATATTATGCATGTTGATATGAAGCATCTTGTTTGTTATTGTTCACATATATAAGACACATGTTAGTCACATATTTCGATAAATTAAGGACATATTAGCATGTTTATAACCCTACCATTACTAGTCTTAAAGTAAGCCTTTTACCAAAATTTAATAGTCATGACATATAGAAGTTTAAAATTATATATTAACCTTTATAATACATATTATAAGAAAAAACAACAATTTACTAAATAAAATGGATTTTAATTATTTACATGCAAGCCTCCTCAGGCTTAGTGTTGAACCTCAACTTTTAAATTCATTTTTCCTCAATCCCATCTAGTCATGGCATTAAATCTAGATACCCTTATACCACTTTGTAACACTCCCTCACATCCCCTTAGGTTAGTCATAGGTGATGGCAGGTGTTACTTCAAAACTAAACCAACCTCCATGGTTTCATTATGAATATGGGGCAATAAAATTCTTCAATCACAAAAATTCTTATAGTCAAATTTAGATACCATTATTAGATCAAGATCGTCAAAATATTTCTAGTGATTAAATTTTTTCCTCAATCTGGCTCCTAGATTGAAAGTTATTCCAATTTAAAGTTATTCCCTTTTAATGCATGCAACATTAGCAAGCAATTCCATGTGGAAGAATGGTGCCTACATGACTTTGCACATTCCCCTGAGGCAAACCTGTCTCCTACCATGTCATCATGCCCTAGTACCACATGCCACCATGTTTCATTTCTAAATATGATTATTTCAAAACCTTGATGGCACGACATCAATATTTACATCAAGTGATAGGGACAATCCCCATACTTCACCTTTTTTTAGTCCACAACCCCCACTACAAAAAACAGTACAACATCATTGGGGGTCCACGACCCCCAATGACATGTCAACTTCCATGTCAGTACCATGTGGCATTTCATGTTGGCTTATGGCGGCCTGACCCAGGTTCGGAGTTATTTAACCAAACAAATCCCTACACTACTAGCCCTGTCAGCATCATCCTGCAGAGCGTGAAATGAAGTCTCACCCGAAGTAGTATGGGGGGATGTTGGAACCAAGTTTCTGTACCCTTGAGATGTTTGTGATGTTGGTTTAGTCCAACTATGCTTGTCTTCACACAGGTCACTTCGTGCACTGTTACAACCTTCAGTACCTTCCTGACCTATTACAATCATCTTTCACACAACCCTAACCAAGGGCTGAGATGCTTTTGCGCTGCTATTGCAGCGAATTGCACTATTTCCCCAAACTACACCATGTAACTTACTTATCTTCTTAACAGATCTTAGTTAAATTTGCGTAAACAAATATTCTATCTTCCATTCACTTAATCAATACAATTATACACATTCACGCATCATATAAGTATTAGAAGTGAATTTCATACCCAAGATAACGGATTCATAAAACTGGAAATAAATAGACAGAAATGATAGGAAAATTCTCTTTATTAATACTTCCAACCATTATAGACTCAACTTCCCCTACGCACTCAGATGTAGGGGTCCGCGCACTCATCTGCGGACTACTAGGCCTCTGCGCACTCAGCTGCAGAGCCTTCTCCTACTCTATGACCCAAAACTAGACTTTACACTTTAGATCTATCTCACACACATCATATGTTCTTCATTTTCATTATGCTTTCAAACTACTTAGAGCCTCGCTCTATTTATACAATCCCATGGTCCGTGGACCATGGGTAGATCTCTACAGCCAACATTACAATAACAAAATTAAGGGCGGACAACCCTATGACTCTTTAACAAACTACGTGCTCCGCGCCCACAAAATGCGGAGTCTTTACATTGGAATTACAATTTTTGACCAAAATCTGGGCTCTAAGCCCCAAAACTTCCCTTGGGGGATCCCGCACCCAACAAGCCCCCAACACAAACATCGTGACTTGCCCTCGAGTCACTCTATTGGTGTAAGATCTTTGCACGAAGACCTCCCAACTCTAACTGGATCGCTGCAATTTCGGCAGCACACTGGGTGGCTTCTTGTTGTATTTCATCTACGCATTGTTCAGTGATCGTTATGGCTGAACTACTGCCCTGAATCCTCTCCTATGTTTCTTGCAACTGTGTGAGCTTTGCTTCAATGTAGGTTGTAATGGTATAAGCCTCATTGATCCACAACTATAGGCGTGCCTTCGAAACTCCTTCCTTATGCTGAGTAGCATCCACCTACTCCTTGAGCGCTTTAGCCTGCTGCATCCTTGTAAGCCTCTGTGTAAGGGCAACCATTTGCACAATCCCTTTTACTTTATCGTATCTCTACTATAGCTCATGTGCCTTTGTCTCCAGGCACTCTATGTTTGGGTCTTCCTACAGGGTGTTGAGGACCTCGAACGACTGCTCAAACAGCTTTGTGCATTCTGTCACTGCACTGTTAACCGCTGCAGTTGTTGTTGTGATCACGGTGGCGCGCTATCCCTTAACCTTCGGTGGAGTTGAAGGCTGTGCCTTTAATTTCAGTTCTGTTATCTGAAGGTTCAGCTCCAGCTGAACTCGAGCCATTTCCTCTCTTGTGTCATGCACCCCCGTTTCTAACTTATGTATGCGTGCCTCCACCGATTCCTCTGTTGGGATGGCCAACTCTGGGACCATCTGGCAGGCTTCCTCCACCACCTACACTATATGTCATTTCTGTTCCACTACCTCATCACACTGCAAGCTCAACTTCTCAATGTTCATGCACTTCTCACTCATTACTTGTATCATGCGGCTCTCCCTCGCCCGAAGCTTTGTAGTGCCTCCATCCTGTAAAGTATAGAGTGTCTCCCAAGGGAGCATAACCATGTTTAACCTGATCCCTTTCAACCCGCTGACCATAGGCCTATCAGCCTCATTTTCTATAATGAGTGCTCCATCTGGTAGCACTATTGTGTTGGTCGTCCGAGCGCGCAACATTTCCTCGGCCACGGACGTGCCTACTCCAAGGTTGGTTGACACAGTGCCAGCCTATGGAATGTGCACTTGCAACTCCTTTATCTACATTCGGAGAGCTCCCAACACCATCTGGTTTTGCTCCTCAAACTGTTGGAGGGCCTCCATGGTGACATCCCTCATTGTCTCGACAATATCATGTAAATCCCCCTCAGTGAGGGTGATCGGGTTGAATGAAGGCTTTGAGGCCTTCTTCTTCTTACGTGACCCTACCTGCTCTCTTGGGCACGGACATTTTAGCTAGGTGGTCATTGTCTGTGGGTCTGTGCCACCTTGTTTTGTATCGATCTTCAGCTCGAGGGAAGGCAACTTCTGTCCTTCATGCTCTTCTTCTGCTACCTTCTGCTACTCCTCTGCCAACTTCAAAGTGTCACATGTCACCTGGCCCTTAGCTACTGCTTCCTCCTTCCTGTGTATTTCTGCCAGTTGAGCCATCCATAGTTTCACCTCTTCCTTCTTTCGCTGCATAGCATACTTCTCTATTTCCACTGGTGAGCCAGCTGTAGTGTGCCACTTCGGTGGCCAAGACTCAAGGACCACGAAAATTACATCATTGGTCGCCAAATAAGGTAGCTCATGCCACATCTTCGTAGGGTCCTTCTGTGCCCTGATGAAGACATGGTGGATGTCTACTTTGAACTCCACGAAGCTCTGTAGACTATTGTAGACCATGGGTGATAATCGCGGCTTGTGATTAATACCCATTATGATATTCATCTCCATGAGTACCCAAAATATTTTGCTTTCCATTATCCTCTGTGCATCCTTGGTTTCCCACAGCGAACCATACCTCGCTGCCTCTGGAAGGTCCCATACAATTGTCAGGAACTGGTTATCTTCAAGAAACTCCCATGCCACCAATATTATTGACAATAGGATCCATGCATTATGGAATGTTTTACCCTCCTCCTATGCCTCGAGACAATTCTCAAGGAACTCACTGCATAGATATTTTTCCTAGTTAAACTGGACCCCTTCTGCACATTGTGCTACTAGTGCAACCACCAGCACTAGCACCTCATCCGTGTGGCGTTTCCGCATCACCTTCCCTGCTAATATCTACATCACGACGTTGACTGCAGGGTTGTTGATGCTGGAAATGGCGTACCCTCGCTTCTTCTTCTCCAGTTTCAATTTCTTTTTCATGGCCTCTGTCATGGCAAAATCATCACTCTTCCCTTTTGAAATTTTTGTTGGGTCCTCCCCTGCACAAGAAAGCCATGTAATCCTGTGAATTACAGGGTCCGTGATGGGGATGGGCTCCTCCAGCCACAAGCACCCATCATGCACCAACCAGAGCAACTGCCTAATGAAAAAATGGTCATTGGGGCGCGATGGCAGTGCAATACCTAGAGCAGGTTTAGTAACCCTGCTTTATCTACACCTCTCAGCCATTTGCGTGGCTCCAACTCTATTATCCTAACTGGCACATCTTTCTTCTGGTGCATTAGTTGCGTGCTCGCGAGATGTAGGAACTTCTCATGATCCGTGAGGTCCCACTCCTCAAATTTCAGGATGGGCACTTGTCCCAAGTGCGCTCCTTCAAAAATAATGTTGTCTGGGAGCAGCAGACTTTGTAGAGAACTCTTACTCTCATCTATATCTTTAGGCACCTTTTCTTTACCCTTCCGTAGAGGAACATATGTAGGTAACTTGGTGGGAGGGTCCGCACTCTGGGTTTCGACGTCCATCTCTACATCCTCCTCCTCAATTAGGATTTCTTCGAATTCTTCTTCCTCAGCGGCCTCCAAATCGATAGCCTTCCCCTTTTATTCCATGGTGAGATTAGTCCTCAGTGGATTTCTAGGTGATACGTGCACTTGTACCATGTCCTGCTTGTCTTTCTTGGGTCTCGGTGTGTGCGGTGATTTAAATATTTCAGCGACTATCCTAGTGCTCTCTGGGGCTTCCACTTCTATAATTTCTTGCGTGGCTTCCTCAATGGTCATTGGTCCTGTATCCATGGCTTCCTCAGGTGCTACCATAGTACGATTCCACAATTCTCTCAGTGTCTCTGGCAATTGCTCAAGCAATGAATTCACTTTCTGAAGATCGAACAAGTCTCGGTTCATGAATATATGTGCGCACAACAACTCAGTCCTCAAATTTCCAAGTGCTATTTGCTAGACAACCCTTTCTAATTTATAGCGCCTTTTGAATTTCAATTCAACCGTTCCCCCCACATTTGGTCCATTAATGTTAAATTGGCAGTAGATTTTCAAGAATCTAGCCCATAAAGTTTGACTTAAATGCCTACCGCCCACTCCATTTGGTCTTAAACCAAGCATCACAACGTGAATAGTGACTGCAATGGTCACTTTCCAGCTGACCTGCATGGCACCGCAACTACCCTTACGCTCTCATGGACCCTGTGACACTTCGCTACTATGCACAGTCCTAACATCGTGCAATCCCCGGGCATAGTAGTTTGTAGTCCCGTGCCTACTTTCAGCCGCGTGGAGCACTAAGACTGTGCTTCCGTCAGTTAGTCAAATGGCTGAGCCACCTGTTAATGGCTTTAGATGACTACCATTTACTTTTCCAGGGAAAGGTTCTCCATTTAACTTTACCAACTGTACCCCACCTCCATCTATGATCTGCTTAATAACATACAACCCTAACCAATGTATTTTGAATTTCCCTAGGATTTTGTCAAACTTACTATCTTATAACAACACTAGATCATTTACCTTGAATGTGCGTAGCTTAATATGTCGATCATTCCAAGCCTTTTCACATTGCTTTTTGACCTGCTGGTGGAATCCAGCCAAAAATCATTCTTCTTCGAGCTCTTCCAATTGTGCAACCCTCTCCTCCAGGGCTCTGCGATCCATCATACCTGTGAGCACTGCTATGCATAGACTAGGCACAATGTATTCCATATGAATTATGGCTTCCAATCCATAGACAAGCCTAAAAGGTGTCTATCCCGTCATCTTCTTGCATGTCGTCCGATAAGCCCATAACACTGCAGGTATGCATAGGTCCCAATCACTTCATTGTGCGTCGCCTACCTTGGTTAGCACGTTGCATACCTTGTTGAATGCTTCTGTGCATAGAATCTTCTGTGTGATTACTCTTCCTACATAATGTCTTCCCAACATTAAGAGACATCTGTAGCTCACCCCCCCAACACATGCTTATTGACCATGTATTTTAGCGCGGAGTTTGTGTGCATCTACGCAGATTATGGCTCTTCTCCATATGCCTCTGTCCACTTGGCCAAATGCACGCGTGGATCATCCTGTCCATTTTATTTTTTTGTCAGTCACACCTCAGGCTTCCCAAATCATGTGCACATTATTCTCCTACATTTGCACCAATCATCAAAGCTTCCTTTGTGCGTACCCCACCATCTCACGAGCGTAGGATGGAGTACCCAGTGCAAGGCCTCGAAGCGTTGCTTTTCCAGCACCTCCCTTTCAAATGCATCCAAGAAGGTATCTACCTCATTTAGACCATAATAAGTAGGCAAATCTCTTACTTTTGTCAACACACAGCATAGCGACCTTGTCATCATATTGCAGTTCAGCGTAGTTACTTCGTGTAACCGATTGTGCCATCATTCTACTTCTTCGTCGAAATCTGAAGTGTAGGAACTCTCACACTCCCATGTAATCCACCCATCCATAGTGGGATTCACCCAGTATTGGTCTCACGCTATTATCTTATAGATGCAATCCATATCATCATCACTTTCACAGTCACGGACCAGCTCCATATAGCGTGATCCTTCAGCAGGGTCCAAGGGTATAATTACACATAATGACTTCTTTTCAAAGATAATTTTTTTCCTTTTTTAGATTAATTACCCCATTCATGTTAGTGGCCCAGTCAATTCCTAGGATCGCGGGGTAGGGAATTTTGTCATCAACAATCTCTATCACTTGGAAATTAGCCAGCGAGCTCACTCCCTCAATATCCATAGTTGTTCCGTATAATCACCCCATGAGTATTATTTTTTGTTGGTTTGCCATTCTTAGCTGAATTGGAGACCATTTCAGTGTAGGTATTCCCATTCTCTCCCATGTCTATTTTGGAATAACATTCGCATATGATCCCAAGTCCAGGATGACTTGATCCATCTCATATTCTCCGATCTGCGTGGCTAGCCTCATTTCTCATCTTGTCCTTGTATTATGCTTTCCAATCTTCTGGACTACACATGGTTCTCCTGGCGTGGTCCCAGTGCATCTTTTGATGAGTTCCTGTAACCCTTTCATAGCCTTACCGTCACGCAGTAACTTCATACAGGTTTCTAGGAATGTTGTGAGCATAAATGGGTCCATTTCCAGCTCCAGTTTATCTTTGCTTCCTGAAGTGGAAGCATCAGCAAAGCTCTTCTTAGCTTCCATGAATGTTTCCCAAGTGCGCTCCAAATCAAACTATGCATCCTTCACCACAGCTTTGCAAACCTAAGTACTATCTTCTGGTTGTTTTCCCTTGTCATCTCCCATCGTGATTCCAACTCGGGCACAATGTTCACATTTGGATCTTCCTCGTGTGGCTCAGACCTCATCATCTGTAGGTTCTGAGTCAGGGGAGGTGGTAACGCTCCTTTGTCACATATCCTAGCTATCAGCATAGGACAATCTTCTATCTCATGATCAAACAACGCATAACACAAACACGACGGGCCCATTAGATTCATGCAATCACAGACATAATGTCCTGGCCCTATGCAATTGTAGCAAATCAATTGTCCACAACCTCTTCCAGGTCCTCCTCCACCTCAGCCTCGTTTGTGCCCCTGAAATCCTGTTTGCACCATTCCTGCATTCTAGGGGATGCATCTTAGCCTGAACTCTATAGCTAGGAGTTCTATCCATCATTAACTCATAACTTCTACAAGTGCACTCATCATGTCCCACCGACCTACAAAAGTTGTAGAACAACTGTTGCAAATTTTGCGTATACTTCTGTAACAAATGACAATTGTCTATGGCATGTTTCCTGCTATTTGACAGATTGCAAACCACAAAGTAGGCATTGCGCTAGGTCCTACGTGAGCTTATGGCCTTAAAGGCATTGGTCATCCTCCTGCGAGATAATTTGTAAAAATGGGGCAGTGGTCTTTGTCATGACCCTGACTCTTGCATTTCACACACCACACTTCTTCGCGCACTTCTGGTCGAACCGTCCTATCCTGTTTTAGACTCTACATCTCAAGGCATAGATTCTTCAGCTGTGCATGGATTTGCTGAACTCCTAGGTTAGGATCCTACATCAGGGTCTCATGTAGCCTCATAGAAATCTCTAAGGCCTCTACTTGAGTTGTTATCTTCTGCTATGATAGCGCACTCCTTAAATGTGGTAGTAGTGAAGCTACAAACCACTCGCGATGTTGTTCATCTATCATATTCATATTGGCTTCATGATTCATACATTTCAGCCTTTGATCCAGCTCCCAAGGAGTCTTGCTTGGTAGCATCGTAATCTCTTTAAATCCAATGATCGACTGTGCTTCATATTTAGGCCTACTAAATTCTCTATTTAGTGCTGCTTGGATATCCGTGACTCTCGCATTCAGGTTATCATTGGAGTAATTAATATACTAGGTCAGCGCGTGATCCTATAGGGCACTAACCAGCATTGCCTTCTCTATATGGTCTTCTGTAACACATTGTGCTTCCCATACAGCCCTTACAATGTACCATAATTGCTCTGAATCCTCATTTCCCAAACCTTTTAACACAGGGAATTTTATTGTGCTTGCCATATTGAATCGTGGTGGTGGTGGAGTTGGTACAGGTGAATATGGAGGTGATGGCGGTGAATCCATTGGTGGTGTGGGTGGAGGTGGTATTCATGGAATTATTTTCCTTATCAAATGAATGGCACTTCGCGGAGAGACCTTCACAAGCTCTTCCTTGTTTCCTCGCAGAGGTGAAATCAAGGGGCTATTTTCTGGACCCTTATTTCCTTCGTTCCTATAAACCTTTCCACTTTGTGTAGCCCTGAACATCAAGGTAACTGGATAACCCTCTTTTCACACAATAGCATTTTAATCCAAGTATTCAAAGACTTTACGTAATTACCTCGCGGTCCTTTGAGAAAGCATCGCTTTGCCTCACTGTAGCTGACTAAGGTATCAATCGCGAACTCAGTAACAAATCCTCCTATAATATGATTGAGCCAATGATTAATAATGTGCACAATCTTATCCTCTGATGCTTCCAACCTTTTCACTAACTCTGGGGTCCACACAATAGGACCATCAAGTTTCCACCTTCCTTGGCTATCTGCTAGCTTCGTAATCCACTCATATAGCTTAGTAGGGAAGGACGCGAAGAAGATTTCATGGATATTTGTATATAAGTAGTTTTCTAACCACTCTTCTTTTGACAGTCGCAGGTTTTTGTTCTCTTGTGCCGCAAACTTGTGAATTCTTCTGTCTAGCTAGCCTTCAATTTCTTTCTTAGTTGGATTCCAATTATATGACATCAGACATCTCTATGTAGATTCCGGTCCTGGAAATGGAACCATTTGTTGGCTTATGGGGGCTTAACCCAGGTTCAGAGTTATTTAGCCAAACAAATCCCTAAACCATTGGCCCTTTTAGCATCAGCCTGTGGAGTGTGGACTGAAGTCTCACTCGAAGCAGTATGGGGGGATGTTGGAACCAAGTTTCCACACCCTTGAGATGTATGTGATGTCAGTTTAGTCCAACTATGTCTGTCTTCAAACAGGTCACTTCACACACTGTTCCAACCTTTTGTACCTTTGCGACCTATTACGATCGTCTTTTGCGCAACCCTAACTAAGGGTTGAGATTCTTTCATGTTGCTATGGTAGTGAACTGCACTATTTCCCCAAACTACACTGCGTATCTTACTTATCTTCTTAAAAAATCTTAGTTAACTTCACGTAAACAAATATTCTATCTTGCATTCACTTAATCAATACAATTACACACATTCATGCATCATATAAGCATTAGAAGTGAATTTCATACCCAAGATAATAGATGCATAAAACAGGAAATAAATACAGAGAAATGATAGGAAACTTCTCTTTATTAATACTTCCAATTGTTATAGACTCGACTCACCTTGCGCACTTAGCTGCAGGGGTCTACGCACTCATCGGCATACTACTAGACCTCTGCGCACTTAGCTGTAGAGCCTTCTCCTACTTTACGACCCAAAACTAGACTTTACACTTTAGTTCTATCTCGCACACATCATATATTCTTCATTTTTTCCTTATGCTCTCAAACTACTTAGAGCCTTGCTCTATTTATACTATCTGACATTAAAATAACACAATTACAACCAACATTACAATAACACAATTAAGGTCAGACAACCCTATGACTCTCTAACAAACTATGAGCTCTGTGCCCACAAAATGCGGAGTCTTTACATTGGAATTACAGTTTTTGACCAAAATCTGGGCTCTAAGCCCCAAAACTTTCCTTGGGGGATCCCGCGCCCAACATTTCCCAACCTAGGTGGCACCATAAAACCACGACCTTGTGTCTCATAGACACCATATCAACCTAACATCCATGTCACATGCTCCTAATACAACTTGATAACATCATGCTCATGTCAGGGTAACATCATCCTACTACATGGAATCCTTTGATGGTGCCATGTGTCACCTAAAAATGGACCCTTTGACCATCCAATAGGGTTGATTTCACCTACCATGTGTCATGCCTCATATGTTCCACATCAAAAATCATCCACATCACCATCCATTTGGTGTCCAGATAGCCTTTTTCGGCCTATGTGGTATGTGCCATCCCAACTCCTTTGCAGGACTGACAGGGTCCATTCCCCTTAGCACATACTCATAATTTCCTATGCATATCTAACCCCAGTGAATATTGGAGTGCATAATAATTTTGTGCTTATCAAACCTCCTAGACCCTTGGATATATTGGAGTCTTCGCTGATCTATAACACACTCTAGGCTTGTCGCACATTTGAGCCTCCTAGATTTGCATCAATGCACTCACCATGAGATGCCCTAGACTCTTGGATGCAATTGCCAATTTTTGATGCAATCCTATGCACAAGCACCATAGCATGCACCCGGAATGAGCCCCGCCTGAAATTCTAATAGAATCCTTACCTGCGCACATATTTAGGTCAAATTGAGTTTGGTTTCTCCACGAAAATGCAAATGGGAATCAACACGAGTGTCTAGACTTTATAGATATATCCATTTCTCCAACATTGTATCCAGCCTAGAATCAAATTACTTCGATAACTTATTCGGATCCAGATATGATCAGATTCTCTATAGTTCTTTAAATCTAGAAATTTTATGATATCTCTAGGATCATATCTAGAAACTCCATTGACACACAGTGTTTCCCAAAACATTGATTCCACAGGAATGAAATTTTCGTTCCAACTTCAACACTATAGATAATGATCCAAGCTAGAGGAATAATGAATAAATCCATTAACTGGCCTACTATTAGGCATCAAATGATCCAAACTGTATTCGATATTACTCAATAACTTCAAATAGATAAGTATCACATTAATCACACAATGGATCATACAAAGAATATGTTAGATCTACTGGTAAATCATATATTTAAAAAAAAGCATTCCATAGTCTTAATCATTTAATAATTCATGACCATGCCAAACCATGAATCATGAACATGTGGTAATTAACCATGCATATAAAGCATTCATTCTAAGCACATAAATATCCATATAACCCTATAAATTATCAAAAAACATAAAGGCCTTCCAACCACTCCTAATCAAGAAAACATAGTAATAACATCTCATTATAGACAGTAGGAATATCACATTCTTTCATTGATAGTGCATAACATGTTAGATAAATCATATCAAGCCACCATGCATAATTCATGCAAGTAACTCTATAAATAATGAGAATATCAACACAAAAATATATTCATAAGTTAAATCATCACCATTTAGGAATCTAAATAAATGCATATACCAAGATCATACAAAGATCTTAACAACTTCCTTAGACAAAGTTATTCTAGGCACTCAACATATAAATTAGACTCTTAATGAGGTATCCAACCATTATGATTATGGTAGTGAGCTACCCAAACTTATAAACATATATAGATGACAAAAACTCATGAGACCACAGGTCATTCTTGAGTGATATCATATCACTAATCAGGATCATGCCAAGCAACCTACAAAATAGTAGAAGGATTGCATCCTGATAACTCAAGAAACATGTAATCACCATAGATACATAAGTTAGTTGGTCAATCTTGATTAAAATTTGAATCATGCTTCCTTATATAAATGGGATATAATTAATCATTTGTCGTAAATTCCAATAAGGCATATTACAATCTATAAGCTATCATGCATAATCCAAGAATACTTATCTAAATGGTCTAAGATAGTTGGAATTCGAAGGAGGCATTTCCACTCTCCTCCAAACCTTAGGTTATCTACACTACAATGTTTCTTGTATTTTACCACCCCTAAGCTAGATCCAGTGTTCTGAGGAATTACTTGCACTAGGGATGTTCACACTAGTGTTTTGGTCCCTTACTCAGCTTCACACCATCCATACGGGCTTAAATGACAGGGTGTCAAACATGTTAAAGGAATTGATACCCATAGTCAAAAATCACAAGCTCAAGATCACCAAGAACCAAATCTATGTTACAAATTGATAATTAGCTCCAAATCTACCCCATTCAACTATATCATGCTCCACCACTACGCTTGCTAATAAACACCATCCTTGAACGCCTTATGTTAGAGAATAAAACTAGTATGAGCTAGCAATGCAATACTTGAATAAAGTCCGAAAGTTATCTCTTGATGAACCTCTGTACTCATGTTTCCATTCCTTGCGCTATCTCTTATGAGCTACCTTTCTTTTCTTTTTCCTTGAGTCCCTTCATGTGCGAGTGTGTCCCTTCCATTTCATTCATGTGCTAACATTAAACATCCATGATTTCCTCCATCCAGTTCCATCTTTTTCAATATATTGGGTACTAGCTTGCCATTTTCTGCCTTCTTTGATGATTTTGGCCTATTAACAGTATGCAATAGGTATCCAATAGGAGTGCAACTAGTGTAACCTATTGGCACACCATCAATAACTGCAACTTTTAATTCAATTGGTAGAAAAATAGATGAGAAACAAGCTTCCATCAAGCCAAGGATCCATAAGGCTATCCAACCTTTGGTTGCATTAAATAAATAATAATAATAATAATAATATTTTTAATCTTAGGTCCAACTAGTCATGTAATTCCATGCTAGCATTATAATCATAATCAACATCACAATATGCAAGTTTAAAACATGGGGATGTTATAGGTGGACGTTGTTGTCAAATCAAACACTGAAACCCTTGCTATTTTTCCCTAAAATTATAATATTCAAGTTACACCTACTATCCATGCATATGGCTAGTGCTTCCCCTATGATTATAACACCTTTTTCATACCAAATACTCCTGCTTTTTCTTACATTTATCCAATGCCTTCAACCCCCCACCCCACATGGAAGTGTGATGTATTTTCTCATTCCATTTGAATTTTTGATGATGAGAGACCTACCTCCCTCCCATGATCTCACACATCATGGTCAGAGAATGTATCCTTGGCTCAATATTTCCTTGCATTCCTCATCACATAAGCCATTGTCGTTGGACTTTCCTTGATTAAGTAACCATGAGATTACAAAATTTTAGTGGCAGTAGAACATGAACTCATCCACACATTTTCAAGCTATCTATTATGCATTAGTTATTTATTTAAAGAAATGAAAACTCCAAATACACCTGGATATATAGGATAACCATTTTGATAGCATTTATGGAGGGAAATAATCATATAAGCAAATCCTTGTATCAAGATCAAGGTAAAATTTAAATAAATTAAAATTCTTAGGTAAAAGATATCTCCATAAGTAAATAAAGTATAGTGAAATATCAAAATATCAAAATCTTTGAAAAATTATGTACTCATAAAGAAATATATCCAGCCTATAAATTGTCCTTTATCCTCTAGAATATTCTAACCCTTTCCCTCTCATATTTCTTGAGTAGTTGAAAGGTTACCCATCAATATGGCCATCTTCACTAAATCCATAGTCTTCTCCCAAGTTCCAAATCCATTGTAAATGGCCTACACCTATCATGGAACTTCGATTGGGTAGGTCCAAGAACAAGATCAAATGGTGGTGATGGAATTTTATCAAAGATAAGAAGAAATGGGAGGAAGTGGAAGGCCAAGCATGCTCTAAAGGATTAGGAAAATTGCATGGGATATTATCAACTCACCTCAACTCAAAACCTCCACCCTCATACCAATCAAAGAAGAGAATGAGGTATTTTTCATCCTAGTACACAAGTCAAAATCCCATGTTTTAAGGGGCATTTGGCAAGTTATTGGTTGAACGCATCATTTATATGGAAAAATAGATGCATCCAATCATGAATCTATTTTCTTAAAATTTCATTATAACTTAATCATTTCCCATCTCCAAGAAAAGAAGGAGGAAAAACCATATTTCTTAGGCTTCAAGGATTTCAAAGAGATGATCAGTTTACGTGTCATATATGTAGGTGGTGAATTAAAGTAGTTTCACAACTTTATCTTGAATGCTCCTCAACATACATAACTTAACATCTCCTCCAATTGTAGAATTATGTGTAAAATCATAAATGATTTTCATTCAACTGGTTGTAAACTAAACTCTCTCTAAAGTTAGACTACACAAGTAGGGATAGTAGAGCACAAGGAAGTTGAAGTGGCATCCTAAAAAGAGAAAAAAAAAATAGAAAAAAAAAGGAAAGGGGGAGAAAATATAACCATTGAATATTGAAAACATAGAAAAGAACATAATATATCAATGCTAAAAGAGGTCAATGATGGGCCTTCTTCAAAAGGTTATAGTAAGGAACTATAATTGATCACTCTGGACATGAAAAAAATGAATTTATAATGTCTCAAATGTGTCTTCGTTATGTTGAGGAAATAAAACTAACATAAGGGAGTAGGGAATTCCATATGGCCAACACACAAAGAATTATTACCTTACCTCCTCTATCTAACTAAGTTTATTGCTAATAAAGACATGGAAGAAGTGGAACCAAATTTAATTTCATAATTGAGCTCCATAAAATATGGGGGCTGGAAATTTTTTATTCAACGGAATAAGAATTTTGTAAGAATTATTTATGCCTTGTTATTAATGTTGAGAAGCCATTTCTTGTCGAAGAATTTAGTCAAATAATTTCATTTGTTTCTTGGACTACTCTTTCAGCATTGATTTTCTTCTTCTATATATATATATATATATATATATATATATATATATATATATATATATATATATATGTTTTTTGTTTTATAATAGTTCCTCTATTGAAGAGACTTATATAGTTATTAAGATACTCTACAAGGGCATGTATTAATTTTTAAAGTGTATATTATATTTATATCATTCAATTTCAAGTTAATCAAAATAGTTTTTCTTTCCTCAAGAAGTTAATCAAATTACTTGTTAACTTCACTCTGGGAATTTTGTATAAGAACTACTCTAAACTATGGACATAATAGACTCTTGTGATAATAGTTTGCATGATGATGGACTATTATTTTTTGACACATATTCCTTCACATGTTAGACTAGATTTATATTCCTTTATTAGATAAGTATAGTTGGTCTCTTCTTTATATTTGTTAACATATATTAAAAATTTTCCTTCTACAATCAAGAATCAAGATAGATTGTTAGCATTTTCATTTAGTAGAATTGGACTCATCATGTTTGCTATATTGGATTCATATTTTTCTTTATTGGTTTTAATATTAGTGTATGAATTTTTCTTTACTAGATTGGGACTAATCCTATTTGTTGAATTACAATTACTAGTTTAATAGCCTATAAAATAGCATTTTGAATGGTTTCCATTAGTTATCCATTTCTGTTAGGCCCCTATAATACTAGTGATTCCCCCATTACTACTATCATTGTAGCCCATATTGTTATTTTTGTACCCTTATATTATTATTGTTATGTTGGGTTTGGTTATATTGTGACCCCTTATACTCCTATATATAGAAAGGAGGTTTTGTAATTTGTATCATCCAAGAACTGTTAATTTTTTGTGTAATGTAAAGGAGGTTTCCCCCTCAAAGAGGCTGATTTCTAAGTCGTTGATCTATCTTTTCTATCTTTTTGTGAGCCGGTTTCATAACATTTGGTATCGGAGCTTTGGATTCTAGGGTTTCACTGCTCCAAACAGGTCATCATGGAATTTTTGCTATAACTTTTTTTTCTGCGATGTTTCAGAAGCTAAAAAAAACACCATTTGAAATGAACTATCTCTGAACCTCGGATCTGAATTTCAAATCTGTTCTTACTATATTTTCAGAGATATGATCCAAGGAAGTTAGGGTTTTTGTAGGATACTGAATTATATCTCAAACAGGTGACCTGGGGAAAATCGTCATAGATTTCTTTTTCAGCATAATGTTGAAATTTCCTAAGAATTTACAGAAAGAGGACTGCCTTTAGTTTTCTGTGTATTGGTTTTAGGTCCTAAGGTCGAAACAGTGACACGTGGCACTTCGTACAAGTTCGATCTACTGAACTAGTCTATAATTAGGTCATTGTGGGAGATTTGGCATAACTCTTTCTTGGAGAATCCAATCTTGCTCAGACTTGTCAGGTTAGAAAGAGGACTTGGAGGGCTACTACAGGAAGCAATTCCAGACCTTGAAGATATGAAATTACATAGATACAACAAATTCAATATTGAGCTCCTACAAAGTGAAAAAAGGTGTGTAGTCTTTTTAAAATTTTGCATAAGTTTGAATTGAAAAATTAGTTTGAAGGAATTCAAAGCATATAGTGAAGCATTATTATCATTAATTGATGCCCCAAAGAAAGAAAATGGAAACACCTAGTAAGAAACCTAAAAGCTCTATCATGACTCATTAAGAAGAGAAAGAAATGCAACATGATATATCAAAATTATGAGATCAAGTGCAACAAAATTCGCTCTCACAAAAAGTAACAAAAGTTAAGATGGATGGTTTAAAGAAAGACATAGAAGCTAATATGTATGGTGTGGAATCTAAGATGGACAATTTAAAAAAGGGTGTGGAAGCTAACATGGATGGTTTAAAGAAAGGCGTAGAAGCTAAGATGAATGATGTGGAAGCTAAGATGGATGGCGTGTAAGTTAAGATGGATGGTTTAAAGAAAGGTGTGGAAGCTAAGATGGAAGATTTGAAGATAGATTTGACAAATTTTCTACAATAACTTCTTACTAATGGTGAAATGGTAGTAAAGGAAACTCATGATGAGAACAAAATATAATGTTAATAATTATTTCATAGACTTTAACATTAGATCAAAGGCCCGCCATGTTCCAAAGATCGATATGAGGAAGTTTGATGGCAAGGATCCCATAACACGGATACTACAGATGGAGCAATATTTCGATCTCCATAATATGCAAACACACAGAAAAGGTACACATTGCAACTTTATATTTGGAACCAAATCAGTTTGTATGGTATTGTTGGCTTTTCTCTCATAAACAAATTGTCACTTGGGAATCTAAAACAAAAGGGTTCAATGATGGAGCACATTGAGGACTTCCAAAAATTGAAAATAAGGGTAAAAGATATTCCAAATGAGCATAGGATTGATGTGTTCATAGGGACATTAAAGGATAACATCCAACATGAGGTTCACCTTTGGGATCCTGATTCATTGGAGAAGGCATTCAGGTTGGCAAGAAAAATGGAAAGCAAAATTATGGAAATAATGAAGCCTACCACTCACAATTATAAAGATGGAAGTGTTGTTTCCCCTATCCTTCCACAACCTAGAATGTTGACATCACAACAATTGGAAGAAAAAAGAGCAAAAGGGATTTGCTACAATTGTGATAGCAAATACACTAAAGGTCATAAGTGTGCTTAGAAGAAATTATTTTACATAGATTGTGAAGAGGAGGAATAAAAGGAACAAGAAACGTCAAAAGAAGAGGATATACACTAGGAACAAACCCTAGAGAAAGAAGAAATAAATCCAACCATATATTGTAATGCATTGGCTAGAATTACCACTCCTCAAACTATCAAGATAGAAGGGCATATCAAGAAGAAAAAGGTAATCGTTTTGATTGATTTGGGTAGTACCCATAATTTTATTCATTGTAAGATAGCCAAGGAATTGAATTGCTTCCTATATCTAGCACCAGGGTTTCAAGTGATGGTTGCAAGTGGGGGAACCATAAATTGCTCTAGAAAGTGCCATAATATCTAACTATCCATGGGAGAATATGTATTGAATATCGCAATGTTTTCCATTCCAATGGGTGGTGTTGATGTTGTACTAGGAGTCCAATGGCTACAATTCTTGGGTACAATAGCTTTTAGTTTTCAATAACTTTTCATGAAATTTCTTCAGAAGGAAAGGAAGTTGAATTAACGGGTATCGTAGGGAAACCAGGAAAGATAATTAGCTCTAACGGAATGACAAAGCTTCTAAAGAAAAAACAACGAGGCATAATTGCACAATTATGTTCACTAGAGGTACCCACATTGAAATCATCTATTTCTCTAAATCTCCAAAAAGTCTTGGACAATAATTCCGAGGTATTTGATACTCCCAAAGGCCTCATAGCTATTCGTGATCATGATCACACCATTCATTTGATTACAGGAAGTGTTCCTCCAAACATCAGGCCTTACAGATTTCCGTATGCCCAAAAGAGTGGAATTGAATGTATGGTTGCATAAATGCTAGAGGCTGGTATAATTCAACCTAGTCAAAGTTCTTTCTTTGCTCCAGTGGTATTGGTTCACAAGAAGGGTGGATCATGGTGCATGTGTCCAGATTATAGGGAGCTCAACAAGCTCACTATTAAATATACATTTCCCATTCCTGTCATTGATGAATTATTGGATCTATTTCATGGATCAACTTACTTCACCAAATCGGTCTTCGTTCAGGATATCATCAAATTAGAATGAAGACTAAAGACATTCCAAAAATATCATTTAGAACTCATGAGGGTCATTATGAATTTTTGGTCATGCCTTTTGGCCTTACCAATGCACTTTATACATTTCAAGGTTTGATGAATTCCATTTTCAAACCCTTCCTTAGAAAATTTGTGTTAGTGTTGGCTTGTTGGGGCCTGACCCAGGTTCGGAGGTGATTTAGCCAAACAAATCTTGGTACTACTGGCCCTTTTGGAAATATTCCACGGAGCGTGGACTGAGGTCTCAACTGAAGTAATATGGGAGGGTGCTAGAACCAGGTTTCCGCACCCTAGAGATCTCTGATGGGTTCAAGTGGTCCATGGTTCAACCCTACGCGCATGTCGCTACGCACACTTACTCGTTCTGCGTAGCTTGAGGTGTTGCGTTCACGCAACACTACTCGGGGGCCTAACAGTGTTATTACCCAAGTCATTACTAGTAATCCAATATTAGTTGATTAACTTAGCTTACTTACAGACTCGACTCTGCCCTGCACACTCAACTACAGGGGTCAGTGCACTCAGTTGTAGACAATTAGGCCTCTGCGCACTCAACTGCAGAGCTTTCTCCTACTCTATGAACCAAGATACACTTAGACACTTACCCTGTTCTTCTACTTTGCTATCTCATACTTCGCTCTATCTAACTAATTTTGACACTTAGAGCTTCACTCTATTTACACAATCCCATGGTCCATGGACCATGGGTAAGCTGACATTACATTCAAAACTAGGGTGGATAGCCCTATGACTCTAACATACATTTTGTGCCCGCAATTCGTGGAGCTTTACAATAATATCAACTCAAAACTTGGGCTTTGAGCCCCAAAACATGCTGTGGGGGGATTCCATGCCCAACAAGCCCCCAACACAAACATCATGACTCACCCTCAAATCACTCTGTCAGCACGAAAATCTTGGTGCAGAGTCCCTCCAACTGTTCTCGAATGGTACTAATGTTTATAGTGCACTAAGGTACTGCTTGCTGAACCTGCTGCATCTATTCTTGTGAGACCTATGTGGTCGGTGCACTTTCCTGCATCTGCGCGTGCACCCCCTATATGTGTGCTAGCTTCCCTTTGGTATTTGTCATGATTGTGAAGGCCTCGTTAATCCATGGTTGAATGCGTGCTTTGAGAACTGCTTCCTTATGGTGTGCCATGTCCACCTACTCCTCTAATGCCTTGGCTTGCTACATCCTCGCAAGCTGCTAAGTGAGGACTACAGTCTCCGTAGTTCCTCTAACACTTTCATACTCCTACTGGAGTTTGCACACCTCTATCTCCAAGCACTGGATGTTGGGGTCCTCCTACAAAGTCGTGAGGACCTCAAGTGCCTATTCCAACATGCCAGTATAGTCACACACTACACCTCCAATTTCATCCAACCCTGTTGCAATAGCACTAGCGTGCTGCTCTCAGATTTTTGGGGGAGTAGAAGGTTGCGCCTTCAACCATAGCTTGACGATCTAGAGATTCAGCTCCAGCTACACCTTTGTCGTCTCTTCCATAGCCTCGCAGACTCTAGTTTCCAAACTGTGGATCCGCACTTCTACCGGTAGATCTACTATGATGGTCAGCTCAGGGACACGTCGGTAAGCATCGTCTACTGTCTGCACCAAATGTTGATTTTGTGACACCAATTCGTCACACTGCAAGCTGGGCTATTCTATATTTATCTTCTACTCGCTAAGAACTGGGATTGTGTGGCTCCCCCTAGCTCGTAACTCTGTCACTATCCCATCCTGTAGCTGATACAACATCTCTCGCGGAAGGGCAGCCAAATTAAGGCTAAGTCCTTTCAACATGCTAACCGAAAATCTATCGGTCACATTCACTGCAATTATGGACCCTTCCGGCAACACTATTGTATTGTCCATCCATGCACGCAACATCTGTTCTGCTTCCAAGGATCCTACTGCAAGGTGGGTAGAAAAGGTACCCACCTAAGGGGGTCACACCTGTGATTCCTCTAGCTGTACCCTAAGGGCCCCCAACATAGTCTGATTCTCCTGCATAAAATCCTGAAGTGCTTGATTTGTGACATCGTAGACCATCCTTCCTATGTCATGGAGATCACCTTCAGTTAAGGTGATCAAGTCAATGGCCAACTTCGAGGCCTTGACCTTCTTCCTTGGTCCTGCTCGCTTTGCAATGTGTGGCCGCTTTAACTATGTGGACACGGCCCATAGATCCATGCTCGCTTCTGTTGTTTCTGTTTCCTCTGCCTCTTGCCCTTGCAAGGACATTGCTTGGCCCTCATATGCATGTGATGTTGCTGCCTATGCTACTGTTCTTGCTTTTGCAGCCTTCTTTTGCTCAACAGCTTTCTGTGCTGCTTCTCGTGCTGCCCCTACCTCACCTGCTGCTTTTTCCTTCTACATTTTCTCTACTAATTGAGTGACGTGCAGATTGGCATCATCCTTTTTCTTCTGTGCTACCGCCTTCTCCAGTTCTTCCAAATATGGGGCATGCCATTCGGGAGGCCATGTTTCCAAGACAGTAAAAATTGCGTCATTAGTGGCTAAAAATGGTAGCTTCGTCCACTGTTTCGCCAGATCCTTTTGTGCCTTGATATAAATGTTTTGCCTATCAACTTTGAAGTCTGCAAAACTCTGTAGACTATTGTACACCATGGGTGACAAGTGCGGCTTCTGGTTGATCCACATCTGGATGTTCATGTCCATGAGCACCCAGAAGATTTTGGTGTCGCGGATCCATTTCGTGTCCTTGGTGGCCCATAGAGGAGCGTACTTTGCGGCCTTCGGTAAATCTCTATCAATGTTTGGGAATTGACTATCTTCTGGTAGTTCCCCTACTATGATCATGATGGATAACAACAATCGCACATAGTGGAAGGTTTTACCCTGCTCCTAGGCTTCACGACAGTTTGTCAAAAATTCTTCATAGAGGAATTTGGACCCGTTGAACTAGACCCCCTCTGCGCACTACTCAGCTAGTGCTATCACTGGTGCTAGTACCTCATCAGTGTGACACTTCCTCATGACTTTGCTAGCCAGGATTTGGGTTGCTATGCAAACCCCTTTGTCCTTGATGCTAGAGATAGCGTATCCCCTTTTCTTCTTCTCCAACTTATATTTTGTCTTCATGGCTTCTGCAATGTCCAAATCGCTACCTTTTACCTCGGCTATGGTCACGGGGTCCTTTCCTTTGTAGGGGAGCTGAGAGATGCGGTGAATTAGATCAGCCATGATGGGGATAGGCTCATCTAGCCACAGGTACCCATCATGCACCAGGCTAAGCAGCTGCCTGATGACAAAAATGGTGATTGTTGCGTGGTGGAAATGTGGTATCCAAAGTAAGTTTAGCAATCTGGCCTTTTCCACACCATGTAGCCACTTCCGTGGCTCAAGCATTGTCACCACCCCTACAATGTTCTGCTTCATCAGATTTTCAGGCTCTAGATGAGGGAACTTCTCACGGTCAGCGAGGTATAAATCTTCGAACTTCGTGGTTAGCACGCGGCCTAGGTGCATGCCTTCAAACACAATGTCGTCTAGGAGGAGGAGGGTCTAGAGCGGACTCTTGGTTTCATCCAGATCCTTCGGCACTTTAGTCTTCCCTTTCCATGAAAGGACATACGCCGACAATTTTGTTGCAGAGCGTAACGGTTGTATATCCTCCTCCATGTCTTCTTCTTCTTCTTATTCTGCAACGATCAGGGTCTACAAGTCTTCTTCTTCCTCATCTGTTTCTATTGTGACTGCTTTCCCCTTCTCTGCCATGGTTAGTTTGTTGCGTTGTGGATTCCTCGGGGACATGTGTACTGGACCCATTTCCTGTTTATTCTTCTTGGGCCTCGGTTTTCGCGGTGATTTTGGGATTTCTATCACAACCCTGGTGCCTTCTGGAACATCCTCCACCATTTGGGTTTGTACGGCCTCGTCAGTGATTACCTCTTCAATTCCCAAACCATCCTTAGTGGCTGTCATCGTAACTAGGCTGTATTTTGTTACTTGCGAAATTAGGGGCTCAATTATCGCTCAGCTCTCAATGCTCAGTGCTCTGCTCAAGCGTTCAATTCTCAAATGACCAAGTGTTGTTCGCTAGCCAGCCCTTTGTGTTTTATAGCACCTTTTGAATTCGAATTCAACCATTCCCCCCAATTTCAGGCGATTAATGCTTTCTTAGTGGCAGATTTTCCCAAATTATTCCCATAACTCGCATCTTAGATGCCCGCTGCCCATTCCATTTGGCCTCAAATCGAACATCCCATCGTGAATAGTGACCTCAACAGTCACTTCCTAGCCAACCCACGCGGCAGCGCAACCCTCCATGCGTGGGCGTGAACCCTATGACATTCTAATTTTGCGCGCATCTCTAATATCGCTCAACTCCCAAGAAGAATATTTTATAGTCTTGCACTCCCCTTTAGCTCCCTAGAGTGCTAAGACTATTCTTCCTATGGCTAGTCAGGTGGTCGCACCACCAGTGTGGGGCTCCATCCCATTTTCCATCATGGTTCACAGAGAATCCCCATCTTCCATTGTGGTGATCGGCACCGCGCACTTTACTACTTGCAACATACTACTCTGGTCACTATGTTTGGCGATCTGCAGTCTAAGCTAAGGTAGCAGACAAACCAGTTCACAGTGATAGTTCTCCAACTTGTCAGTATGATTGTACGCACCTTGCCTTACCATCCTCAGTTTTTGGATGAGAAATGCTTCCTTTATTTATTTTTCCAGCTTCTTGACCTTCGCGTCCATTAAGGCACTTTCCTCCCTTAGCCGTACCCAGTCTTTTTCAAGTTCGCAAAGTCTAAGGTTTCCCTGTCGGATTTATTCCTCAAGTCTTAGGTGTGTCATTTCTCGTGGCTGTGTGATTCCTTCATTTCGAGCTTCCCGGACTGTCGTATCTATGGTTATTTTTATGCGCAGACTAAGCTTCACATGCTCCATATGGATTACATCCCTTGCTTCATACTTCAGCTGTGGAATTGCTCACGTGGTCAGGGTTTTGCACATGGTCCTATAAGCCCATAGAATCGTTGGCATGTGCAGGTCACAATCAGTGTGTCTCACCTGGTGGACCATGTTCAACACTTCGCACACCTTGTCAAAGGCTTCTACATGGATCATTGTTGGCGCGCTTGGTCTTGTCCAACTTTGTTGTTCGCACCCTTGTCTTGCCCACTCCTACTTGTTGTTCATGTTTCCTATCATGAGGACGGTGTTCAATCGTGTAGGTTGCATACCATATGCCTATACCCACCTGGAGAGATGGGCGTGCAGGCCATTTCATCCCTTATGCATGGCTTCCATCCATAGCTGAGGCTTTCCAAACCGTATAAGCATCACCCTTCTGCATTTGTGCCAGCTCTCAATACTTCTCTGATGCGTATCCCACCACCTTGCAGGTGTAGCGTGCGGTGCCCATTTCAGAGCATCGAACCGCTGTTGTTCTGGCAGTTCACTTTCAAATTTGTTCAGGAATTCATCCACTGCTGTCAACCCATCATACATAGGTAGATCCCTTACCTCTGTTTTCATGTAGCGAAGTGATCTTACCATCATGTTGCAGTTGAGCGTGGTTACCTCATGTAACCAATTCTGCCATCATTCTGTTTCCTCATCTGAATCTGATGTGCAAGAGCTTTTACGCTCCCACAAAATCCTGCCATCCACTGTAGGATTTACCAAATCCTATTCCCGACTGGTTGTCTTGTAGATACAATCTAGCTCGTCGTCATTCTCGTTGTCGTGCACTGGCTCTGTGTAGCACGATCCTTCCGCAAGGTATAAAGGTACCACTATGCACAGTGATTTTTTCTCAAAAATCATTTTGCTCTTCTTCAGGTTTATCATGTCGTTCATGTCAGTGGCCCAATCAATTCACAGTAGAACAGGATAGGGATTGTTGTCATCAACAATCTCTATCACTTTGAAATCTACAAGCACACTCACACCTTTGGTGTCTACCATTATTCCCTACAATCTTCCCATCGGTAAAATATTCTGCTGGTTTTCCATTCGCAATTGAATAGGGGACAATTGCAACGCAGGCCTTCCGATGCTCTCCCATGTTTGCTTTGGAAGTAAATTCACATTTGATCGTAGATCCAGAATCACTTGATCCATTTCATACTCTGTGATTTGCATAGTCAATCTCATTTCTCTTCCTGTTCGCGATTTGTGCTTCCTGAGCTTCCAGACTACTTGCAGTTCTCCTGACCCATCACACCTAGTGATGAGTTCCTACAATCCTTTCACAGCCTTTTTGTTGCGCAACAACTTCATGCATGTCTCCAGAAAGGTAGTAAGCATTGACGGGTCGATCTCTGGTTCTAGTTTGTCCTTACTACTTGAAGTGGAGGCCTCCGTGAAGTTCTTCATAGCTTCTGTTATCACCAAAATAGGACCCTGATAGGCTGCTGATCAGACTATCTCAATGTAACTATTTCAAACCAATCTTTTAGCTAAGGCTTAGCCTCCTTAGCCTGAGAGGGCTCTCTCAAAGGGTTAATGATATTGATTGAAGATATGGATAGATGTCTAACTCTATGGTTTGTGATTTTATATGTTTGTAGATTGGAAGATGGAGACTTTCTACCATTGGGCTATGGAGTCAGTGACAAAGATAAGGATAACAAATAGCTCTTCTTATAAAAATGAGGCTTGTATATACTTCAATGAAAGAGTGACACATTCAAGAAAGTCTCAATAACTTGAAGTTCATAGGAGTCAGAGCATGTGGGCATGAATTCTGAGTAATGATACATCAAGGTATTCAAAAGGAAAGAATTTAAAGTGATAGATCAGAGTTTAATACCTACATGGAAGTCAGGGCATTCAGCATTTAAACATTCAGAACATAAACTCATATGGGACAACAGTTTATTAATGTATACAGGAAGTCAGAGCACATTCAGTGAATTCTGAGTGATTATACATCCATACCACTGTAAGAATTAAAGAAAGGACAACATCACATATTCTGAACATAAAAAATCCTTCATGAATCCTGAGAAGTAAGCATTAAGACTATGGAAGTAAAGCATTTCAGAGATAAAAGATGAAGCTCACTGAAGTACACTAAGAATCTCATCTTTAGAAAAGTCCAACTGCTTCTGTATATGTCAATCCCTGCATATCATTTACAAAAGTAGTCTTTTTCTCTAACATTTTCCAACCCTTTGTACATCAGTTGTTCTGCTATATATAGAGTCCATGTAGATTCCTTCCTCCAGCATGAGGGGAATTCGAATTCCTCCTAATTTGACACCTATTGACACTTAAAACTAACTATTTAATACAAAGGACACCTAACTAGCAGTCCTAGAGACCTAATACAACTAGGAGTGTAACTCCTTATCATGATTACAACAACCTTATCTAAGCATTAAACACTCCTTTTGACACATAAAACTCCATGAAGTCGAATTTTATGAAGCCCATAACCTTCCAGCTGGCCCTTGATGACTCATCCTTTTGATGTTCCTAGAAACTAGGAAACTGTCCCTTGCTCTGTTCTGGCTGAAACATAGGTCTTGGGACAGAGTTAATATCTTCTCATAAAAGCTGTATTTGGAAAAACTGAAGGAGGCTTTTGTGAACCAATCCATGCTTAACAAAAAAATCTCTTGGTTTTTTGAAACATATTTCCTACTGCCCAGAATGTGTCTTTGAAAAACAGGTGTAAAACAGGAGATGAAAAACAGCACCTACAGCAGTTTCGTAGCGCAACTTTGGTCATTAATTTCTCTCAGATCATAATGTATTTGGAGAAAGTGGAAGAGGTTTTTGTACTTAAGTATCTTAGAAATGAAAACCTCTTTCACGTTTTAGAGATGAGTTTTTTAACTGCTCAGAAACGGTCCTAGAAGTTGACTGGTTAAAAACAAGGAGAGAAAGTTCCCCCTTTTTATGCTTTTCATTCTTATGCTTGTCTTCGAATCCTTCTGCTGACCATGTTGTCTCCTTTGCTTGATGTTTATACCTTGTAAGTAATCCCTTTCCTTGAATGGGCAATCTCAAGGTTGGTAGACATCAATCTCTTTTCTGACTTCCTCAAAGCTACATTCTTCTTCTTGAGTGCTAACTGCCTTACTTGAGTTTAAATGGAAAACTCTGATGTATGTTGAACCTGAGCTTTGCCATGTGCTTCTTATGCATGAAAGGAGCATGAGAATAACCAAGACCAATTCTCCCTTACCTTACCCTTTTCCTTTGAAATCGTTTCAGTGATAACAGCTTCCATAAATTTCTCCTTCGCGCGCTCCAAATCGAACTCTGGTTCCTTTGTAGGAGCCTTACAAACCAAAGAAATTTCTTCGGTTTGCTTGCCCTAGTCATCTCTTGTTGTGATACCGCTTCAGAGCATGATGTTTACATTCAGGTCCTCTTCGCATGGCTCAGACCTCATCATTTTCAAATTCTATGTTGGGGGAGGCTGGAGTATCCCTTTATCGTGTAGCCTCGCTATCACTGTAGGGCAGTCCTCCATATCATGATCAAACTGAGTAAAATATAAACATGATGCTCTCATCAAATTTGTAAGATCGCGGTCATAGTGCCTTGTCCCTCCGCAATTTTAACAAATTAGCTGTCCGCGACCTCTTCCTAGTCCCATTCCACCTCGACCTCGCCTACGCCCCTAAAATCCAGTGCACGCAATCCCTGAATTTTGGTCGAGGGCTCGCGTTTTGGTATGCACTCTGTAGGTAGGAGTCTGATCCATCATCAGTTCATAACTTCTGTAGGTGCACTCATCATGGCCTACCAACTTGGAGAAATTACAGAATAATTGTTGGGACCTCTATGTATACTTTTGTAATAGATGAGAATTATCTGTAGCATGTTTTCCTCCTATCTAACAAATCTCACACCATAATGAAGGAGTCGTGGTTGGTCCTACTTGTGCCTCTGGTCTTAATGGTGTCGGCCCTCCTCCCACCAAGTAGTTCGCGAAGACTGGAAAATGGTCATTTTCATGCCCCTGGTCTTTGCATTTTATGCACCATACCTCCTCGCATGCCTCTGGCCGAGTTGCCCTGTCCCATTTCAAACTCTACATTTCCAGACACAAATTTTTTAGTTTCACGTGGATTTTTGGACTCCCGGGCTAAGATCTTGTATTGGGGTCTCCTGCAGGCTCATTGCAATCTCCAAAGCTTCAGCCTGGGTGGATAACTTCTGTTGGGATAGCACCGTCCTTAAATACGCCATTAGTGACGCTACAAACCATGCGCAGTATTGTCCATCCGTCAAGGTAATGTTGGTTTCGTGAATCATACTCTTTAGTCTCTGATCCAGATCCCATGGGGCCTTGCCTAGAAACATCTTGATTTCCTTAAACCCAATAATTGATTGTGTCTCCGATTTTGGCCTGCTAAATTCCTTTTTTAGCGCAGCCTGGATATCTACGATCCCTGCATTTGGATGGTCATTAGAATGCTTAATGTACCATGTTAGTGTGCGATCCTGCAACATGCTTACCAGCGTTTCCTTCTTTATATGGTCATCCACGACTCCTTGTGCTTCCCATACAGCTTTTACAACGAACCAAAATTAGTCCAGATCTTCATTACCTACTCCTATGAATACCAACAATTTTATCGCGCTCACCATATTGAACTATGATGGTGGCAGAGGTGGTGTGGGTAGAGATGGGGGTGAAGATGGTGAAACCTGTGGTGGTGTAGGTGGAGGTGGTATGCGGTAATTCGTTGCCTTATCATATTGATCACACTTCTCAGAGAAACTTTCGCAAACTATTCCTCACTTTTCTCTCTGCTACCTTCGTTTCTATAGATCCTCCCACTTCGCGTAGCCCCAAACATCAATTTATTCACATAACCCACTTTTCACACAATAACATTTTAATCCAAGTGTTCAAATATTTAATGTACTTACCTCATGGTCCTTTGAGGAAGCGTCGTTCCACCTCACTGTATCTGACTGAAGTATCTACCAAAAACTCGGTGATAAACCCTCCTATAATCTGATCGAGCCAATAGTCCACAATGCGCGTGACCTTGTCTTCCGATGCTTCTAGTCTGTGCACTAATCCTGGAGTCCACACAATTGGTTTTTCGAGCCTACACCTTCCCTGATTGTCTGCTAGCTTCGCGGTCCACTCATACAACTCAAAGCTTGGGAAGGATGCAAAGAAATTTTTTTGGATTTCCTTATATAAGTAGCACTCTAACCATTGTTACTTTGATACCCGCGGATTCCTGTTTTCCTACACCGTGAACTCGTGAATATTTCTGTCCAACAACCCTTCAATTTCTTTCTTTGTCAGATTCCAGTGACACGACATTAGACATCCCTTATGCAAATCTTGGTCACGACAACGAAACCATTTTTTTGCTTATTGGGGCCTAACCCAGGTTCGGAGGTGATTTAGCCAAATAAATCCTGGTACTATTGGTCCTTTCGACAATAGTCCGTGGAGCGTGGATTGGGGTCTCACCCGAAGTAGTATGGGAGGGTGCTAGAACGAGGTTTCCACACCCTAGAGATGTATGATGGGTTCAAGTGGTCCACAGTTCGACCCTGTGTGCACGTTGCTACACGTACTTACCCGTTCCTTGTAGCCTCAGGTGTTGCCTTCACGCAGCCCTACTCGGGGGCCGAACAGTGTTATTACCCCAGTCCTTACTAGTAATCTGATATTAGTTGGTTAACTTAGCTTACTTGCATGTGTAAAGTATAAATAGAAGTCATTCATACAAGTGCGTGCAGTAAATAAATAGTACATTAGCAATTGAGATCAAACATGTAATAACTCGAGAAAAGATACACAGAATTTGGAATAAACTTATTTTATTATTCTCTTCTCTGGTCACAGACTTAACTCCATCCTACGCACTCAGCTGCAGACAACTAGGCCTCTACGCACTCAGTTGCAGAGCCTTCTCCTACTCTACGGCCCAAGATACACTTAGACACTTACCCTGTGCTTCTACTTTTCTATCTCACACTTCGCTCTATCTAACTAACTTTTACACTTAGAGCTTCGCTCTATTTATACAATCCCATGGTCTATGGACCATGGGTAGGCTGACATTACATTCAAAACTAGAGCGGACAACCCTATGACTCTAACATAAATTTCACGCTTACAATTTGCAGAGCTTTATAACAATATCAGCTCAAAACTTGGGCTTTTATCCCCAAAACATGCTGTGGGGGGATTCCATTCCCAACAGTTAGTGTTTTTTGATGATATGCTAATCTACAGCAAGCCTTGGAAGGATCACGTTCAACATGTTGACAAGGTACTTAAACTATTGGAGTAGAAACAATTATATGAAAAAAGTCCAAATGTTTCTTTGGAGTACAAGAGGTGGAATATTTGGGTCATATTTTATTTCATGAAGGTGTTAAGGTAGACCCTAGAAAATTAAAACCATTAAGGAATGGAAAATCCCCACATCCATAAAGAATTTGCAAGGTTTTCTCAGGTTGACAGGGTATTATCACAAGTTTGTTAATAATTATGGAGAAAAATAGCACATCTAACAACATTGTTGAAGAAATATGCATTTTCATGGACTCCAGAAGCAATGAAGGCCTTTGAACATCTTAAAGAGGCAATGTGCCAAGCACCGGTCTTAGCTACACTAGACTTCACAAAGACATTTATTATGGAATGTGATGCCTCAGGAAATGGAATTGGTGTTATTTTAATGGAAGAAGAAAGACCCAATGCTTTTGAAAGTCATCCAATCAAAGGAAAGTATTTACACAAATCTATTTATGAGAAGGAAATGTTGGCAATACTACATGAACTTAAGAAATGGCGACACTACCTAATGGGAAGAGACTTCAAGGTAAAAACAGATCATGATAGTCTTAAATACTTTTTAGAAAAAAGATTATCTTCAGAAGAGCAGCAAAAATGGGTCACAAAGATGTTGGGTTATGACTTTGAAATCATCTACAAAAAAGGGAATAAAATGGTTGTGGAAAATGCACTCTCAAGAAAGGATGAGGATGTGGAAGCATTTCTTTGTGCCATTTCTATTATCCAACCAAATTGGATAAACGAACAAAGGGATGAATGGAAGAATGATGAAGAAGTGTGGGCACTCATTCAAAAGTTACAAAAAGATCCTAGTACAACTAACACATTTAGCTGGAAAAATGATTCGTTATGGTACAAAGACCAGTTATACCTATGTAAGAATTCCCAACTCAAACAAAAGATTCTTATGGAATTACACACCTCTCCCTCCTGAGGGCACTCAGGATTTCTACAAACTTACCATAGGGTTAAGAAGGAATTTTTTTGGGATGACCTTAAATCAGATATTCAAAAGTTTGAGGCTGAATGTTTGATTTGCCAACAAAATAAAGTTGAAACTATTAAGACCCCAGGTCTGTTACAACTTTTATCCATTCCCGCCCAATGTTGGGAGAAGGTTTCAATGGATTTTATCACAGGTTTACCGAAGTCCAAAGGAAAGAGTGTTATCATAGTGGTAATTGACAGACTTACCAAGTATGCACACTTTTGTGCATTATCTCATCCATTTAAAGCAATTACAGTTTCTATTACATTTATGGAAACAATTCAAAAGCTACATGGAAACCCAAATATTATTGTAAGCGAAAAAAATCCCATTTTCACTCGAAATTTTTGGACAGAATTATGTTATTGTCTTGGTACTCACTTAGCTCATAACTCATCTTATCATCATCAATCTGATGGGAAAGCTAAGATAGTAAACAAATGTTTGGAAGGATATCTTTGTTGTTTTGTATCTGATAAACAGACATAATGGGTCAAATGGTTGCCTTTGGCTGAATGGTTGTATAACACTTCCTTCCATACTACAACAAACATGACCCCATTTATGGCACTTTATAGATATCATCCACCATCCAGCACAACATATTTAAGAGAAAATTCTAAGGTTCAAGCAGTGGAAGATCACATCAAGAATCAACAACAAGTTCTCAAACTCTTAAAGGATAACCTCACTTTGGCGCAGAATAGAATGAAACAACAGGCATATCAACATCACAGTGAAATAAGTTTTGATGTAGGTGATTGGGTATTCCTACGACTACAATCATATAAAAAATGTCCCTCATGCAAGCTAATAAGGATAATAAATTATCACCAAAGTATTATGGTCTGTACAATGTGTTGCAAAAGATAGGTTCTATGGCATACAAATTGGAGCTTCCTGCAGCTTCCCAAGTGCACCTATTTTTCCATGTTTCATGCTTAAATAAGGTTATAGGTAACAAGCTCCCAGTTCAAACAATATTTGTAGAACTTGATGAGGAAGGAAAAATCATATTGGGACCTGAAGCAGTCACAGAAACAAGAACCGACAACTACGAAATCAATCAATTTCAGAGTATCTCATCAAGTGGAACAACTTACCCACTAAAGATTCCACATGGGAGATGAGAATTTTATACAAAAGCATCCAGAACTACTCAAGCGTTGAGGAAAACACCTTTTTGAAGGAGAGGGGCATGTTAGGTCCCTATAATACTAGTGATTCCCCCATTACTATTTTCATTGTAGCCCTTATTGTTATTGTTGTGCCCCTATTGTTATTATTATGCCCCATAGAAGCCCAGTATTGTTATTTTTGTGCCCTTATATTATTATTGTTATGTTGACTTTCGTTAAATTGTGACCCCTTAGACTCCTATATATAGAAAGGAGGTTTTGTCATTTGTATCATCCAAGAATTTTTCATTTGTGTAATGTAAAGGAGGTTTCCCCCTCGAAGAGGCTAATTTCTAAGTCGTTGATCTATCTTTTCTATCTTTTTGTGAGCTGGTTTCATAACAATTTCTAACATTATATATTATCATATTTGGTTGTTGGGCCATACAAATATTCAACTATTCCAAACAAAGGAGAGTCTAATTTGGCCTGTCTCCTGGGATAAATCCATTAACTATTTAGTGAGACATTTCCCCTATCAATAAAGATCAAATGTTAAGTGTAATTACAATTAGACATTTAAGGTTTATATGATAGTTTATCAAAATTTATTGAAAATAATAAATACAATAACTAGAGAATCAACAATAAAAATAATATAAAAGTGGGTTTTTGGTACATTTTCCTTTGGTGTTCCAATTAATATACTTGGGAGTAAAGTAGAAAAATAAAATGGGCTAGTTTGCACTAAAGTTATTATCTCATCCTAATGCAAAGAAATGAATAAGAGTAATTATATTTATTAGCTAAACTTAGTTTCATGATCAAGAAAACTGAGAAGGTAACCTAGGGTTTATCATCCTCCTAGGTGGATGAAAACCCCTTAACTAATGTGAGTTTATTAATGTTTCCTAGTCTAATATAAAATAATCTACTTGGATAGAGGGAAAAGGAAACATGCAATGAAAAGATATAACAATTTTATAAACCTATTGTATATCATATACCTATGAAGTCATACTTTTCCATGTCAAAACAAGTAGGCATAAGCTACTACAAATAATGAAATGAAAGAACAAGAAATAATGCACACAATGGGAAGTGCATGTTAATGCTTCCCTCCCATGACACATTAGTTACAATGTAAATCTACAAAGACAACATTGTGTCGATTATCAGTGATCTATCAAGGTACATACATAACTAATTAGAATAATGTGTTAAAGGATAAAAAGTATTAAATCAAATTAGATTATGAAATATGTAAGTTTTATTTATGGAAAATTAGTATAACTAAAAATAAATAATTTCTTTCCAATAGTGGAATGTTATGTTTCATTGAAAATATAATGCATATGTTAATGTTAAGATATGATTTAGTAGTACAATGATGGAATTTCTTGAAACAAATTTGGAAAGTTGTATGGAACAAATAGGCCCTACTATTGTCTTAATTTTTATGTTAATTTCATATTTAAAAAAAAAATAAGTGAAGGCTTAAAATTACTAGATCACTAATTTTGGGTTTTGGGCTCTTAACATAATTGATCAATTATTTTTGTGTCAATATATTTCTATTTGTACTTGTGCACCATATAATTTTTTCCTAGATGTGTGAGGCAATAAGTAAAAATAAATACATGCGTATTTTAGAATTATGACATATATAAAAGTTTAAATGAATTAAAAATATAAAATAATATTTTTTTTCCTTTAAAAATATATATATTTGGAAGTTGCAAACATGGCTCTATAACTGTGTGCAGATTCATCAATGATGAATTTTTGGACCATATTCAAAAGCCTTGTTGAAAATAAAGATAATAATAATGATCTAGAAAAATAAGTGTTTTTTTGTTTATGTAATCCAAACTACTAGGCCTATCTATTTTTAGTTAAACCTAAAGTAGCCACCTAATCCATCATGTATAGGAAAAGATACAATCTTGTCTTCTTATTTTTTTTAATTCAATGGAATATATACATGTTTTAAATCATGTGTGTGTGTTATTTTTACCTAATATAATAACCATGTAAAACTTCCATTTATATGGTTCAATGAAAATATTTAGAATTAAAACCATTTTTTAATGGAAAAAGACATATATTGCTCTCCCAACAATAGCAAATGCCTCTACACCAATTTCCTTTACAAAAAAAAAATAAAAAAAAATCAACTAGCACCTAGGATACCACTAAAAGGTAAAATGACCCATAGCGAGTGCATGTATCATGGTTAGAGGCCTTATTCATGGTGCTTGAGAGCTAGGCTATTCATTTTCTACGTAAGTCCTTTGTTTTCCTTTTTAACCATGATTTAGGGACCTATACCATCATTACCACCTAAAACAAACTAATGAAAGCCATAACCCACTTAAAACCCAAAGATCTTATAGAAAGGAGGCTATGTGGTGTTCCAATAAGAATTTTTTGATTCATGAGGATAAGAATATTTATTAAATTCCTAATTCCCTTACAATCCCTCCTTAACCATTATTAAGACCCAAAGGCTAATTATTATTATAGAAAACATCATAATACCCTCTCCTAAACCACTCATAATTTATGTATCACTAAAAGAGGACACATTTTGTGGGTTGTAGGTGTTTTTCATAATCATTAATTCTAATAAGATTAAATAAGGGAATATGGCCATCGTTGTCATACCTTAACCTATTTTTTACCTCGTGATCCTTTCTTGGTTCACAACGAACCCATTAATGGTTCCTATATCCCATTTAGAAGTGATTAATACCATACAAATGTCATATGTGGGTGTTTTAGGACTCATACATGGTGTTTAATCCTTACATGAAAATATTTGGGATAGAGTTTATTTTTTTACTCCCTTGACTATGTTCAAGGAAATGAGACCCATCCATGATTTTGTATACCTTATAAAGGAACCATATTCAACTTAGATGTTAAAACATCCTTACATAAATCATGTCATGGATTATAATGTTGTTCATAGCTATTCAATTCAAAGATATTTAATTAGGGAATAATGTCAATGTCTCCCTCCTAAATGTGTGTATTACTTAACGTGTTTCCAACACAAAACACCTACTTATGGCACTTATATCCATTTTAAAAGTTAAAGAACCCATTAAAAGTTTTGTTGTATTGGTTTAAGGACTGATCTGGGGATTTTAAGCTTAAAAATCTTCAACAGATCCTAAGGCACTTGTTTTCACTCTTTTATGATGGACAATACCCCCACCATCCATAGTACACAAATCCTTATAATGGTGTCTATAGCAAACCCAATTCCCAATAACCCCCTAGAAAAGTGTGGTTCCATGTTTTGCTTCAAGGTACTTGACTATAAAAAAATTGTTTTGGAGTGTAATAACCTTATTTCCTCCCATGGCATTTTGTATTCCTCATTAACCACTCCCAGTGCTCAATACTTAGATTTGTTATGCCCATAGTCCTCTAGTAGGCCAAATATACACTCTAAGGGTCTCATGTGGTGTGTCAAGGACATATTCATCTCATTTAAACCTAAGAGGATTGGTTAGGGATTAATGATTTTGTTGCCCCCCCCAATCATTATCAATGGATTGTGTTTGTTTTTTCCTAGCATGGACATGGTTAAGACCCTTAGACCCATATGAACTGTGCAAAACATCTTAATGATGCACATATCCAACTCATATTCTAAGTACCCTTTAATTATAGTTTAATTCATCAATTATAGGTTTTTATCATGGGTTTGAGATCAAGAAGCTTCAATTAGGGCTTAAGTCCCTAATTTCCCCCTTGATCATGTTTAGGCCTCAAATCCCATTTTCAATGCACAAATACTAATCATGATGCATACATCCCACTTAGATACCTACAAAGAACCCCTGCAACAAACACATCTATCATTTTGAGGTCTTTTTAATATATCTTAAGACAAAGAATATTGAACAATATCCCAAGGGACCTGTTTTTTTCCTTTGCCATGATTAAGGCCCTACAACACTTCATTTATGTGAAAAACCTCTTAATGGCATACATATTCCAGTTTGACACCGGAAGGCCCCTTAGGAAGGCCTTTTGTTATGGTTTAATTGTTTTTCATGATGATCAAATATCCAAAATCCATATTAATAGACTAATGCCTCAATGTTTTCCTCCTCTAACCATGGTAGTGAATATAAAGAAGGTTCTTTTAGGCCTTAAACCTCTTATTACCCCCTTGGCCATGTTTACTCCTTAAGAAAACTTTCCACTACATAAGAAATACTCAAGAACTTAAAACCCATTGGAATGCTAAATAACCCCAACCATGTTTCTGAGAACAATCCTTACTATGGAAATGAGATAAATTCTCATTTAGGGCATATGGTGTGGTTTAAACAATGGTGCTCAAATCCCTCTTATTGTCCTCCCCTAACCTTGGTCAAACCTTACGATCCATTCTTGGTTCACAAGAAACCTATCTATGAATGATACTCCATAGAGGTCATATGAGGTTGCTTAGAGAGTTATCATGGTTTTTTAGTGTAAAAAGAAATTTTTAGTACTATAAGATCTTATTTCCATTCACTCCATGATTCCCATTACCTTTTAATGACACCCATATTTAACTTGATTTCCAAAGATTCCTAAAAGAAGTTTCATGTCATAATTTATATATGTTTTTCATCAAACTTGAGATCAATATTGCTCTATTAAGGAATAAGGTCCTTATCCCCCCTTAAACATATTAGGTTTTGAATCTCATTCCCTGATGCATACAACCTACTCATGATACATGTTGAGTGTGTTGGAATTTTTTTAACATTGATTTCAAGTCTAGTCATTACTATCGCATGATGTCAAGTTCAGGGAGAGTTTTTTGTGTTTCATTCATGATACTTATGTTCTTTTTGATGTCTTATTTTCTTTCATTAATAGTGTGCTTAGCTTAGGATGACTAGGTTGATTGTTGGTTAGCCTATCTTTGAAGGAATGTTTACTATAGATACCTTGTCCAAAATCACATGAGAAGAGTTTGGTTGAATAATCTTCTAAAATATATTTCTAATGGTATATGGCACTTAGTCTACCTTTCCAAGAATGAAGATATACTTATTTTTGCAATTTTGGATTCTAGTCATGCTTATGACGGATCATAGTTTTGAATGGTTAGTAGATATTTGGCTATTCACAGGGTTGGACTAAGCATATGTTGTTTTATGGGACATATAGGTAGATAACTATATTGATCTAGACTCTTAGGGCTTATTCAAGCATCCAAGGTGTAGAAGGAAAAGAAAGAAATACAAAGTGAATGAAGTCAGATACCATATTTCCCAACACTAAATAGAGGTGGACCTCAATATTATGTGGCAGTTTATGTTGCAAGCTAACGATGTGGCCAAATGAAATGATGACATGTGGTGGTGACACATGATACTTTCTAGTCATGACATGTGGAAAATGTAATTTGGCCCTTTCGGGTAGCTAATTGGGCCTTTTTTGAGTGATGTGTGGTAGTGACAAGGCACAACATGTGGCTGATAATTTGGTAGTGACATGGAAACCTAAAAATGTTCACTAGGAATCTGTTTTGTAAAGATTAAAATATTTTGTCATTTTCCATGTTTTGGAGTTCAAAGGCAAAAGACCACCTAGGAATTTGGTCGTCCGAAGGTGCCACAGGGGATTCACTAGGGGAGCAATACCATACCATGTACATTCATATTGGGGGATATATATCAAGGAAAAAATGAAAATATATTGAGAATATAATAGGGGCTAAAGAGGTTTTATATGCTATGTGTAAAAAATGGAGGTCAAAGTTAATAAAAATATATAAAGGGGTATAAAAATTGTTAATGAAAAAATGAATACCTACAATATCTAGTGAAAGTAGGGCTATTTTAATTCGGAAGTTGTGTTGCGTTCATATTGATAGGGGGTTAAATAAAGTGATTTTTAGAGGTATTTTCCAATATGTAGTCAAATTAAGGGTATTGTTTAGCATGACACGAATTCACATTCTATGTCAAAGGTTCAGTGAGTGAAGCCCCTATGGAAGGTGCACACGACATGCTTCATTACCAGAGAATTGAATAAGAAAACTAGATGTGCATTTCAACACAGGTTCCATCATGAATAAATTTGGGCATCTTAGATTTGAAGGGTTCAAGCACCTTGATACATGAAGAATGGGTCAAATGTCACATTCCCAGATCCATTACTGAGAACTATTCTCAAGTTAAGGTGGACCCCATAGCAAGAGTTGTCTAGGTGTATCCAATCCTAGTAGGTAATATAGTGATCTAGAAGTGCATGCAACGTGTAGTATTACAAAGTGTGAGATATAGATCAAATCAAGTGTTGAAGACCCACATTAACGTTCTACATAGGCAAGGCTCTAGGATTGTAGACATCTAGGCATCTGGAAGTCAAGTTGTGCAAGTAGTTTGATGTTTGAAAGATGGATTGGATCCCAGATTGTCAAATCAAGCACTTAACACCTCTTAAAGGTAGGTCATTAATTATGGCCCATGGTCATATGTGTAATGGAGGTTACTAGCAGGGGATACTAATCCAAGATATTTTCTTTGGTGATTTTAGTAGAATTTCATAAGAGGGCATGTAATATCATAAATGCAACACTTAAAGAAAAAGAAACACAAAGGAGGCCATAAAGACAAATACACCAATATTTGATAATGGATTTCACTCACAATGTATGAGCTACGTCTTCTGGGCCAGCTGTAAAGTGGGGAGGCCTCTATATTATCTCAACAAAATAAAAGGAAAGTAAATAGAAAAATACATCCATATACCTAAATTCTAAGAGTGATCTGAAAATGGGCTACTCAAACCCCAAAATATGACTACACCGATGAAATCCTTGCGAAATTATGAGTAAAATGAGTTTAAACTCAACCAATTCTGATACATCGACTCTAGACCCCCAAAATAATCTTCAAGATTCCATAGTAGAATATTTTGGGAATATTCTAGAGGATATTTTTTGGAATATTCCCTATGAATAGACCCCTCGAAAAATGTACCCACATGAGCTTCTACGGGCTAGGTTCCATCCCTTCATCCTAGTTATGTCCTGTCAGCCCCAACTCGTTTTTCCATCAGTTCTCTGCTCCCCGTGTCAAATGAAATGGGAAATTTTTCATAACATCAGGTTGAAGGATTTAAAAAGTTCATGTCATCTAGCAAGTTGGTTGGCACTATGTAAATATGATGTTTGTTTAGCAGAGGCTGCGATTTCGAACCCCAAAAACCTCTTATTTTGGTTTGAAACAGTATATAATATATATTTAAACCACCGACGTTAATAACAATCATTATATGTATTTTTTTAAAACAATTATAAACCCACCTGAATCTATCACTAAAGTTTGGCTGACGCTACCAAGTCATGGGTTGGTTGGGCCTATTTAGCTACCAACCAGGTGCCATGTGGCACCTTTTTATTGGGCCACGTGGCCCCATGCTATTGGGACACTATCTTTTCATCAAAATTAATGGAATGCCACTAGATTTAGTGATTCCTCCAATTGTACTAGTGTCACTACATTTATCTAGAGCTCTGCCAATTTTATCCCCCCAACCAACAAATTTGGACACACTACACCCTTTGGTGCTGGTTGAAATTTTTCTGATGCCAACTAAAATTTGTCCTTTTACCAAGTTTGAGTGTAAATTTTACTGAGCATAACTTTTTCATAAGAACTTGCATTAAGGTGGAATTTGCACCATCATATTCCTTACAACGAGATATTCGATTTGATCCTAGTTTCATTGAGTTTTACAGTCTTTGATTTTTATGCCTTTAGAGATCCTCATGGATCATTCCTCACCATTAAAAATATTTTAGTCCTCCAAAAGTATAAAGACGAACTGGAAGTTGATGCACTCCCCCCTTTTCTTGATCTACATAACAACTATCTTTGACAAGCCACACTTTCCTTTCCTTCACCTTTGGACTTCAGAAAAATAATGATGAAGTCGAAACATGTATCCATATGAAAATTTGTAGCTTCCAGTGTGTGTATCATAAGTTGCAATATTCCACACAAGACCTTACTTTACAAGAGTTTATAAAACACTCACGGTAAAGTTTTACAATAGAACCTGTATCCTTTTCTGTCCAAGTAAAGTCCAAAATATAACTATGTTGCATATACAAGTGATGTTATGTTGGAAATAGCAACAAGAAACGCTAAAAATAGCATTGCTATAAATAGCATTTCAGGTACCAGTGTTGGACATAGAAATAAGGAATGAAAAAATGGAAGTGCTAAAAATAGCATTGCTACAAATAGTATTTCGGGACAGATTCCAATTTTAGTTAGTCCCTGAACTAAAATTGAGAAGTAAAATTCAAATTTTATCTTAGCAGTTGTTTGAAAAATAATTAATTAATTAATTCATCTTGAGTTAATTAGTTGTAGAAAATCAAACATGAAGTCTATGTGAAGACATGCAACAATTTCTCCATTGATTGAGGAAGTTATCCCTTAATTAAAGGAGATCAATATGACTTTTACTTTGAGTTGTAATTGGTTAGCTCAGTTAACTGAGTTAAGTCCAATTAGATTAGTTCCAACAGTTTGATGAACTAATTGTGAGTGCAGTTAGTTAATGCATGCATGCATGTAACTAGATTACTTCAGATAACTGAGTATTCTCTCATAAATAACTCATGCATGTCAGTTCAGTCAGAGATCCAGTTGAGATGAGAGGAAGGGACAGTGTACTATCATTTGGAGGATTTTTCCTATATAGGAAACTCATCCATGTAGAAGGAATTATCTCCTTTAGGTTTGTGCAGATATTTCAGAGGTTAGAGTAGTGTGTGAGGGATTATTATGCATAGGTGGCAGCTTGAGGACCCAGGAGAAACTACGCAAGAAAATAGGAGGCTTGGAGGGCATAGGAGAAGGTTTGTGAGAAGCCTTTCACTGTCTATGAGCAGCATTGAGGGATTGTACGGAGAGCTGGATAGCTGGTGAGCTAAAGCTTTGTGTAATCCAGATATATTTCCACTTGTATGATAATACAGAGACGGGGATTTTAGCTGATGCTTTCCCCAGAGTATTCTTCTATGTTCATGTGTGATTGATTTCTTCTTCTCTGTTATATGTGTTCTATTTGATCTTGCTCAAATTTGGTTAAGCTTCTGCAAGTTTGTTGTAGAATTATATGTGGTATTTTGCTTTAGTATATTTCATAATCTGTTGATCTACAGTGGGAATTTCTACACGGTATAGGAGCAAAGGTGATCAAAGCGAAGAATGGTATACAAAGAAGGGAGAAGTTCGATGTTTGAAGTTCCTGATTATAGAAATCGAGTTCTTATCACATCTCAATTTCACCAATGGCGTTCAACGGTTTAAGACTCAAGTATGCCCTTGATGGAAACTCAAATTATATAGCCTGGAAGGATCGTATGGAAGCAGTATTAGAGGAAAATGGTCTAAAGGACTTCATTGATCAAGAAGTCACCAAGCCGGTAGTAGCTAATGCTACAGAATTGGTGGAATGGAAGAAATGTGTGGCTAGTGCAAGGAGAATCCTCCTGGAGGGAGTTCAAGACCACATTGTCTCGAGCCTCCATGGGAAGGAGACACTGTTTTCAATGTGGAAAACATTGAAGGATCTATATCATAACAACAACGATCATAGGAATCTGGCACTGAAAGACAAGCTTCAAAAAATCAAGTGTGAAAAGGGTGACACAATCTCTACATATCTGAACAAGCTCATCACTCGCAGGGATGAGCTTGGAAGTGTAGGGATCACGACAACTGATGATGACATGGTCAGTATTGCTCTCCTCGGTATTCCTAAGAGCTGGCATAGCTACCAAGACATGGTAAATGGAAGAGAGAAACTACCAGATTTGGAATGACTTTGGTCAAATTTGATGCAGGAGGAGATAAGAAGAAGCACTAGAGAAGGTTCTTCATCCAAGGAATATGAAGAAAACTGCGCCTTAGCGAGTAAGGCAAAGAAAGGGAAGGAGAACAATTCTCATCCAAAATTGAGTTCTTCTCATGGTGGGAAGAATTTTGAAAAATCGAAAGTGTGATGCTTTTGTTGTCATGAGGTGGGCCATTTTGCTACAAATTGTCCACTGAAGAAATCCAAGATGGGATCCAAGGAAGGATCTGAAGGTGAGGCATTGACCTCACAGTTCGAGTTTGATTTCACCCTCTTCACATGCATGGTTTCATCCATGGTGGGATGTGGTTGGTTTCTTGATAGTGTAACTTCTTTCCACATGACCGGCAATAAGAGTTTGTTCAGTACCTTAGAGGAGAAAGATATCCAGATACTCATAGTGATGGGTAATGATGAAAATTATAGTGTCTTAGGAGTAGGCACAATTGTTTTTCAGAGGGAGCATGGAGCTCGCATTACCCTAACTGAAGTAAAGTATGTACCGGTTCTGAAGAAAAATTGTGTGTCTATCGGGAAGACAAAGGCTATGATGTAGTCTTCAGTAAGGGAAAGGTTTTCCTTAGACATGTCACCATGAGACAGGTGAAGCAGATTGATTCATGAGTTAAGAACCTATATGCTCTTGAGGTTCAAGATGCATGTAAAGCCTTGAGGAGAAATTCAATTGTTGGAGACTTGGTAGTTGAGAGGGAGAGTACATTACCTCTCAACATACAGTGCCATAAGAAGTCTCAGACAATTTTGGAGGAACCATAATTGGTGAAGCAACTTCAGGAGGTTGTGGAGCAGCCACAACTAGAGATACCGAGAGGAGACCGAGTGGAGGCATCCACTCAAGAAAATACCTTTAGTAGGGGGAAATTTTGAGCCAAGTGGGCAAAGGGATCACATGCATCCATACCTCCAGGTGGGAGGTGGGGCGATGTGAAGTGATAGTCCCAAGAAGGCTGAAATAGGGGCAGGATCCTTGAGGTACCCAACCTCTTTGATTAGACCTTACTATGGGAGCCACGACAAGGAGTAGTAGGATTGGCTGAGTGGGTAGAGGCAGATGCGGATGGAGTGGCAGAGAGAGCTATAGTGCAAGAATCCCAAGACAGTGTAGAGCTAGCAGGATGCAACAATGCGAGAGGCACAGGAGTGTTGCACCAGTGCGGGATGGCACAGAGAGGTGTGAAATGGTGCAAGATGCATGGAGTATTGTAGCAGCTCAGAGATCATAGAAGGATCACTTTTCAGGGCCAGAGGAAGTTTTAGCATCAGAAGGTGTTTCTAGCCCAACAGGGAGGTCAGTTCAGAGATTTTTTTGCTTCTAGAGTTGCTGGAGCAACAACACTAGGGAGAAGTGTTGCATGCAGAACATTCCAAAGGTTCAGGATCGTGTTTGAGTTGAATGCCTTTCTTGTTGAGAGGAAGTGTTGGAAATGGCAACAAGAAATGCTAAAAATAGAAATGCTATAAATAGCATTTTAGGTACCAATGTTGGACATAGCAACAAGGAATGAAAAAATGGAAGTGTTAAAAATAGCATTGCTATAAATAGTATTTCAGGATAGATTCCAATTTTAGTTAGTCCCTGAACTAAAATTGAGAAGTAAAATTCGAATTTGATCTTAGCAGTTGTTTGAAAAATAATTAATTAACTCATCTTGAGTTAATTAGTTATAGAAAATCAAACATGAAGTCTATGTGAAGACATGCAACCATTTCTCCATTGATTGAGGAAGTTATCCCTTGATTAAAGGAGATCAGGATGAGTTGTACTTTGAGTTGTAATTAGTTAGCTCAATTAACTGAGTTAAGTCCAGCTAGATTAGTTCCAACAGTTTATTGAGCAAATTGTGAGTTCAGTTAGTTAATGCATGCATGCATGTAACTAGAGTACTTCAGATAACTGAATATTCTCTCATAAATAACTCATGCATGTCAGTTCAGTTATAGATCCAGTTGAGATCAGAGGAAGGGATAGTGTACTATTAGTTGGAGGATTTTTCCTATATAGGGAACTCATCCATGCAGAAGGAATTATCTCCTTCGGGTTTGTGTAGTTATTTCATAGGTCAGAGCAGTGTGTGAGGGATTATTATGCACAGGTGGCAGCTTGAGGACCCAGGAGAAACTGCGCAAGGAAATAGGAGGCTTGGAGGGCATAGGAGAAGGTTTGTGAGAAGCCTTTGACTATCTATGAGTAGTATTGAGGGATCAAGTATGATTTCCTCCGTGAGCAAGTAGCTGAACAAAACATCGCACTGGAATATATCAGTACTAAGGAGCAAATAGCTGATATTTTCACAAAACCTCTTCCTCGGGAAGCATTCGAACATCTGCGACAAAAGATGGGGGTTATTTCTTTATCATCACTCAAGTTCATTCATAAAGATGCAGCAAGACAGGGGGAGCAGCTTGACAGGGGGAGTTCGTAGCATTCCTTTGCCATTGATGTCAAAGGGGGAGAAGGCAGGAGAATATTTCCATCAATAACAAAGGGGGAGATTGTTGGACACAGATTGTCATTGATGTCAATATGGCAATATTCAAGAGGAGGAGACAGAGCATATCGGAGTCAAGAGGAGCAAATGGACCGAGAGGAGCAGATGGAGCAAGAGGAGCCAAGAGGAGCAATATATATAGAGCCATCGGTATATGCCAAAGAGAAGGTGCACACATAGCCATCGGTGGAGCTGCAGGAGGAACCATATAGCAAGGAAGCATATCAGAGTCATCAGGAGCTATTGGAGGAGCAATGGATGTGTTTAAAAGCAAACAGAGGACGCAGAGAGCCATCAGAGAAAATAAGAGCAAACAAAGCCATCGGGAGGATTATAGTGTATATGGTATCAAAAGATAATTATATATATATAGCAGGCGGAATACACCATTGCTGAAACCGTTGTTGAACACGGTTGAAACTCCTGGAGAAAAGTTACTGAAACACCAATTTCTCCATTGCTGAAACACCGACACTTGTCAAAAATTTGCTGATACACCAGTTTCAGCGTTGCTGCAACACCAGTCTCAGCATTGCTGTAACACCAGTTTTGGCATTGCTGAAACACCAATTTCAGCGTTGCTGTAACACCAGTTTCGGCGTTGCTGAAACACCACTTTCGGCGTTGCTGAAACACCTCCGCGACGACATTATATTTCCGCGTTGATAAAACACCTCCGCGACGACATTATATTTCCGCGTTGATAAAACACCTCCGCGACGACATTATATTTTTGTGACACCATCAATCGAAGGTAATCATGAGGAAGATAAAGCGAATGGAGGAGGGGAGCCGGAAGGTCAAGCAAGTGTTGAGGAAGCTGAAGCTCAAGCGAGCGAGGAGGAAGCCAAAGAGCCATTGAGTAAGTGGAAATGAATGGACAAAGGCATGAGAATGTATAAAACAGTAAAAATAGGGAATTGTTGTTGCTGCTGTTGTTGTAGCTGTTGTTGTTGTAGCTGCTATTGTTGTTGTTGTAGCTGTTGTTGCTGTAGCTGCTATTGCTGTTGCTGCTGTTGCTGTAGCTGTTGTTGCTATAGCTGCTATTGCTGTTGCTGCTGTTGCTATAGCTGTTGTTGCTGTAGCTACTATTGTTGTTGCTGCTGTTGCTGTAGCTGTTGTTGCTGTAGCTGCTATTGCTGTTGTTGTTGTTGTTGTAGCTGTTGTTGCTGTAGCTGCTATTGCTGTAGCTGTTGTTGCTGTAGCTGTTGTTGCTGTAGCTGCTATTGCTGTTGCTGCAGCTGCTGAAAGTTGCTGAAATACGCTGTGAAGGCCGTTACAACTGCTGAAAGTTGCTGAAATACGCTGTGAAGGCGTTACAACTACTGAAAGTTACTGAAATACGCTGGAGGAAATAGAGGCCGTATGAGGGTCCAACAGAACAGAAAGAGGGTGCAACAAAACAGAAAGAGGGATGAAGGACCAACACAACAGTAGGCAGTCGAAGGGGAGAAACAGCCAGCAGAGAAATAGTCATGCTGAAGCATTCATTGTGACAATGAGAACTTAAGCTTGAAGAGAAAATTGTTCTTTATACAGAGTTTAGTGCAGCTAACAGAAGACTGACTAAAGATGTGTGAAGACATTATCAGAGAGAAAAATGGCTATTGGAGACTATGTGTGGGCAGTGTGCAAAGTTGTAAAGACTCATTCATAAGAAGACTGATTGTCATTGATACTGTAGCTTGGAGACTACAGTGAAGCTGTAAATAGATAGAACTCAGCAGAGAAGAGTTCTGAGAGTAGAAGGATTGGAGTCCTTGGGGTTGGTGCCTCAAAAGTGAGAAGGATTGAAGTCCTTGGGCTGGTGCCTCAGAAGTAAGTAGGATTGGAGTCCTTGGGGTTGAAGCCTCAGAAGTAGGAAGGATTGAAGTCCTTGAGAGTTTGTGCTCCTAAGTCCAAGATTGGTGTCTTGGCAAAATAGAGTTGGTGCTCTGGAGGTTGGAGCCTCACCAAAGTCCAAGTTGGAGCTTGGCAACTGATTGCAACCATCTATATATTGTATCTATTTTACTGCACAGTTTATATTAATAAAATCATTTATTCTTGCTTTTCATCTTGTGTTCTGAATATATATGTTTTAACTGGTAAAACAATAGTGGGAAAAAGAAATACGGATTCACCCCCCCTCTCAGTATTTCCAACAAGCTGGACAGTTAGTGAGCTAAAGCTTTGTGTAATCCGGACATATTTCCACTTGTATGATAATATAGAGATCGAGGTTTTTAGCTGAGGCTTTCCCCAGAGTATTCTTTTGTGTTCATGTGTGATTGATTTCTTCTTCTTTGTTATATGTGTTCTATTTGATCTTGCTCAAATTTTATTAAGCTTCCACAAGTTTGTTGTAGAAGTATATCTGGTATTTTTCTTTAATATATCGCATAATCTATTGATCTGCAGTGGGAATTTCTACATGTTATACACTTGATCACTTTTAAAAGTTGTATCCCATCTATGGGGTGTTTAAAAAGAAAAATGTGATTTAAAATGGTGGTCATGTTCAATTACTTCGAAAGGTTACTCATCTCTGACCTAACCAGGCTAATGGGATTTATTCTTGTAGCTAGCTTCCTCATTGAATTGCTTCATTGGTCAGTTCCTTCATAGGTGATTTCATATGTTCCCGATCCTTCTTTTGGCATAGATCTAGATGGAGCTTCGAACATCTATATTTATAATGTCCACCCTTGTTGCAATGACTATAATGGTTTTTCTTCGTCCAGACTTTCTTGACCTTCTTTCATGTCTCCTTCCTGGGTGACATATCCTTCCTTGAATAATTGGCTTTGGTGCGGCCTTAGTAAGGTGAAATTGATTTAGCTCTTATTATGAAATTATCACTATCATTAGAATGATGTGATGTGCTCTCAGCATCTTGCACTGACTTAGACTTTTTTTTTGAAGGCTCTCTTGTCTTCGTGGGTTTGGAGTGTCTTTCTTGAACTTCCTCTGTGACATAGACGAATCCTACTATTGACGGTGCTGGACCCATCAACATTCAGGGGATCTCCCTAATATGAATTCAAACTAGACCTCACACCATTTGGTGTAGGAGTCCCGTCCAATACGATGGCTCAGTTTCCATTCTCTTAAAGATATGCCTTAGCTCTTTTTTGTCAGCACATGAGAGTGGTATACTTAGTCTTCAAACAACGAGTTCCATGTTCCTGGTGAGTGCTTAGTGTCACTTGTATCAAAGTTCTTTCACTGTAGAGGGAGAGCATGAAAGTGAGTCTCAAGTCGAAAGGGAATAGTCCCAACTCAGTTAGAGACACACCACACAATAGGATCTGCACAGCTTCCGGCAGAGTAGTCCACACGGATGCATCATTCACAAGCACAAAGTGAATAGATAGCATGTACAACACCTAGCGGATTAGTCCACATGAGTGCAGCGGTTGTTATAAAAGGTTTACAAGAATGAATTTCTCTAGTGTTCGATGGAATAGTCCACATGGGCGAGACAATGTTAACAACTGATACAACACATTTCCAGCAACATATGCACTAAAAAAATCGAAATAGTTCAACTATCTTACTACAAGTTAAAACCACATGCATTACAAGTGTCCAAAGAATAGTCTTACAAACAAATACAATACATGTGTGAAAACGTGTTGCCCTGTTAATAGGCTTCTAAATTAAGCGAAAGTTCCAAGACACATCTATACCCCATACACCACTAACCTTAATAGTGGGGTGTTGGAGCCACTGCTCGCTCATCAAAGAAAATATTACAGACTCTCAAGGCTATGTGGGAGGAGCCAAGGTGAAAAGTCCTTTGCATGTACAAATGAGGGGTATATATAGCCAAGGGTGAAACTGACCCTTGTGACAGTTCAACTTCCCTCATGATTGTTTGAATTACATGACTCTTTAACTTCATCCATGGGTCTCTTGGACTTCCATGTTACATTACAATGATTACATAGTTATGACCCAAAGGAGTGATGTGGTCGTGATGACTCATGACACAACTCGACATGACGGTGTAGGTATGAACGTGTTGGTTGTGTTGTTCATGTCGAGCTATTGTGCTGATGAGTGATGAGTGTGCCCATGGTGTACCATAACTTCACCTCATCATGGCAGAGTGCACAAAGTCTTCAATGGTCTTGGTGCTCACTTAATAGTTCATGCATGTGCATGTGTCTCCTTCTCTTGCTAATTGGTATGCTTCATATGTTCATCCAACCGTGAGTTTTCTAGCATGTGTTCCTTATTCATCCCATTCATCATCACGTCATGTATCATCCATGTACCTATTTCCACAATCACTCATGATGAGATGACATCAAATCTAGAAATTCCCTAGCCTACAATAATGCATTTTCTTTCATTTCTAGGCGTAGGTGAGCGGGAGAGAGGACAAGGCTTTGAAACAACGTAGAGAAAATGTCAGGTTAGGATCAAGGGAACTATCAAGAAAAATTCCGTAGAGGTCACTAGGAGGCTGGGATGACCACTCTAGAATAGCGGTGACATTCTGTGGGATCTAGCTTAGCTGGTAGGCAAAACTATGCATTGTTTCCTAGGAAGGTAGTGCAAGCAGCAGAGGACATTGGCAGTGAAAACTGCATAGATTTTCAAGGGAGGCTGGGAGCGGGATGCAGGAGTTTGCTGGAAAAAACTACACAGAACTGAGAGGCATTCATGCTAAACATGTTTGCCTAGTTTCTGGGCTGAACGGGGTGTTGGGCAGCTGGTGGACAATCCTGGTAAAGTGCGCAATTTTTAGGATGAGTACTACGTCAGCTGGTAGGGGGACTAACTCACAGAACTCCAAATTTTTTAGAGACAATATAATAACAGGAAGCGGGTGCATGTCCCTCTTGTCTGTGCAATTTATTCAGTCAACATAGGCAAGCATGATGATAGCTTCTACGCAATTTTTGGGAGGAGTGAAGGTCGGTGTCACTGCCTAGTCAAACTCTTTGGTTGACGAGCGGGAGGCTTGATGGATTGGATTGTGGGCAGTGTAGATTGAGATGGCTTCTTAGGAAACTTTTGTGTTGTTTTGGATGACAGTCAGTGAGCTTGATTCCATAATTGCACAGTGCAAACTACTTGCGAGACAACCTCAAGCTCTGCGTAGTTATGGGCAGCAATACTTGGTCACTGAGGACTGAGACTGCGCAGTGTAGCTCAGCAGAGGTTCGCTAATGGAGGGGGGTCCATGATGAGCCTCATCATTTGGGTAATTATATGGGCCTTAATTCACCTCCTATCTTAGTTAAACCAACTTTTCTCATAACTTATTAAATGCTTTTGATTATATTTTGTTTATCAAGTGAGTTAGAGTTGGACATTATGCCTTATGGTCTAATATGCATTTAATGCAGGATTGAAGGAGGAAATCAAGGAATTTCGGCAAAGACCAAGGTCAAAAATTGAATGGGACAAGGGATATGGATTATAGGAAGTAAATCCTCCTCATTTACTACCCCTCCATTCAAATATTCCTCCATCAGCTCAGACTACAAACAACCAAATCATGAGGACCAGAAGGCAATCGAGCAAGTGAGAGACAAAGCACTAGTTTATCTCGAGTTTGGGAGCTGAGCATCCCTAATTTTAAGGAATTAATTGGGGACTTTAGACATATAAGTAGAGAGGCCTATGACCTCAATAGGATTCATATTTTTTATTGTAAAACTCTACTCTATTTTCGAGTTGCAAAACTTGTGGCAATTCTTTTGATGTAATTTGTTGTTTTGGTAATAAGAATGAGTTTTGTTTTGAGCCAACACCGAGTTAACTCAGAGTGCTGAAGCTATTGGGTTAGGATCCAACCTTAGCAGCCAAGGCTCCTCTTTATTGTACATGTATGTTTAGTGTAGATTCATAGCTTCATTTTTAATTTGCTCATTAGATGCATTTCCATTACAAGTAGTGTAGATTAGATTGGTTGTGTGATAGTTTGCTTCCATTTCCTTATTTCAAGTAGCACATTATAAAGGATAAAAAGGATCACCAAAAGGTTTTTAGCGGGTGTCTCAGCCTCACTTCCTCCCTCTGGAACCATGACTTGAAGAAGGGACCCTTAAGCAGCCCAAAAAACATAGATTTCTAGTTCTTTTATGAGCTTTGGAGTTTGTTGTCTTTAATTTAGTATTTGGTTAATGTTGTAAGGTAGATTTCATTGTCATATTTTTCATCTCCATTCCTGTAGTAGTTCTCACTCATGCTTTCATTCCTTTCAGCAACTTTCTTCATGCATAGATAGGTAGTTGACTCATAAATTCTGCTTTCCTAGTTTATGAAAATGTATCTTGTTGCATATATTTTTCGAAGACACACATGTTTTATGCAGAGCAGGTGCTTCAAGAGGATACTAAGACTTCATAGCCAGTAGCCACCTTCCACTTCACCCATCTTAGCCATCCCTTGTTTTCACCATCACCCTCACTAGTTTTTCATCATTTCTCATTGAAATTCTCCCAAACACATTGAGCGAATCTAGCCATCTATCATCTCGGATATTGACTCCTGAGTGATCCTAGACCTTCTAACACTCCATTTCACCCATAAAACACCTTTCCTAAGACTCCCATCACCTCCAACACCTCGCATTTAGCTCTCAGCTATATCCTATAAGTTTCCTGTAATTCCTACAGGATCATCCTGTAGGTTTCTAGTACATCCTGTAGGTTTTCCTGAAACGACCTGTTTTGAGGCTGAATTGATGGAAAACCTCTAGGAAGTCACCAAAAGCCTCCTAGGGACCCTCCACACCATCTAACCACTTCATAAACCTTCTAGCCATCCTCAAACACCCTTAATCCATCTGTCACATCCACAAGAACAATTAGTTTGCATACTTGATTTTGGATAAAAAGACCAAAAAAGTGAAAACAGGTTTAGTTTAGTTTCTTTACTTGAACATTAGTATTGTTTGATGCTTCTTACTTTTGAAACTTAGATAGTAGTACTTGTTTTATGTTGATTTAGCATTTCAGCTTAGCATAGCTTCTTAAATGGTTAATTAGGGTATGGTGTGGTTTAGCATTACATGTTGACCTTCTCCATTACTGCAATAGAGTAACTCTCTTAGAGTAGATTTCCATTTCTTCCATCAAAGAATCAATCTTCTTCTGACTCCATAGAAGTCTGGCTTGGAACCCTAGTGGTCTCTCACGAGCTGAACAATGACAATAGGCAGGACCATCACATTAACTTGTGCATACAACACTATCACCTCCAAGTTTGTACAAACCCTAGGTTGATAAGTAAAGCTTGTAGCCCAAGAGTTGCAACATCCTTGCTGCAATACTAGTGCTCACCAATTTTTGGTGTTGTTGCCGCGGAGGTGTCTGAGTAGAATGTGGTTACTGCTTTCTTTTCTTTTATTTCTTGTCTTCAATATTCTTCCATTAGTTTATTTGTGCAAAAGTAATCTAGTTGTTTCCTTTCTTTCATTTTTGCAAGTAAGATTTCAATTCAGTAAGTAGTCTTTTCATTCTATCAGTAATCCTCATTCAATCAACAATTTCAATTCTGCATGTAATTTCCAAGTTTAAAAAATACAAAACCAAACCAAAAATATTTACTTTCATGCCTCGTAGGAATAGGGACAACTTAGGGAAATTTTTTCCAAATACCTCCACTACATCCGACAACCAACCTTCTCTCTTCTTCAGTGGTTGTGAATTGGAGGAACCCTTAGGTGAGCAACCTGACATATTTGAAGAGCCTATAGGGGAAGAAGAAGAAGAGGAACCCATTCCTACTAAAGTTATGGCTGAAAACCGAAATGACAGAGGGAATAAAGAGAGAGTTGAGGGTGCCTTCCCCTTCAAGGAAACCAATGGGGACATTAAGTGTAGGTTTTAACCCCATACAGAAATTACCTGCATACGAATTCTAAAAGACAGAAAATAAAGAATGTGAAAGCATAACACATAAAACACATATACACAAAGATTTTCCCCTAGATCCCAAAACACGAACTACCATCTTGATCTTTCATTATGTTCCTTTCAATGTTACAATACATATTTATACATGCCGAAGCATCCAATACGATGGACCGAAAACCATCGCATCCAAAACCATGGACCGAAATCCATCGTGTCCAAAACCATGTGTGAAAATCATGCACAAAACCATAGGTAGGTCTGCCCAACCTAATATAGGGTCCAAAAGAAAAAAATTCTGGGCACTACCCCAGACCCCATAGAGTGGGGTTACTTGCACCACTCAAACCTACTGTGACTCCCCCCTCTACGCAATCGGCACAACAAAGGGGGGGCTCCGCCCCCCTTCTAACCCCCCGGTTAACTATGTGAGCTAGTTGTGGAAAGAATATAACACAACCCAACATTCTCCCACTTGTTGTTTTCTTTTCACAGGGGGCCGCAAGAGAGCTTAGTCATTTATCCAGCCCTGCAACGCCCATTGTTTCTCTACACCAAGAGAACTTCTCAGAGCTCATAGATTTTTTTAATGCATCTGCAGTATTCTTCAAAGTGTCCACCTTTACCAGCAACACCTTTTTGTCTTCTATCATATCCCTCACAAAGTGATATTGAACATTATTGTGCTTTGTCTTTGAATGATATGCAGGGTTCTTTGCAAAGAAAATTACACTTTGTTTGTCACAGTCTATCCTTATAGCTCCCTATACTAACCCCATACTTGAACACAATCTCTGCAACCAAACTGCTTCTTTGCTTGCATGAGTGGCTGCCATGTATTCTGCCTCTGTAGTTGATAGTTCCACTACAAATTGTTTCTTACTCATCCAATTGACTGCACCTCCAAATAGGATAAACACATACCCACTTGTAGATCTTCTCTGATCTAGATCTCCAGCCCAGTCTACATCAACAAAGCCACGAATATCCAACACTCTGTCCAATCTTGGTCTTCCTTGGTAGCAAAAACCATAATCACTAGTGCCACGCAAATACCTGAAAACCTGCTTCACTGTTGTCCAGTGCTCCTTCCCTGGTTTTGACATAAACCTGCTCAATACTCCCACTACATGTGCAATGTCTGCTCTAGTACAGACCATCACATACATCAGGCTAACGACTGCACTTGCATATGGAACATGAGACATGTCCTCTTCCTCTTCTTGTGTCTTGGGACACTGTTCAACAGATAACTTTACACCTACAAAAATAGGAACCTTCACCAGTTTACTATCCTGCATATTAAACCTCTACAATATTTTCTCGACATAATTCCTCTAGTTTAACCAGAGCATCCTCTTTGTCCAATCTCTTTTAATTTCCATGCCCAAAATATAGTTTGCAGCACCAAGATCTTTCATGTCAAATTTGGAGGACAAATGGGTCTTCAAATCCTGCATAATTTCTTTGTCATTTCCAACCAGAAACATATCATCCACATACAAGACCAAATAAATAACACGATCACCAATTAATTTAAAATACACACAGTGATCTTCTTTGCCTCTGGTGAAGCCATGTCCCCGTATAAATGTATCAAATTTCTGATACCACATCCTTGGTGACTGCTTTAACCCATACAAAGACTTCTTTAACTTGCATACCAGTTCTTTCTTACCCTTCACCGCAAATCCTTTAGGTTGCTTCATGTAGATCACCTCTTCCAGATCCTCATGAAGAAATGTTGTCTTCACATCCATCTGTTCTACCTCAAAATCAAAAGCAGCAACAACACATAAAAGTAATCTAATAGAATTTACCTTGGCAATAGGAGAAAAAAATATCACCAAAATCAACTCCCAACAGCTGGTGGGCTCCAGTATTGTAGCAATAATGCTACAACTCCTGGGACACCCTTCTTTACTTTTATCAACTTGGTAGTTCGTAACAAACTTGGAAGCGACGGTGCTGTATGCACAAGTACTAGCTCTTGCCGCAGCTGTCACTTGGTCAGCTGGCACAAGTCTGCTAGGGGCTTAATCCAACTTCTATGAGCTCTTAGAAGAAGATTTTTAACTGATGGATGAAAGCTAACTCAAAGGAAGCTAATCTACTCGTGGAAAGAAACTGAAAGCCAAAAAGTAACGCAAACCCTAGCAAACCCTAATTCTACCAGCTAGTCCTACTGATGCAAAGGAGAGAATGCAAACTACTGGAAGAGATGCCATTACTTCTATGAAGGTAAAATACATGTGTATAGACTACCTCTATATGAAGAAAGCATCTTTTTGTATTTTTGAATAAGTTATTAGAATTATCATGCATGTGATTTTTAACTGGATTTTTACTGTGCAGGGGTGGATCAAGGAGGAGAAATGCTTGGAAGAGGTCGGGAAGGTTCAGAGAGGGTCTAAGGAGTCCCTACACCCTTCCGAAGAGTTTCAAAAAGTTTGGCTATCAACAAACCTCATTTGTGAGCTTCTACAGGAAGTCTGCAGGGGTTCTACAGGATGTTCAGAGATTTCTACAAGATGTTCAGAAATTTCTACAGGATGTTTGAAACGTGGATTTTAGACGATGGGTGAGTGAGGGAAGAAGCATGAATGGATAAGGAGGTAGGATAAGGGCCTGGAGTGACCCAGGGACTTGTGGATGGAGTGGTGAGAGGGTGTAGAAGGCTGACTTGGCTTAAAGAAGGCTAAGACAATGATGGAGCAAGAAGGTAGGGTTACGTGGGTAAAAGGACAGGTGTGAGACGAGGAACCTAGCTAGGAGATGGAACAGCTGGCTCTGATGAAGCTTAGGCAGATGAGAGAGTGGTAAATATGCCCTACACAATGTACATTTAACTGAATCAATGACGTCTTCCAAATAATCAAAGTCCTAGCTAATCTAATCTAACTGTCTATAAAACGAATGAACAACAACTTTGTTTGGAAATAAAACCATGTACATCAATTATGCAAAGAAACATTTCAGAGATCTGAACCCATAACTAACTTCTGCAAATGAAAATAGTACACTAAGGATTGCATGGTCAAGAAAACTTGTGTTTTTGTTGGGGCAGCACTGTTTCTTCAATTCCAACCCCTGATCCAATAAGGATGAGGCGAAACAAAGAGTGTTGTTGACCCTTTTCTTGGAGCTTTTTCCTGTTATTATCCTACCAATCCAATTTAAACATCTGAAGAAATTCTATTCACAAACAGTGACCTATTTAACCAACACAACTAAATATGCCCAACAGAAATACATTTCAAATGCATAAAAGGAAAACAACGATGCATAAAGGAAAGGTAATAGTACAAAAAGGAAGCCCTAGGCTCTCAGGTTGGGCCCAACCCTGAGAGCTATGGCTCCTATAGAAAACTCAGAGTTGATATAAAATCGGACTGCTTCTCATTATCAAAAAATAGTCATAAGTCAAGAGTTATGCCCAAAATGGCTACAAGAGAACAAAGTAGAGCTATCATCACTGTAGTGAAAAATATGCAATGGTTTCCCAAAAGTCCCTCACAAAGGTTGAAGCCTTAACATTTATACACCACGAGGGCCCTAGCTGGCCTCCTAAATCTATGGGACTTGGTTGTCCAAACTGTGAGTAGACAACCCCTTCCAAAATCTGCTTGGTTGCCTTCTAGATCCGGTTTTGGTGGCCTTTGGAGCTCGGAGTTGGGGGTGAAGATCTTGAGGAAGGCTATTTAATGCCATAGACAACCCCCTACGAATCGTCACCTCAAGCTTGGCTATCTTCTAGCCCATGATTGCTCGATTTTGCTCCAACATGTGTCAAAAAACCTGAAATGAGCACGTGTTAGCCACCTAGGAAGAGTGACTACCCTTATTCGTACAAATGACATAAACATACTGAAAAATAATGCATAAGCTATGAAAAATGAAGGATTGAACAAGGACTGAACAAGGATAATTAGGCCAAATGAGCCCAACAAGTTACCAAATTTGGGGCTCATCATCACCCCCCTGCTAAAAGGGTTGCTCATCCTTTGAGCAACTAGTCCAGCTCCTTGTCTTTCATTGCTTTAATCACCATGCTCACATCCCAGGCTTTTGAAGTAGTATCCTCCTCACTGTCATGGAATCCGGCCTTCCTTTCCACCTCTTCCCACTGCTTATTATATTCTTCTTTTGTGCCTCCTTCTAACAATCCCAAAAGCAAAGGTGGACATAGCTTGAGGTCGATCCAGCTGGCCTGGAGGTTCTGCATAGACTTTTTGTAGAGAGGCACTCATGCCAAGGCCTCCCTCATTCTAGTTGGAGTGTGATATTCCCTGATTTTGAGGCTGTGGGACAATGTGTTCCACCTACGGGTGCAAACATGAACACAATTGTCCCCTAATAATCGCTCCATATCCTCGAAGTGTGCTATGGCCTGAGCCTGCCGATCCATGTACTCTAATAAAGCCTGAGAGTTGGTTGCTAGGTGCTGGTGAGCGGATATCAATGCTGTGGGGTCCCCTGGCTCTGCTCTATTCAGCAGTTGTTCATGTAGTTCTCGGTTCATGACATTTCTGACCTCTGTCGCTCTCTTTTCTTCGTGGTTTAACCATGAGGTCATTGCCATCAACTGCATGTCCCCTGTTGCTGTGTTGGGGTCCCATGAGGTTACATTTGGAAGGGCCAAATTATGAAGGTAGAACTCTGATAGCTTGGCCTTGTCTTCCAATGAACTGTTGTTACATAAATCCATGAACTACTGGGGGTTTTGGATTTGGGAGATACCCCTCTGTGCCAATGTGTTGATTTGGAATTGCAGCCATTGATCCCTTAGGTATAGGCCATAGGATTTAGTTGGTTGCCTACATTGCAGAGCTTCCGTTGCCCAACTCGCCATGCAGGCCAGTTGTGCCTCCTTTTCTTGCATCTGCTGTTTTAGAGATTGTATCTCTATGCCTGCCTGCAATTCCCTTTCCTGTAGTTGCTAGTTTAGTTCCTCAATATCAGCTTGCATTCCTTCTTTTTCTTGAGATTCTGCTTGGTGTCCTTGGCTGTTGCGTCCTCTTCTTCCCTCTGTCCCTGTAGCTATAGCTGCTGTCTAAGCAGCTCATTCTCTTCTCTTAACTTGGCCTGTTGGGAGCTTTCCACATGCCGTACTCTTGCCAACTCCCTTTTTGTTTCCTTGAGCCTTTCCTCTAGAGGCCCTATATCTGCTACCCCCTTGGATTTAGCGATCCTCATCCAAGTGTGGGTTCGTACTCTTTCTTCCTCTAGTGCTAGAAACAGTGGCATTGTGAATTTTTGAGGAATAATTTTGCCGGCCTCCAAAAAGTTATAATAAGAGCCCAGGCTGGGATGGGGGATTGGTTCCATGATGACCTCGGTCTTCTCCTCCTCCTGTGGGGACTTAGCTACTATTTCCTCCATCCACTCAGTTTCCTTCAGCCTAGCCAAAGTTTCCTGTAGAACCGCCTCGGCATCCCGTAGAGAGGCTTCCGGGTTCAATTTCTCCATCCTTTCCCTCCATGAGGATGTTTTTGGGCTCCCTCGCTCATAAGTAATGGATGCCTTGGAGGGGGACCTATCCCTTGGTGTGGTAGGGGTATCCACAATTGGGATTAGCTCTTTTGATGGAGGCTGGGGTCTGCTAGTCTTAATTCTCACACTCCTTCTTGCTTTAAAATACAGAGGAGTCTCCCTCTTTCATTTTTCCTTTGGCTTGGGAGAGGTACCTAGGGTGGCTAGCACAGCTGCTGCCTCCCTAGCTAAAATTTCGGCTGATTTCTCCTTCTGCTGTCCTTTTCTCGGACTTCCTGTAGAAAGTCTTGTAGTGGTTGGTTTCTGGCTTCCTGTAGAAGTCGTTTTTAAACTTCCTGTAGAAATAGCCTTCTGGTTTCCTGTAGAAGTAGATGGCACCATTTTAGCCTTCTTGGCTGAGGCTGCCTTAGGGGTGCCCTCACTGGCTTGGACTTTCTCAGTCCTTTCTACCCTACTCTGTAGTCTCTTCTCCCTGGGTGTTGGTGTAATTTTACCACCCCCTGTTTTGGCAACTTGGCCTTTTTCTTGTGTTCCTTTCTGTTCTTTCTTTGGTGTTTTGCCCAGGGTTTCTTGTCCTTTAGCTTTCTTCTTTGCCTGAGTGTGCTCCTTCTCCTCGCTGCTGGAGGAAGTGAGCTCCTCGGCCAAAATTCGGATGTCATCATCTTTAGACATATTCCAAAAAATTTCCTAGGAGAGAGGGACAGTGTAAGTGTGGAGTGCATCTTCCACGAGGAGCTTGATAAGCCCATGATGGGCTAGCTGGTCTGGTGTCCCCTCTCTCAATTTGGTGGCACACTCAATCATGGATTGCAGGACGAAGTAAGGAATGCTCAATTTTTGTTCTGAGAGTAGGTCCATTTGGTGCCTGAGTTCTGTGAGCAACCGGAAATGATAGCCATACACGATACTAAATCGCCCCTCACACGTAATATACTTCATAATTTGGAGGCTGACTTCACTCCAGAACGGTTGTAGGCTAGTTCTTCGAACTCCATTCTTGTCCTTTGAAAATTGTTCCTCTGGCAAGAAGAACTCTTTTTTAGCTTTTTGACCCAATTTTCTCTCCTCCTTATCCCAGGGTACCCCCATCGGTTGATCAGTTACTCTGCTAATAAGTTGTGGGGTGAGTCTGAGGGTCAATCCTCTGAAGTTGACAACGGCCAATGTCTTTGACTTTGGCTTCAAGGACCTTAGGAATTCTTCTGTAATTTCGTCATCATGACCTTGAAGCTTGTCACAGAATGAAATCCAGTGTGCATGGGAAAACAAGTCCACCACCTCAGGGGTTTCCCGTAATTTCTTGGAGTCTGAAGGTTCTTTTCTAATGAACCCTCCCGGCATGGTAAAAAGCCCAGTTTTTGTTGTTCTGAACATGCCTGCTCGCGTACAGAAGGAGGACTTCAGGATTTGTCTACACAGAGCGCAGAGCTATGTCTCCGTTATGCACACAGTCATATAAAATTCACAATTTTCCACCGTTGAGCCTTGACAGTGTCTCAATTTTTTTCTACAGGAGGGATTTTAATTCAAGACCCTAGAGAAAATCTTGCATGCAGACTACGAAGACAATTTCATGCGGCGATAAGAAAACGGCTTTTGAATTCATAGGCAGACTTGCATTCACATTTTCCCTACCCCTCAACACGTCGAATTCACCACCTTTTGAATTATTTGCATGGGAAAGTTATGTTCAGGCCTACCTCACTAAGAATTGCCACCCTCGATGTGAACAGTCCAAGCTTCTTCGTAATGCCGGGCTCCCTGTAGCGCAGCTTCCTGTAGAAATCGTGCACGACTTCTGGAGAACATTACAATGGTTCTGGACTTTCTGAGTAGCAACAGGACATTGGAACAGACTGAGAACTCGGGCTAACAACTTGCAGAGGAGGAGGACGCGTACTCGGCTGCAAAACGGTTGTGAGTAAATGACTGCAGTGTATCATAAGTTATTCAACCAGCCGATTTTGAATTTCTGTGGAATTCATGGTGGGGGGGTGAGCTATCCCGGTCGATCCGTTGGCCGATGTCACAGCCATCATTCCTCGGTGTGTCCCTGACTGCCGAATTCTTCCCTCTGCATTCACCGCTGCCATTCCTATTATACTGTCTCTTCTCTCCGATTGGACACTTCCCACGTGTCAATTGCCCGTCTTTTCGACATAACCAAGCCCATTCGGATCCTACGAGGCTGTTGGACTGGTTTTGGTGGCCAGTTGAATGGCTACCCGACTTTTTCAATCAGTCCATTCTCACAGTCATGCACATTTAGAGTATAGCTTATGTAATTTGGCGAAATAACGTTAGGCACTTACCTGTGCGGCCGTGGACGTGGGTTTTTTCAGGGTTCAGGATGAGGAATGTTGGATTTGCTTGTTGTTGCTTTGTGCACGGGTGCTGGAGCTCCTCTTCATTGGCTACTACTAGCTATGAGACCTTGAGACCCAATTTCTTGGTGGTGAATGCTGCATGCACCGGCTTCATGAGCTGCTAGTGTCTCCATGGTATGTGCTCCAGCCGAATCAACTGCTACAGGATTCCTATAGGACATCCTGTAGCCGTTTCTCCTCCTGGTGTGCATGCTGAAATAAATGAGTCACGTTCATAGGTGCAGGGTCTTAAGATCGCCTTGACAGGTAAAGTGTGCAAGCCTCTGCATGCTTTATTTCCCATTGAAAAACAATTTTTTTGTCTGAGAAAACAGAGTTCTGGTATGACTGTGCAGGTATATTTGACCAGATGGCTGCAATGGTGGTGAAAGGAGGTGAAACAAGTGGAGGATGGAAGAAAAGAGTGGTTGCATGCCTCCTCAATGGACTTCACGCTTCAAATCCTTCTTCATAATCGATCCTGGCCCACCCAAAGGCTCTACAGGATGTTTCTTGTAGAAATACAAAACTTCCTGTAGAAAGTCCTGTAGCTTCCTGTAGAAGGCTAAACCATGACCAAATTGTGTCCAAACCTTGTAAAAATGAGTGTTCATGGAGGGAGTGTATGTGAGGCTGCCTGGTAGCTTGGTAGGAACCCTTGTCCTTGAGTTGAGAGGCCTCCTTTTTGCATTGTGTTCCTGCAACCTGCAACAATTTCTAGAGATTAAACTTGTTTTTTTTTTCTCTGTTTCTTCCTTCTTCTTTTTTCTTTTTCTTTCTTTTTGTTTTTTTTTTTTTTTTTTTTTTATTTTTGTTTTTTAGAGATAGCAGGGGCGCCTCAATGAGGTTTTCACCCCTACTATCTGCCTTGGGTGCCTCAGAGAGGTTTTCACCCAAGGATCTTTTTATTCCAATTCTTTTCTCAGAGAGACAACAGGGGCGCCTCAATGAGGTTTTTACCCTTTTTTCTTTTTTTTTTCTTTTTTTTTATATATATAATGATGCTCAGGGTGTGCCCAAAATGGAGGCAGAACCCTTCTCTATGACCAACACTGATTTTTCCACAGTTTTGATGAAATCTTGCCTAGAAAGAGGTTTCCTGTAGATCTTTAGTCGATGCCCATTGATGAGCATGGGGATGGCTTCTTCATCAATGGTCCAGATAGGGACAGAACCATTATCATTACACTTATCCACTGCATATGGTCCTAACCATCTTGTCCTCAGCTTCCCCTTGAAATCCTTATGTCTGGAATCATATAGCAGCGCCCAATCTCCCGGTTGGAATTGTTTGTCATTGAGGTGCCGGTCATGCCATATCTTCCTCTGAAGTTGAACCACTTCTGAGTGGAGGAGGGCTTGCATTCGGTCTTCATCTAACCCATTCAGCTGCAATAACCTTTCTTGTTGAGCATGGCTGAGATCTAGGTCCAGTTGAGCTGCCATCCTCAATGTGTTGTACTCAAACTCGATTGACAGCAAAGCTCTCTTCCCATAGACCAGCTCATAAGGTGTGAAACTGGTTGTGGTCTTCCAAGTGGTGTTGTAGGCCCAAGTGGCCTCAACCAGGCGATCTGCCCAATCCTTTCTGCTGCTGCTCACCACCTTAGTCAAAATCCCTTCTAATGCTCTATTGGTGACTTCCACCTACCCATTTGCTTGAGGATGATATGGGGTGGAATTCCGATGCTTGATCTTGTGATGAGCGAGCAAGTCTTCAATTAAGTTGGAGTTGAACTAGCTTCCTTGATCAGTGACTAACTCTCTTGGGTAGCCAAATTTGTAGAAGATGTTATCTCTTAAAAAATCTGCCACCTTTTCTTCTGTTGCTGCTTTGATTTCCTTGGTTTCCACCCACTTTGTCAGATAGTCTATGCACACAATGATGTAAGACCTTTGCCTTGAAGGAGGGTTGATAGGACCCACAAAATCCATACCCCACTTCTCAAATGGCTCAAGAGTCACTTGAGGTTGGAGAGGCATTTCGTCCCTTGGAGTCGGTTTCCCCATCCTTTGGCATCGGTCACATTGGCTGATATATCTTCTGACATCTTGATGAAGAGTGGGCCAATAGTAGTCTGCCTGTAGAATTTTGGAGGCAGTCCTCTTGGCTGCAAAATGTCCTCCACATGGCCCATCGTGACAGGTTAAGAGGATGTCAAAGACTTCCTCCTCCCTTACACAACGCCTTGAGATCTGATTGGGGCCAAGTTTGAACAAGTTGCCCCCGATCCAAGTAAATGAGGCACTCTTCCTCACGATTCTGCTCTTCTCCTTTGAGGATAAATGCGGAGGGAACTGTGTTGAGACCAGGTAGTTTGCTATATCAGCAAACCAAGGAGAGAGTACTAAGATAGAAAACAGATGTTCATCTGGCATCTGGTCATCCACTATTCTGTCTTCACCTGCAGGCAAATCCAATCTAGACAAGAAGTTAGCAACAACATTTTATTTACCTGGTTTGTCAACGATAGTCAAATCAAACTGCTGCAACAAAAGTAACCATCTAATAATACGAGCATTCACATTAGGTTTATTCATTAAATATCTAATTGCAGCATGATCAGTATGTACAAATGTTTGATAGCCAGTGATGTAGTGTCGGAACTTGTTCAAGGAATGGACCACGGCTAGGAACTCCTTCTCAGTTACAGTAGAACTCAATTCTGCCTTGGATAAGTTTTTGCTGACAAAGTATATGGCATATGGTAGTTTTTCATCAACTTGTCCTAAGGCTGCCCCTATGGCTTTGTTCGAGGCATCAGTGTGGATGTGGAAAGGTAGGGCCCAATTTGGACCTCTCAAGATCGGGGCAGACACCAACTTATCCTTTAATTCATTCAAAGCCCTCTGACAGTCATCAGTCCATTTAAACTCAACATCCTTTGCTAAGAGACCAAACAATGGCGAGGCTAGCTTGCTGAAGTCTTTAATGAATCTTCTATAATATCACGCTAAGCCTAAGAAACTTCGAACATTTCTTACCTTCTGAGGAGGTGGAACCTTTTTGACGATAGCAATTTTATTAGGATCCACCTGTAATCCTTGGCGAGAAATGGTATGACCTAACACAGTCCCTTCAGTCATCAGGAATTCACATTTTTCAGGGCTGAGGGACAGGTTCATCTCAATGCACTTGCTTAAAACTTTTCCCAGATTAGTCAATGCTTCTTGGAAGTTGGACCCATAAGGAGTAAAGTCATCCATATAGATTTCCACCGAATCATGAACCAACTCGGCAAAGATGCTCAATACAGCTCTCTGGAAAGTGGCAGGGGCATTGCATAGCCCAAAGGGAAGGACTTGGTAGGCAAAGGTACCCCATGGACAAGTGAAGGTGGTCTTATCTTGGTCCTCCGGGCTGATTTGGATCTGATTATACCCGCTGAACCCATCTAGGAAAGAGAAAAACTTCTTTCCTGCCAGTCCATCCAGCACTTGATCTATGAAAGGCAAAGGGAAATGGTCTTTCTTGGTGGCTTTATTAAGTTCTTGGTAATCTACACAGATTCTCCACTTCCCGTTCTTCTTGGGCACAAGCACTAGAGGCGAAACACACTCACTATTAGAGATAGGGTAGATGAATCCTGCATCCAATAATTTTTGCAACTCTTCTTTGACAATGTCTTTAAGGGTTGGATTCATTCTCCTCTAGGGTTGCCTGACTGGTTTACAATCATCTTTGATGTATATGTGATGGGTACAGACCGAAGGATGGACTCCTTTAATCTCCTTATAGCTCCAAGCGAAAGCATCTAAGTGATTGTTTAGTAAGCTACACAGCTCCCTCTCCTGGGAAGGAGATAGGGAGGAGCTGATCTTTAGATTTCTTTCGGGACCAAACTCCACATTCCTAACTCTGGGAGAGGTTGGATCAGTCACACAGAGGTCCACTAAGGTGCTGGCTTGGGTATCTTCCACCAATTCTTCTAAGGAGAGTGCACTGGGAGGTGGATTTTGAATCAACGTCTCAATCAAATCATCCTCGGTTTGAGGACCTCCCCTAGTGGTTTCTAACGTGCACAAGGGTGTAGAGTAGACATCATTCTCATCTCCTTCTTCCAACCAAAGTGGTAATTCATGCTCTAACAGAGGTTGGGCAGGAGGGTATAGGACTAGCTGCTTGGACATAGGACCATTTTTGATGGTCATGTTTCCCACTCGGCAGCTTATGTAAGCATCCGTAGTGGCTAACCAAGGCCTTCCCAAAATGATGGGGTATCCAGTAAGCTTTTCCTTGGGCTGAAGGACCAAGAAGTCCGCAGGATACTCCCAAGAGTCAACAGAGACCAAGACATCCTCCACAATCCCTTCGGGAGTCACGGTGGAGCGATCTGCCAACTGCAGGACTGGCGAGGTCTTCCTTAAGGAACTCTGAAGGTTGAGTTTAACCATGGTGTCCCTGGTCATCACATTAATGGCGGCCCCTATATCAATCAAGGTATGGGGGATAATGGTGCCATTGAAGTGGACATCAACTACAGGACTCCCCAAATCCAAATGCTTTGGATATATTACTTACCCCAACATAAGATCGGACAGTTGTCCTACGACATTGATAGTTGAGGCATCTCTCTTTCGCCTACCTGGGTGCCTGAAACACTTTTCCTTAACCAATTTGTTGTATATCGGTACATCTTTGATGGCCTGGAGAAGTGGTATTTTCACACACAACTGTTTCAGTTCCCCTAGAAGTTCAGTCTCCTTTGGGTTTGGTTGTGTGGTTACTGTTAGTCTCTCAGGAAAGGGTGGAATGGCTTTGGGTTCACTTTCCTGTTTGTCTTCCTCGTCCTCTGGGGGAGGAGGTTGGTGATCTGGAAGAGTCTTCCTGGATCGCAGGTTGATCTCCTGGATCTCCACAGCATAGGTAGGACATGTTGTCTCCCCAGTGTATACCTGTTGGGCCTGTCGGTTGTTGGGGTTCGGGTTCGGTTGAGTAGGCATTTGGGGTTGTCTTGGAGGAGCAGGAGGTAATGGTTGTGGTTGAGCTGGTGGTGGAGACAAAATGGTGGGAGGAGTGTTGTACTGGGGCCTCCACCTCGGTTGAGGTGCATTCCACTGAGGTTGTGGCTGGACATGTGAGTGAAACGAATGAGCAGTGGGGTGAGCATGGTATTGAGGAGGATAAGACCATGGAGGAGGTGCAGACCAGGCAAGATGAGCAGGGTGACCCCATGAAGGCATGTGAGCAGACTGGTTGGGGTTATAATAATCTTGGGATGTCCCTTGCATCCCCTACTGGTAAGGTCTAGGTCCATGCGGCCTCCTTTGGTTGAGGAAGTAGAGAGGTTCAGTGGGTGCCTCAGTCCCTTGGTATATGGCTTTAAATCCTAGTAAGGTTGGGCATTGGCTTGTGGGGTGGTCCTCCTCACAAACGAAACATACCTCTACTGAGTGTAATGGACACTCGTTCTTAGGGTGCTTCCTCGTACATCTGGGACAGAAGATGGCCAAAGCCCTCTCAGCTTCCTCTTTCTTTTGCTGAATTCGAAAGGTATCAAGTTGCATGGCAATAGTCTGTCTCATCTCACTCTTGAGGTCTTCCATCTGGTTAGCAAACTCATGCTTGGAGAAGGTGGTACTAGCTGAAAGTGGGTTCCCCCTACCTCTTTTCTGGGCTACCCTAGGGTGGCTTCTAAACACAGTCTTTATGTCCTCATAAGGCAGTTGGTAGATATCTCCCCCAGCTAGCGTGTGAAGGGTATCTAGAAGGTCTTCAGGGACTCCTCGGAGCAGAACCAGCTTTAGGGATTCAGGGTCAAGTGTGCACTTGGCCTATTTATAGCTAAGTTGGAACCTTTCCTCGTAATCTTCTAAAGACTCATTGCTTCCCATGGTCATCCGAAAGATTTCTTCCTTGGTTTCCTTGGACCTACAGTAGTCCCGGTATTTGGTATTGAAAGCTTGCTGCATCTGAGCCCAAGTGGTGATATTGTTTCCAGGTAACTCCATGAACCAGCGTAATGCTGCATCCTTGAGGGTAGAGGGAAAGAGTTTCAATTTTTTCTCATCTTTTGTATAATCATAGGTTCGACAAAGGACAGCAAACTCAAACAGGAAGGTATCAGGGTCTTCAGTGGTCAATCCATGGAAATGAGGTAAGGCCGAGGGACTTATATTCTTCATTTTCATGTCCCCGTTAGTCTCTCGGATGGGGAAGGTACCTTCTATTCTCTCGTCATCGTCTCCACCATTTCTGTTGTCAGCCATGGTTTCAATAGGAATGTTTTCTTGCTCTTCTTATGTTATAGGATCTTCGTATATCTCAGGAGGTTCACCTATAGGTTCTTCTGGATCACTGCCACCAAAGAAGAGAGAAGCGTGGCTCAGTGAAGTGGTGGGGGTGTTGGGTAGGAATTTTCGGTATTATCTCTATTCCTAAGAGGCATGAAAGGATTTTTGGTTGTTTTTGCTTTTTCTCTGCTTGTACCTGCAAAACTGAAACAGATGGAATTGCAACTAACTAGAATCTATCTTGCGGGAATGAAAATGTTGAATTGAAATGAAAGTAGGAAAGGACTAATCTACTCTGCTGAAATCAAATTGCGAGAAGGAGATACTAGACTATGCTTGCAAAATTGAAATTCTATTTTACGCTTGCAGAATTGAAAGTCTAATCTATGAAAGTAGGAAATGTCTACTTTACTTTTGCAGAAATGAAATTGCAGAATGGAAATGAAATAAACTATTTAGCAGAAGGCGAGAGTAGGAAAATAGAAGAAAAGCAGCAATCACAAATACTCTGATGCTTCCCCGGCAATGGCGCCAAAAATATGGTGGGCTCCAGTATTGCAGCAATAATGCTGCAACTCCTGGGACTCCCTTCTTTACTTTTATCAACCCGGTAGTTCGTAACAAACTTGGAAGCGACGGTGTTGTATGCATAAGTACTAGCTCTTGCCGCAACTGTCACTTGGTCAGCTGGCACAAGTCCACTAGGGGCTTAAGCCAACTTCTATGAGCTCTTAGAAGAAGATTTTTAACTGATGGAAGAAAGCTAACTCAAAGGAAGCTAATATACTTGTGGAAAGAAACTGAAAGCCAAAAAGTAACGCAAACCCTAGCAAACCCTAATTCTACCAGCTAGTCCTACTGATGCAAAGGAGAGAATGCAAACTATTGGAAGAGATGCCATTACTTCTATGAAGGTAAAATACATGTGTCTAGACTACCTCTATCTGAAGAAAACATCTTTTTGTATTTTTGAATAAGTTATTAGAATTATCATGCATGTGCTTTTTAACTGGCTTTTTACTGTGCAGGGGTGGATCAAGGAGGAGAAATGCTTGGAAGAGGTCGGGAAGGTTCAGAGAGGGCCTAAGGAGTCCCTACACCCTTCTGGAGAGTTTCACAAAGTTTGGCTATCAACAAACCTCATTTGTGAGCTTCTACAGGAAGTCTGCAGGGGTTCTACAGGATGTTCAGAGATTTCTACAGGATGTTCAGAAATTTCTACGGGATGTTTGAAACGTGGATTTTAGAGGATGGGTGAGTGAGGGAAGATGCATGAATGGATAAGGAGGTAGGATAGGGGCCTGGAGTGACCCAGGGACTTGTGGATGGACTGGTGAGAGGGTGTAGAAGGCTGACTTGGCTTAAAGAAGGCTAAGACAATGATGGAGCAAGAAGGTAGGGTTACGTGGGCAAAAGGACAGGTGTGAGACGAGGAACCTAGCTAGGAGATGGAACAGTTGGCTCTGATGAAGCTTAGGTGGATGAGAGAGTGGTAAAGATGCCCTGCACAGTGTACATTTAACCGAATCAACAATGTCTTCCAAATAATCAAAGTCTTAGCTAATCTAATCTAACTGTCAATAAAACGAATGAACGGCAACCTTGTTTGGAAAGAAAACCATGTACATCAATCATGCAAAGAAACATTTCAGAGATCTGAACCCATAACTAACTTCTGCAAATGAAAATAGTACACTAAGGATTGCATGGTCAAGAAAACTAGTGTTTTTGTTGGGGCAGCACTGTTTCTTCAATTCCAACCCCTGATCCAATAAGGATGAGGCGAAACAGAGAGTGTTCTTGACCCTTTTCTTGGAGCTTTTTCCTGTTATTATCCTACCAATCCAATTTAAACATATGAAGCATTCTATTCACAAACAGTGACCTATTTAACCAGCAAACCTAAATCTGCCCAACAGAAATACGTTTCAAATGCATAAAAGGAAAACAACGATGCATAAAGGAAAGATAATAGTACAAAAAGGAAGCCCTAGGCTCTCAAGTTGGGCCCAACCCTGAGAGCTATGGCTCCTATAGAAAACTCAGAGTTGATATAAAATCGGACTGCTTCTCATTATAAAAAAATAGTCATAAGTCAAGAGTTATGCCCAAAATGGCTACAAGAGAACAAAGTAGAGCTATCAACACTATAGTGCAAAATATGCAATGGTTTCCCAAAAGTCCCTCACGAAGGTTGAGGCCTTAACATTTATACACCATGAGGGCCCTAGCTGGCCTCCTAAATCTATGGGACTTGGCTGTCCAAACTGTGAGTAGACAACCCCTTCCAAAATTTGCTTGGCTACCTTCTAGATCCGGTTTGGTGGCCTTTGGAGCTCGGAGTTGGGGGTGAAGATCCCAAGGAAGGCTATTTAATGCCATAGACAACCCCCTACGAATCCTCACCTCAAGCTTGGTTGTCTTCTAGCCCATGATTGCTCGGTTTTGCTCCAACATGTGTCAAAAACCCTGAAATGAGCATGTGTTAGCCACCTAGGAAGAGTGACTACCCTTATTCGTACAAATGACATAAACATACTGAAAAATAATGCATAAGATATGAAAAAGAAGGATTGAACAAGGACTGAACAAGGATAATTAGGCCAAATGAGCCCACAAGTTACCAAATTTGGGGCTCATCATCAGCTGGGAATAAACTTTTGCTACCAACCAAGCTTTGTATTTCTCCACCTTCCCTTCTGCATTTGTCTTCTTCTTGAACACCCATTTGTTGCCAATGGGTTTCCTTCAAGTAAGCAACTCCACCAAATCCCAAGCCTCATTTTTGTGCAAAGATGCCATTTCGTCAACCATGGTCTCTTTCTAGAGTTTGCTATCCTATGAATCTATGACTTCCTTCAAAGTTCTAAGATCATCATCAGTAACAGATAAGGAAAAATTTGAATAGAAAGGAGATGGACTATACCTTTTTGGTTGCCTTCTTTCTCGAACTAATCTTCTCACACCCAAAGTTTGTGGCTCTTCATCTTCTGATTCCTCCTCTGTTGTAGAGTCTGATTCTTTCTCCTTTAGCTCAAACTCTATCTTCTCAGGTTCCTTTGGTTGGAATTCATGTTTAATAACATCTTTCACCTCTCTGAGCACCACATCTTGGTTGCACACAACCTTCCTTGTTACTGGGTTCCAAAGCTTATAACCCTTTAAACCATCCTTATACCCAATAAAGATGCATGTTTCATATTTACTATCCAACTTGGTTCTTTTCTCTTTTGGAACATGTAGATATGCCTCACATCCAAATACCCTCACATGTGAAAGAGAAGGTTTCTTACCAATCCATACCTCTTGTGGAGTCTTACCTTCCAATGTTGATGAAAGTGATCTATTGACCAGGTAACATGCTGTCTCCATCGCCTCTGCCCAAAATTCCTGTCCTAACCCGACACCACTGAGCATGCTTCTTTCCCTTTCCATCAATGTATTGTTCATTCTTTCTGCAAATCCATTTTGCTAAGGTGTATATGGAGAGTCTTCTGCCATGCTATACCACACTTCTTACAGAATTCTTCAAATTCCTTACTACAAAAATCTCCACCGTTATCTGTCCTCAACACCTTTATCTTCTTCTCTATCTGGTTTTCCACCAGAGTCTTAAATTCTTTAAACCTGTCAAAGACTTCAAATTTATTCTTAAGGAAATATATCCATGTATTCCCTTAGAAGTCATATATAAATGATTCATAGTACACAGACTTACCCAGTGATGGAACCTTCACAGGTCCAAACACATCACTGTGCACAAGCTCTAATATCTGTTTTAGCCTCTTACCACCAGAGGTGAAACTCATCCGATTCTGCTTCCCATATACACAAATTTCACAGAAATCAAAATCCAGAGAGCTATTACTCATACCTTCTACCATACCTTTACCATGAATTATTCTAAGGCCCTTCTCTCCAATATGTCCAAGCCTTTGATGCCATAGCATGGTCTTCTCTCCAGAGACCACTAGATTTTTTGCTCCACTTTCAGGAACCAAAGAACTCTTGCACCCAAAAATAATAGTGCTATCGTGTAGCTTGTACAGAGTTCCAATCCGAACTCCCCGCATCAATACAAGTGCTCCCCGAACCATCTTGCAGGTATCATTCTCAAACACTGTTTTTACACCTACGTCATCTAGCTTGCTTACAAAAATCAGATTTCTGGCCAATGCAAGAATATGTAGAACACCTGGAAGTGTTCTAACCCTTCCACCTTGCAACTTCAACTTTACTTTTCTGCGACGAATGATTCTAGCCTTCTTATCATCCCCTAAGAAGACATCACCACCATCGTATTTCTCATACTTGTAGAACCACTCTCTATGGGGAGTGAGGTGAAAGGATGCACCTGAGTCAATCAACCATGCCTCATGATCTACATGTGTACTCGAAGAAGCCAAGTACACATCCCCACCTTCATCTGAGGTGCTTTTCGCCTCTATAGAAGGACTATCATCAGATCCCTTTCCTTTGTCAAGAGCTTTATATTTATAGTCCCTTTTATAGTGCCCTTCCTTTCTTCATTTCTAGCACATCACCTTTATAGGTTTTCCTAGAGATTTAGATCTCCCATTCAATGACTTATTTTTGTTTCTATTATGGGACCATCCTCGTACATACAAGGCATCACCATTCTAGCTCTCCATATTTTTCCGTCTCATCTCATTCGTTAGCAAGGATGAGACTATTTCATCAAATTGCAAGGCAATTGCATTGCTACCTATTGCAATAACCAGACTATCACATGAATCTGGTAGAGAACACAACAAACTAATGCACTTATCTTCATCTGAAATTTCGATATCAACAGATGATAATTGACTTACCACAGTATTAAAAGCATTCAGATGCTCTGTCACCGAGTCTCCATATTTCATCCTCATGTTATACAGCCTTTTCTGTAGGAACAGTTTATTCACTAGAGACTTAGATTGCTACAAAGTCCCTAACTTATCCCACAAAGCCTTCATTGTAGCTTCCCCTAATACATTCAGCAGTAATAAATCTGAGACACACAATCGTATTGTGCCCTTTACCTTCCGATCCAACTTCTTCCATTCTTCATCGAACACTCTTGTTGGTTTAATACCTGGATCTACCGCGATCCACTCATCTTTATCCACCAACAGATCCTCCATCTTGAGTTTCCACAACTCAAAGCTCTAACCATTAAATTTCTTGATCTCTATCTTTCCACTGCTCGCCATCTTCTTTCACTACCAGAATCGATCTCGCAGATCTCCCACTGAACATGGTCTACCATGGGCCCGAGCAAAACCCCTCAGCAACAAAGGCGTCACCTTGAAGCCAAAATAACTCTAATACCAAATGTACGGAGTTAAAACCTATACTAAGATGAAAAATATAAGCCCCTCTACCCTACCTGATTTCCATGGCCTGACCATAGAGGACCTCGACACTTTCCTATTTGAATTTGTTGTTATATGTCGAACCTATGACTATACTGATGATGAAAAAAAGTTAAAACTATTTCCATCTACCCTCAAGGATGCAACATTGCGTTGGTTCATGGGTTTACCCGGAGATAGCATCACAACTTGGGCTCAGATGTAGCAGGCCTTTAAAAATAAATATCAGGACTACTGTCGGTTAAAGGATACTAAAGAAGAAATTTTCAGGATGACCATAAGCAATGATGAATCCTTAGGGGATTACAAAGAAAGATTCCATCTTAGTTACAAAAGGGCCTGGTGCACACTTGACCATGAGTCACTAAAGTTGGTCCTGCTTAGGGGAGTAAGTAAAGATCTTCTGGATACCTTACATTTGTTAGCAGGAGGAGATATCTACCAATTACCTATGAGGATATCAAGACTGTCTTTAGAAACCATTCTAGGCTATCCAAGAAAAAGGGTAGGGGTAGTCAACCTATGGCCAGTACATCATCTTCCAACTCATCCATCAAGGGTGAAATTGGAAACATGCTGGAAGATTTCAAAAGTGAGATGTTGTAAACCCTTGCCTTGCAAATGGACACCATGAACATTAAGAGGAAGCAGGAGGAAGCAGAGAGAGCCTTGGCCATTTTTTGTCCTAAATGCACCATGAGGCATCTTAGGAATGAATGTCCATTGAACTCTATTGAAATTTTCTCAGTCTTTGAAGAAAACCACTCCACATACAAGTGCCCTTATTTACCCAGACTCAAGTTTGTATATCAATGAGTTGAAGGGGTCATTGAGCAGCTTTTCTACATTAACCAAAGGATACCTCATGGGCCTAGACCATACCAGCAGGGCATGCAAGGGTCATCCCATGCATATTACAACCCAAATAAAATCACAATGTCCATACCTTCTTGGAGACCCCCTACTCATCCTTCCTGGTTTACACCCCCTTCTTGGTCATATGCATCTCAATATCACTCCTCGCTAGCCAGCTAGTCATTTTAACCTTATGCTCTGCCACATCCTCAATGGAATACACCACTCCAGGGGTGGAGGCCCCAATACAATAATGCTCCAGCTCTATTGCCTCCACCACCTTCCCAACCATAGCTCCTACACTCTGCTCCACCCAAGCAACCCCATATGCCTTCCCAGCCAAATCCAAACCTGAACAATAGGTAGGCTCAGCATGTATATAGTGGAGACACATCATATCCAGCTTATGCTATGGAAATCCAAGAGATTAACCTAAGATCTGGGAGAGTTCTCCTAGATAACCAACCTCCACCTCCACCTAGGGAGGTTGAGGAAGAAAGAGAGGAAAGCAACCTTAAATTAAATCCATCCTTTCCTAAGAGATTAGCCCAACCACTCTAGCCTACCCCAGAAGAGATTGAAATTTTGGGAGAATTGAAAAATATATGTGTAAAGATCCCACTTCTCCAGGAAATAAAGGATGTTCCCATTTACAATAAGTTGATTAAGGATAAGTTCTTCAATAATACAAGGAGGCGAAAAAGGGATGCCCCTACCATTAATTTCATTGGGCAGCTACTTGACTCAATGCTGGGGCAGGTAATCTGTCCAAAATATTTGGACCCTGGAAGCCCTGTAGTAGATGTGCACATCAATGGCACCATTGTCCCACACACTCTAATTGATCTTGGGGCTGCCATTAATGTGATGACTAAGGACACCGTGCTCAAGCTCAACCTCCAAGGTTCATTGAGGAAGACCACAACAATTCTGCAACTTGCAAACCATTCCACAGTAACCCCTGAGGGAATTGTGGAGGATGTGATGGTCTCCATTGACTCTTGGGAGTACCCTATATATTTCCTAGTTCTCCAACCTAAGGCTAAGCTTATTGGTTACCCTCTCATCCTTGGGAGGCCATGGTTGGCCATTACCGATGCTTACATTAGCTACAGAGCTGGGAATATGACCATCAAGAATGGGCATATGTCTAAGCAGTTATTCCTATACCCTCCTGCTCAAACTTCTCTAGAGCATGACTTACCTTTATAGTTGGAGGAGGAGGAGGAAGAAGATGAATTTTATTCCACCCAATTTTATTCTTTATAAGCAACCATGGAAGGATGACAACAAAATGAGGATGACTTGATTGAACACCTACTCCAAAGTCCAACTCCCGGTTCATTACCCTTAGAAGAAGTAGTAAAGGAAACCTAGAACAATCATCCAATTGACTTATGCTTGGCCGATTCCAACCCACTCCATGTCAAAACCATAGAATTTGGCCCAAAGAGAACCTTGAAAACCAATCCATCTCTTTCTACTCTCGAAGAAGAGAAGCTATGCAACATGTTAAAGGAAAAATCTAGAATCCTTTGCTTGGAGTTACAAGGAAATGAAGGGGGTACACCCCTCAGTGTGTACTCACCACATATACATCAAAGAAGGTTGCAAGCCGGTCCGAAAACCACAAAGGAGGATGAATCCAGCTCTTAAAGATATATTCAAAGAAGAATTGCAAAAACTGCTAGATGTAGGATTCATATACCCTATCTCCGACAATGAGTGGGTCTCTCCTTTGGTGTTAGTTCCCAAGAATAATGGTAAGTGGATAATTTGTGTCAATTACAGGGAGGTGAACAAAGCCACAAAGAAGGAACATTTTCCTCTACCCTTCATTGAACAAGTGCTAGATGGATTGGTAGGGAAAAGGTTTTTCTCTTTCCTAGATGGATTTAGTAGGTACAACCAAATCCAGATCTTCCTAGAAGACTAGGATAAGACCACATTCACTTGTCCCTGGGGTAACTTTTCCTATAGGGTCCTTCCTTTTGGCCTATGCAATGCTCCTGCCAGTTTCCAAAGAGAAGTCTTGAGTATTTTCGGCGAATTATTCCATGATATGGTGGAGATTTATATGGATGATTTTACAGCTTATGGATGTGGTTTTCAAGAAGCCCTATCTAACCTAGGAAAAGTACTACACAAATGCATTGAAATGAACATGTATCTCAGTCCTGAAAAATGTGAATTCTTAATGACTGTAGGAACTGTACTAGGTCATTCAATATCTCAACAAGGACTGTAGGTGGACCCAAACAAAATAGATATCATCCAAAGGGTCCCACCTCCTCAAAAGCAGAGAGATGTCAAAAGTTTCCTAAGGTTAGTTGGATACTACTAAAGGTTCATAAAGGACTTCAGCAAGTTGGCCTCTCCTTTATTTGGTTTTTTGGCCAAAGACTTTAAGTTTATATGGTCAAAAAGTTGTCAAGAGGCCTTAGACATCCTAAAGGATAAGTTAAGAACTGCACCAAATCTCTGAGACCAAAATCGAGCCCTCCCCTTTCATATTCATGTTGATGCCTCACACAAAGCCATAGGATCATCCCTAGGTTAGATAGATGAAAAACTGCCTTATGCTATCTATTTTATCAGTAAGAATGTATCAAAGGTTGAACTAAATTATATAGTGACTGAAAATGAACTCATGGCTATTGTGCATTCATTAAACAAATTCAGGCATTATATTATAGACTATCAAACATTTGTGCATACTGACCATGTTTCAATCAAATATTTAATGAACAAACTAGATGTGAATGCTCGAATTATAAGATGGTTACTTTTATTACAGTAATTTGATCTAAGTATTGTTAGTAAGCCTAGAAAGGAAAATGTTGTTGCAGACTATTTGTCTAGGGTAAATTTTCCTACTGGTGATGAAGAAACGATGGATGACCAGTTATTGGATGAGCACTTATTTGCTATTTCATTTCTCTCTCAGTGATTTGCTAGTATAGAAAACTATTTGGTATCAGAACAATTCCCACCAAACTTGTCCTCCAAAGAAAAGAGCAAGATATTTAGGAAATGTGCCCCCTTCACTTGGATTGGGGGCAATCTTTTCAAACTTGGCCCAGATCAAATCTTGAGAAGGTGTGTCAGGGAGGAGGAAGTCTTTGAAATCCTTCTGACCTATCATGATGGGCCTTGTGGAGGTCACTTTGTAGCAAATAGGACAACATTCAATGTGTTACAACATGGCTATTATTGGGCCACTCTTCATCAGGATGTGAAAAATTACACTAGTCGATGTGATCGGTGCCAAAGGATGGGAAGGCCTACTCCAAGAGATGAAATGCCTTTGTAGCCTCAAGTGACTTTCGAGCCATTTGACAAGTGGGACATGGACTTCATTGGGCCTATTGACCCTCCTTTAAAGAAAAAATAGTACATTATTGTGTGCACTAATTATTTGACTAAGTGGGATGAAACCAAGGCAATTAAGGCAGCAACAGAAGAGAAGATGGTTGAGTTCCTAAGGGAGAATGTATTCTACAAATATGGCTACATGTTTCAGGGAAAATTAGTGTTGATTCGAACTACTAGTCCCACTAAGATGGGTAGCTATCTTATAAACAAACAATGAAAGCTTTTCAAGAGTTCCTTTAAGTGTGATAGATGGAAGAGAAGAAAAGAGGACCAATCTCGATCTTCCGCTTTGATCCTAGCTTGATTTCTCCTTTCCTTGATAGAATTTGCCACTCCTCTCCTACTTGTCCCTCTTCAAAGAGTACCTATAGAGTCAAAGTAATAGCAAACTATCAAAACATCTATATCTAAAACATCATAAACAATGCAGAATCAAAAACACATTGACCATACAATTGCATTCATAAAAAATAAGACTCACAAATACAAGATTATATGGAGGAAAACTCAAAGAACTTTATTAATAGTAATTTAAGAGAGGATTACAACCCAGCTGTCTGATCTAGCATCATCCTCCCAGTTGTAGAAGCCCTCTTCACCTCATGAACAAGCAAATCACCCAACAATGCAATGTCTCTTCTCACCAACAAACCAACAACACTTCCTTACAAAATACAAAATTCCAGCCTCTAGATCTCTCAGATGAGGGATCCATTTATAGATGTCTTACAAGGGTGTGAGTCAACTCTGGGTTTTTGATTAGTGTCATTCCACTGATAGTTCTTGGTCCCACTTGGATATTTCATGATCTCTTACTCATCCTTGGGCAAATTCAGAGAGGCAAGTGTCACCGGAGAAGTTTCTGGAAGATTCCATGATCATCCACCTTGCGAACTATCTCTGCCATTTTTCTATTCTCACTCATCGCACCCCATAGAAGGCCATTTCAGTATGCATCACACTGGTCAGTTAGGCAATCAGTATGTATTGCACCTTGCCCATGGAGCAGTCTGTATGGTCCAGTTTTGGCCAGTTCTGAGTAGTTTTTCAGGTGGAACTTTCTGGGAAATGATGTAATCATCTGACCATGATCCTTTTGGGTATGAAACAACACTTTTAGGGACTTAAGGAGCCCTTATTTTATGGACATATGAGTTTTGGGGTTGCAGTGCCCAAATATCTCTATAACAGCTGCCCCCTAAAGCATGAGGTCGTAAATCTTCTGATGTCTGCTGAAATGCTTTATTCATGAGGATCTGAGGTATTCGTACTGGAAGGTGACCTATATAAGATACAATAAAATACATCATCATCATATTATTTTCATGATCTAGCTAAGATGGGCATTCCCATGCTCAGCTTTATAAATCCATTTTCATGTACATAGGACAGACAATCGTCTGTTGTTGCAGACTAGTGATTCTTCACATGAAAAGTCATCTTCCCTGGCTTAGATGACTATCTGTGCAGCTTCTGTGTACAATCCATGTCTTTATTTTCCTGAATATATCACAGCTTGGATGGATGAAACTAGATCCAGGGTCTTCAAAACTTGTCCAATCTTTGCCCAATGTACAAGTTGATCCATGTGAAAAGATGTTTTGAAGTTGAACATGGAAAGACATCGCCTGATTACCAGCCAATGATGTAAGCTGTTAACAGGTGTGAGACGAGACACTGATAATGATGATGACCCTCAAGGTACTACAGTACAATTCACGTGGTGTGAATATATTAGTTGATGTCGAATACCACGCAAAGTCTTTCGGTCGAAGGTCATTAATATAAACCTGTCGCCAGAAGTGAGAAACTTGCCATTGAGGCATGCAAGCTTCAAAGTACTAAAAGGGTTGTTTCTAAGTCAACTTCTTGGATAATGAGCTGGTGTCGACAAGAAGTGACCTATCGTAGGAGGGCCTTGATGTATCCCACATCTACGACGCGAAACAGATCAAATGATTTTTGTGGAGGTGAAAACGATCTGATGATATAAGGTTTAGGAGTGGCGACCATGAAAAATGAAGAGTGGATGAGGCGTTTGCTGGATGGTGAATTCTCTGAATGACTTCTCTTGAACATATTGCTGACACTGATGTGGACTTGGTAGCATTAACCCCATGGATGGCATGACGGACCAATGGTAACGGTGAACAGAAAAACCCAACCCAACTCAATCACAGTGATGGAGTGAAAGTGTCATGTTCAAGAGTGACCTACTACCAATAGAGTTCTTCAAGTTTTCTTCCCATTTTTACCCAGTCATTGCTGACTAGTACTTCTTTATTTTTGACAAGCTTGAGGAGGATAACATATGCTTGGTCTATAATTTTCCCTTTGGGAAAACCTGTCACTTTATGTTTAGCGAGCCTAGCGTCAATGAGACTCGTTCTTGTCTAGGTGGACAAGTTTGTCGCTATTGTTTTAACAAGTTTAACGACAACGATAACTCAGTCCTTTTCATGTTTAGAGAGTTTGAAATGGACAAAAAGGAGACTCCAGTAGTCCTTTTTCATGGCATAATCCCTTAAGTCCAAAAAAGTGTAAAATAATACGAAAGGGATGACCTTTCGATAGTTTTAACGAGCCGACAAAGAAAAGTGCTCTATCTTTTGTTTAATAATCCCTCAAGTAAAAAAAGATTAAAATATATGAGAGGGATGGTGTTCCCTTACTTTAACGAGCTAGGAAGGCCAATAGCTCGACAATCATTTTATATTTAACGAGTCTAAAAATAGTTTAAAAGAGACTCGTTTTTTAGGAACGAGTGGTATTTCTGGGTAGCAGCTGGTTCCAAGTAAGTTTGGAACTTCTCAAAACATGGCAGTGTGAAGAGGGTGGCAATCAGAATCACTCATCGCAGATGTTCCTCAAAAGGGTAAACAATTAAGTGGAAGCGTATGGTCGGCCAAACGAATGGAGGTGACGGAAGGAACACAACCAAAGTTCAAAACGGTTGATAGCAAAGCGATCACAAAGGTTATTTACCAAAGGCAGGTTTATTTTTTAATGAGCTTGAACCTTGTGCCAACATGTGCTAAGTGTAGGTTGATTTTTTAACAAGCTTGAACCTTGCGGAAACATTGCTCTTACCAGTCTTTTGATAATATCTCTTGGTAGATTTTTTTTTAATGAGCTTGAACACTACTATAACATGTGCTCATGACCTTTTTATGCAGGCTAGAAATGACCGAGCTACGAGGTTAAAGGGTTGAGAACCTACAAACTAAGAAAATCAAAGGTCACTTTTCACTTGCATGCAAAGGTTTGCATGCCCCCAGGTCTTTCAGTAAAAGGAGAGTTTCCAGGTTACCAAATGGAAGTCCCTGTGGTTAGGTAGGATTGTTTTTGTCGTCAAACAAAAACTCTTCCTTTGCTTTATCCATCGAAATAGATGAAGGTGATTGTTGTGAGCTTCCAATCACATAACGTACGAAGGTGAATGTTGTGAGCTTCCATTCACAATCATATAAAGGAAATAATTGTGTTAGACTGATTACATAACCTATATGGGAATGTTATTCGGTCCAAGTATTATGACCTTTCAAGAAAATCTCTCTTTTCCTCTAGGTTCACCTGCTGAAGCAAACTAGGGTGCATGCCCCCTAAACTTCATCACACTCACCAAACTACTCGCTATAATTAGGTGGGTGGAATGAAGGTTGAAGAGACATTGGTGATGTGAAGAGACCATTTAGGGATGACGGTTGATTCATAGCTGTGTTTGAACTAGGAAATGAAAGCTGGTCGACAAGCTGTACCACTCTGCCTTCATGTGGAAAACACATCACTCGAAATAATGTGGAAACAATGGCTTCCATGCTATATATATAATCACGTCCAAGGAGTAGATTGTAATCTAGTGGACCTTGGACTACCATCACGTTCAAATGAATGGTTTTATTTCTCAAAGTTATTGGCAACTTTGGAAGGATCCCTAATGGTCGACTGGTTCCTTTGTTGAAGCCCGACAAATTTTGTTTTTCAGGCAAAAGCGATGGCGAACCAAGCGCTTTCCAAATAGTTGAGGAAAGGATACTCACTGAAGCCCCTTCATCTATAATAGTGCCAGAAATGATCATTTTGTAAACTTGTACTATGATTTAGAAAGGTACACTAGATGGAAGGTGAGGTTTCACTAGTTGATTCCAATCAAAGAAAATGACTAGACTGCTCGGAGGAGGTACTGGATAAATGTATGGATAATTTTCATGAACTGGGGGGGTCTCTTCCTATTGTGAAGGAATGGGTAGATTGCCCCCAAGTTCATTAGACTCTGTATCAACAAAAATAACTTGAACGGTGTCGTTCTCATCCTCTTTGGAAACTATGTCATCTGAAGGTGGCTTTTCTGAAGGCAAGACTGGGTCGACTACCATCTTGACCAGTTGACTTTGATCCAACATGGACTCAGAAGGTTCACTTTCAATGTTAGGCGATTCGATCGACAATTGAGTTATGTCAATTGGGTTTTCAACTAGTGAAGGACTTGGCAAGAGTTTCTTGTATCCAGGTGGAAGTTGCTGCGGTGAGGTACGCCGGTTATCCAAAATGATTTTGGCTTCGTCCAAAAAAGGACAATGATGAAGAGTATACCTTCACATAACCTACATGGAACTCTAACTTTTCCTTTTGGTCTATTGACTTTGATTTCACTAGTTGATGGTGTGTTGTCAACCTGACTGTCAGAGGTTAACGACACCGAATAGTGCAACCGGGAAGACCATTCTCTCAAGATCCATGGGATGCAAGGGAAATCTCAATGCTAATGTCTCTCCTTGCAAATTACACATGGAGTTTTTGGTTTGGAATTTTCAGTGTGCGGATTTTTGCCAGATGATGCATTTTTGTTCCCTTGTTTAGCTAGTTTTTTCTTCTACTCCTTCCCTTTCTTTTTCTTTTCAGCTACTTGGTTTTTAGTGTCACTAGTTTCACCAAGTGAAGAGGAAGAAGGGGAAGGAGAAACAAACAAAGTAGAAGGCGAAGGGGTAACTTTAGTATCATCTGGTTCCTGATTAGATTGTTGAGGAATTAGGGTGTTTTGAATGACAGAGGTCGAGAAAAGCCATACTGGCAGGCCGATTGTGATTCTTGGAAGGGACAATGTAGCCATATATGGGGAATAAATATCTCCCCAAGAGGAGAAAGGACTAGGATTCCCTCCAAGATGGATTCCTTGATTGGTAGACTCCATTATCTCAACCTCAGATCAACGTAGGAACAGGGATGTTATTCCAATTAAAACAAGTTTTAAAGACACTTTGACACAACTTGATTTTTCAATTTTTAAGAGTCGAGAAAAAGCTAAAGGTGACTCTAGTCGCCTTCCATTTTTAATGTGTCTGAAGTGAAAAGTGCTCAGATGGACCTTTTCTTTTAAGGAGTCGAAAAGGAACGAAAGTGACTGCTCTAGAATTCTAGATAGAGGGTTTACCAAATCGATTGTAGAACTGCAAAATACACCTTGGTGATAAATGATAGGGAAATTACCAAGGACTTATGTATGATAGTCAATCTTCCCAAATTCTGTGTTTAGTGCATTACGATCGATAGGGCAGTAGATAGGACTTCCTAACGATAAAGGATATCAACCTATTGTGGTCTCCCAATATATACTCAATGGTACGAGGAGCAGAAGTCTGTACTAGCACTTGTCATATCAAAGAGGAGTAATCACCCAACCTTCGATGAAAACGATAGTTACCATGTTTTACGACGTCGGAGCACGTCTCTAGCCTAGACTTCTAGCTGTGTTGCGCTAGGTTCCAAAGCGTTTTTATGTTCATTGAGGTTTATTTTAGAGTTGATCTTGCTTAGAAGTTTGTCTTTCAAGGTTCACCGCATGATGTAAATGTGAAATCATAAATATGCAATCTAGAATGACAAACAGTTGTTTATGTTCTTTTAGCAATGAAAATCCTAGCTACAAAGGAAAGAAGATAATGATTTTTCTTTCAGTAGAGAGCATAGAGCACACACTAAATTCACTTTCCTAAATCAAATTTCGCATGTAGTCAAAATGCATATGCACATGCATGTATTTGTTTTTCTTCTTTCTTAATGTGTGAATGCCAAAAATAAAGCTAAGTACAAATCTGAAATATTTTCTTTCAAAGCGACAGTACTAACAATTTTCTTTTCAAAATTAAAGGAAGACTAAGACAACACTTTTCAATTTCGAATTGAGAACTATTTTTAACACTTCAAATACTAATAATTTCAAATCAAGTACAATGACAAAAGTACAATCAACTATCTAGAAGAGGAAGACTTTACGACACTCTTCTTTTGATTCAAAATGACAATTACGACACTTGCATCAAAAAACGACAGCTAGATTAGGCTACTTTCGACAAAGGAAGATTGTAAATGATTGACAAATACACAAAAACATTTACAATTCCTAACTGATGGAGGCTGAAATAATGTGAAGGAAGAAGGTTCCAACAAGAAGATACCAATCATGTACAACAAAACTACTGAATAAACCTAAAAACAAGGAGAAAAAACCAACTTTCAGAGAAGAAAAATAGTATCACTCAATCATCGCACCTGCAACACAGGGAAATAGGTATGCATCTCACCTACAACACATGAGAGGTGTGATGCATCTAGGTTGCACAGTTACAGAGAGTGCGATGGGCTAGTGAGCGAAACTAAACTTGGTTTTTGCTCAAAATTTGTAGCTAAGTTTAGTGATTTAGGTTGAGTAATGATGGATAGTAAAAACAAAGCATAAGGGTAAGATTTGATGAGGTTCTGAGCTACCACAAGGGCACTTAGAATGCTTTGTAAGTCAGATATTCAGTTCATAAACCAACCTGGAGATTAACTAAAGCAACATTTATCTACTTCACAATTGCATAGCAAAGGCATTTCGAAGGCTAGCTGGCTAACTTCAGGCTCCATCTGTAGTTTATATAGCAAAAAATAAACAAACAAAACAAACTATTCGTTCCCTAGCGGAGTCGCCATTTTGTTTCAGGGAAAACTAGTGTTGATTCAAACTACTAGTCCCACTAAGATGGGTAGCTATCTTAGAAACAAACAATGAAGCTTTTCAAGATTTCCTTTAAGTGTGATAGGTGGAAGAGAAGAAAAGAGGACCAACCTAGATCTTCTGCTTTGATCCTAGCTTGATTTCTCCTTTCCTTGATAGAATTTGCCACTCCTCTCCTACTTGTCCTGCTTCAAAGAGTACCTGTAGAGTCAAAGTAACAACAAACTATCAAAGCATCTCTATCTAAAACATCATAAACAATGTGAAATCAGAAACACATGGACCTTACAATTGCATGCATAAACAATAAGATTCACAAATACAAGATTATATGGAGGAAAACTCAAAGAACTTTATTAATAGTAATGTAAGAGAGGATTACAACCCAGCTGTCTAATCCAGCATCATCCTCCCAGTTGTAGAAGCCCTCTTCACCTCATGAACAAGAAAATCACCCAACAATGCAATGTCTCTTCTCACCAACAAACCAGTAACACTTCCTTACAAAATACAAAATTCCCGCCTCTAGATCTCTCAGATGAGGGATCCATTTATAGATGTCTTGCAAGTGTGTGATTCAGCTCTATGTTTTTGATTAGTGTCATTCCACTGATAGTTCTTGGTTCCACTTGGAGATTTCATGATCTCTTACTCATCCCTGGGTGAATTCAGAGAGGCAAGTGTCATAAGAAAAGTTTCTGGAAGATTCCATGATCATCCACCTTGCAAACTGTCTCTGTCATTTGTCTATTCTCACTCATCACACCCCACAGAAGTCCATTTCAATATGCATCGCACCTGAACAGTTAGGCAATCAGTATGCATCGCACCTTGCCCATGGAGAAGTCTGTATGGTCCAGTTTTGGCCAGTTCTGAGTAGTTTTTCAGGTGGAACTTTCTGGGAAATGATGTAATCAACTGACCATGATCCTTTAAGGTATGAAACAAAACTTTTAGGGACTTAAGGAACCCTTAGTTTATGGACATATGAGCTTGGGGCTTGTAGTGCCCAAATATGTCTATAACACTACCCTAGAGAGTTGGTCACCCACCAAGGCAACCAGTTTACCTCCAACATGATTGAAGACTTGCTCAGCCATCACAAGATCAAGCATAGAACCTCCACTCCCTATCCTCCACAAGCTAATGGGGAAGTGGAGGTTACCAACAGAGCACTGGAGGGCATCTTGACCAATGTGGTGAGTAGCAACAGGAAAAATTGGGAAGAAAGGCTAATTGAGGCCACCTGGGCCTATAATACCACATGGAAGACCACCACTAGATTCACACCCTATGAGTTGGTCTATGGGAAAAATGCCTTGATGTCCATTGAATTTGAATGTAACACATTAAGAATGTGTTGAAGCCCCAAAAATCAGGTCGACAACAAGGGGGATACCCACCCGGTCCGGACCTTGGTTGGCAGCTCCTTATCCGTTTGGTATAGCGGGTCCGACTGGGGATAATGGGACCAGTTTCCCAATCTAAGGGTGTGTGTGTGTGCAGAGTTGGATGATGTTGATCTAAGGGTTCTAATCTAAGCTACTTTAATCTAATTCTATGTTATTGTAATCTAATGAAAACAACACATCTAATCTATGCTAACCTGGGATGTATTTCTTCTATTATGTGATCTAAAGAGATTTCAAACAATAACTGGTAATAAAGATCATTCAGCTATCATAAGGATGGAAATCAATTAAGATGAACCACTTTGCATAAAAAGTTAGGCAAAACAGTTGTGAACAGCATATCGCATAATAAGTTATTCATATATCAAACATAAATAAATGACTCCACCGTACAAAAGTGCCAAATGGTAACTCAAACATTCATGAAATAACATATAAACAACTAAAAACTGTATATCACTTTAAGAATATAAGCAGAAATGGCCAAGAGATAAAAGTACCATTTATGACTGGTCCTACTCCTAAGCTTCAGGCAACAATGATTTATCTCTCTTTGTTCTAATATCTACCAAGAGTACAGAAGTGCAACATCAGTAGCAGATATCAAATGCAAACATTAATAAACCTTGATCCATCCATTCATCAAAACCTCCTCTGAGGGTGCAGAAGTGCATGTTCTGAGGACAAGTTTTTGACAAATTTATGGACCCTTCTCTAAATGCATGAGAAGGGTTTAAATACTGCTAACTAAATAACTTAATTACATAAATTTCGGATACGGTTTAAATGACCACCCTTTATCTAAGCAAACTTATTTCTAAAAATTGAACCTAATTTCTAACTATTTCTGCCTTTTGCTCCTTAGTGCTGCGAGCATGCAACATTTGCCTGGGAAGAGTCGGCTGGTCGTCTTTCTGCTTTTGTTTGAGCTATGAAAATAGAAATGGCAAGCACTGGCACCACTTTTTAGTAAACTAGAAGATATTTTTGAGAATCATCTTCTGGTTGGGCGAATTTACTGCGTGTATACTTGGTAACAACCCAGATTCCTCTTAAACTGCCTCTGCTTTTGCTATCTCGGTTTCCGGACTCGTGGATGACTAAGCAAGTTAGGGACTTTTCTTTCTTAACAATTTTCTTAGCGATGCGCGATTAGCGCTAGGTGCTAATCGTGCATCAAAAACTGCCTCCGTCCTTTGATCCGGGCCTTTCTGGTGCGTTTTCCGCCTTTAGCCCTTTTTCCTTTACTGGGCATAAGCTTCAGAATTTTGTAAACATGCTACTTTTGTGAGTTTTTGACCTTGAGTGTCGAATCGCCTATTGATATCAGCATCTGTTCAGTAACACTCTGAAATCTGCATTTCTGTTGCATGCGGTATCCGTTTATGAGGGCATCTCTTCTCTGTTCTCCGAGCATTGGAACTTTCCCTTTTCCCTTAGATGTTTCCTGCACATTGCTTCATGTTGTTCCCTTTTTTTTGTTCCTGCAGTTCACACAAAAGAAAAGAGTAATGATAATAAATTTTGACATGAAAGCTTTAAGCTCTACGAATGTATAAAATCATGACACGCACAGTGAACTAACTCTTCGAAAAACACAAAACTGTCCTTCATGAATACTTTGGCGTACATTCATTAATCTTCTTTAAGGCGCGCCCAATTTTCGGTTTAGGGACAGCTTTTCTTGAATGCTGAGCCGAGGAGAATTTGCGATGGGTGATTTCTGCGACTCGTATCACATCATCGCGTTTATCACATTATCAAGATGTGTCACCGCAGAGTTTCCTGATCAGTTTGGCACAGAATCGTGCATATCGCAGCATCGCAAGATCGCAGATTGCAGCAAATTGCAGATCGCAGATCACATTTATTGCAGATCGCAGCATCGCAGATCACAGATCGCAGCATTGCAGATCATAGATCGCTGCAATTTGTTAAGTTATTCGTGTGTTGTTTATGTGACGTTGCGATATGCGATGTCGCATATCGGCCATCGGAGATTTCTTAAGATTCTCATTTATGGGCGCTTCTTAATGTATGCGATGCGATGAATTTCGCGTCGCTTCTTCGCAGTTTCTTATTGTGCTCATAAAGAATGTTTCACTCTTCTCCGTGCGATGTATTTTTTGAGGAGTATAATACAAAAATTTTATAAAATTTTTTGGATTTTTTTACTAAGGGTCCCCACTTCTTTAGTGTCATTGCTAATACCAAAGAAGAAGGGGGGGTTGTTGGTGGTCACAACAATGGCGATTCACTTGGAAGAACCAGTTATCTTTGCTTTTCTATTGAATTCTTTAAACTTCCAAAACAGAAAAATTTTCATAAATCTAAACTTTGTTATGGACAGATATAGTACATTATGCCTTATTCTATCAATGATATTTTGTTTCAACTTCTTTCTTTTCTAATTGTTTGCTTCCTCAGGCTTGTCCTTGTATCTACATCAACCATTACTTGGTCATGTAAAGATAAAATAAAGTCTTCTCTGTGTGCTAGCCTTAAAATATGCTCGTTTGCCATAGGTAGAGCCTCTGCTGCCAGCAGGCATCCATAGCCTCGACAGGGTTACCTGTTACCCAGCAATGATCCTTTATCCTGTTTAAGGTTATCTACAACCCTCAAAGAAAAATCCAATTTGACACTTTTTCCTTTTTTATTCTTAAAGAACAATGTCTTGGTTTGGTAGCCAAATTATGACACAGTCATTCACTTGATTTACACTTTTGCTGAACAAGCTGGCTCATGATGAGACCCCTTGTCTTTTGATTTCAACAATCTTGAGTCATTGCCCTGTTTTTATGGACAGTGTTTGGCAAAGTCAGCAAAGTTATAATATCTGTGATCATGATAAGCCGGCTCGTGATGAGACCTCTTATTCTTTGAGATATAGTGTTTCTTGGATTGTCCCTCTGAATGCTGCGATTTTCTTTAACAGGGAGGATATCATTGTTTTCCTTAAGAAAGCTCTGGACGACAATAATAGAGTTTGAAAACAGCAGTTTTACAGAGAATCTTTATTTTGTTATTGATACCTTTCATTGTGCTAATATAAAACAATTCCTTCGCTAAAGGTTGATTTCATCAAATTTTTTGAAGTTGAAACTAATATCATATCTAGGCTAAAGTTTTTTAACTGTATCTATCAATAATAAAGATCAGATTTTCAAAAATTTTCTATTTATACAAGAGAAAAGCTCAAAATCTGAAAGAGAATTGGTGTCTTTTCGCCAATACCGATAGTAACCATTAACAACCGGTTTTATTATGAAAAAGAAAAAAGAAAACTATTCTACAAAATAGAAGAATAATCTTCTATGGAAAAAATATTTTAAGGATTTGACCATTAACAGGCAAAGAATCCCTTCTACCTGCTAGATCCTGTAAGACAAACGTTGATGGACCTATGACTTCAACAATCTGAAAAGGACCAAGCCACATCTTTTGAAATTTTGTATGTTTTCCCTTTTCTTCATGAGCCTTATCCCATTTTAAAACTAAATCTCCCATCTGAAAAAAATTTCTACTCATTATGTTTGAATAGAAAGAGGATTTTATTAGCGCTTGATGATGAGCATGGGTTCTCTTAGCTTGTTCTCGTTGCTCTTCTAATTTGATTATTTCCATTTGTCTTAGTTGTATGGAGGAAGTAGGTACTTCATCAATATATTGTATTAAAGACAAAGAGGAAATGACTAAGTGAGTTGGAAGAACCGCTTCTTTCCCATAAACTACATTAAAGGGGGAAGTGCCGATCGAAGCTCTTTTTGTTATTCTATCTGCCCATAAAGCATTTACCAAAGCTTTATGCCAATTCTTTTGGTTTTGGTCAATTGTTCTTTTAATAATCCTGATTAGGTTTTTATTTGTTGACTCAGCTAACCCATTACCTTGCAGATAGTAATTGACCGAATATTTTAGTTTGAATCCTCTTTTAAGTGCAAACTCAGTCATTGCATTTCCAGAAAAGTATGATGCATTATCAAACATTAAAGCCGTTGGCAATCTAAACCTAGTGATTATAAATTGATCTATGAATTCGATAATATTTCCAGAATTAGCTGTCTTGAGAGGAACTGCCTCTACCCATTTAGTAAATTAATCTGTTGCCGTGAGGATGTATCTATGCTGCTTAGAAGAGTGAGGAATGATCTCACCTATTATGTCCAAGCCCCACTGGCTGAATGGTTGCTCGATGTTTACCGGTTGTAGTGGTAGGGACGGCTTCTTTTGTCTTCCAGCAGTAGTTTGGCAGACTTGACATTTCCTCATGTAACTGTGTGAATCTTTGAACAACGTAGGCCAGTAATATCTTGCACGTAAAATTTTATGTGCAGTAGCATCTCCAGCATAGTGTCCGCCTGCTGGTCCATCATGGAGTTCCTGCAAAACTTTTTCGGCTTCAGTTTTTTCAAGACATTTAAGAAGAACAGAATCATAATTCTTTCTAAAAAGAATATCATTTATGAGATGATATTGTCTAGCTTTCAATCTCAGAGCTCTTTTCTTAGTATGATCCAGGTGTGATGGAGCATACCCGTTCTTAAGATAATAAATGATATCAGCATACAATGATTCTACATCGTTTAGGCTTACCTCATACATTTGTACCTCTTCGGATGAAATTTCAGTGATTTGGGATGCTCCAGCCAACATTTTGCAGAAGCCTTGACCTCTTACAATGTTTGCTGGTTTAATCTCAAGATCGTATTCCTGTAAAGCAGTGATCCAATGTGCTCTTTTCTCGCCCATATCCTTCTGTACTAGAAGATTTCTTACCGCTGGAAACGGTACTATGATCTTAATATGGGTTTTGAGTAAGAAAGGTATGAAATATTTGACCACTTTGAAAACAACATAGGCCTGTTTCTCTACATCTGAATAATTGAGTTCAGCACCTTGTAAATTTGAGCTAAAAAACACAATTGGAGCTTCTGTTTTTTCTTGATTTGCTTGGGTTAGAATCGCAGCATATGATTTCTCTGAGGCAAATGTGTATAAAACAAAAGATTCTGAAAAATTCAGGGTTGCTAAAGATGGAGCATTAATAATAGCTTGTTTGATCATGTTGAATGCTTCATGTTCATCTTGACCCCATTTGAAAGTTGAATTCTTTTTAATCATGGTTTGCAAAGGAGACACAATTCGTGAAAAATCTGGGACAAATCTCTTTACAAAATTGATTTGACCAAGGAAAGATTGCATGGCTTTTTTATTATGAGGTAGGGATATTTCAGAGATTTATTTGATTCTGTCAGGATCAATGTGAATGCCAGATTTTGACACTATGAATCCTAGAAGTTTTCCTTCACTTAATGCGAAAAAAGATTTCTTGGGTTAAGTAAAATCCCATACCTCAAACATCGTTGAAAAATTTGTTTTAAATCTTTGAGATGGTCGCTTCGCTTCTTGGAATACACTGTTATATCATCCAAATAAATCACTACAGATTTGTTGACTAAACCCTTAAATGCGATGTCCATGGCTCTTTGAAATGTAGCGCCGACATTAATCAAACCAAATGGCATCTTCCGATATGCATATGTGCCCCATTTAGTTTTGAATGTGGTTTTCAATTGATCATTGGGATGCACCAGCACTTGATTATATCCTGAAAATCCATCCAAGAAAGACATCAGTTCTGAGCCTGCTACTGCCTGTAATATCTGTTCCATAGGTGGAAGAGGAAAATTGTCTTTTTGACAGGCTTTGTTAAGATTCCGAAAATCGATACAGATTCTAATATATCCGTTTTTCTTCCTAACAGGTACCATATTGGAGACCCATTTGGAATGTCTGACGGGGAAAATTATTTTGGCTTTTAATAACTTATTTAGCTCAGTTTTTATCTGACTTTCTAAATTAGGGTGGATCTTTCTCAGTTTCTGTTGGACAGGTTTTTCGTTGTCAATCATAGGAATAGTGTGCTGAATGATAGAAGTGTCGTACGTCTTCAGCTCATCGTAATTCTAGGCAAAAACATTTTTATATTGTCTCAAAAGACGAATATACGCTAGTTTTTCTTCAGGGGCCAGACCTATGCCTAGATTAACGTTTTGTGGTTTATCATCGGTTCCTAGGTTTACTAATTCGTAGTTCAGAGTTGAACTGTAGAGCTTTGAATTGGTAGCCCTTTTAAACCAATTTTTCAAATCGTACAAGTCTTCTAACTTAACCACCGATTTAGGTATAGCATTATCAGTGCTATTTTGTTGTGTTTGTCGATCGTGATGGTCTTCGTCAATTATCTGATTGGAGTAGGATCCTTCAGAAGTGAGGAAATTTACAATATCAGGATCGTCATTGAATACTCTCCAATTTGTAATGTTGTCAGGGATGGATGGTCTAACGATTAATTCTATTGAGAATCTATCTGGACTAAAATCTTCGGAGGGAATAAGCCTACAGGCTACGTTAGCCAAAAGGTCTACGCTCGCGTTTTGGAGTCTCGGGATTGAAGAAATATTAAATGCTTTGAAATGCTCAGTCAGATCTTGTACTAAAGATTGTTAGTGTTTTAAATGACCTGATAGGCAATGTATAGTGTTACGTACCTGTTTGACGATAATCTCAGAGTCTCCAAAGACCTGAAGATACTTGACGTTTAACCCAATTGCTTTGTATAGGCCTTGCACCAAGGCCTCATATTCTGCTGTATTGTTTGTGCAATTGAATTCGAGTCTGCATGTAAGCATGGTCTTGTTTCCTTCTGGACTAATCAGAACACATCCTGCTCCTGCTCCTTCGTTAGATTTAGAGCCATCGAAATATAATTTCCAAAACAAAGATGTATTTACAGGTTCATCTACAAAATTAACACACTTTGAACTATCAGTTTGGGAAAAAATTTCGACTTGGGACAAAACTGAATTTTCTAATTAAGGTGATGGGTGAGCATTGAAGTTACCAAGAAAAGAATCTACCGAGTAATTGCCAATGATGTTGCTCTTATACGATACTGCTTCATTTTCTCCCTCTAATTCCGTTACTATGTACTTCTGGTGTAACTCTCGTTCAACCTTTATCTGATTCGGTTTACCGTTGTAGGGTAACCACATGTGCGACCAGTTGGTTGCAAAGTATCCGTGGAGTTTCTCAGACCAATCCTTGCTAAGAGTTAAGCCATAGAATTCTTGGATATCAGCCACTAGAATGTCAATAACCTGAAATACCTTCGGGTTAGATGACAATCTTATGGTTACTTGATTAATTTCACCAATCACTTCGACTTGAGATCGATCAAGCTGAACTATACGCACTGTGGATTTTTTTGGTTGAACATTTAACTTAGCACATATTGATCTGGGTAAAATATTCGAAGAAGCACCAGAATCTACCAAACAATTGTACACATTTTTGTTGAAAATCTCGTAAGTGAGAAGAAACGGGGGAGTGTGAGATCTTGATCTTCCTCCAATCAAGGCGATATCATTTGGATCAATCTTATTGATCGTGTTAGTTGGAGGTCTTCCCATGTTATGGGAAGCTTGAGAGAGTACAGCGGCAGGCAAAGGTACAATAGGCACAGCATGTAATTCTTTCATCATTATCTTCTGTTGATGCTTCAATTTGCTCAATTCATAAAGGGTAATATTAGCCCTAGTCTTTTTCATGTCATCAATAATATTGTACTCCATTTCATCCGACACTATCAGTGTTTTTGATGGAGTTGTTTGATCTGCTCGGACTGGGATAGATTGAGTCGCTTTAGTTGTTGTTTTCTTGTTGCGACTTTATCTTTTGTTGTAGGGCTTGTGCCCTTCTACTTAGGGGTAGTTTGGGGAGGATCAAGCTGATTTTTGCTTCGCGTGCTAACCAGAAATACTTCTTGATCTTCTTCTTGTGGGAGGATGAAATCCCACATTCCTTGTAATTCCACAACTTCTTCGTCATCGGTTTGCCCTTCAGTGGCACTTTCTTCTTCTTCCTCTTCCTCTGTTTCACCATTGGAGATGGCATTGGGTGGTTTTGCATCCATTGAAGGACCTCTTTTAAAAACTATGTAGGGCTTTTTTAAAGAAGTTTCTGCTACTTGTTTTTTTATGTCAATCATCTCATTAGACATGGTCTTTAATACTTTCTGCAATCCTTCCAAATCGAAAGGGTCTTTTGTTTGTTTCTTCTTGGAGTCTTCCTTGAAGGTGACTTTTTTAGACTTTTGTTCCTCTATCGCAGATCTCTTTTCCAGGTCTATTACGCATTTCTCTACTGCTATTGCATTTGTCATGTTTTCAACTAAGGTTGTTTTATTTGCTCTATCCACGAAGATTGCTATGTTTCTTGGTAAAGCAGTAATATACCATTCACATCGTACTTCTTCGTTGGGTTGGGAAGCAATAGGAATTTTGTTGAGAATCTTATTGAACCGTAAATCGAAATCTTTGATAGGTTCTTTAGCTTGGGCCTTAAGATTGGATAGGTCATTGATTAATGTTGCTGTTGATCTGTCATCACCAAACTTGATAAGGAATTTATTGTGGAAGATATCCCAACTTGTGATAGACCTGGAGGGTAATGAAAAATACCATGACCCGGCTATCCCTTGCAGTGTATAGGGAAAAAGCCGAACAACAGCATCTTCGTTAGTAACTCCGTTGAGATTGATAGAAAGCATGAAATTTTTTATGTGTTATTCTGCTAGCATGAATGCTTCTGGATTGAATTTGGGCAGCCATTTCTCAGGATGGGCCGGTATTGGGCTCAAGGGCACAAGCATCAAGACTGCCCCAGCGTTCTTCCATGGAGACTATACCATCGTTGAGCTGCTAGTAGAGAAAAGTGCAGGAGATGATCTCTGTGGTTAGGAAGATGAGGATACTATGATCGTGGATGGTTGAAGAGGGGTTGTGGTAGATGGATGGATGATGGTTTGGAATGGAGGTGTGGGTGGTTGACTTCGCAGTGAGGTAGTTGAAATGGGCGATGTAGACGAAAGAGTCTCATTGTCAGACTCTTGTGGTGATTTCCTCGCTCTTTTCCTGGTGGAAAGAGGCAACTCAGTTGGCTAGATGCCAAATTTTTCACTTTTCAATCTGGTTAGGGGATGAGCAGGATTGTACTGCGAAGTCACACTGCTTTGAGATTTATCAGACCTCTGAGGAGAAATGGAAAATCCCTGAAGTTTGTGAATCAGAGATTCGACTCTAGGAGGTTTAATGGTAGATTGGTCTGAAATATCAGGGTGTGTAGCAGCGATTGATACTCGAGTGACTTCCGACTCTGGATTTAAATATACTGGAGAAGTTGGGGGAGATGATAAGGGCGATTGACTCTCAGAATGGTATTTAGATTTTGATTTAAGTGCCATTCATAGTTCAAGCCCTCCTTCTAGCGCCAAATATGTTGAAGCCCCGAAAATCGGGTCGACAACAAGGGGGATACCCACCCGGTCCGGACCTTGGTTGGCAGCTCCTTATCCATTTGGTATAGCGGGTCTGACTGGGGATAATGGGACCAGTTTCCCAATCTAAGGGTGTGTGTGTGTGCAGAGTTGGATGACGCTGATCTAAGGGTTCTAATCTAAGCTACTTTAATCTAATTCTATGTTATAATATTAATCTAATGAAAACAACACATCTAATCTATGCTAACCCGGGATGTATTTCTTCTATTATGCGATCTAAAGAGATTTCAAACAATAACTGGTAATAAAGATAATTCAGCTATCATAAGAATGGAAATCAATTAAGATGAACCACTTTGCATAAAAAGTTAGGCAAAATAGTTGTGAATAGCATATCGCATAATAAGTTATTCATATATCAAACATAAATAAATGACTCCACCGTACAAAAGTGTCAAATGGTAACTCAAACATTCATGCAATAACATATAAACAACTAAAAAGTGTATATCACTTTAAGAATATAAGCAGAAATGGCCAAGAGATAAAAGTACCATTTATGACTGGTCCTACTCATAAGCTTCAAGCAACAATGATTTATCTCTCCTTGTTCTAATATCTACCAAGATTACAGAAGTGCAACATCAGTAGCAGATATCAAATGCAAACATTAATAATCCTTGATCCATCCATTCATCAAAACCTCCTCTAAGGGTGCAGAAGTGCATGTTCTGAGGACAAGTTTTTGACAAATTTCTGGACCCTTCTCTAAATGCATGAGAAGGGTTTAAATACTGCTAACTAAATAACTTAATTACATAAAATTCGGATACGGTTTAAATGACCGCCCTTTATCTAAGCAAACTTATTTCTAAAAATTGAATCTAATTTCTAACTATTTCTGCATTTGCTCCTTAGTGCTGCGAGCATGCAACATTTGCCTGGGAAGAGTCAGCTGGTCGTCTTTCTGCTTTTGTTTGAGCTATGAAAATAGAAATGGCAAGCGCTGGCACCACTTTTTAGTAAACTAGAAGATATTTTTGAGAATCATCTTCTGGTTGGGCGAATTTACTGCGTGTATAATTGGTAACAACCCAGATTCCTCTTAAACTGCCTCTCCTTTTGCTATCTCAGTTTCCGGACTCGTGGATGACTAAGCAAGTTAGGGACTTTGCTTTCTGAAAAATTTTCTTAGCGATGCGCGATTAGCGCTAGGCACTAATCGCACATCAAAAACTGCCTCCGTCCTTTGATCCGGGCCTTTCTGGTGCGTTTTCCACCTTTAGCGCTTTTTCCTTTACTGGGCATAAGCTTCAGAATTTTGTAAACATGCTGCTTTTGTCAGTTTTTGACCTTGAGTGTCAAATCGCCTATTGATATCAGCATCTGTTCAGTAACACTCTAAAATCTGCGTTTCTGTTGCATGCGGTATCCGTTTATGAGGGCATCTCTTCTCTGTTCTCCGAGCATTGACGCTTTCCCTTTTTCCTTAGATGTTTCCTGCGCATTGCTTCATGTTGTTCCCTGTTTTTTATTTCTGCAGTTCACGCAAAAGAAAAGAGTAATGATAATAAATTTTGACATGAAAGCTTTAAGCTCTACGAATGTATAAAATCATGACACCCACAGTGAACTGACTCTTCGAAAAACACAAAACTGTCCTTCATGAATACTTTGGCGTACATTCATTAATCTTCTTTAAGGCGTGCACCCAATTTTCGGTTTAGGGACAACTTTTCTTGAATGCTGAGCCGAGGAGAATTTGCGATGGGTGATTTCTGCGACTCGTATCGCATCATCGCGTTTATCGCATTATCAAGATGTGTCATCGCAAAGTTTCCTGATCAGTTTGGCGCAGAATCGCGCAAACCGCAGCATCGCAAGATCGCAGATCACAGCAAATTGCAGATCGCAGATCACATTTATCACAGATCGCAGCATCGCAGATCGTTGCAATTTGTTAAGTTATTCGTGTGTTGTTTATGCGACGTTGGGATATGCGATGTCACATATCGGCCATCGGAGATTTCTTAAGATTCTAATTTATGGGTGCTTCTTAATGTATGCGATGCGATGAATTTCGCGCCGCTTCTTCGCAGTTTCTTATTGTGCTCATAAAGAATGTTTCACTCTTCTCCGTGCGATGTATTTTTTGAGGAGTATAATACAAAAATTTTATAAAATTTTTTGGATTTTTTTACTAAGGGTCCCCACTTCTTTAGTGTCATTGCTAATACTAAAGAAGAAGGGGGGGGGGGGGTTGTTGGCGGTCACAACAGAATGGCAGCCCAACTAGATCTGGATCTCAACAATGCATAGAAAGAGATATTGTTCCAGTTGAATGGTTTGGATGAATTTAGAATGTAGGTCCTCCTACATACATAGGTAGTTCAACTTTAGAGGAAGATCTAGCATGATAAAAATATCAAGGAGAAGCAATTTCAGGACGGCGATCAAGCATTATTATATGATTATAGGTATAAAGACTTCAAGGGAAAGTTAAGGACAAGATGGCTCAGAATTTATGTTGTGGAAAGATGCCATGATAATGGTTCAGTGCAAATTAGAACCATAGATGAAGAAGCCATTCCTTTTCTTGTTAATTGACACTGATTTAAAATTTACAAGAGGCCTTTATCAAAACAAGAGTTCATTGAAGATATCAATAAAACAGTGATGATAGTGGAGCAATTTCCAGCTTCTCCCTCATCAAATCACTGAGAGAAAGAAAAAGGAATAAGGACTCAGGTGAAAACCTCCATGAGGCGCCTGATTCCCATCATTGGGTTGAAAACCTCTTGAGGCGGCTCAGTGGTTTCAAAACAAAAAAAAAACAACAAAAATAAGAAAAAGAGAATAAGAAAGATCCCTGCGTGAAAACCTTTCTTGAGGTGCCCAGGGCAAACAGCTAGGGTGAAAACCTCCCAAAGGCAGCCTAGTTTTTTTTCAAAAAAAAAAAAAATTAATCATGAAATTTCCATTTGCAGGTGGGAAAGAAGGACAATCAAGGAGCAAACGAGGATCCCAAGGAAACCCCTGCCACTCACATATTTATTTTTTCACTCATTACCATGCATCCCTCCATCATTTCTATCATTTTTCCACTCCATTGCTTCAATTTATAAAAAGACTGTGTTTTCTACAGGATCCCCTGTATTCCTACAGGAGCCCCCGAAAACCTACAAGATGATCCTGTAGGAATTACAGTGACCCAGAAATCCTATAGGAAGTAGTCCAAAGGAAAATGATGGACTTTCTAGGCCCCTTAAATTCACCCTTTTCATCATCTATCACCACACCTTGTCCACCATCATCATCCCTGCACTCACCATAAAAAATTCAGTTTCAAGAGTTTCTTTTTAGTCTTTGAAAAAATGGAAATACAGAGGAATAAAGAGCATTACCTGAATATTCCTTTCTCTCCACACTCCCACTCCTTCTTTCCATCCATTTCACCATCCTCATATCCCTAAGAAGAAGAATGATTAAAGAGTTCTGAGGGAGAAGAAACCACAGGACATCCTATAGGAAATCCTGTAGCAGCCTATCCCATAGAATACCAATCATACCAGCAACAAGCCTTCAACATGATGATCCAGGAGCTCCAAAGTAGCAACATTGTATCATCAACCACATGTACCTGCAAAAACAAAGAAGCCATTAGCAGACAGCAAGAGGAGGAAGAAGAATGGCATGCAGCAAATATACACAGCAGCACCTTTCGTCTTCGACAACTGCAGCATAGCATTGGAACCATAGGTAAGTATGTCACTCATTCTCTCATATGCATCATGTAGTAAAAAAAATTGTAAGGGTTACGAGATAGTTGGTTTGTAATTGAAAAGGTGGCCAGTTAACTTGGCCACCTTCATTCAGTCAACACATACACAACCAGGTGTCCTCTCACACGTGGCTGTAGTCAACTCAAAGACAGAGAAGGAGTAGGAAAAAAGGCGGTTAAAACTACGAATCCATAAGGTGAGAGCTGATTACGAGGAGTGGGAAATGATGAGGTGGTAGTGGGGACCAATGGTCCAAAAATGGAAATGTACCTTTGTTGTCAGCACACCACCTCACCCTGAATCACCATAAGAGGAAATAAAACATTGTTCCCATGCATTCATGCATTTCACCTCCTTGAAAATCCGTCACTCAAGTCCCTCTCATACCCAAGAAAGCCACCGGAAGCAATACTCCATCGTTTCACTACACAGGAATTCCTACAGGACTACACAGGAATTCCTACAGGAGCATGCATAGGAATTCCTACAGGATACACAGAGACTGTCTACAGGATTGGCAAAGAAGAGTTTAGAAGGGATATCATGGGAGTTGGCCACTGCAAACAATCTAAAGAGGTAGGCTTTGTAATTACATCCCTCTTTGCAAGTAAATGAACCAAGAATCCTCTAAGTTTGAGTGAATTTAGCAACTGTGTGAAGGGAATTACATACACAGTCATCTCTATTTTGGTTTTGCATTTGAAAATTCTTTTCAACCCTCTCATCTTCTCCTCAAGCTTCACCAGCAAGATGACAGGATGGTTTAATAGGAGAGAACCCACCAACACTGTGAGAATCCAACAACACCCCCAAGTGCATGAAATCTTCACAAGACATAATTGGATGGGGTTTTTTGAAAAATTCAAAGGCTATGATGAGGAGGTGGCTCAACAATTTGCTCTCTCCCTCACTCCACTCACCAGAATCCATGCCACTATTGTAATAAGTAGCCTCACTATAGATCTCACCCCTGAGCTCATCAGTAGAGTCACCACACTCCCCCTAGGAATACCATCGAGAAAAGAAGACAAAGGAGATAGCGAGGTTGCTACATGAAAATTCTTTTTAGAAGGTGAGGAACCCACTAAGGACAAAAATGGAGTGAGGAGGGAAAGTCTCCCATATCCATGGAATGAGGTAGGCTAACAACTGATCAATTACATCTCATGTGAGGGTAGGTATAGTGTGCTCTATGGATATCATTTCAGGATCTTCGAAGAATTAAGATTTGGAGTAGAAGCACCCCCTCACCAAAGGCTCAGCATACCCTACTTCCTACTTCAATCACTCATAGAATCAAGCATCAAAGTGAAGGAGGGAAATTCCCAATAGTTATATCATCATGGGTTGATTAGAATCCTCATAGAAGATGCCCTCCAAAACCTCAAAGATCCTATAACATGGTCAGTTTTTGGAGACTTGCCAGCAGAGGATGACATCAAAGCTCTCACTTATGATGTTAATCCTACTGTCAGTAAAGAGGAAGTAAAATAGGAAGAGCAAGATATAGAAGGAGATAAGGATGAGATGCATGAAGAAGGAGCTGACACAGTGGAACATGATGAAGATAAAGAAGAAGAGGGAGAAGAGGAGGGTGGTGAAGAAACAGAGGAGGAAATCAAGGAGGAAACTGATACAGACGATGAATATCTACAAGAAGAAGAAGATAGGAAGGACATAGAGGAAGAAGGCAATGGAAAATAGGGGACAGAAAACAAGGAAGAGTCACCTAAGGTGTCTCTAGAAGCCATTGAGAGAGAGGCAGCAACTTCCCTCACTGCTCTTAGCACCCTAATCAAGCAAAAACGAAAAAGGCAGAGGCAGACCCAATTATATTTTAGGAAAAGAAATAGAACAAGAATAAGACAGGGGAAGCCCCAAACATCAACCAAAATTCTTATTTTTATTGAGGACTTCCCTACACAAAAAGACAAAATTCCTTGCCCTAAGTCCCCTATCACCTATGTGAGGAGGCCTACTGCTATATCAACTTCCTCCAAGGGAAAGGAAATCCTACAGGATACATAGCAAATCTACAGGAAGCAAAAACAGTCCTACAGGATACTCTGCTAAATCTGCAGGAGGCACATAAATTGGAAAGGAAGGTAGGGGAGTAGCAAGAAACTAAAGAAGAGGACCCAGAAACAAAAGAACCCAGCCCCCAACCTAACCTGGACTCCTAACAAAAGAACCCAGCCCCCAACCTAACCTGGACTCCTATTACTGGTTTATTGAAGGAGGCGGAGTCATACCTCAAAAATTTTCCATCCCACTGTTCTTCGAGCTTGAGAAGGAGAGGGCCAGGACTCACTGATGGATGCAGATCGCTAAATCAAGGGGGGTGGGAGACATTGGGCACATGGAAGAGAAACTCAAGGAGATGGATAGAGAGATAGGTGGCTTGAGGGACAGAGAAGCTATAATGAGAAATCAACTAGAGACAGAAACTGCATGGTTGGGGGGACAGTTGCACGAAAGAGAGAATCAATTGGCATGTATGGCCAGTCTCTCTTTAGAAGAAATCTAGTGTAGGATGCCAGATAAATCCTATGCTCTCTACCTCAGATAACAATGGTTACAGTTTCAGATTAAGACCCTAGCACAAAGAGGAACCATGCCATTTTAGGACTACAGGCAGTTTATTTATCTTTGTGATCAAAGTACACTAGAAGGTAGGGCCAAAATAGCTGAGTTTTATTTCCACAACATAGCCCTCATAGACGTGAATGTATGGGACCCTAATGCCAAGCTAGGAGATATACAATTAATGGCTTTGACATCATGGATGAACCATGAGGTGTCAAGAGTTGCAGAGATGAAAAGGATATTGCAAAGAGAGCAAACTGAACCTCTTCTAATTAGAGCTGAACAATAAAATCCCTTGGCCTCATTAGTACCCATAATTTGATTACAAATGATCCTCAGCTGGCACCTAGATATCTTGCTGCCCAAGAGCAAGAAATTTCACATTTTTAGGACATGTTCAGGTTGCTAGGAGATGATAGTATACATGCCTGCCTGAGGATATGGAACAACCTGCCCTACAGCCTAAATATAAGATATTATCACTCTCCTCAAAGGTTGAGAGAGGCACTCAACAAGACACCTATGTAAGAAATCTATGCAAAGGTTGAAGGTCAGTTGGTTAGGCCTAAAACTCAGTCTAGCACTACTCTTAGGGATGCTAGAAGGGAGAAAAGAAGAATAAGAAAAGAGGCAGCGGGAAGAGGTAGAAAAGAAAGCAGGCTTCTATGAACAAGAAGAGGAGACCACATCAGAGGCATGGGATGTTAGAGAGGCCACCAGAGCCATGAAGGATATGGATATTGACTAAGTTGCTCAGAGGATGAGCAACACTTTCAGTAGGGGGGCGATGATGAGCCTCATCATTTGGGTAATTATATGGGCCTTAATTCACCGCCTAGCTTAGTCAAACCAACTTTTCTCATAACTTATTGCATGCTTTTGATTATATTTTGTTTATGAGGTGAGTTAGAGTTGGATATTATGCTTTGTGGTATAATATGAATTTAATGTAGGATTAAAGGTAAAAATAAAGGAATTTTGGCAAAGACCAAGGTCAAAAATCGAATGGAACAAGGGAGAGGGATTATAGGAGATAATCCTCCTCATTTACTACCCCTCCATTCGAATATTCCTCCATCATCGCGAAGTGCAAACAACCCAATCATGAGGACTAGAAGGCAGTCGAGCAAGTGAGAGAGAAAGCACCAGCTTATCTTGAGTTTGGGAGTCGAGCCTCCCTAATTTTAAGGAAGTCATTGGGGACTTCAGATGTATGAGTAGAGAGGCCTAGGACCTCAGTAGGATTCAGATTTTTTATTGTAAAACTATACTCTATTTTTGAGCTGCAAAACTTGTGATAGTTCTTTTGATGTAATTTGATATTTTGGTCATAAGAATGAGTTTTGTTTTGAGCCAGCATTGAGTTAACTCAGAGGGATGAAGATCTTTGGTTAGGACCCAACCCTAGTAGCCAAGGCTCCTCTTTATTGTACATGTATGTTTAGTGTAGATTCATAGCTTCATTATTAATTTTCTCATTAGATGCATTTCCATTACAAGTAGTGTAGATTAGATTAGTTGTGTGATAGTTTGCTTCCATTTGTGCCTTATTTCAAGTAGCAGGTTAGCAAGGATAACAAAAAGGTTGTTAGCAGGTGTCTCAGCCTCACTTCCTCCCTTTGGGACCATGACTTGAGGAAGGGACCCTTAAGTAGCCCCAAAAACACAGATTCTAGTTCTTTTATGAGCTTTGGAGTTTGTTGTCTTTAATTTAGTATTTGGTTAATGTTGCAAGGTATATGTCATGGTCATATTTTTCATCTCCATTTATGCAGTATATCTCACTCATGCTTTCATTCCTTTCAACAACTTTCTTCATGCATCGTTAGGAAATTGACTCATTAATTCTGCTTTCCTAGTCTATGAAAATGTATCTTGTTGCGTAGCTTTTTGGAAGACACACATGTTTTATGTAGAGCAGCTACTTCAAGAGGAGACTAAGACTTCATAGCCAGCAACCACTTTCCACTTCATCTACCTTAGCCATCCATTATTTTCACCATCACCCTCACTAGCTTTTCATCATTTTTCATTGAAATTCTCCCAAACACATTGAGTGAATCTAGCCATCTATCATCTTGGATATTGACTCCTAAGTGATCCTAGACCTTCTAACACTCCATTCCACCCATCAAACACCTTTCCTAATCTTCCCATCACCACCAACACCTCACATTTAGCTCTTAGTTGTATCTTATAGGTTTCTTGTAATTCCTACAAGATCATCTTGTAGGTTTCTAGTACATCCTGTAGGTTTTCCTGAAACGTCTTGTTTTGAGGCTAAATTGATGGAAAACCTCTAGGAAGTCACCAAAATCCTCCTATGGACCCTTCACACCATCCAACCACTTCATAAACCTTCTAGCCATCCTCAAACACCCTTAATCCACCTGTCACATCCACAAGAACAATTAGTTTGCATACTTGATTTTGCATAAAAAGACCAAAAAAGTGAAAACAAATTTAGTTTAGTTTCTTTACTTACACATTAGTATCGTTTGATGCTTCTTACTTCTACAACTTAAATAGTAGCACTTGCTTTATGTTGATTTATCATTTCAGCTTAGCATAGTTTCTTAAATGGTTAATTATGGTATGTTGTGGTTTAGCATTACATGTTGACCTTCTCCATTACTATAGTAGAGTAACTCTCTTAGAGTAGATTTCCCTTTCTTCCATCAAAGAATCAAGCTTCTTCTGACTCCATAGAAGTCTGGCTTGGAACCCCAGTGATCTCTCGCCAGCAGAATAGTGACAACAGGTAGGACCATCACTTTTACTTGTGCATACAACACTGTCACCTCCAAGTTTGTACGAACCCTGAGTTGATAAATAAATCTGGTAGCCTAGGAGTTACAACATCCTTGTTGCAATATTGGCGCTCATCAATCTAGTCGACAGATCTTCAAAAAAATGGTTAAGTGTGTGAGTGAGTTAACTCGTGTATAGATGACCTTGTGAACACACACTCAACATGACTTGATGACAAGACATCTTGAATCAATAAGACAACATATTCTCAGTGTGACTGACTACGAGACTGTCTAATGGTGAAAGAGACAAGTGTGACACTTTGGATAGACCTTTGGATGACTATGACGAAACTTGTGCGACAGTGTTTACAACATCATGTGTGAGTGCGATAGATGTTTACATAGTGAACAAAACTCAAACAAAAACCTTCAACATCACTAGAACGATGTCGCAAGCATGACATATCAATGAACATGCCGAAGACGATAGTTGGTCAAGTAAGAAAAAAGGAAGCAAGACATGTGGAGGAAACACATGAAATGACTTTTTGTGTTTTTTCACATGCATGATACTGAGTATAGGATGATATTACAATGCTAGGTGGTCCTACAAACTCAACTAAGAGGTGTAATTCAAAAAGTGTTCTTTACTTACCATACTTAACCTGAAGATGATCATGTATTCGACGAAGTTTTCATGCGGTTCTGATATTTTTCCATTACTTGGTCTCTTGGTCCTTCTCCTCGACTCCTTGGGAGTGATCTTAGCATGTCACCTTTTTCTATAGTCACTAAGCAGTGGATCAACGTAGTTTCAGTGGGAAGTGACTATTGTTGGGATGAGAACATGGGAGGCCCATTTGCACATTTTCTGAATGCAGGACAGACAGGGTAGATTGGACAACACTGTGCATTTTTGAGGCACATGAAATTGCTACAGGATGGGGGTCCTAGGAGGACACCTATATGCAATTTCTGAGTGCAGTGCAACCCGGGAAACTGAGAGACAATACTATGCAGTTTCTGGGTGCAAGACAAACTGAGTAGCTGAGGGACAATACTGCACAATTTATGTTGACAGTGGGTTCCAGCTGGGGAAGGACACTGGGGGAAATGACTGCGCAGTTTTTGATGCCAAGGGATGTTAGGGTCTTTGCACACTACGGGGTTTAGCAAGCAAGGGAGGAAGGTTGACGGTTACAGAAGAAAAGTGCAAAGTTCTAGGAAGCTGGATGAGGCTAGGTTGCTTGGGAAATGGCTAAGTGTGAGATTAGTGACACATATTTAAACATTGATAGGAATCAACTATGATCACACATGAACACATAGTGTTTCTGGGAAAACTAGTGTCTTTTCGATCTGCTAGTCCCACTAGGATTGGCAGCTATCCTAAAAACAAACAATCAAATTAATTTGCGGTTTCCTTTATGTATGATATAAGAGAGGAGCAAAGGGACCAACCTGGATCTTCCGCTTGACTCTTTGCTTGATTTCTCTCTCCCTTGATAGAGCTTGCACCTCTTCTCCTACTTATCTCGCTCAATGAATACCTGTATAGATAAAGTAACAAAATACCATCAAAGCATCTCGACATATTATATCATAAACAATACAGAATCAGAAATACATTGATCATAGAATGGCATTCCCAAATAACAACATTCACAAATACACGATTGTATGGAGGACAACTCAAAGAACTTTATTAATAGTAGAAGGGAGAATTACAACCCAGGTGTCTAATCCAGCATCATCCTCCCAGCATCAAATCCCTCTTCACCTCATGAAAAGCAAGATCACCCAACAATACAATATCTTTTCTCAAAGATAAACTATCAGCACTTCCTTACAAATTACAAAATTCCAGCCTCCAGATCTCTCAGATGAGGGATCCATTTATAGATGTCTGCAAGGGTGTGATTCATCTCTGGGTTTTTGATTAGTGTCATTCCACTTGTTGTTCTTGGTTCCACTTGGAGATTTCTTGGATCTCTTACTCATCCCAGGGCAAATTTAGAGAGGCAAGTATCATATGAGAAGTTTCTAGAAGATTCCATGAGCATCCACTTAGCAAATTGTCTTGGACATTTTTCCATCCTCATTCATTGCACCCCACAGAAGGCCTCTTCAATATGCATCGCACCTGGCTAGTGTAGAAGTCAGTATGCATCACACCCTGACAGTGGAGCAGTAAGTATGGTCCAATTTTGGCCAGTTCTGACTGGTTTTTCAGGTGGAAATTTTGGGGAATGATGTAATTAGTTGACCATGATCCTTTAGGGTATGAAACAACATTTTTAGGGGTTATAGAGCCCTTGGTTTATTGACATATAAGATTGGGGTTGCAGTGCCCAAATATGTCTATAACAGTTGCCCCCTAAAGCATGAAGTCGTAAATCTTTTGATGTCGGGTGAAATTCTTTATCATGAGGATTTGAGGTATTCGAACTGGAAGGTGACCTATATAAGATACAATAAAATACATCATCATTATATTATTTTCATGATATAGCTGAGGCGGGCATTCCCATGCTTAGCTTTATAAAGTCATTTTCATGTACATAGGACAGATAATGGTTTGCAGTTGCAGACTGGTGATTCTTCATATGAAGAGTCATCTTCCTTGGCTTAGATGACTATCTGTGCGGCTTTTGTGTACATTTGATGTCTTTATATTCCTGAATATATCGCAACCTGGATGGATGAAACTAGATCCGGGGTCTTCAAAACTCATTCAATCTTTGCTTGATGTACAATTCGATCCATGTGAAAAGATGTTCTGAAGTCGAACATGGAAAAAAATTGCCTAATTACCAGCCAATAATGTAAGTTGTTAACAAGTGCGAGAGGAATCATCGATAATGATAATGAACCTCAAGGTACTACAGTACAATTCACGTGGTGTGAATATATGATCTGATTTCAAACACCACGCAAAATCTTTCAGTCAAAGGCCATTGATGTAAACCTATCACCGGAAGTGAGAAACTTGCCATTGAGGCATGCAAACTTCAAAGTACTGAAAGGGTTGTTTCTAAGTCAACTTCTTGGATAATGAGCTGATGTCAACAAGACGTGACCCATCGTAGGAGGGCCTTAATGTATCCCACATCCACGACATGAAATGAAGCAAACGATTTTCTGGAGGTGAAAACGATCTACGACACAAGGTTCAGGAATGGGGGTCATGAAAAATGGAGGTTGAAGGTATTGCAGTGGATGAGGAATTGACTGGATGGTGAATTCTCTGAATGACTTATCTTGAACATATCGGTGACACTGAGATGGATTTGTAGCGTTAACCCCAAAAGATGGATGGTATGGACGACCAATGGTGATATGACCGGTGAACGGAATAACCCAACTCGACTCAATCATGGTGATGGAGTGAAAGTGTCATGTTCAAGAGCGGCCTGCTACCATAAAATTCTTCAGGTTTTCTTCCCTTTTTCCCCAGTCATTGTTGACCAATACCTCTTTATTTTTTTCAAGCTTGAGGAGGATAACATATGCTTGTTCTATAATTTTCCCTTTGGGCAAACCTGTCGCTATGTTTTAGCGAGTCTAGCGACAGTGAAACTTGTTCTTGTCTGGGTGGACAAGTTTGTCGCTATTGTTTTAACAAGTTTAATGAAAAAGAAAACTTGGTCCTTTTGATGTTTATAGAGTTTGAAAAGGGACGAAAAGAAAACCCTAGTAGGTCTTTTTCATATCATAATCCCTTAGGTCCGAAAAAGATTAAAATAATACAAAAGGGATGACTTTTCTAATCACTTTAGCGAGTTGAAAAAGAAAAGCGCTCGAACTTTTTCATGAAATAATCCCTCAGGTCTAAAAAGTTTAAAATACATAGGAGGGATGGAACTTCCAATCACTTTAGCGAGCTGGAGAGGCCAATTTATCGACAATCTTTTCATATTTAGCGAGTTTCAAAAGGGTTTAAAGTGGAACCGTTTTTTGAGGAACGAGTGGTATCCAGGGTAGCAACTGGTTTTGAGTTATCTTGGAACTTCTCGAAACATGGTGATGTGAAGATGGTGGCTAACAAGACCACTCATTGCAGCTGTTCCTCAAAATGGTAAACAATCAAGTGGAAATGTATGATTCGCCAAATGGAGGGAGGTGATGGAGGGAACACAACCAAGGTTCAAAAGGCTCATATAGTGGCGATCACAAGGGTTATTTACCGAAGGTGGGTTCATTTTTTAATGAGCTTGAACTCTGGGGGAACATATGCTCAGTCGGAAGGTTTATTTTTTAACGAGCTTGAACCTTGCGAAAACATTGCTCATTGAAGTGGTCAAATATTTTTACTGTTTAGCACATGATATTCTTTCGACAGTTGTTTAACCTACTCAATCACTCCATCAAATTCATTAGAAATACATATACACGTACGATAAAATGAATTAAAACTAACATCTTACTTGAAGTACGTGAATAGTAACATAAAAGTAGTTTTACCTTTCATTTTCATCATTTCATTTCAAATTTGGGATTTTAGAGCTCTGGAGTGGTTTTCCCCTCAAATTTCACCAGCTGATTTTGGGAGATTTGGTGGACTATTCTCCGCTCCGTCAGGACTAGGTAGGAGCTAACCCTGAGCTCTTCATTTTAATTCCATCCCTTTTTGATTTTGAGCAAGTTTTCCCATTCTTCTGGGCCCTTGGGGTTTGAAGAATTCATTCTCCCATCATCGCACTTGTCCCACATCAAAAGGAGTGATGCATACTGATCTATACACTGGCCAGTCAGCATGCATCTCACCTTGCTCAAAGGCAGGGTGCGATGGGCACAGAAGGGAAACTTTGCACAGTGATTTCTCATGAAATTTTTTCCTATTTTTGCTCAAATTTGGATCCTAACTTATCTTTTGTCTTTGTTTCAGATATTTTTTGGATCAAGATGGTTGTTACATGGCATGAACATGAACATGAAGAAGAGGACATGATTGCCTTACACGATCAGGGCATAGTTACTACATTACGAAACTGTGGTTTGCTCAAATTCTTCTGCATATCCAGCATGAGGCAACAAATCAATTTGTTGCAATATTTTCTCGATGCTTGGGATCCGATCGACTAGGTATTCCAGATCAGAGGCATATTTATTTCATTGATAGTTGAGGATACTTACTTTTTGATGTGGTTATCGAGACGGGGTGCCCCTCTTTCACTATCAGGATCTTCTCGTGGGGGTGAATCTGTGAGAGGTTATATCTGTCAGCTTTGTAGAGATGGATCTTAGCCCAGTAGAGACGGCAAGATCAATATCTGTGATGTCACTAATCGGCCCTTGAAGACCATATTATTTACCTTTGCTAGATTTGCTAGTAGCACAGCTCTTCATTTGGAAAACAGATCTTACATGCAGTACACCCTGGAATGCCTGGAACTAAAGGTGTTCAACTAGTGTGTGGTGGTGCTTCCTGTTACAAAAGAACAACTCTCAAAGGTAAGAATGGAAGATCCAAGAACTTTGGTTATGGTTCCATACTGACTACTTTTGCCTTAGAGAGGATTCCATTGATGCAGCCTTAGTACATTTCACCAGGATTGCCAGCACCAAGGGAACCACAGATGCAGAGATGGGTTGATCTTATGGCCAGAAATGCTGGTCAGTCATAGATTTCTTTCTCTGATGCCTTCTTTGAGTGGTTTGACCATCAGGAGATGGTCTTTGCAGAGTATCCATATGTCGGGATGGATTTCCGAGGTGACCTGGATTTGGCATTACTAGCTGGCAAGCAGTGGAGTGCGATAGGTAAAATGATTTGACCATATCTTTGTTTATCAGTTTTATAATGTTTTTGTGTTTTTAAAATGTTATCAAGACTAATTGAACTCATATGTGTATGCAGATATTGGGCCTGTGCGACCAGCGGCACGCCCATCGGCGGCAGTTGACGCTCCAGCAGGAGAGGTTGTAGGGAGGGTTGTCCTTCGAGATCTGGACATATCGGAGACCCTGGTAGTGCTGCAGGATCAGGTCGAGGGCCTTACTCTCAGTATCCAGGATGTTAGGACCGACAAGTTACCCTTGAGGTTATAGCACCACACTACTGGCGTTCTGAGCCGATGGACCCAACTCTTGCGCATGATCACACAGGCGGTGACATGTTATCACCAGCATCATTAGTCTAGGATGCTTTTCTGCATTCATTTTTGAGTTTCTTAGTCATGTTATTGATTTTGTCTTGGAAACAAAACATTTTGTAAAAACTACAAATATTTATATATTTTTGATTTTCGGAGTTCAATTTTGGTTAATTTATGTAATCCTGATGCAAATATTTATTAAAATGATTTCTTTACAAATGCTGCAAATGTCTATCTAACACATGGTTTTCTAATGAATCAGTTAATGCGTTTAAGTTTCTGGAAATATGTTGATATTGAATGGAATCAAACTGTCTTTCCAAAATCCTGACTCTTAGGAACATATGATAAATAGCCGGGTTCCAAACGGAATAAACGCCAGTGAGTTGTAGAATGATGAGCTTTGAATCTAGCCTGAAAACAAGTCAACGTATACCACATGAAATGGAATTAGAGAGAAGTTATATCAAAGCGCTATATTCAGCGATGTTGTTCATCGACCTACCAATACATATCCCCTTGGAACTCACTAAGTCACCGCTTGGAGTAAAAATCGCCTAGGCCGCAGAAGATAGATTCCGCGTACTACGACTAGCTCCATTGGCATACCCAAAAAATGGTTCCAAAAAGTCTGACATTACAATCAAATGCAAATTGGATTACCTAACCAAAATGACAACTCTAAAAGAAAACAAAAATGTAACAGAAGTATATATACAAAGAGTGTACTACACTTAATTAAGAATAGTAACGCTTAAGATACAACACGTTTTGGAGTTGCAACAATGGAATCCCATCATAATCCTCTAGCTCATAGGCACCTTTTGTCAATACTCTTTTAACAATGTAGGGGCCCATCCATAATGGTTCGAACTTACCTGCTCCCAAGTTGTTAGAGTCCAGATCGTAAAGCAAGACCACGTCACCTTCTGAGAAGACACGAGGCTTGACATTTTTGTCAAATTGCACCTTGACACGTTTCTTATGTGCTTCGTTAGCCAGTGTGGCATCACGATGGGTTTCATCCAAGTGGATTAGTTCCAAGAAACAAGCCTCTTCCTCTGAAGTTTTAGGAAGTAGATCAATTGCGAGCTTGAGAGACGAAATTTCACACTGAATTGGTAAGACAGCTTCTAGACCATATACCAACTGAAAAGGCATAAATCTGGTCGCATTTCTCACCGAAGTCCTATATGCCCACAGAGCTGAGTACAGGATTAAATTCCAATTCCATTTGTGGATTCCAATCATTCTCTGCATCATGAGCTTAAGGAATTTGTTGATCACCTCAACCTGTCTGTTACACTAAAATTTGTCACCATGACTATTTGCAGTCGGTATGGCTCCATCAACTGTCATACTGTCCTCCTTGGCAAGTCTTATACCTCTGCTCCTCATGTCAAACTCCAAGAAAGAGAGAAAGTCTTTAAAAGTCAATATAACTCTGGTTACGCAGTTTCTCTTACCCTTACCTGCGTGTACGCACCTCAAGTTCACAATACCTACGTACTTGTACGCTCTGTCTATAAAGGAGTGGGTGCGTACTCCAGTAAAGGTCAAAAGGCACAAGTTTTACTTCAAAAAAGTTACTTGTGGTCGAATCTAGAGCATTCTAGAAGATGGTTTGACGTGGATTGAGCACCTCCAGATGGTTCATGCATCCCTATGAAAGAGGAACTTATCCCATCAAGAGGGGAGCTATCCCATTGAAAGAGGGGCTTATCCCATTGATGTTGGACCTGATTAACTTCCTCCAAAGCATTATAAATACAGGCATTGGGCCAGAGGGAGGAGAGGTTGAAAGCTGAACATTCCTATGGGTAGATGCTGCTGAAATTAGGACTCCCTTATAGAGCTTGAGAGGAGAGATTCCCATCCTTTCTTAGCTTCATTTGGAAGTGGGTGAGCTGATCAAAGTAAAGGAGAACTCTTGCTGGACCCTGGGAGGGACCTGCACAACACCAAGGCACTGGTTGTAATGGTTTCTTTTGTTTCCAATTAATACAATTAAGTTCATTTTTCTCAACAAGTTGTTATATATAATTTGTTTCATATACTCCTTGGTCTTTATGATGAATATGTTTTATTATGAGTTATTTAGGTGCTATAAAATCGTTTGCTTGTTAGTGAATGCAGGTTTCAAAGAGAAGGAGGTGCTCATCTGGATCGGAGAGGCTAGACTGCTACAAACAACGTTGGATTAAAGGTATGCTTTAAACACCTGGTTGCTTTTATTTTAAATGCATATTTAGGGAAAGATAGTGTTTGATTGTTTTGTTTGTCACTAGAAAGCCTTAGCTTCTAGGGAGGTTGGTTTTGTCCTCAAAATTGACTCTTTTCGCATGACAAAATGGCGACTCCACTGGGGAATCCATGGATTTTATTGATTTCTCTTTTGTTTGATACTTTGATTTGAGAAAAGTCGATTTCTTTCTGGTTTTTGACTGATTCACTGTGAATTTGGGTGGAATAGCTTAGGGTTAAGTTAGTTTTTATTTTTCTTGATTTTGAGAGCAGTACGCACCCTCTGCGTTAAGCACAGTGCGTACCTGTATGCATTTCTGCTTTGTACACAGAGCGTGGCCGCACCTGTGCAAACAGGCTGCCTGCGTACCCTGTCAAAAGTTGAGAAAATTCCATTTTTTCCTTTTTTACCCATTAGATTTTGTTTATAATTTGTTTATTGCTTCCCAGATCCACTGGTTACCTGTCAGAAGTCTTCATCTAAGCTTGTTTCATTAGCATCAAGGGTTTTAGTGAAGTTCATAGAAGTTCTAGCCCTAGGTTTGATTTTTTTCCTTGGATATCCCTGGTCTTTAAAGTCTTCTTAGAAGTTGGACCTTTCATAAAATCCACCTTTGTGAGAAACATACCTTTGTGTTGTCTCTTTGCGGAATTTCGAGAAGGCTTGATTGGTTAAAGCTGTGAATTTCATTCTTAAGAAAAAGAACAAAAGATTTTTTATTTTTGTTTTTGACTAGTTTATGATTCTGCATGAACTAGTCCTTGGTTGAATTGTAACTGAGTAAAACATCCTGGAATTATATTTTGTAGGCTTTTACCTCATTAGATTTGCTTTTAGGTAAATTTCTCTTAGATTTGCTTTTAGGTAAATTTCTCTTAGATTTTCATAGATATTAAAATTGATTTTTGTTAAGTAGTTTTACATGCTTTGTTAAAATAGGGAAAAATTCAAAAATCTCTTTTGAGGAAAGTTTGTTTTAGTAGCGTTTGAAGTCTTTGAAAAGAGAAAGGAAGTTTTCGTGAAATAATTAGTGGTCATGAGTTGTGTGCTTTGGAAAAGATAAAGAGATTGTTTCTTTGATTTTCATTGCCAAGAAAGATGTCTTTATAAATTTTGCATTCTCCAACTCTCTTAGCTAGGGAATTCATTGAAAAGGAAAGATAGCTTAAATCATCTTAGGTGCATCTTTTTAGTGGATTTGAGTCGAGTCTACACACCATTAGTTTCATCTCCACTACCTTTTGTCTTAAAGAAAAGCCATAAAAGTTAACGCTTAAAGTAAAATTAACTTAGTAACTTTTTATTTACTAGGGCTCTGAAACACCAACATAGATCAGGCTAGTGTCTTGGAGTAGGAGAGTAATTAACTCTCCAAGACAGCAAAACCAAACAAGTAGCTCATCTTGTGGTAGGATAAATCCAACTGTTACATTTATGCTCTGGGAAAGCTCCTCTTAAAGGAGAATCACGAGATCGTGTCCGAACCAATGAGGGGATCAATCCTCCTTCATTGGGAATGACGCCAGATACGCACGTACTACAAACGGTAAACCTCGGATTGACCATTATCGAGGAGCCTAGGGTCACTTGTCGGTAAACCTTGGATTATTGTCAAGGAGCCGGCAAGGGGATTGAGCTTGTTACTCTGCCCTTTCATGCTATCATGTCGTAGACTATTCCCCTAGGTGTATTTGTTGCTGTTGGTAACCTTAGTGACTATTATCTTTAGGATTCTACCCAAGGCGACGGTGGAGGGAAGATCCCACTGTACCTGGAGCAGACGTCGGCTAGACTCACTTGGATTTTCTGGGGGGTTCACTTCACTCGAGACGGTTAAAGTGGAGGAACTTGTGCCAGTCTATTCATTAAGCAGGTTGCCGGGGTAACTGTTCCACCCGCCACTTCTGTACTGGATTCTGCGATGTTGGATTTCATCACCAACTAGTGTTTTCAGTCCGGAAGATTACTGTTTGTGTATGGTTTGACGCCCTAGATTCTTTAGGCGTGTGATTCGAATTTGATTTGGTTCTTTAGAGACTTTAGGCGGTTTGCTTTGAATATTTTACTTTGTTTGCGTGTGCAGTAGTTAAAAGTTTTAACTGTGGCTGAATTACCGAGACAGTCCCGTAGACTTCGGGGCCAGTCTCCTGAGGTTGTAACCGTGGCCGATTTGTTGAGGAAGTCCCATAGACTTCGGGGCCAACCTCTTGAAGACGTCTCAGGTCATTACGAAGGTTTAAAAGTCCTCGTAACTCCTAGTGGCAGTAAAGTAGGTTCACCTGAAGAAGGAGAGTCTTCCTTGGTAGTTCATCCTGATTACCAAACTCTAGAAACAGGTTATAATCCTGAAGCTATTGCAGTTTCCAAGCTTGCTGGTAGTTTTTCATCTACTAGTGATATAGGCAAAGAACCAGAGATATCTGAACCTGTTACTTCAACTTCTAGTGCTCCTAATTCACCTAGGGTAAAAAGAGTCATCACCGAAAATCTTCCTTCTGGTTTGATAGCTATTGAAGAACTTGCTCTAGAAGAAGAAATAGGCGTCCCTATCCCTGAAAATCAACCTACTATTGATCTAAGGGAGCGTGAATCCATTTTTTACAGTCCACCTAGAAGTACTACTTGGTATCTTTCTTTAACTAATTATTTGGACAACTCAGGGTTAAGTTTTTCTCCACCTCGTGCTCCTTATCCACCTGGAGGTCTTTATACTCCTGTAAATATGTCTGGTCAGTCATCCATGTTTACTCAATCGCCTGAATCTTTTTTGTACGGCGGTCCTTCTGTTCCCTCTGGGTATCAGTCACTTTCTGGTACTTTTGCGGGAGCATCTCCTCAACCCATTGAACATGGGTTATTAACTGGAAACAATGGTAATAAACCGTTGAGCGTAGGAGACATTTATATGATGTCAGGTTCAATTCCCAGTTCTCAACCTCAAGGTGGCCAGTTACCGCCTGGGGGGTAGCCTCAGTTAACGCCTGGGGGGCAACCTCAAGGTACACAAATTGCGTCGGGGGGCAACCTCAAGGACAGTATGTACCCGTGGTGTAGTACATTCCTCAAGGTCAACCCCAGCCTCAATATGTACCCCAAGGTCAACCTCAGTATCAATTTATACCTCAAGGTCAACCCCAGTATCAGTACATACATCAAGGGTATCTACCCCAAGGTCAGTACTCGAGTCAAGGTTTTCATCCACCCCAAGGTCAATCTTATGTTCAAGGTACGGGAAATGTACCTTTCAATTATCAATCCTACCCTCAATCTGGTTATGGATCTCAATATCCTCAACCTGTTATGGGTCAATACCCTGGAATGAACATTGTGTGGGATCCATCGCAAGTTCAACAAGTGTTGCAGCCAAGTATACAGTTGTCATCTCAAACTGGACAACCCTTAGTTTCTAGTTCACCCCAGCAACCAGTCCAGTCTAATATTCAAACTTCTGTACCTTTGGTAGTTTCTCAGTCTAGGCCTATTGCACAGAGTACTCCATCTCAAACGACTGCTGCAACTACCGCAACATCTGTTCAATCTACCCCACTTACTTCTGGAGTATCGACAGCTCTGGTTTCTACTGTCTCTGTAACTACTCCTCAAACATCTTTACCATCGTCTAGATCCACGATTCAAACTACGGTTCAGATGCCTGTAGAACAACCTGGTTTAAGTACGGTTGTCACAAGTCAACCACAATTCACTTATCAACCATACCAGGGACAGTACCAATTCGGTCCTGCTGTCCAGCAGCCAGTTTACCAGTATCAACCGTATCCTGGGTAAACTTATCAACAACCTCAACAACCCCAGTACGGTCCGGTTAATCCTGGTTTTCCCGGAGGATACAATATCCCGAACGTGATTCCTATTCCTAGTTATCCTGGATATCCTCCTCCTGGGACTGGTCTCGTGACCCAGAGTTTTAGGGATCCTAATCGGCAATTACCGTTTATCGCAACTTTGGATTTACCAGACTTGTCGCGCCTAACAAACGATCCAATAAATTATCTTCCGTTTTGGCCGCCAATGCCAAATAAGTTTCCCAGTGACATTCCCAAGTTCGAAGGTAAGTCTGGAGAGGACCCGTCGAGTCATGTGATGACTTACCACCTCTGGTGTGCCTCTAATTCCATCTCGGATGATTTGATCCGTTTAGGTCTTTTCCAGCGTACTCTCATTGGTCTCGCGGCCAAGTGGTACATTGAGTTACCACAGGCCTCTTTTTATAATTTTAGCCAGTTAGCTACCTCGTTTTTAACTCATTTTCAATTGTCGGTCAGATATGATAATGGTACGGAGTTACTAACTTCGTTAAAGCAATCGACGTCCACTTATATTTCCGATCATATTCATGAATGGAGACGTCGAAGGCGGTTAGTGAAAGTTTTTATCCCGGACCAGATCTTAGCTGAATGGTTTGTTAAATCATTGTTACCAAAGATTACTAAAGACGTAGCTAAGGCCGGAGTAGTTACTGAGGAGCAAGTGATTGCTCAAGCGCAGTACCTTGACTTAGTTTATACTCAGTCAGGTACGTTACACGAAAAGATCCCAGATCTTCCTAAGTCAAATCAAATCGGTGCTACTCCTTCGGGGTCTCATGCTGCTGATGGCATGATTGGTACGATGAACACTAAAAGTAAGAAGAAGTCTTCAAAGAATTCTTCTTCTATTATAACCTTACCAGACTCCCCGACAGGAGATTCTTCTGCTGAAGTTTCTGCCGATATTCACGCTGTAGAGTCATCTACGGCTAAATCAAAATCCAGTGGGAAAAAGAAAGGTAAGAAGAAGAATAAAGCAGATAAAACTCCAAAGGAGAAAACTGAAAAGTCGGAAACCAATGACGAAAAGCGCAAACCTCGATATCCTTGTCTTATTTGTGAAGAGGATCATTTTACAAGAGATTGCCCTCATCGGGCAGAGGTTGTGACAATCGTCAAAGGTTCCCCAACTCCTGCTGTTTTGAAAGATCCATTTCCAAAGAAGGAGAGTAAGATGATAGGTTCTTCCTCGAGTGCCAGTGAAGAACCCATATTGATGATGTCTCATGTAAGGATTGCGACTCGATCGCAAGATTATGGTAGTAAAAGTCCTGTTGATGGCAAAGAAGCAGAATCTTCTCATTCTAATCCATCAACCTCAGCTCCCGGTTCCGATCCACTACAGATTGAGAAACCTAACCCAGACTTAGTAATCAAACCACCCGCCAAGGGTATACTTCGAAAGTTTGCTTTCAATCCACATGCGAGAGCGGCCCAGAATTATAACATTGTTGAGGACTTAGCTGTTTCACCCTCAGCAATGTCGGCATTGGAAGTGCTGCAATCATGCCCAGCACAACACAAATTACTTTTGTCGGCTATAGGAGCTGTTGATGTTCAGGACCCGAACCTAATAATCTTTGATCTAGAAAATAGTACACCGCGTTTGCCTCATCAAATGGCTTTCCAAATCCCAGTGATAGTCAAAAACAGGCCTATTCATCGGACTGTAATTGATGAGGGAGCTTCCACGTGTATTATGTCGATACAGTGTTGGATATCGCTTGGTTCTCCTTCACTAAATCAATCCCCGATAATTCTTAAGGCCTTTGATGGCCGTGGGTTTCATCCTTTTGGCATTCTTCAGGATTTACCTATAGGGGTTGAAGGAAAAACCGTTAGTCTAGATGTGGAGGTGGTTGATGCCCCTCTAGACTACAACCTTCTCTTGGGTCGAAGTTGGTCTTACGCTATGACAGCAGTCGTTTCATCGGTCTTCCGAGTAATAAAGTTTCCACATAATGGTAAGATCGTAACAATAGACTAGCTGGCCTACTTTTCATCCGACCCAGCCACTTCAGAGAGTATTCAGCATGTCGGTAAAACGACTATCCCTTATAAGGATGTTGGAGTAGGATTAGTTAAAGATGCTGGTTTACTGGGAACTTTTCCTTTTCCTCTAATCAACGCATTGTCTTCATTTGCATCCATTTATATGATTACATCAGACACTATTGTTTATGATGATCATTGGATCGTTCCTTCTGAATCTGAGATAGACTCATTTGGTGATGCTATGCCTTTGAGTCCATATGAAATTGCCTATGAAGCCGTGCAGTCTTTTACCAACCCGCGTTCAACCAAAATCGACCAAATGAATGTGGTCCGTGAGGAATCACTTTTCATGTCAACCTCGGAGTTAATAGCGTTTCCCGAAGTTGTGTCATCTGACGAGCAACTTCGTGAAGTCCTATGTGTAGACGATTTACCATGGGAAGATCTCCATCACAGATCTTTGTTTTTACCTGAGGATGGTCGTTTTGAAAATGATTTCTCATCAATCTTTACAGCTGAATATGTCAAAGAAGCTCAGAATCCAATGAAACATCCTAATTCAGAGCTGAATTTGGGAAACATTTCTCGAACTATTCCCATTGACATTTCAGTTAAGCCCGGAATTGTTGAAAACATTCATATAGGTGCCTCGTGTACAGATGACGAAATTCAGACATACAAGGCCCTATTTCAAGACTTCCACGACGTTTTTGCCTGGTCCTATGAGGAAATGCCAGGAATTGATCTCGCGATTGTTGTCCATGAGATCAAGACTTACCCGGACGCTAAACCCGTCCGGCAACGTTTGCGTCAGATTCACCCACGAAAAGCGGCTGCAATTAAAGCAAAAGTTGAGAAGCTGTTGAAAGCAAGTTTCATTTATCCGATCCCGTTAACAGATTGGGTATCGAATATTGTTCCGGTTAATAAAAAACAGGGAACAATAAGAATATGCATCGATTATAGGGACATTAATCGATCTTGTCCAAAGGACAACTACCCAACACCCTATATCGATCAAATAATTGATGATTGTGCCGGCAGTGAAATATTTTCCTTTATGGACGGTTTTTCCGGTTACAATCAAATCAATATTCTACTTGCCGATCAACCGAAAACGGCTTTAATTTGTCCAAGGGGGACGTTTGCTTATTGCAAATTACCTTTTGGGCTCAAGAATGCTGGAGCAAATTTTCAAAGGGCGATGTCTTATGCGTTTCATGACATCAAACACATTGTGCAACCGTATCTCGATGATTTGCCCGCTCATTCATTACATCGAGCTGACCACCTTGTCCATTTACGAGCAATCTTCATGAGGTGTAGGCATTATCTTATTCGGTTGAACCCACACAAATGTGTCTTCTGTATCGAAGTGGGACGATTGCTAGGATTTGTAGTTTCGAAAGCCGGCATTCGCATCGATCCCTCGAAGGTCGAAGCTATCATCAAATTGCCTCCTCCTTCGATTCTTCGCCAACTCCAAAGTTTGCAAGGGAAAGCAAACTTTTTACGACGATTCATTCCTAACTACACCGAGGTTACAAAGGGTTTTACCTAGTTGTTGAAATAGAACGCTCAATTCTCTTGGGATGAGATAGCTCAGAAATCTTTTGATGCACTCAAGCACACGTTGACCCATGCACCGTTGTTGCATCCTCCCAACTACAACTAGGATTACTTTTTGTACCTCGCCGCCACTCATTCCACCATTGGGATGGTCTTAGTTCAGAAAGACGAATTCGGGACGGAACATGTGATATATTACCTTAGTCGGACGTTAAATCCAACTGAGCTAAAATATTCACATGTGGAGAAATTGGCATTGGCAGCCGTTCAAGCTGTCCAACATTTTCGTCACTACATTTTACTCCGTAAAACTACAGTCATTTTGGATTGCAACCCTATGATCTACATTTTGACTAAACAATTGCCAGGGGGCAAGTACTCCAACTGGATTGTTATCCTGCAGAAGTTCGACTTGGAGTTTGAGAAATCTAAGTCTAAGAAATCTTTAGTTTTTGCAGAGTTAATGTGTGACTTCCCGCGTGCTGACACGGAAACTGTGGCAGAGGAGCCCATTGCGGATGAATCTTTGTTTCTAATCAGCACTTTAGATCCGTGGTATGGGGATATCATCATCTATCTCCAGACCCACTCCTTTTGGCCCGAAGTTTCAAAGTCGGAACATCGGAAAATTCGATTCTAGTCCCAACAGTACAAAATTATTGGAGATACTCTTTATCGCGGTGGGGCAGACTTGGTTTTCCAACGTTGCTTAACTCACGAAGAAGCTGAAAGGGTTCTGAATGACTGTCACTCTGGAGCGTGTGGCGGTCATATGTCTGGGTATGCCACAGCCCAAAATATATTGCGTGCTGGCCACTTCTGGCCGTCCTTGTTTAAAGATTGTATTACTGCGGTCCGAAAATGCCACAACTGTCAGGTGTTTGATCGAAAGATGCGTGCTCCACCTGCTCCTCTCCACCCTATAATTTTCGTTGGTCCTTTTTCCAAATGGGGTATCGATTTTATTACATGTAACCCTCACTCGGCCGGGGGGCATGCGTATATCATCCTTGCGGTAGATTATTTTACTAAGTGGGCCGAGGCGATGCCTACATTCGAGGCAGATGGCAAGACAGCTACAATTTTCGTGTTCAATCACATTATTGCTAGGTTTGGTGTCCCACAAGCGATAATCACTGACCATGGGCGCCATTTTCGAAACGTTATGATGACAGAACTTACAGGCCAGCTTGGTTTGCGTCATGATAGCTCAACTCCTTATTATCCACAAGCAAATGGTCTGGTTGAGTCCATCAACAAAGTTTTAGTTATCATGATCCGACGAATCATTGGTATTCATCGGTCGAATTGGCACAACATGTTATTTTCAGCGCTTTGGGTGTACCGAACCTCAGTAAAAACATCAATAGGGTTCACTCCTTTCCAACTAGTTTATGGTTTGGAAGCTGTGCTACCCATTGAATGCGAAATCCCGTCACTGCAAATGGCCATCGAGTTACTTCCAACTACTTCCGAAGAGGAAAATCGTTTATTATACTTAGCTCAATTAGATGAGACTCAATGTGATGCTGCATTGGCAATCGAGACTCACGCAAAACGTATGAAAGCTCAGTATGATCGAAATGTGACCCCTCGAAATTTTTCGAAAGGAGACCTAGTGTTATTATATGATCAAGATAATGATAAATTAGGTGCTGGAAAATTCGTTCCTATGTGGCATGGGCCCTATATTGTCAAGCGAAAGCTAGCAAAAGGGGCCTATGAGCTGGTAGACTTTGACGGGGACTCTTTGGGTAAACCTAGAAATTGACTTTACCTAAAGAGGTATTATGCTTAAACGATGGGTATGGAGAATTTTTATATAGGTTAGTTTTTCTTTCTAGCTGGTGTGTTTGTTAGTTTAGACAGTGTGCTTAGCTTAGAGAGTGTGTTTTTCGTCGTTATTCCAGCTTATCTTGGTTTTACTCTTGATATTGCAGATGTCGATGCCTCTCCAAACATACATTGGATTTGCTGATGGTGCTTGTCGTAGTACACAGAATATTTCTTCCGCAGCTTGGGTTATCTATTCTCCCTCTGACGAGTTAGTTTCTATGAAAGGGGTGAACCTCGGTCAAACAACAAACAACATTGCCGAATACAGTGCAGTGATTGAGTTATTGTCTGAATCTATTTCATTTGGGATTCGGAGTTTGATAGTGAGGTTGGATTCTGAACTCGTTGTATTACAGCTTAATAGAGTGTATGCCATTAGAAATCTAGTGTTATTAAGCTTATTTTTGAGAGTGCGTCTCTTGGAACGTGAATTTGATTACATTGAATATCAGCATATTCCAAGGTCTTTAAATACATTAGCAGATGCAATTGCGTCTCGAATGTTAAATAGACATTTGCAATAATCATACATGTAAATTTAAAAACATTTCATCACACATGTTCAACAGATAAGCCGGTAATAATGATATATATAGATAGGAGTGTGTCAAAAAATACATCGTCTTTGATCATAGGTTGAAAAACACCTTATGATCGGCAAAAATGATAAGTACAAAAAACCAAAATGTCACATGTGTCTAAAAAACAACCATCCAATCACTGATGATGTTCTCTATATGACACCACTACACGGGCTACCCTACACAAGAACCTTCTAAAAGGTCCTGGGACTGCGACTACATAGCGCTGAAGCCTGATAGGAATATCATCTATGGTAGTCTCTGGTATATCTGTTGTAAGACGCTCTAGGTCTTGTTCCAACTCAGCTAAATTCTCTGTGGCCTCGTCTTGTGGGGCCGGCGCCGCTGCAACTGGTAGTCTCCTCTCGAAAGGCCGGATATTGACTGGACGACGTGGGCCTACATCTGCATTTTAAAAATTATTACTATCAGTTTTGAGACGATATAAAAACAAACAAAACAAAAAATAGATAGTTTAAAAAAACTTGTGAAAATGAATTACTTGTGTCATCCCATTGTTCTCCCAGTGGAAGAACCATGTCTGGATCTCCACGAAAATCAACTCCGGCATAAGGAAAATCCTGTATAGAAAAGACCTGGTCCTCTAACCAGTGAAAGTACTCCGGAGTAAATCGGACAACCTCCGTGCCCTCATCAGGATGACGGGCCATAACCGCAACCCATCGCATCAATTTGGGCTCTCGAGGAAGCCCAGCCTCAACAGTGAGCTACTGTGGGATCAGCATCAAAACCCTCTCTAAGCCAAAACTCACAACTAAAGGCCCCATGCCCCAAAGTCTTTAGCTGTCCGTTTTTGGCTCTAGTGAGTTGGCCTTTTAAATTGGCCAACACAGCATCACACCAGTTGAAAATGGTACCTCGATAGCAATCAATCGCCATCCGCATCTGGGATCCAGTGGCAATGTGTAAAGCGGTAGCCCCGCAAAGTCTGGTAACTATAAAAGCAATCACCATAAGTTCAGGACGAGATATAGTTTTGATCTCTATCCCCTTCTCCTGAGTCTGAGTGTTACACCACTCTAGTCGGAGACTAGCGATGAACTGGCCACCCGGCGTAGTCCCGAACAGAGTCAAGTGTTCGCCTCTCTTAGGCAAACCAGTGAGGAAGTAGATATCTAAGGGCTCTATCTCAAGCTGGTGCCCTCCAATATAAAAGCATTGGTCCTGAACGTTCCATCTTTCTACCAGCCACTCTAGAAAGCGCACTTGGGCCCTCATGCCAGGTATGGCCCAGTATTTGTAAAGGCCGCATGCCTTCAAAGCATCAATGGACGGTTGATGACTAATGGCGGCCAAATCAACATCTTCGTGCTCTCTCTCGCGCCAATCAAGCATGGTGAACAATCTACACACCAGAAAACATCCATTAGAATCCATCAAATCAAAAAAATTTGGTCCAATTTGGAGAATTTTGGGTTTGAAAACACGTTGCACGGAGTACGCACCCCGCCTTTAGGAACAGAGCGTGCGTATGCAGGTTCCCTTAAGGCAAGGTGCGTACGCCCAACATTTTCCCAACTGAGAAAATGTCGGGGTACGCGGGTCCCTAGTGTGGCATCTGCATACCCCGAAAGGTAGATCTTGAAACCCCAAAGCCTCCAAAAAATAAAATCTAGGGCCTAAAAACAAATTCTAAATGGATGAAAATGAAGAGGAGGATGTTGTAGAATACATGAAAGAGACGGCGTTCGATATCGACGGTCGGATTCTCCGCAATGTCCACGGGAAGTTTCTTGCCAAAAGCCCTTTTTTCTCTCCTCAACAGTAAAATGGTAAAAATGAATTGGTAAAAGCCCTTTTTATAGGTTTTTTGGGTAAATAAATGGTAAATTTGTTTATTTGTCACCATGAAAAAGTATTTTTCAAAGTATTTTTATCTATCTTAAACAGGTATGAGTAATGTGTTGGTTTTTGTGCAGGATAAAGGATTTTCAGGGAAAATTTGTCATTTTTTACAAACAAAAACATCAGAGTCATCTTTAAGCCCTTTTCTGACTCCTAAAACATGAAAAGATTGCCGAGCGTTTCTTTTACACTCGTTAAAATGGAATTAAAAGACGGTCCTCTTATAGCCCTTTTCTGACCGTAAAAACATGAAAAGATTGCCAGATTTTTGTCGTTTCAAATTCGATATTGGAAATAAAACGACGTGTCCTTGATCGCTTTTTACTTTTCAGGTCAGAGACACTAATCATGAAAGTACTCCTTGGTCGTAAAGATCAAGCAGTTCTCTCAAGTATTATTTTATACTTTTTCGGGCTTGGGAGACACAAATTTACGAAAAAGGTCAACCCTGGAGTCTTCTTAAGTTTTTCAGACTCTCTAAAATTGAAAAACGCCGAGTTTCTCCTATACTGGACTCGTTAAAATTTCACAGTAAAGGACCTGTTCGATTACAAACAGGAATGGACCACTCCTTCTTAGGGTTCGAATCTAAACTAAGTTGGACCCATCCGAAGGATGAGCTTATAATCAAGCATATGTTATCCTCCTCAAGCTTGTAAAAAATAAAGAGGTACTTGCCAGAAATGGTGGGGGAAAAGAGAGAAAAATGAGCCTATTTGTTATCCTTCGTCTCAGAAAAACCTTATCACCACTCTTGAACACGACACTTTTCATTCACCTGGGTTGGGAAATCCTTTGCCTAACAGTTGATCAAACCACATTGAAAATCTTCAGCCGGTTTCTGGGTATTAACTTTGGGTCAATTGTCACCAAGCCATCTGTTGTGTCGTTATGTGTTCAAGAGGTCAATGCAAATAAACCATTCATCTGCAAAATACCTGTCATCCATCTTAACCATCCCTGAGTCAGTCCTTACAGCTACATTTCTTCAACTTGATTTATGATTTCGTGTTGTGGGCTTGCCTACGACGGATCGCTTTCTATCGACATCAGCACATTATCTAGAAAGATGATCTAGAAATCGTTAGTACCTTGAAATCTGCATGCATCAATGGCAGGTTTCTCGCCTTTGACGACAGTTTACATCATTGACTTTTGATCGAAGGATTCCGTGACATGTTCGACATCAACACATTCATTCACATCTCATGGATTGTACTAGGTACTTTGAGAACCATTGACATCACTGGTGGTCTCTCTCACACTTGTTAACAGTTTACATCATCGACTGGTAATCAAGTGGTTTCTACCATGTTCGACATCAACTCATTTATTTGCATGGATAGAATCGTACTATTTCGGGAAGTAGAAATGAAGACCCTGAATCTAGTTTCCACCATCTAGGCTGCGAGGAGTTTTGTATTCATTATACAGTAGACTAATCATAAACAGATCGCTGCGTCCATACTGTGTCTACGTGAGTCTATGATTATGATGTACTGCGAAATCATTCCTATATCAGAGCAGTAGTTAGTTTGTTAGTTAAAGTTTTCAATCTGAGTATGGGAATGCCTACCTCAATGATGATATGATCTTATATATGTATTTTGTGTTGAATATTTGCAGGTTCTGACTGGGCTCTCCACAAGATAATCCTTGAAATGATAAAGTACTTCACCCTTCCTAGATGATTTGAAACCCTAATCTACTACAGGCTTCGCACTTTAGGGGGCAATCTGTTACACTAAAATTTGTCACCATGACTATTTGTAGTCGGTATGGCTCCATCAACTGTCATACTGTCCTCCTTGGCAAGTCTTATACCTCTGCTCCTCATGTCAAACTCCAAGAAAGAGAGAAAGTCTTTAAAAGTCAATATAACTCTAGTTACGCAGTTTCTCTTACCCTTACCTGCGTGTACGCACCTCAAGTTCACAATACCTGCGTATTTGTATGCTCTGTCTGTAAAGGAGTGGGTGCGTACTCCTGTAAAGGTCAAAAGGCGCAAGTTTTACTTCAAAAAAGTTACTTGTGGTCGAATCTAGAGCATTCTAGAATATGGTTTGACGTGGATTGAGCGCCTCCAGATGGTTCATGCATCCCTATGAAAGAGGAACTTATCCCATCAAGAGGGGAGCTATCCCATTGAAAGAGGGGCTTATCCCATTGATGGTGGACCTGATTAACTTCCTCCAAAGCATTATAAATATAGGCATTGGGCCAAAGGGAGGAGAGGTTGAAAGTTGAACATTCCTAAGGGTAGATGCTGCTGAAATTAGGACTCCCTTATAGAGCTTGAGAGGAGAGATTCCCATCCATTCTTAGCTTCATTTGGAAGTGGGTGAGCTGAGCAAAGTAAAGGAGAACTCTTGCTGGACCCTGGGAGGGACCTGCACAACACCAAGGCATTGGTTGTAATGGTTTCTTTTGTTTCCAATTAATACAATTAAGTTCATTTTTCTCAACAAGTTGTTATATATAATTTGTTTCATATACTCCTTGGTCTTTATGATGAATATGTTTTATTATATGAGTTATTCAGGTGCTATGTAATCGTTTGCTTGTTAGTGAATGCAGGTTTCAAAGAGAAGGAGGAGCTCATCTGGATCAGAGAGGCTGGACTGCTACAAACAGCGTTGGATTAAAGGTATGCTTTAAACACCTGGTTGCTTTTATTTTAAATGCATATTTAGGGAAAGATAGTGCTTGATTGTTTTGTTTTTCACTAGAAAGCCTTAGCTTCTAGGGAGGTCGGTTTTGTCTGCAAAATTGACTCTTTCCGCATGACACTGTCTGTTAGCCTGCAGATAATATGGAGTAGAACTTATGGGATAGTCCTAATTTGGCAGTCAATTCCACCATTATGTGATTGTGAAAATGCAATCCATGATCTGTGACTATAGCCTGTGGAACACCGAATCTAGAGACTACATGATTGAAAAAGAAAAGAGCAGTTTTTTTGCTGATGTTGTTTAATGTAAGCATCGCCTCAGCCCATTTTGTAAAATAGTGGACAGCGACTATAATATGACCATGCCCCCCGGTTGAGGTGGGTTACATGTCATGAAATCAATTCCCCATTTAGCGAATGGCCCAACAACAACTACTGGATGCAGTGGTGCGGGTGGTAATCTGGTTTTGCGATCAAAAATCTGACAAGCATGGCAACTTCTGACTACAACTATGCAATCTTTGAATATAGTGGACTAGAAGTAACCAGCTCGTAAGATTTTTTTGTGCAGTAGTGTAACCAGATAGATTCCCCCCACATGCACCTGAATGACAGTCATTCAGAACTTTTTCAGCCTCCTCATGTGTGAGGCACCTTTGTGGAACTGTATTGACACCACGACGGTAAAGTGTATCACCAACAATCATGTAGTCTTTTGCTTAGTATCGAATACGTTTTTGTTCTGAGTGAGAGGTGTTTGGCCTAAAATTTTGGGTTTGGAGATAGATCAGTATATCTCCATACCATGGATTGCTTGACAATATCAAAAATAATGTCTCATCCATGATTGTTTCTTTAGATGTTAAATCGTTGGATGACGATGGAAGGTCACAAAGTAGCTCAGCAGAGATGAGAGACTTCTTTGATTTGGATTTAGTGAATTCCAGATCAAACTCTTTTGCAAAATGGTTATCCATTTGGAATATTTGCACCCTAGTAATTAACGCAACAAAATGTAGGTCATAGGGTTGCAATCTAACACAATGGTAGTTTTGTGAAAGAGTATATAGTGTCGAAATCTCTATACTACTTGAACAGCTACTAAAGCCAGCTTTTCAACATAGGAGTATTTTCTTTCTGTATCATTTAAGTTTCGACTTAAATAATATATTGGATGCTCTATTCCATCATTTTCTTGCACTAAAACCATAGTGAAGGTTGTATCTGTGGCTGCGAGATACAGGTTAAAATCTTTTTGATAGTCAGGAGCATACATTAATGATGCTTTTATCAGGGAATCTTTTAAAGCATCAAAGGAAGCTTTCACAACCTGATCCTAGTTGAAGGGTACTTCTTTTTTCAAAAGACGTGTATAACCTTTAGTGAGTTCGGCATAATGTGGAATGAACCTCCTCAGAAAGTTAGCTTTCCCTTGGAGTTTCTGAATCTGAAGCAAATTTGAAGGTGGAGGCATGTCAAGGATTGCCTTAAGCTTACATGGGTTGCGACGAATTCCATCCTTAGAAACTACAAAACCAAGTAATCGACCGGAAAAAACACAAAACACACATTTGTGTAGATTGAGTCGTATCTTGTCGTGTCAGCAACGTAGAAATATGGCTCTCAAATGCTGTGAATGATAAATCCGCTTTCGCGAATGAACCGTAAATCATCAAGATACGGTTGAATGATGTGCTTGATGTCATGGAAGGCATAGTTCATTGCCCTCTGAAAAGTTGACCCTGCATTCTTCAAACCGAAAGGTAGTTTATGGTACGCGAATGTGCCCCATGGACATATAAATGTAGTCTTTGACTGGTCCTGTGGGCGGATATTGATTTGATTGTATCTAGAAAATCCATCCATAAATGAAAAGATTTCGCATCTGGCACATTCATCAATTATCTAGTTGATAAAGGGTGTAGGATAGTTGTCCTTTGGACAAGCTTGATTTACATCCCTATAGTCGACACACACTCTAATCGTTCCTTGCTTTTTCATCACAAGAACAATATTTGATACCCAATCAGTGAGAGGAACAGGGTAAATGAAACCACCATGCAAAATGTTTTCAACTTCTGCCTTAACGGCGACGGCTTTCTTCAGGTGAACCGGTCGAAGCCATTGTCTTTCCAGTTTGACATCTGGATACATCTTTATTTCATGTTCAACGATGCTCGAGTCAATGCCTGGAATTTCTTCGTATGACCATGCAAAGACATCTCTGAATTCGCAAAAGAGAGCACAGTAAATTTCCAGTTCTGATGAAGAACATGATTTGCCAACATGAATATTCTCTACAACATTAGGTTTGGTCGAGATATTAATGGCTATAGTTTCTTCAATATCGGACAAATTTCACTCGGAATCCATTGTATTTACAGTATTTCATAGAAAATCAAAGACTGAAGGATGATTAAGGTTGCTTTAATAATCTTCATTGTTATCTTGAAGGTGGGAACGACTGTGGTAATCTTCCCACAACGTCTCTCCCATCATCATCGATTGAATGATTCCTTCGTTTGTAGAATGTACAAGAGACCAAGGATCAGAAGAGGTACCATATTCTAGACACCTATCTATCCAAACACTCGCTGAGCATTGTTTTGGGTTTGCCGCCTAGGCCCAGAAAGTTGATTGCTACAAAGATTTTATGGGGCTAGGGGGTAACACCTCTTGATGATCCACAAAATTATCAGAGTTCTTTTTAATCTTTGAGGATATCATATGACAGGTTTTTACTGTGGCCACTTTCACCAGATTACTTAGATGAGGGAGGGCAAAAGTACCCATTAAGGAAGGGTCTTTTAGGAGACCTACTCCGACATGTTGAAGTGATTAAGAACTTCCATGGATCAATTGAATGCTTCCAGTAGCTTGTGAAATATTGCGGAAAAAGGTTAATTGGTCAACGATTGTAATTCCACCTTGGAATGGAAATGCAATCTTTCTAAAATATGTTGACACAACGGTGGCCATAGCATAAATCCAAGGCCTTCCTAGCAAGATATTGTAGTCAAGGTTTCCATCAATGACCTCGAATTCAATTTCTATTGTCTTTCCCCCCAGTTCAACTTGCAAGTTACTTAATATCCCATACGGCGTGTATGTTCTTCCATCGAATGCTTTTAATGTCGTTGATAATTGTGATAAGGGTGGTGAACTTAATGTTTTCTATCAACTCATTGACATAATATAGGTAGATGCCCCTTCATCAATGATTGTCCAATGAACAATTTTATTGAGGGCTTTTACCTGTATAAGGAAAGTGAGTTGGGCCGGTAACTGAGGTTCATATCCTTTATGGTTAAAGGCCATAAGATTGGAATCCGCTAGGTCAATGCCACCTATTGTTGATAACAAAGCCTACTTTTGGGAGAAGCAATTTTGCAGTACTTCAAGTGTTGACAAAGCGGATGGCGATTGTGCCAGATCCTCCACTATATTATAATTTTGTGCTGCTCAAGCACGACGATTAAATGTCAATTTATGTACTACTCCCTTTGGTGGCTTTATTGTTAATTCAGGAATGATGGGCGGAACAACTTCAGGCGAAGTTGTTGTCAAACTACTGGGTTGATTTGTAGCCTTGTTGTTCGACGACTGTGGATCCCCATAATCTTTATTCCTTGTCGATATCAAAGCATCATTTTGCTATTTCAAGATGGATAGCATAAGCACTTGGGATGGGGAAGCATGATCGATAGGAACCAAATTGGTTTCTGGGTTCAGAAACAGATCAGTCAACACTGTTGAGGTACTTGAACTCTTTAAAACTTTTGTAACCTCAGCTTTATGTGGACAATCTTTTTTCAGGAGGTGAATTTTCCCGTTTCTTCTTATTATTTTTCCCTTTCTTCTTACCCCCTAGTTGCTTTGGATTCTTTCCCTTGTCAGATGACATGGCATTAATCTCCGAGGTAATAGGTTCATCATTTTCTTTTTGACTAGACACTACAAGTGCTTTTTTAGATGGAGCCTTTGTGGTTTTCGTGCTTGAGACACCGATTACACCATCACTAGCGTGAGAGTCCCTATTTGATTTAGGAGGGGGAGGAATGGAAAATTCTAGTCTAGGACCGTTAGGAGTTTTGTCGTAGAGTGTGCCAGACTGAGTATAGATCCAGTCTAATTATTGTGCATGAGCAATGACTTTCTCTTTAGTGACAAATCCTCCCTTAGCCACATCCTCAGTAATAGAGGGCAATAATGACTTAATAAACCATTTAGCTAAAAGCTGATCAGGAACATATGTCTTTACCATTCGACGATGACATCGCGACTCATGAATATGATCAGATATGTGAGTGGTTTTTGTCTGTTTAAAGTTGGTAAAGAGTTTTGTCCCTGTTTCGTACCTTATGGGTACTGAAAATGAGTTAAAAAGGTAGTGGCAAGGGTGTTGAAGTTATCGAACGAAGCTCTAGGAAATTCAATATACCATTTTGTTGCCGGACCAATGAGCGTTCTCTGAAAAAGGTGAAGCCTAATCGAATCATCACTTAGGGTGTTAGATGAGCACCATAAATGAAAGGTCATTACGTGATTCGATGGATCTTCACCTGGATTTCCATTGAATTTAGGAATGTCAGAGGGAATTTTATGAGGAATCGTAAGCCACCAAGGGCCGTATGCAATTGGATTATTTGTCAATCAGTTCAAATTTGGTAATTCTAGAGTCACTACAAAAGGCAACTATTGATTCAGGTTAGGTGAAGCATACCCAAGATAAGATGGAATTGCCTGAGCAGTAGGTCTTTGCATACCAGCGTAATGTATCTGATGCTGGTAACTTTGATAAGGTTGTTGGACATAACCATTATAGTATGGTTTTTGATAACCATTTTGAAAATGCGGTTTTCCATTACCTACAAAACCTTGTTGCTCAGATCCTCGGTAGGTTTGCTGGAATTGCGGTTGTTGATATTGTACTAGCCATGGTTGTTGGACCATTTGTTGTTGCCCAATACTGGAAGATTGACCAAGATGCGGGGTGATAACACTCATTTGAGCCTGAGTCATTCCAGGTAAAGAAGCACTAACCTGAGGTTGTGATTGAGCCATAAAGACAAGAGGTTGTTGTATTGCAACTTGAGAGACTTGAGGTTGACATATAACAGGCAATGCTTGTACTTGCAACACAGTCAAAATAACAAGTGTAGTGAGAATATTCGACATAGGTTGGGTCGGTTGTATTGAATATACAACCCTTTTTTGTTGAGGTAGTATTGGTACCCAACCACTGGATGTAATTCCAGTTGGACCTGAATTTTGTTGTAAACTCTCATATGGTTTTTCTCTAGGAGGGAACAATGAAAAAGCATACTACCCTCCATATGGCAACAGTCTAGTGTTCAAAGGATATATTGGTCTTTCAAGACTGGTCTACCCAAATTGATACTTGCATGCTGTATCAACTTGCTAAGTTTCAACATAAGAAATACCAGATGGGATTTTGGATGAACAAATAGGAACAGACCATGTCGTCGAAACAGTCCCTGAATGGACTCCAGCTAGTGATTGGTAACTAGTCGGGACGGATGGTATACCAGCAAACATTGTAGGAATGGTAGTAGGAAGCTCTGCCATAGTTGTACCAGATGATACAGTCCTAGATGTTGATGGTTTCTCAGAAATATTTATTCTATCCAGAAGATTTTATAGTGATTCGATAGGAACTTGCGATGAAGGATGATTAAAAGAACTAACTTCAGGAGTAGAAGGATACAAATGAATCCTAGTTCCAAAATGTAATGTGGTACTAATTGGAGGATCCTCTAATATCTCCTCTATAGAAATTAGTCCAGGTGGAAGAGGAAGACTGTCAGGTCCGTAAAATATTTTTGGAGCCGAAGAAGGTATAGCTTCTACAGTAACAGACACTGGAGGGGTGACACCTTCTGAATTATGGAACTCAACTTCCATATGTTCAGGTAATTGAACTTCAGTATCTGGATCAGCTCTATCTGGAGTTGTTTTAGTTATAGAAGTGTCTACCATTACACTAGGATCAGTTCTAATGTCCTCTTGCAACTACAGAACTCCTTCTCTAAAGGTAGATGTACCAGAAATGATCGGAGTAACTGTAGTCTCTGATGATGTTGAAACAGAAGTTTCAAATAAATTAGGTGAATTGGACTCAGTTAAATGAGACTATTTTGCCCAAAATGGTTTCGTTTCCGGAGTCAAAGATGGTTGACTCGCTAGTCTCCGTGAACGACGAGGTTTCAATTGACTTTCCTCCACGATTGCGGATTACTAGACCAACTCAAAATTAAGGGGAAAAATGTTATTCTGAATTTAGATAAATTTTAATGAAGCTTTGACACAACTTTGCTTTTTCAATTTTTAAGAGTCGAGAAAAAGCTAAAGATGACTCTAGTCCCCTTCAATTTTTAATGAGCCTGAAGTGACAAGTGCTTAGATGGACCTTTTCTTCTAAGGAGTCGAAAAGGAATGAAAGTGACTACTTTGGAGATCTAGACAGAGGGATTACCAAACCAATCGCAAAACTGCAAAATACACCTTGGTGATAAATTAAAGAGAAATTACCAAGGACTCATGTATGGTAGTAAATCTTCCTGAATGTTGTGTTCAATGCATTACGATTGATAGGGCGGCAAACATAGCTTCCTATGGATAAAGGATATCAGCCTATTGTGGTCTTCCAATATATACTCGACGGTATGGGGAGCACAAGTCCATACTAGCACTTGTCGTATCAAAGAGGAGGAATCACCCAACATTCGATGAAAATGATAGTTACTAGATTTTACGACGCTGGAACATGTCTCTAGCCTAGACCTCTGGATGTGTTGCGTTAGGTTCCAAAGCATTGTTAAGTTCATTGAAATTTATTTTAGAGTTGATCTTGCTTATAAGTTTGTCTTTCAAGGTTCACCGCGTGATGTAGATGTAAAATTCCTAAATATGCAATCTAAAATGATAAACAATCATTGTTTATTTTTAGCAATGAAAATCCTAGCCACTAAGGAAAGAAGGTTATGATTCTTTCAAACAAAGAGCAAAGAGCACACACTAAATGCACTTTTCCTAAATCATTTTCCATGCATAGTCTAAATGAAAATTCAAATGCATGTATTTGTTTTTCACTCCCTTTAATGTGAAAAATGCCAAAAAAGAAAACTAAGTATAGATTTGAAATATTTTCTTCAAAGCGACACTTCGACAATTTCTCTTCAAAATGAAAGGAAGACTAAACGACACTTTTCGATTTCGAATAGAGAATGCTTTTGACACTTCAAGATATCAACAAATCAGATCAAATACATGACAAAAAGTTCAATCGACTATCCAAGGAAGGAAGACTCAACGACACTTCACTTTTTTATTACAAAACGACAGTTACAACATCTTTTTGCACCAAAATGACAGTTCGATTTAAGAACTTTTCGACAAAGGATTGAAAATGATGGAAAAATACATAAAAACATTTACTAATCCTTATGAATGGAAGCTGAACTATGTAAAGCAAGGAGGTTTCAACAATGAGATACTATTCATAAGCAGTGAAACAATTGAACAGAGTTGAAAACAAGGAAAAAAACCCAAATTTCAAGGAGAGAAATAGGACTGTTTAGTCATCGCACCTGTGCTTCACGGAAACAGGGATGCATCTCACCTGCTACACTCGGGAAGTGCGATGCATACTGGCTTCCTGTGACAAATAGTGCAATGGACCAGGGAGAGCAACTGAGGTGGGTTTTGGCTCAAATTTGTAGCTGAATTATGTGAGTTAAGCTGAGCTATTATGAACAGTAAAGAACAAATTACAGGGTTATGATCTTGGAAGGTTATTGAGCTACCAACAAGGCATCTATAATTCTTGTAATTCAGATGTCAAATCATAAACTAAACCGGAGATTGACTAAAGCAGCATTCATCTACTTTGCAATTGCAAAGCAAGAGCAGTTCGAAGGCTATCTAGATAACTTCAGGCTCCATCTATAGTTTATAAAACAAAAAATCAACAATAAACAAACAAACTATTCGATCCCCAGTGGAGTCGCCATTTTGTTTCTTGGAAAACTAGTGAATTTTTGATCTGCTAGTCCCACTAGGATTGGCAGCTATCCTAGAAGCAAACAATCAAAGTAATTTGCGATTTCCTTTTATGTATGATAGATAAGAGAGGAGCAAAGGGACAAACCTAGATCTTCCACTTGACTTTTTTCTTGATTTCTCTCTCCCTTGATAGAGCTTGCACCTCTTCTCCTACTTGTCCCGCTCAATGAATACCTGTAGAGACAAAGTAACAAAACACCATCAAAGCATCTCGATCTATTATATCATAAAAAATGTAGAATCAGAAATACATTGATCATACAATGGCATTCACAAATACATGATTGTATGGAGGAAAACTCAAAGAACTTTATTAATAGTAGAAGGGAGAATAACAACCCAGCTGTCTGATCCAGCATCATCCTCCCAACATCAAATCCCTCTTCACCTCATGAAAAGCAAGATCACCCAACAATACAATGTCTTTTCTCAGAGATAAACTATTAGCACTTCCTTACAAATTACAAAATTCCACCCTCCAGATCTCTCAGATGAGGGATCCATTTATAGATGTCTGTATGGGTGTGAGTCATCTCTAGGTTTTTGATTAGTGTCATTCCACTTGTTGTTCTTGGTTCCACTTGGAGATTTCTTGGATCTCTTACTCATCCCTAGGCGAATTTAGAGAGACAAGTGTCATATGAGAAGTTTCTAGAAGATTCCATGAGCATCCACTTAGCAAATTGTCTTGAGCATTTGTCCATCCTCGCTCATTGCACCCCATAGAATGCCTCTTCAGTATGCATCACACCTAGCTTGTGTAGAAGTTAGTATGCATCGCACCCTAACAGTGGAGCAGTCAGTATGGTCCAGTTTTGGCTAGTTTTGAGTGGTTTTTTAGGTGGAACTTTTTCGGAATGATGTAATCAGTTGACCATGATTCTTTAGGGTATGAAACAACTCTTTTAGGGTTAAAGAGCCCTTGGTTTATTGACATATAATATTGCGGTTGTAGTGTCCAAATATGTCTATAACACATAGTGATACAATGTAGACCATCCAAAATGTATAAAACATACTTTGTTTGATGCAAAAACCTTCATGACAAGAGTGCGTGAAATGAGTGTGAAACATGTCTATGTGATGATAGCAACTCATATGCACATGATTCCCTTGAAGAAAAATAACATTCCCTTTGCATGCCAAACAATAATCCCTATGCCCAAAGATGACACATGTAACAAATATGAGAGTGTGAACAACTCTTAAGATCAAGGGGGAAAGATTGAGATCATCACCTTACCAACAAGTGACCAAGGATGATCGATCGCAGGATCTAAGCTAGGCTCCGAAATTTTCATGCGAGCCAAAATTTTGAAGGGTGTTGTAGCCACTACAACACCTACATATCAAGGTAGTTCCACCACTTGGATGGGATTCAGAATTCCCTAGCCATTAAATCCTAGGAACTTTCCTTTATATCCCATCTTCTTCATTAGTTTTGATCCAATTCCCTTGTTGTGGCTTTCAAATACACAAGAATCATCATCATAATGAGAAAATGAAACTAAAGAATCATTGACATTGTTTAACTTTGTTTCCTATTTTGAGGCAAGTGAGTATGGCTTCGCTAAGTCTTCATTGCACTTAAACTTTTCCAGGGCGTCTTTTGTGGCTTGTAACTAAAGTTGCAATCCCTGCTTCTCCTCTTCTACTTCTTGTAGTAGTGTTCTTAGTTCATCATTCTCTACTTGAAAGATTTGGTTGATCTCCTCAAATTCTTGGAGCCATGCATTCTTTGATGCCATGCCCATCATTGGTCCAACACTTACAATCCTAACAACTGTGACCTTCATCTCATTGTTTGAATTAGAACCCAGGTCATGTTACGCTATAGCAATAATTTTTTGCTTCTCTTTTCCACCATACTTCTTAGGCTTTGATTCTGGATGTATTTTCTAGCAATGTTCCTCATCATGCCCTTATGTATTACAATATGCGCAAGAGGCTTTTTATTCCTTTTACTTTGTTGTAATTGTCTTATTTTCATGGTCATCTTGTTCATGAGTTCCCTTGCTTTCAAGATGAATGGATTCCACACTAGCTTCATCAAGAGTAGTGGGATCAAACAACAACAATGAATGTTAAAGACAATTGTGCAAAGAACCAATATATTTCATTAAAGTATCTAGAGATTCTAAAGGAATATTCAATGCCAATGCCTGCTTCCTAAACTCTTTTGTGAAACTTTGAAATTTTTGACCTTTGCCTTGTCTCGTATTTTTCCATTCCATCATGTATTTCTTCCAGTTACCCAATTCATAAATTTTCCCTCTTAATGTAGAAACAAACTCAGACCATGAAGAAAGGATTTTACCATTATGTTCAGTACATTTCTAAATATTTCTCTCACACCATACAAGAGTTTTGCCTCCCAGTTGAAGAGATGCTAACTAGATCTTTGCTTTGTCCTCTTCGATCTGTTGTATATGGCAATATACTTTGATCTGTCTAATCCAATTATTTAGATTTTCTAAATTAGCTTCTCTGTTAAACATGGGAAAATCAAATTTCACATATAACTTAGAAAATGGCTTTATAGAAGCATCTTTATGATGACTATTTGAATCATGAGAATGAGATGATTAAGAAGAATAAAATTCAATTGAAGATGGAGATGGAGATTCAGGAGAGTATCCTCCATTTCCTTGATTAACCAAAGCAATGTCCTCTACTTTATCTTTCTTCTTATTTTCCTTCCTTGCCACTCTCTTCCCATAATATATAAACAATTTGCTTACCATCTCTTCCATCCTATAGAAAGATTTATGGAAATATTGTCATTCCCGGAATGAAATTCGTCATTCTCCATTTTCTTCTTCATGTTGCACGTCTAATCTCAAGGTCAAAAGACTTGATTTTTCCTTCACCCTCTTTGAGTTTGGCCCTGGTTATCATGAACACTCACAATTCACATCAACAAGAATATTGTGTTGATACGAGCATGATCTACGATCTTTCCTAATTCAGTGTTTTTAGGATAATTGCATCAAAGAGCATGTAATACCATAAATGTAGCACTTAAATAAGAAGCAACACAGAGGAGACCATAAAGACAAATACACCAATATTTGATAATGGAGTTCACTCACAATATGTGTGAGCTGCGTCTTTGCATCCAGTTGCAAAGTGGAGAGACCTCTATATAATCTCAGCAGAAGGAAAGGAAAGCACATGGAAAAATTCATCATGATACTTGAATTATGGGAGTGGCATGAAAATGGGTTGTTTAAAGTTTTAAACCCAAAATTTTACTCCACTAGTGAAATCCTTGTGAAATTCTAAGTAAAATGAGTATAAACTCGACCAGATTCTGACACCATCAACTCTGGAACCCCTAGAGAACCTTCAACATTCCATAATTAAATCTTTTGGGAATATTCCTTGGAAAATATACCCCTCAAAAAATAAATACATGTGAGGTTCCACAGGCCAGGTTCTTGCCTTAGTTATGCCCCATCAACTCTCACTCACTATTATGTCGGTTGTCTGTTGTCCCTATCGAATGAAATGGGTAATTCCTTATAGCTTTGGGTTGATAAAATTAATATAGTTTCGTCGGCTAGAAGGTTGGTTGGCACAATGTAAATATAGTGTTCATTTAGTGGGGGTCACACATTCAAACCCCGCGGACCTCCTATTTTGGTTTGAAACAATATATAATATATATTTAAATCATCACCATTAACAGTAACCGTTATGTGTGTTTTTTTTAACAATTGTAAACCCTCCCAAATCCATCATCGAATTTTTGCCAAGGCCACCAAGTCATGCGTTGGTTGGGCCTATTTAGCTGCCAATCAGGTGCCACGTGGCGCCATTTGGTTGGGCCACATGTCCTCATTCTATTGAGCCACTATCCTATTGTCAAACTGTTGAGGCCCCGAAAATCGGGTCGACAACAAGGGGGATACCCACCCGGTCCGGACCTTGGTTGGCAGCTCCTTATCCATTTGGTATAGCGGGTCCGACTGGGGATAATGGGACCAGTTTCCCAATCTAAGGGTGTGTGTGTGTGCAGAGTTGGATGATGTTGATCTAAGAGTTCTAATCTAAGCTACTTTAATCTAATTCTATGATATTGTAATCTAATGAAAACAACACATCTAATCTATGCTAACCCGGGATGTATTTCTTCTATTATGCGATCTAAAGAGATTTCAAACAATAACTGGTAATAAAGATCATTCAACTATCATAAGAATGGAAATCAATTAAGATGAACCACTTTGCATAAAAAGTTAGGCAAAACAGTTGTGAACAACATATCGCATAATAAGTTATTCATATATCAAACATAAATAAATGACTCCATAGTACAAAAGTGCCAAATGGTAACTCACACATTCATGCAATAACATATAAACAACTAAAAACTGTATATCACTTTAAGAATATAAGCAGAAATGATCAAGAGATAAAAGTACCATTTATGACTGGTCCTACTCATAAGCTTCAAGCAACAATGATTTATCTCTACTTGTTCTAATATCTACTAAGAGTACAGAAGTGCAACATCAGTAGCAGATATCAAATGCAAACATTAATAAACCTTGATCCATCCATTCATCAAAACCTCCTCTGAGGGTGCAAAAGTGCATGTTCTGAGGACAAGTTTTTGACAAATTTCTGGACCCTTCTCTAAATGCATGAGAAGGGTTAAAATACTACTTCCTAATTCTAATAATAGTTTATTTACAAAATTTAGGATGCGATTTTCAAATGACCATCCTTTTTCTAATCTAATTTTTAAGAAAAAACAACATTCTAAATAAAGTTACTTCTGAATATGATCTTTAAAGCTGCATGCATTCATCATGGGTTTGAGGAGAGTCGGCTGGCTGACTTCTGCTTTGAGCTGGGCTGAGAAAACAGAATCTATGAGAGCTGGCACTATTTTCTCGGCTGCATTTATGATACATTTTACAGTCATCTACTGACTATGCGGCTTCACCAAGTATGCCCAGTAACACTCCCAATTTAACCTGTCTAGTGCTTGGACCGCTTTTTCCTTTTCTGGCGCCTTCAGCTTCCATTCTGCTTGTTCTGCCTCCCTGATTTGATCGTCCCACTCGTTGAAGAGCAACGTTGAGCCCACTTCTTGTGCTACCTGTGTATTGCTCATAGGTGTTTTTGGGGCCTGTCCTTCAAGATTGATCAGTTCGTTGAAGGTTTCCCATTATTTATCTAATTCTGTTGTGACGGGTGGTGCTTCAATGACGAGGGGGGGGACATCTCTTAACGGGGAGGCGATAACTTGCTGTTGTGGAAATTCCATTGACTGAGCGGTGTCCTTAGCTAACTCTTTGCCTCTATCTTGGTTGTTTTCGGATTTTTTAGAATGCTCAGGCATCTCTTGTCCAGTCTTAGATTTAGATCCGGAAGCGCTTGAATTCCCACTAAGGCTAACGCTTGGAGTAGGTTCTCTGGCAGGTAGTTGCATCTTTTCTAGAGGAACACTGGCTAGTCTTCTTTCCCTGTATACCATGAATCTTTGGAGGTCATCTGGAGACAATCGTGATTGATCTTCTCGCAAAATTTCCTGGAGTGATCTTTTATTCTGAAATAAATCATCAAATAAATCCTTCTTTCCAACGAATACTTTTATCTTGACGTTCGTTGTGAAATCTTGGGCAACTTCATTTGGGTCAAATGGCCTTGCCAGGAATTTAAATAATTGTAGACATGTCATATTCTCCACTTCGGTGAACGCGTGACCTACATCGAACAATGAAAAGGCCCCAGAAGCTACAGGAAACTGGGACCATATGGCTTTCTTTTTTTCTTTTAGGTCTTTGGTTAGGCCGCTTTCTGAACAGGTTTGATATGCAATTTCTCGAGCCAGCAGTTTGTCAGGAATATACAAAGGTAGGACATGAGGAGGGACGGTGCTTCAAAATACTCTAATATAGGTGAACCATTCTTCTCTGAACCATCTTGCGATGGGGATGATATCTATCTGTGCCTCAGGTGAGCACCTCGGGGGTTCTTTTCATACATCATTCTATACATGGGTAAGATAAGCCCGTGACAAATTTGGTAGAAATGTGGAATGAACTGAGAATCCCATAATATCTTATGATAAACATGGATGGGTAATGGGTCCTGAGTTGTCCATTTCCAACCCATAGAGGGAAATTTAGACACATAACAAATAGAATCCATAACATATGTGGATAGGTAAAAAGGAGGATAGATCCTTTGAGACATGGATCTTTTAGACCGGTAATTGATAATAGCCGTGAATAGGTTATCAGAAAAGATCTTGGCCCAATATATAATAACGACATTTGTGGCAGCATCAATCAATGGTAACCATTCAAACAAAAACTTATTGATATCTGGCATCCCAAATAATCTACAAAGCATGGCCGCAGCAAAACAATATGGAGAGGTGAGGGAACCAGTTCTGTACATACCGTTTTTACCTTTTTTGAGTGGTTCATCTTTTCTGGACCAATCTTTAGTGGTCTTTGATAGGTTTGGGTTCTCCGCCACAAATTTCTTAATGAATTGTGCATTGTAAGTCGCCTGCGGTTCAGGAAGATGATATATGAGCTTTAAGTCTTGTGTAGCGAATGACCTGATGAGCCCATGTCCTTGAATCTTGAACTGTCTGTCGTTCATTTTTGCATTGTCAAGTATCCACTTGATCATATCCGTATATGGGATAATTTTAGGCCTTTCTGCTATCCGATGAAGGAATGAGCACGCTAGTTCTTCTAAGGATGCTTCGGAAGAGCCCTGTGAATCTGCGACAGCGGTAACCTTCATTATTCTGGGGTTTTCTTCTTCAAGCAGTCTGTACATGCTTTCCCACGTCGATATCCCTGCGTCTCTGCTACAAGCTATGTCTGTATATAAAGGTGCCATCTCCTTCACCTCAGAGCCCTGAGCCTTACTTTTCTTTCCCATTTCTTCCTGTGTATGGCTTGGTATCGCCCTTCGTTCTTCCTTCCTGCAGCTCACAAATGGGAATGATTGATCAAGAAAGGTGATGGAAGAGTCTTAAATGCAGTAGATATATCAAATATGCCACCTTACGTGAAGTAATTCTTTGCAAAATCACGTGTCTACATTTAATAGATGACAACTAATTCCTTTATTATCATTAAAAGCACATGATTTTGAGACAGATTATGGTAAGTGGCTTTTCTTGAATAGCGCACCCGAAAGATTCGTGATGGAGTGATTTTGCGATTTGGTTCGCAATCGTCGCAGATCGCGACATCGCATTATCGCACCATCGCACTCTCGCACCGACTCACAAATATAACATCGCAGAGTTGATTTGGCTTAATATCGCAACCATCGCTTTATCGCGATATCGCAACATCACAGATCGTAGAAGTTTTATGCTTGCCATATTTTGTTAGCCCATTCCTTGCGATATGCGATCTTGCAATCGGGGTTATCGCAAATTGGAAAATCTTGAAGTCTTTCTCATTGGAATTACCTTATTGCGATGCGATATATCGCCTAGTACGAGAATCTTGCACATACCAGGATTATACCCAAATGGAGGTGTTTTTCTTTCATTTTATGATGCGACTTTTTAAAGATTTTTCTTATCATAAACTTAGGTTTTAAAGTATTCAAAAGATCTTCCTAAGCTTATGATGGTAACCTTATTTTGAAGAAAGGAAAATCTTGCTTTTCCTAAATTTTAACTAAGGGTCCCCATTCATTTAGTATTTTGGACAACACTTAAATGAAAAAGTGGGGGGTTGTTGCTGGCCACAAAAATTGGCGATTCACTTGGGAGAACCAGTTATCTCTGATTTTCTATTGAACTTTTCAAATTTCCAAAACAAAATTTTTTGGAAAATTAAACTTTATTATAAAAAGATAAAGTGTATTATACCCCAAACTGTCAATGACATTTTGTTCCAACCTCTTTCTACTTTAATTATTTGCTTCCTCAGCTTGTCCTTGCATTTACATTAGCCATTACTTGGTCTTGTAAAGATAAAATAAGGTCTTCCCTATGTACCGGTTTTTTTTAAAATATGCTCATTTGTCGCAGGTAGAGCCTCTGCTGCCAGCAGGCATTCATAGCCTCGACAGGGTTACCTATTACCTAGTAATGATCCTTTATCCTGCTTAAGGTGATCTACAACTTTCAAAGAAAAACCCATATTGACACTTTTTCCTTTTTTATTCTTAAAGAACAATGTCTTGGTTTGGTAGCCAAATTATGACACAGTCATTCACTTGATTTACACTTTCGCTGAACAAGCTGGCTCGTGATGAGACCCCTTGTCTTTTGATTTAAACAATCTTGAGTCATTGCCCTGTTTTGATGGACAGTGTTTGGCAAAGTCAGCAAAGTTATAATATCTGTGATCATGATAAGCCGGCTCGTGATGAGACCTCTTATTCTTCAAGATATAGTGTATCCTTGGGTCGTTTCTCTAAATGCTGCGATTTTCTTTAGCAGGGAGGAAGTCATTTTTTTCCTTAAGAAAGCCTTGGACGACAATAATAGAGTTTTTTGGACATGGCTGTTCTACAGGGAATCCTCATTTTGTTATTGATACCTTTCATTGTACTGATATAAAACAATTTCTTCACTAAGATTGCTTTCGTCAAATTTTTTGAAGTTGAAACTAGTATCATATCTGGTTTAAAGTTTTTAATTGTATCTATTAATAATAAAGATCAAGTTTCCAAAAGATTTGCTATTTATATGAGTAGAAGTTCAAAATCTGATAGAGAAATGGTGTCTTTAGTAAATGTCAAATGCTGTTAACCACAGGCAAATTTTATTAGGGAGGAAAATATTTAAAGAAATGAGAGGTAACTATTCCCTTGGATTATGTACATGATAGGGATAATTTCTTCTTTTATTTTGCCTACCAATATTTAAAAACTAAATTATCCACCTAATAACCTAGCTAAACTACCCCTACTCCTATTCTAACTATAAACAGAAAAATTAACTAGGTAAAATGATATTTCCAGTGGAACCATCTGTTCATTTTCATTCCTACACGTATGTACCTTTTAAACATCAGTGTTAAGAATAAAAATTTTCTTGGACTGTGAATATTGGATGTAGGATTAGAAAGTGTAACTTTAGTTGGAATTCCACCTGAAATTTCTTTCTTATGAAATCTTCTGTCCAATTGGATACCTATTGGATCATAAAAATCGGGATGAATTTCTGTTATGAATTGGTGATCATGTAATAGGAAAGATGACGAGCCAGATTGTGAATATAATTTTTTAGTTTTAATGGCCTGTAATCTACTATGCGTTAAAGTCAAGCTTTTAGCAATTTCTCATAAAAGGAAAGTTTCCACATATAAATCACTAAATAAATCAATGAAGAATAGATGGAAATTTTTGGAAAGAGATTTATCAATTAACGCGAATTGCTGGCAAGTTTCCAAAAATACTTTTTTTTGTTGATGATGTTTTGGATGACACAGAAGTTTCTTCTGAAAGGCTGATATTGATTGATCGTGGAATTGAAAAAGTTCTGTATTTCCTTGACACAATTTAGTTTTCCAAAATGGTAATACATCTTTCGAATGTTCTTTGATAAGGTGCTCAATATACCATAGTAATCTATCAAAAGTCTGAAAATTTAAAATACAATCCGATTTTATACAAAATGAGTGCAAGCGAAAAAGAATGCAATGATTATCTGTACAGCTAATGTTACAACACAACTGGGATTGACTTGAAATATCTTCTTCTTCACAAGAGCTGGCCAGAATTATGGGATCCGAGTAATTTCGAATTACGTCTTGTGAATCAGAAAACAAGTTATGATTGGGAACAGGCATAGGGGTTTGCTCATGATACGAATCATAGATCGGGATATTGTTTTGGATAGTAAAATCATGCAAATGATCTGTCACTCTGGAATGAGGATCGACTGATATGATTCTTGAATTAGAATATCTCTCATTATCTGAGCTCTGTTGAGTTACTTGAGATAAATCAACATCATCATCATCATCATAGTAGCTATCATAAATGATTTTACAGGTCTCTCTAGATTTTTCTTTTTCATCCAATATTTTCAGAAAAGGAAGGTCAAGTCGTTCTTGTTTGTAAATGACCAAAGGATGTTCTATAGCTGCCTCTTTGTTTTGAAAACCTAATGGTGATTCATTTGAATAATCCTCTGTACTTTTTGAGATATCATTAATACTGAGGGGGAAAATTTATCATCACTAAATACATCAGGATAAAGAGAAAAATATGATTCTGAAACAATGCATTTGAAAATATCATCGTGAAAAAATTATTGTTCATCACATTCACCGTAGACATCGAGCTTTAGATCATACCTTTGCGTGTTTGTATTTTCCGAAAGAGAATTAATTTGCTGTTCTAACCTTGGCGTCTGCATTTGTTGACTTGCGATGATATTATCTAACCTTGTCTCCAAGTTGCTTTCTGGTTCCAAGGCAGGCTTTCTTTCAACGTTCTCGCTTTTGTCTTCTTGCATTAGAGCAGGCGTGTTTCCTAAGCTTTGGGAATTTTCTTCATCATGAGTGATTCGCACATTCAAATTGGAATTTTCATTCCTATTAGAAGAAAATAAAACAAGACTCGAACTAATTTCTGATGGATCAGACATAGGAGGTAGGGAATGCTCAGCATAATCTGAAGATTCTTCATTCATGAGTTCATTTTCAAGATCATATTTTAGACAATCAAGATGAAATCGCATATTAAAATCCCTAACAGATTCATCTTCTTTTCGTAGATACTCAATTTCATCATATACCTGATCATAATCATAGCAATCAAATTTAAAAATGAAAGCCTTGACAAATTGGTCCCAGCTGTGAATTGAGGCAACTGGGAGGTTTCTACACCATTTTCTAGCTTCCGCCGTGAATGTGAGAGTAAAAATTTTGCATAAAACGCCTTCATCAATTCTTTGAACGTTCGAACTTGAAACTCTTTCAATAAATTGAAGGGCATGATTAAAAGCGGAAGAATTATTCTTACCATTGAATTTTACTTGAGACAAGAGTCTTACCACTTCAGGTGGAGTGTTGGAAGAGGCATGAACATGGATGCAACTCCAAATGGGAAGTTTGTGAGCAGCCATCCTAATTCAAATGATTACGATTTCAAACCATTCCAACAGACACTATGTTCAGGCCCTCCTTCTAGCGCCAAATATGTTGAAGCCCTGAAAATCGGGTCGACAACAAGGGGGATACCCACCTGGTTCGAACCTTGGTTGGAAGCTCCTTATCCGTTTGGTATAGCGGGTCCGACTGGGGATAATGGGACCAGTTTCCCAATCTAAGGGTGTGTGTGTGTGTGCAGAGTTGGATGATGCTGATCTAAGAGTTCTAATCTAAGCTACTTTAATCTAATTCTATGATATTGTAATCTAATGAAAACAGCACATCTAATCTATGCTAACCCGGGATGTATTTCTTCTATTATGCGATCTAAAGAGATTTCAAACAATAACTGGTAATAAAGATCATTCAGCTATCATAAGAATGGAAATCAATTAAGATGAACCACTTTGCATAAAAAGTTAGGCAAAACAGTTGTGAACAGCATATCGCATAATAAGTTATTCATATATCAAACATAAATAAATGACTCCACCGTACAAAAGTGCCAAATGGTAACTCACACATTCATGCAATAACATATAAACAACTAAAAACTGTATATCACTTTAAGAATATAAGCAGAAATGATCAAGAGATAAAAGTACCATTTATGACTGGTCCCACTCATAAGCTTAAAACAACAATGATTTATCTCTACTTGTTCTAATATCTACTAAGAGTACAGAAGTGAAACATCAGTAGCAGATATCAAATGCAAACATTAATAAAACTTGATCCATCCATTCATCAAAACCTCCTCTGAGGGTGAAAAAGTGCATGTTCTGAGGACAAGTTTTTGACAAATTTCTGGACCCTTCTGTAAATGCATGAGAAGGGTTAAAATACTACTTCCTAATTCTAATAATAGTTTATTTACAAAATTTAGGATGCGGTTTTCAAATGACCGTCCTTTTTCTAATCTAATTTTTAAGAGAAAACAACATTCTAAATAAAGTTACTTCTGAATCTGATCTTTAAAGCTGCATGCATTCATCATGGGTTTGAGGAGAGTCGGCTGGCTGACTTCTGCTTTGAGCTGGGCTGAGAAAATAGAATCTATGAGAGCTGGCACTATTTTCTCGGCCGCATTTATGATACATTTTACAGTCATCTGCTGGCTATGCGGCTTCACCAAGTATGCCTAGTAACACTCCCAATTTAACCTGTCTAGTGCTTGGACCGCTTTTTCCTTTTCTGGCGCCTTCAGCTTCCATTTTGCTTGTTCTGCCTCCCTGATTTGATCATCGCACTCGTTGAAGAGCAACACTGAGCCCACTTCTTGTGCTACCTGTGTATTGCTCACAGGTGTTTTTGGGGCCTGTCCTTCAAGATTGATCAGTTCGTTGAAGGTTTCCCATTCTTTATCTAATTCTGTTGTGACGGGTGGTGCTTCAATGACGAGAGGGGGGACATCTCTTGACGGGGAGGCGATAACTTGCTGTTGTGGAAATTCCATTGACTGAGCGGTGTCCTTAGCTGACTCTTCGCCTCTATCTTGGTTGTTTTCAGATTTTTTAGAATGCTCAGGCATCTCTTGTCCAGTCTTAGATTTAGATCTGGAAGCGCTTGAATTCCCACTAAGGCTAATGCTTGGAGTAGGTTCTCTGGCAGGTAGTTGCAGCTTTTCTAGAGGAACACTGGCTAGTCTTCTTTCCCTGTATACCATGAATCTTTGGAGGTCATCTGGAGACAATCACGATTGAGCTTCCCGCAAAATTTCCTGGAGTGAGCTTTTATTCTAAAATAAATCATCAAATAAATCCTTCTTTCCAACGAATACTTTTATCTTGACGTTCGTTGTGAAATCTTGGGCAACTTCATTTGGGTCAAATGGCCTTGCCGGGAATTTAAATAATTGTAGACACATCATATTCTCCACTTCGGTGAACGCGTGACCTACATCGAACAATGAAAAGGCCCCACAAGCTACAGGAAACTAGGGCCATATGGCCTTCTTTTTGTCTTTTAGGTCTTTGGTTAGGCCGCCTTCTGAATAGGTTTGATATGCAATTTCTCAAGCCAGCAGTTTGTCAGGAATATACAAAGGTAGGACATAAGGAGGTATGGTGCTTCCAAATACTCTAATATAGGTGAACCATTCTTCTTCGAACCATCTTGCGATGGGGATGATATCTATCTGTGCCTCAGGTGAGCACCTCGGGGGTTCTTTATCATACATCATTCTATACATGGGTAAGATAAGCCCGTGACAAATTTGGTAGAAATGTGGAATGAACTGAGAATCCCATAATATATTATGATAAACATGGATGGGTAATGGGTCCTGAGTTGTCCATTTCCAACCCATAGAGGGAAATTTAGACACATAACAAATAGAATCCATAACATATGCGGATAGGTAAAAAGGAGGATAGATCTTTTGAGACATGGATCTTTTAGACCGGTAATTGATAATAGTCATGAATAGGTTATCAGAAAAGATCTTGGCCCAATCTATAATAACGGCATTTGTGGTAGCATCAATCAATGGTAACCATTCAGACGAAAACTTATTGATATCTGGCATCCCAAATAATCTACAAAGCATGGCCGCAGCAAAACAATACGGAGAGGTGAGGGAACCAATGCTGTACATACCGTTTTTATCTTTTTTGAGCGGTTCATCTTTTCTGGACCAATCTTTAGTGGTCTCTGATAGGTTTGGGTTCTCCGCCACAAATTTTTTAATGAATTGTGCATTGTAAGTCGCCTGCGGTTTAGGAAGATGATACATGAGCTTTAAGTCTTGTGCAGCAAATGACCCGATGAACCCATGTCCTTGAATCTTGAACTGTCTGTCGTTCATTTTTGCATTGTCAAGTATCCACTTGATCATATCCGTATATGGGAGAATTTTAGGCCTTGCTGCTATCTAATGAAGGAATGAGCACGCTAGTTTTTCTAAGGATGCTTCGGAAGAGCTTGTGAGTTTGCGACAGTGGTAACCTTCATTATTCTGGGGTTTTCTTCTTCAAGCAGTCTGTACATGCTTTCCCACGTCGATATCCCTGCGTCTCTGCTACAAGCTGTGTCTGTATATAAAGGTGCCATCTCCTTCACCTCAGAGCCCTGAGCCTTACTTTTCTTTCCCATTTCTTCCTACGTATGGCTTGGTATCGCCCTTCGTTCTTCGTTCCTGCAGCTCACAAATGGGAATGATTGATCAAGAAAGGTGATGGGAGAGTCTTAAATGTAGCAGATATATCAAATATGCCACCTTACGTGAAGTAATTCTTTGCAAAAGCACACATCTACATTTAATAGATGACAACTAATTCCTTTATTATCATTAAAAGCGCATGATTTTGAGTCAGATTATGGTAAGTGGCTTTTCTTGAATAGCGCGCTCGAAAGATTCGTGATGGAGTGATTTTGCGATTTGGTTCGCAATCGTCGCAGATCGCGACATCGCATTATCGCACCATCGCGCTCTCGCACCGACTCACAAATATAACATCGCAGAGTTGATTTGGCTTAATATTGCAACCATCGCTTTATCGCGATATCGCAACATCGCAGATCGCAGAAGTTTTATGCTTGCCATATTTTGTTAGCCCATTCCCTGCGATATGCGATCTTACGATCGAGGTTATCGCAAATCGAAAAATCTTGAAGTCTTTCTCATTGGCATTACCTTATTGCGATGCGATATATCGCTTAGTACGAGAATCTTGCACATACCAAGATTATACCCAAATGGAGGTGTTTTTCTGTCATTTTATGATGCGACTGTTTAAAGATTTTTCTTATCATAAACTTAGGTTTTAAATTATTCAAAAGATCTTCCTAATCTTACGATGGTAACCTTATTTTGAAGAAAGGAAACTCTTTCTTTTCCTAAATTTTTACCAAGGGTCCCCATTCATTTAGTATTTTGGACAACACTTAAATGAAAAAGGGGGGGGGTTGTTGCTGGCCACAACACAAACTTAGCGGAATGCCTCGATATTTAGAGGTTCCACCAACCATATCAGTGTCGCTACATTTATCTAGAGCTCCTCCAATTTTAACCCCCCAGCTGCAAAAATCAATTGGACTGCCAACTTTGGCACGAGTCCAAATTTATCTGGAACCAACTAAAATTTTTCCTTTTTCCAAGCTTGATTGTAACTTTGACTGGGAATAAATTTTGCATACAAACTTGAATTGAGGTGTCACTTGCACCATCGGATCCCTTCCAACGAGATCTTCAATTTTATCATAATTTTGTTGAGTTTTGAGGACTTAATGTTTTGCCATTTATCGATCATCCTTGATCATATACAATTGTAAATTTGGTGGTAATGAGTACCAAATTCCATTTAACAACAAGAATGATTAAAACCCAAATGGGATATACTATATCTTGCATCTAAGAGTATATTTTATAAAAAAGTGAGAAGGGTAGTTCTCATGTAAACCAATGTGTTGTATTAGTTCTTGACAAACAATAGAAACAATTATTCGAATGGAACTAAGTTATGAGAGGGAGTTAGGTTTTCAAGTGAATAGGAGTAGATTTGAAATAGAGTTGAAGTTTAAATTGTTGGTTAAAGGCTAAGTATGAAGACAAGTTGAAAATTGAAGTGGCAGTGAGTTTAAAGAATTGCTAATATGAAGCATTAATTGTTTAATTGAAGAAAAGAAACACATCTAAGAGAATATATGAGAGGGAGAAATTGTTATAGACATTTTTGGGCACTGCAACCCCAATCATACATGTCCATAAACCAAGGGCTTCTAAGTCCCTAAAAGTGTTGTTCCATACCCTAAAATAACAAGGTTAGCTGATTACATCATCTCCCAGAAGTTATCCACGGGAAACTGCTCAGAACTGGTTAAAACTAGACCATACAGGTTGTTCAATGCTAAGGGTGCGATGCATCCCACCTGCCCAGTGTAAAGGGTGCGATGCATACTAAAGATCCCTTCTGTAGGGTGCGATGGGCGAAAGTGGACAAATGGCAGAGACAGTTTGCGAGGTGGATGATCATAGAATCTTCCAGAAACTTCTCCTATGACACTTGCCTCTCTGAATTCACCTAGGGATGAGTAAGAGATCATCAATCTCCAAGTGGAATCAAGAACTATATGAGAGAGGACACTAATCAAAATCCCAGAAGCCGACTCACCCCATGCAATTATCTATATATGGATCCCTCATCCTAGAGATCCAGAGGCTAGAATTTTGTATCTTGTAAGGAAGTGCTGTTGGTTTCTTGGTGGAACATCATAGTGTTGGGTGATCTAAGCTTTTCATGAGGTGAAGAAGGGCTTTCATGCTAAGAGGATGACACTGGGTCAGAGAAATTGGTTGTAATCCTCTTTGCTATTCTTGATATTAATAAAGCTATTCAATTTTTCCTCCACATTCTTGTATGTTTGATGATATATGCATTTGTGTGGTCAATATATATCTGGTCCTATATTGTTTGTGATTGTATATCTCTGTTATTCGATAGTATTATGCTGCTTTGATTACACAGGTTCTCTTTGAAGCTAGGTAGACGAAGGCAAAGTAGTGAGGATCTGTCAGAAGGGAGAGGAACCAAGCAAGGAACTAAGCGCAAGACTGAGGTTGGTGTCCTTTGTTCCCCTCTTATCTACTTCTCATAAAGGAAAGCGAAAGTAGTTTTAGTTTGTTTGTTTCTAAGATAGCTACCAGTCTTAGTGGGACTAGCAGCTCCAAGTGGACACTAGATTTCCCGATAACAAAATGGAGACTCCACTGGGGAGTGAATAGATTGTTTGTTTTTCTATGTTTGTTTGTTTTATAAACTTACAGATGGAGCCTGAAGTCAAGCCAGCTAGCCTTCGCTCTGCATTTGCTATGCAAGTGCAAAGTAGATCAATGTTGCTTCAGTCTATCTCCGGGTTTTGTTTATAAACTGAACAATCGATTTGCAAACCTTCTAATTTCCCTAGTGGTGGCTCTAGTAACCTCATTAGATTAGCCCCTGTGATTTCTATTTACTGTACATCACTTGCTTGGCCTAAATCCCTGAACTGAGCTGCAAACAGTGACCCAGAACCTAGTTGAAGTCTCATCCCTGGACCATCGCACCTTCTCCTCTTGGGAATTTGGATGCATCGCACTTTCCCTGTGTTACAAGTGCGTTGATTAGACAAGACCTCTTCTAATCTCAGATTTTGGTTTCTTTGTTCACTCTCTTCAGCTTTATTCAGGAGTTTTTTTGTCTGTGATCAGTATACCACTGTGGAAACTCCCTTCCTTTCCATCATTCCACCTCCATTGTGCAAAGAACTGTGAATGCTTTTATGTATTGTGTGCCATTTTCAGTTCTCTTTTACAAAGAAGTAGCATAATCAAACTGTCGTCTTCTAATTTGAAATTGTCGCAAGTGTCGTTTTCAGTCAAAGAAAATAATTCTATTGTTCTTGACAATCGATTATATGGTTACTCTTGTATTTGATTTGAATTAGTAATTTTTCAAGTGTCGAAAGCAGTTTTCAATTCAAAATAGCAAAGGGTCATCATCATCTTCCTTTCATTTTTGAAAAGAAATTTGTTAGTACTTTCGCTTTGAAAATATAATTCAGATTTTTACTTAGCATTCTTCTTGTCATTCACACATTAAGAAAGCTGAAAACAAATACATGCATGTGCATTTGCATTTAAACTGCTCGTTGGTTTGATTTAGGACAGTGCATCTAGTGTGTGCTCTCTGCTCTATGTTGAAAGAATATCATTTCTCTCTCTTTAGTAGCTAGGATTTTCATTGCAAAAAGAAGATTAAACGATTGTTTATCATCTTAGATTACATTTTAGGAATTATATGTGCATCACATGGTGAACCTGAAAGGAAAATTTCTTAAGAAAGATCAACTATAAAATAAATTCAATGAACATAAAAAAGCTTTGGAACCTAACGCACAACATCTAGCAGTCTAAGCTAGAGATGTATTCTGGCGTCATAAAGCCTGGTAACTATCGCTTTCACTGTTGGTTGGGTGATTCCTCCTCTTTGAGACGACAAGTGCCAGTACAGATTTGTGCTCCCACGTACCGTCGAGTATATATTGGGAGACCACAATAGGCTATATCCTCTATCAATAGGAAGCCGTGTCTACTGCCCTATCGATCGCAATGCACTAAACACAACATTTGGGAAGATTGACTACCATACCGTAAAAAGTATTCTGCAGTTTTGTGATTGGTTTGGTAATCCCTCTGTCTAGATTTCCATAGTAGTCTCTTTCGTTCCTTTTCAGACTCCTTAAAGGAAAACGTCCATCTAAGCACTTTTCACTTCAGGCTCATTAAAAATCGAAGGTGACTAGAGTCATCTTTTGTTTTTTCTCAACTCTTAAAAATTGAAAAAACAAGTTGTGTCAAAGCGTCTAAAATTTATTTTAATCGAAATAATATCACCATTCCTGCGTTGGTCCTAGGTTGAGAAGAATGGAGTCCACTAACCAAGGGTTTCCCCTCAAAGGGAATCCTAGTCCTTTCTCCTCTTGGGGAGATGTTGGTGCACCTCATATGGCCACATTGTCACTTCCAGGATTGACTATTGGCTTGCCAATATGGCTCTTCTCGACCTCCGTCGTTCAGAACACCATAATTCCTGAACAATCGAGTCGGCAAATAGATGATACTAAAGTTACTCCCCAACCTTCTACTTCATTCAATTCTCCCTCTCCTCCTTCCTCTTTGCTTGATGAAGCTGGTAAAGCCAAAAATCAAGTAACTAAGAAGGAGAAGAAAGGGAAGGAGAAGAAAGAGAAGAAGAAGAAGGAGCCAAAGGTGAAAAGGGGTAACCAGGCATCGTCTAGTGAAAATCCACACACTGCACCATCCAAGCCTAAATCTCCATGTGTCATTTGCAAAGGAGACCACTATCATCGAGATTGTCCCTACATCCCTCGAATCTTAAGGGACTGGTCTCCTCGTTTTCACAACTTGGTGTCATCAACCTATGAAGACCATGTTGAAAGTACACCATCAACTAGTGAAAGCGAAACATTTGGAAAAAAAAAAGAAATGTAAATTTCCTTGTAAATTGTGTGAAGGTGATCACGTCGTCCACCGTTGTCCCTTCTTAGACGAAGCTAAAAGAGTTTTGGAAAACTGTCTGGATTCACCGCTACAGCTTCCTCCTGGATACAAGAAACTCTTGCCGAGTCCATCGCTAGTTGAAAATCCGACCGACACACCATTATGGTCAGTCGAGGCATCTGTCATTGAAGATAAACCCGTTGAATCCATACCAGACAAAATTAAAAAGGTTGAGGCAGCAGTCGACCCAGTCTTGTCTTCAGAAGGTCCATCTTCAAATGATACAAACACCGAAGAGAATGAGAATGACACCATTCAAATTCTTTTCGTAAACACAGGCTCTGATGAACATGGAGGAAATCTACCTGTTCCTTTACCATAGGAAGGAATTTCGTCAGATACATATCCGGCCATCTATTCCGTCCCACCTCCAAGCAACCTAGTCATTTCCTTCGATTGGAATCTACTAGGCAGACACTGTGTACTGGCTAATGTACCATTCCGAATCATTGTACAAGTTTACAAAATGATCATGGTCAGTACAATCATATATGAAGGGGCTTCTGTGAGTATCCTTTCCTCAACTGCTTGGGAAGCGCTTGGTTCGCCATCACTTCTGCCTAAAATGAGAAATCTGATAGGCTTCGACAAAGGAACCAGTCCACCGTTAGGGATCCTTCCCAATGTGCCCATAACGTTGAGAAGGAAAACTGTTTACATGAACGTAATGGCAGTCCGAGGACCTCTAGATTATAATCTACTCCTTGGACATGACTATATTTATAGCATGGGAGCCATTGTCTCCTCACTCTTTAGAGTAATGTGTTTTCCGCATGAAGGCCGAGTGGTCAAGCTCATAGACCAGCTTTCATTCCCTGGCTCACACATAGCTAATAGTCAAATGCCCTCCCTAAATGGTCTTTTCACGCAAGGAATGTCTCATCAATCTCTAGTCCGTCCACCTAAAGAACGTGAGTGATTCGGGAGGACATGACTGAAACCTAGGGGGCATGCACCCTGGTCTGTTTCAACAGGAAAACCTTAGGTATATGGTAGGTTTCCGCGAAGGATATATGACTAGTCTGACACACCCGTCTGTTTAGGAAAATGGGATTAGACTGGAATAAGATTCCCTCGTCAAAGTTATGTGAGTGGAGGCGACTGCGCCACTCACCTTTGTCTATTTCAGTAGACATTGCCAATGAAGCATTTTGTCTACAACGCGGATGGAGAGCTTTCATATGGTAACCTGGAAACTCTAATTGCTATACCTGGGGGCATGCAAACCTTTTTGCATGCAAGAAAAGAGTGACCATTTATTTTTATAGTTTGTAGTTTCTCAACCCTTTAAACTCATAGGATTTTTTGTTCCTAGCTTTCATAATGAAAGGATTCGGAGCAAAGTTTCGAATGGTGCAAGCTCCCTAAAAATTGAACCTATCGATGAGACATCCTTATTATATGACTGGCACGAGCAGGTTTTATGCAAAGTTCAAGCTTGTTAAAAATTAAACCTTAGCAATGAGCAAACGTTCCCCCAGAGTTTAAGCTAATTAAAAAATGAACCAATTTCTGGTAAATAACCATTGTGAATGCATTATCATTAGCTTTTGAGCCTTGGTCATGTTCTTACCATCACCTCCACTCTGTTTTAGCCGATCATTCACCTCCATTTGATTGTTTACCCCTTTTGAGGAACAGCTGTGAAGAGTGATCCTGTTAGCCATCCTTGTGACACTGCCATGATTAGAAAATTCCAAACCTTACCTAGAATCAGCTGCTACCTGAAATTATCACTCGTTCCTCAAAAAAATGAGTCTCCTTTAAGCTCTTTTCATCTGACTCGTAAAATATGAAAATATTGTCGAGAAATTGGCCTCTCCAGCTTGTTAAAGCTACCGAAAGTGCTATCCCTCCTCTAGATTTTAATCTTTTTGGACCTGAGGGATTATTACACAAAACGATCAAGCGCTTGTTTTGTTCAGCTCATTAAAATTACCGAAAATTCATCCCTTTTGTATTATTTTATACTTTTTTGGACTTAAGGGATTATATGACGAAAAAGGATTATCAGAGTTTCCTTTATGTCCCTTTCAGAATCTCTAAAATTGAAAAGGACCGAGTTATCTTTGTCGTTAAACTAGTTAAAACCAAATATTGACAAACTTGTCCATACAGACAAGAACGAGTTTCACTATTGCTAGGCTTGTTAAAACATAGCGACGGGTTTGCCCAAAGGGAAAATTATAGAACAAGAATATGTCATCCTCCTCAAGCTTGACAAAAATAAAGAGGTATTGGTCAGCAATGACTGGGGAAAAATTGGGAAGAAAACTTTAAGAAACTTTATTGGTAGCAAGTCGCTCTTGAACATGACACTTTCACTCCGCATCCGAGTCGAGTTGGGTTATTCCTTTCACCAGTCATATCACCATTGGTCCATCACACCATCCATATTTGGGGTTAATGCTACCAATCCATGTCAGTGTCACCGGTATGTTCAAGAGAAGTCGCTCAGAGAATTCACCTGTGTCTCATCCGCTGCAATACATTCACGCTCCATTCTTTCATGACCGCCACCCTGAACCCTGTATCAGCAAATCGTTTTCGCCTCCAAAAATCATTTACTCCATTCCATGTCATAGATGTGGGATTCATTAAGGCCTTCCTACGACGGGTCACTTCTTGTCGACATCAGCTCATTATCCAAGAAGTCGACTTAGGAACAACCCTTTCAGTACTTTGAAGCTTGCACGCCTCAATGGCAAGTTTCTCACTTCCGACGACAGGTTTACATCAATGGCCTTCAACCGAAAGATTTTGCGTGGTGTTCGACACCAAGTCCTTTTTCACACCACGTGAATTGTACTGTAGTACCTTGAGGATCATCATCATTATCGGTGATTCCTCTCACACTTGTTAACAGCTTACATCATTGGCTGGTAATCAGGCAATGTCTTTCCATGTTCGACTCCAGAACATCTTTCACATGGATCGACTTGTACTCTGAGTGAAGATTGGATGAGTTTGAAGACCCTGGATCTAGTTTCATCCATCCGGGCTGCGATATATTCAGGAAAATAAAGACATCAAATGTACATTGTTGCTGCACAGATGATCATCCGAATCGAAGGATGATGACTCTATCAGAATCATCAGTCTGCCGCACAGACGGTTGTCTGTCTTATGTACATGAAAATGAATTTATAAAGCTGAGCATGGGAATGCCCGCCTCAGCTAAATCATGAAAAATATTATGAAGATAATGTATTGTATTGTATCTTATTATAGGTCGCCTTCCAACTCGGAAAAACTTCGGATCCTCATGATAAAGCATTTCACCTGACATCAAAAGATTAACGACCTCATACTTTAGGGGGCAATTGTTATAGACATTTTTGGGCACTGCAACCCCAATCATACATGTCCATAAACCAAGGGCTCCTAAGTCCCTAAAAGTGTTGTTCCATACCCTAAAAGAACAAGGTCAGCTAATTACATCATCTCCCAGAAGTTCTCCACAGGAAACTGCCCAGAACTGGTCAAAACTGGACCATACAGGTTGCTCAGTGCTGAGGGTGCGACACATCCCACCTGCCCATTGTAAAGGGTGCGATGCATATTGAAAAGCCCTTTTGTAGGGTGCGATGGGTGAGAGTGGACAAATGGCAGAGACAGTTTGTGAGGTGGATGATCATAGAATCTTCCAGAAACTTCTCCTATGACACTTGCCTCTCTGAATTCGCCCAGGGATGAGTAAGAGATCATCAATCTCCAAGTGGAATCAAGAACTATCAAAGAGAGGACACTAATCAAAATCCCAGAAGCTGGCTCACCCCCTGCAATTATATATATATGGATCCCTCATCCCAGAGATCCAGAGGCTGGAATTATGTATCTTGTAAGGAAGTGTTGTTGGTTTCTTGGTGGAACATCATAGTGTTCGGTGATCTAAGCTTTTCATGAGCTGAAGAAGGGCTTTCATGCTAGGAGGATGACGCTGGGTCAGAACAATTGGTTGTAATCCTCTTTGCTATCCTTGATATTAATAAAGCTATTCAAGCTTTCCTCCACATTCTTGTATGTTTGATGATATATGCATTTGTGTGGTCAATATATATCTGGTCCTATATTGTTTGTGATTGTAGATCTCTGTTCTTTGATAGTATTATGCTACTTTGATCACACAAGTGCTCTTTGAAGCTGGGTAGACGAAGGCAAAGCGGCAAGGATCTATCAGAAGGGAGAGGAACCAAGCAAGGAACTAATCGCAAGACTAAGGTTGGTGTCCTTTGTTCCCCTCTTATCTACTTCTCATAAAGGAAAGCGAAAGTAGTTTTAGTTTGTTTGTTTCTAAGATAGCTACCAGTCTTAGTGGGAGTAGCAGCTCTGAGTGGACACTAGATTTCCCGATAACAAAAATGGAGATGGTGCGAAACTTTAATTGAATCAGTGAATCAGAGGAAGAAAGATTTTTGCAAACCAAAGATAAGCTGAATTGAGAATTAAATCTTGTGCCAATAATATTTTAATTAAAGGAACCTCAAATTTGAGTGTGAAAATTGATGAAAGAAGGATATGATAGGCTAATCAAGTAGGTGCTTTTAGATCAGTTGGGGTTGGTTCCCATAGCAGGTTGGTTCTTCCAGTAAGTTAGTGCTTATAAAGAAAAGGGGGTTAGAGCCTCATGTAGGTTGTTTCCTACATAATTTGATGTTATTTGGATTTGAAGCTTGCATTTTACATCATAATTAAAAATCATTTTTGATTTTCTGATGTATGGGTTTCCAAGTAAACTTCTTGTGTCAAATAGGTATGTGATTGGTGCACCATTTTATTTTATAGTATTGTTGATTGTGCTAGCTAAATAATTGTTAAAAGTGATAAAATGCTTATTCACCCCTTCCTCTCATTCTTTTCTTGTATTCCATCCATACCCATATCCCACTTAAAATCCTACAAGGAACCCCTATAAATGAATCATATTTTTGTTTCAAGACTTGTTCAAAGCTCTTGAGCCTAAGAAAATTCAACACTATCTTCAGGCACTTGTTTTCCTCCTTCAGTCATGGTTAAGGCCCCACAACTAATCCTTTCTATGCAGCCTTTTGTTGTCTTAGGGGGGTCTTGACCTAGGTTTAGAGTTAGTTGCACCAAACAAATCCCTACACTACTGGCCCTTTCAACATCAATCCACAATGCACAAACTGAAGTCTCACCCAAAGCAATATGGGGGGATGCTGGAACCAAGTTTCCGCACTCAAAGATCAGTGTGTTGTCCTTCTGTAACCTAGATCTTCCTTCGTTCAAATATTTAAGCGCTTATGGCTTACGGCAGTAACTTCCTTGAACCAACTTCTAGACCTCTGCGAAGGTCTATGACTAGCTTTTGGAGACCCTAGATAGGCGAATTAGCTACTTACATGCATCATAGATTGCTTTTAGACCAGTATTTACTCAGATCTACCTAAGTGTTCAATAACTTTAACAGGAAGAGTTACGATATTTGTGTAATCACTTAACATTAATTTCATTCAGATAATAATACAGATCAAGTAAATTCACACATCAATGCATCATTATTTGATAAAGACATCATTCATCCCAGCATATATTGCAATCATACATAACAAAAATAAAGAGGTAAAACACAGGAATTTTCATAACAATCTTCTTTATTGATCTTCAGTATAAGTTTATAGACTCAATACCTCCATGCGTACTCAGCTACAGGGGCCCGTGCACTCAGCTGTGGACACTATTCTAGGCCTCTGCGTACTGTGTTATAGAGCATTCTCCTCCTCTATGACTATCTCTATGTTAGAGTCCTTTGCTTATACCCATTGACAAACTTAACTACTTTCCTTAGACTTTCTAAGACACACTTATTTATACAATTCCATGGTCTGCGGGCCATGGGTAGATCTCAAAAGCCGACTCAACTTTACATAGAGCAGGCTAAAAACCATTTTTGACTCTTAACTAGCTACACACTCCGCGACCAGAATTAGTGGAGACTTTACATCTTCTTACATCAAAACCTGGGCTTTTTCCCCAAAACTTGTGCTTTTTCTCTAAAATTAACCCCAGGGGACCCCATCAGGCCCCCAACACAAAGGTTGTGACTCGCCCTCAAGTCACTCAGCTAGCACAGTGATATTTGGGTTCTCTATCTATGGACCTTCAACCTCGCAGTGGCCTTTCGCTTCTGGGATATTGATATTTATTGGATCCTAATCCTCCTCTTCAACAGTTATTATAGCATTCCAGCGCATAGCGTGGCTGGGTGCTCCAATCCAGTTGAGCCAATTCCAAAGGATCCTGCGGAATTCGGAAGATCGATACTTTAACCTCAATTTAGTCCATTTTTCCAGATGATCGCGCAGATCATTCCTCCCATCATATTTCTTAGTTGAATATACTTTAGGGTGACCAAATCACATCCTCATCATCCTCCTATAATTGCTCCACTCATCAAAGTTGTCTTTGTGCGTACCCCACCACCGAGCGGGTGTAGTGCGCAGTGCCAAGTCCAGCGCTTGAAAGTGATAATCCTCTGGAACTTCTCTTTCAAAAGAATCCAAAAAATTATCTACATCAGTTAAACCATCATAATAAGGTAAATTTCTTACCTCCGATGACACACAGTGCAGCGATTTGGTCATCATGTTGTAGCACAGTGTGGATACTTCGTGCAACCTATTTTTCCAATGTTCCAACTCTTCGTCTGAATCCGAGGTACAGGAACTTTCACGATCCCATGCAATCCATCCATCAACCATTGGATTGACCCAATATTGGTCTCACGTTGTAATTGTATAGATCTGATCCAAATCATCATCACTTTCCTCATAGTCATGGATCGGTTTAGTATAGCGCGGTCCTTCTTCAAGGTCTAATGGTACTACAATGCGGAGCGATTTTCTTTCAAACGAAATCGTATGCTTCTTCAAGTTGATTACCCCATTCATATTAATAGCCCAGTCTATTCCAAGGAGTGCAGGTATGGATTGTTGTCATCAACAATTTCTATCACTTCAAAATCAGCTAGCACGCACACACCTTCTATATCTACAGTAACTCCCTGTAATCGACCTATGGGGATAATATTCTGCTAGTTCGCCACCCTCAGTTAAATCGGATACCACTGCAGCATAGGTCTCCCCATTCTCTCCCTAGTCTGTTTATGCAATACGTTCGTGTCAGACCCCAAATCCAAAATAACTTGGTCCATCTGATAGCCTCCTATTTATGTGATAAGCCTCATGTCGCGCCCTGTTCTTGCCTTATGCTTACCAATCTTTCTGACTACAAGGGATCCATCAAGAGCATGATCCTTCCTGGCACACTTGTTTATCAACTCATGTAGTCCTTTCACAGCCTTGCTATCGCGCAATAGTTTCATACAAGTTTCCAAGAAGGTGGTGAGCATAGAGGGGTCAACCTCTTTAGGCGAGCTAGTGTCTGGCAGTTTGTTTTGACTCTCTAAGGTGGAGGCTTCAACAAAGCTTTTACTCGCTTCCATGAATGTTTCCTTTCCGTGCTCTAGATCGAAACTAGTCTCCTTTTCTTCGGCCTTGCAGACCCATCCACCTTCTTCATGTTGTTTTCCCTTATCATCACCAACCACGATCCCACTTCACAACACGATATTCACATTCGGGTCCTCCTCTCAAGGCTCGTCCCTCATCATCTATATGTTCTGGGTAGGATTTTAAGGTTGCGACTTCTTCTCCTATATCTTGACCATCAGCACAGGACATTCTTCGATTGTGTGGTCAAACTGAGTGCATTATTGACATGACAGGCCTGTCTGATTCATACACTCCCATGTGTAGCGTCATGGCATTCCACAATTGTAGCAAATGACCTGCCCACAACCCCTACCAGTTCCTCCTCCTCCTCAGCCTCGTCCGCGTCCTTGATATCCTCCATGTGCTCCCATAGCGACCTGATCCAAAGGCCGAGTTTCTGCTTACATTCAATACATAGGCATCCTCTCCATCATTAATTCATAGCTTCAATAGCGGTGCTCATCGTGGCCCACCGATTTGCAGACTTTTGTAGCAAATGACAATTATATGTTACATGTTTTCTCGCCACCTAGCAGATAGCACACCATATAGTGCGGGCCCCGCACTTGGTCCTGCTATAGCTTCCTGTCTTAGGGGCATTAGCCCCCCTCCTGTGATGTAATTCATGAAGACAGGGAAGTGATCTTTATCATGCCCCTAGTTTTTACACTTTAGACACCAAAATTCTTTGCATACCTCCGGTCGCGCTACTTTTTCTTTCTTCAAGCTAAGAAGTTCCAAGCAAAGGTTCTGCAACTCTGCATGTATCTGCTGAACCCCCAACGAAGCATCCTGAATAGGAGTTTCATGTAATCTCCTTGCAATTTCTAACGCTTCCGCCTAAGTTCCTATCTTTTGTTGTGATAAATCAACCCTTAAGTGGGGTAGGAGCACGACTATAAACCAATTGCGGTGCTGACTATCTATGAGATTCATATTAGCTTCACGAATCTCACACTTCATTCTTTCATCTAGCTCCCATGGCATTTTACTGGGCCTCATCATGATTTTCATAAATCCAATTATCGATTGCGAGGCAGATTTAGGCTTACCAAATTCCTTGATCGAAGCAGTCTCAGTATCTACCAATGATGCCAATGGATTATTAGTGCAGTACATAACATACCATGTCAGCGTGTGGTCTTGTAGAGTGGTGACCAACTGTGCCTTATTTATATTATCATCCATGATTTGTTGTGTTGTCCACACAACCTTTGCAACAAACCAAAATTGATTTGGATCCTCAATTCCTAAGCCCTTGAAAACTAGAAACTTCATTGTATTCGACATGTTAACCAGTGGTGGTGGTGGTCGCAGTGTGGGAAAAGGTCTATGTTGTGGAGGTGAAGGTGGAGGTGGTGTGGATGGATGAGGTATTCATGGAAAACCCTGCCTTATCAACTGGACAACGCTCTATGGTGAAGCTTGTGTTGCTCCCTCATTGTCACTCATAGGAGGTTAAATCATTGGGCTATATTCAGGGCCTATTCTTCCCCTATCCATAAAGAGCTTCCCACTTCGCGTAGCTCCAAACATCAAGGCAGTGGCATAACTTGTTTTTCACACAACAGCATCTTAATCTAAGTATCCAAATATCTTAGATACTTACCTTGCAGTCCTTTGAAGAAATGTCGCTCTGCTTCACTGTAATTGACTGAGGTGTCAACCGCGAACTCTGTAACAAATCCTCCTATAAGCCGATCAATCCAATGGTCAACAATGCACACAATCTTATCCTCAGAAGCTTCCAACCTTCGCACTAATTCTGGAGTCCACACTATTGGATCGTCAGGCTTCCACCTCCCTTGGTCATCTGCTAATTTAGCTATCCACTTGTATAGTTCAATGAGGAAGGTGCAGAAGAAAATTTCGTGTATTTTTGTGTATAAATATCTATCCAACCACTGTTTTTTTGTCAGGTGCAAATTCTTGTTTTCCTGCACCGCGAATTCGTGAATATTTCTATCCAACCACTTCTCAATTTCCTTCTTGGTCAGATTCTAGTGATGCGACATCACACATCTCTTTATGCATATCTCGGTCCTGGTAATGGAACCATTTGTTGGCTTAGGGGGGTCCTGAATCAGGTTCAAAGTTAGTTGTGCCAAACAAATCCCTACACTACTATCCCTTTCAGATTAAATCCGGGGTGCGCAGACTGAAGTCTCACCCAAAGTAGTATGGGGGAATGTTGGAACCAAGTTTCCGCACCCGGAGATCAATGTGATGTCCTTCTACAACCTAGATCTGCCTTCACACAGATCTTTAAGTGCTTATGGCTTATAGTAGTAACTTCCTTGAACCAGCCTCTAAACCTCTGCAAAGGTCTACGACTGGCTTTTGGAGACCCTAAACAGGCGAATTAGCTACTTACATGCATCATAGATTACTTTTAGACTAGTATTTACTCAGATCTACCTAAGTGTTCAATACCTTTAACAGGAAGAGTTACAATCTTTGCGTAATCACTTAACATTAATTGCATTCAGATAATAATACAGATCAAGTAAATTCGTGCATCAATGCATCATTATCTCATAAAGACGTCATTCATCCAAGAATATATCGCAACCGTACATAATAGAAATAAATAGGTAAAACACGAGAATTTTCGTAACAATCTTTTTTTATTGATCTTCAGTATAAGTTTACAGACTCAATACTTCTCTGTGCATTCAGCTGCAGGGGTCCATGCACTCAGCTGCAGACACTACTCTAGGCCTTTACGCACTCAGTTGTGGACACTACTCAAGGCCTCTACACACTCAGTTGCAGAGCCTTTTCCTCCTCTAAGACTACTTCTTTGCGCTAGACTCCTTTGCTCTATCCATATACAAACTTAACTACTTGCGTTAGACTCTCTAAGACACACTTATTTTTATAATCCCATGGTCCGTCGACCATGGGTAGATCTCAAAAGTTGACTCAACTTTACATAAAGGAGCGTAGAAACCCTTTTTGACTCTTAACTAGCTACACGCTCCATGACCACAATTTACGGAAACATTACATCCTTTTACATCAAAACTTGGTCTTTTGCCCTAAAACTAACCCTAAGGGACTCCATCCCAACACCTACGAATGGAATCCATATCTAAAATCAATGCTAAAGACCCCCTAAAGAGGGCATGTGTTGTGGTTTTCAAGTAAATTCAGAGTGTTTTCCTATAATAGCCATAGAATTTTCACTCGAGAAGGTTCAGTAGAGTCTCCTCCATTTTCTTGATTAACCGAAGCATTGTCCTCTGCTTATTTTCCTTCTTTTCCACTCTCTTCTCATAATCTACAAACAATTTGTCTACCATGTCTGCCATCCTATAGAAATATTAATGGAAATATTTGTCATTCTCGGTGTGAACATCGTCAATCTCCATTTTCTTCTTTGTGTTGCATGTCCAATATGGAGGTGAAAAGACTTGAGGTTTCCTTCACCTTCTTTGAGTTTGTTCCTAGTTATCATCCATACTCACAATTCATATCAATAAAAAGATTGTGTTGATACCGACATGATCTGAGATCTTTTCTAATTCAGTGATGTTAGTAGAATTTCGTAAAATAGCATGTAATACCATAAATGAAACACTTAAAGAAGAAGCAACACAAAGGAAACCATAAAGACAAATACACCAATATTTGATAATGGAGTTCACTCACAATATGTGAGTTGCGTCTCTGGTCCCAGTTGCAAAGTGGAGAGGCCTCCATATTATCTCAGTGAAATTAAAGGCAAGTAGATGTAAAAATACATCATTAAACCTCAATTATGGGAGTGTCATAAAAATGGGTTTCTTAAACCCAAAATATTACCACACTAATGAAATCCTTGTGAAATTCTAAGTAAAATGAGTATAAACTTGACTAGATTCTGACACCATCAACTCTGGACTCCCTAGAGAATCTTCAAGATTCCATAGTAGAATCTTTTGGGAATATTATAGAGAATATTCTAGGGAATGTTCCTTGAAAAATATACCCCTCAAAAAATACACCCATGCAAGGTTCCACATGCTAGTTTCTAGCCCTAGTTTAGCCCCATCAGCCCTCACTCACTATTCAGTTGGTTCTCTGCTCTCCCTGTCAAATGAAATGGGTAAGTTCTTATAGCGTTTCGTTGATGACCTTAATAGAGTTTTGTCGGCTGGCAGGTTTTTTGGCACAATTTAAATACATTGTTCGTTTAGCAGGGGTCACAGGATCAAACCCCGTGAACCTCCTATTCTGGTTTGAAACAATATATATATATATATATATATATATATATATATATATATATATATATATATATATATATATATATATATATATATATATATATATATATATATATCATCGCCATTAACAATAACCATTATGTGTTTTCTTTCAAGCAATTGTAAACCCTCTAAAATTTGTCACTTAAGTTTGGCTAATGTCACCAAGTCATGGGTTGGATGGGCCTATTTGGCCACCAACCAAGTGTCGCATGGCACCATATGATTGGGCCACGTAGCCCCATGCTATTGGGCCACTATCCTGTTGTCAAACTTAGTGGAATTTCACCATATTTAGTGGTTCCACCAATTGTGCCGATGTCACTACATTTATCTAGAACTCCTTCAATTTTAGCCCCCCAACCACAAAATTCGGCTAAACTGTCAACTTTGGCACTAGTCCAAATTTATCTGGCACCAACTAAATTTTTTCCTTTTGCCAAGTTTGATTGTAACTTTGACTAAGCATAGCTTCTACAGATGAACTTGGATTGAGGTGTTGTTTGCACCATCAGATTCCTTCCGACGAGATTTTCGATTTTATCCTAGTTTAGTTGAATTTTGAGGACTTCGATTTTTAGCCATTTAGGGATACTCCTTGACCATAAACGATTGTCAATTTGGTGGTAATGAGCATGAAATTCCATTTAAAAATGAGAATGATTAAAACCCAAAATTGTACAGAATAGATCTTGCATCTATGAGTATATTTTAAAAAAAATGTGAGAAGGGTAATTCTCATGTAAACCAAGATGTTGTAGTAGTTCTTGACACACAATAGCACCGACTATTTGAATAGAACAAAGAGATGAGATGGAGTTGAGTTGTCAAGTGAATATGAGTAGATATGAAATAGAGATGAAGTTTAAATTGTTGGTTAAAGGCTAAGTATGAAGACAAGTAGAAAACTAAAGTGGTAGTGAGTTTAAAGAATTGCTAATATGAAGCATCAAGTGTTTAATTGAAGAAGAGAAACACATCTAAGAGAATATATGAGAGGGAGAAATAGAGATTGTGCAGAACTTTAATTGAATCAGTGAATCAGAGGAAGAAAGATTGTTGCAAACCAAAGATAAGCTCAATTGAGAATTAATTCTTGTGCCAATAATATTTCAATTAAAGGAGCCTTAAATTTGAGTGTGAAAATTAATGAAAGAATGATATGATAGGCTAATCAAGTAGGTGCTTATAAATTAGTTGGGGTTGGTGTCTCTAGCAAGTTGTTTCCTCCAAATTGTGGGAGTTAGTGCTTCCAACAAGTTATTGCTTACAAATAAAAGGTGTTTGGAGCCTCCTATAGGGTTTTTCCTACATAATTTGATGTAATTTGGATTTGGAGCTTGCATTTTACATCATAATAAAAAATAATTTGTGGTTTTCTCCTGTATGGGTTTCCATGTAAACTTCTTGTGTCAAATCTTTATGTGATTGGTGCACCATTTTCTATTATAATATTGTCCAGCATGTTAGCTAAATAATTGTTAAAAGTGTTTAAATGCTTATTCACCCCCCCACCCCCCACCCACTCCCTCTTAGTATTTTCTTGGATTCCATCCATACCCATATCCCACTAAAATCTTATGATGAACCCCTATAACTAAATCGTATGTTTGTTTCAAGATTTGTTTAAAGCTCTTGAACCTGACAGAATTCAACAATATCTTGACACACTTGTTTTCCTCCTTCAACCATGGTTAAGGCCCCATAACTAATCCTTGCTATGAAGCCTACTAATTGCATCCACATCTAACATTAGTGCCAAAGACCCCCTAGAGAGGGCACGTGTTGTGGTTTTCAAGTGTTGTTAATTGTGATTGATGTTAAGAAGTTATTTTTAGGGCTTAAATTTGGAGTGTTTTCCTCTAATAACCATATAATTTGCACTTGAGAAGGTTCGTTTAGGTCTTAAGGCCCTTCTTCCATTCTATACATTATTAATCTTTAATACTATTTTATTTGTACACATAGGATTCCTAGGTTCTTTTCAAAACACACATACAATTATTGACATAAATTAAAACCTACATAAAGCGAAATATGTAAGTGTCAAGAAGCTTTAAGACTATTTTATTTGTACGCATAGGAATGTGCAAGTGCTTTTCAAAACACATAAAATTATTGGCATAAATTAAAACCTACATGAAGAGAAATATGTAATTATGCATAGGGAACATGTGGAGGTTTAATAACCAACAAAGCAATTCAAGTGGGGATTTATGTGCATTTCTAAAGCATATTCACATTCCTAAAATTTTCAAGAAGCATGTGTTATCATTGCAATGATTTTAGGAAGAAACTTCTTGTGTCCATCCATAACTAATATAAATCAAATATATGAAGTTATACATGACTTTCATTTCCTAAATTCAAAAAGGCTAACTTGTTCAAAAGCCCATATTGAAACTCCCCTGGAGGTCAGGTTGAAGGCTTACCAAAGTGTGACTAGGAATGGAGCTAAAAAATCCACAATATGGCTTTGTTTTATTTTGAAAAGGAATATTTAAGCGAATTTGGAGTAACTTCTACCATCTATAGTATCTTTCAACCAATCAAGAGTTGATGGAGTCAACAAATCCAAGAAAATATAAGATTGTGAAAGGCTGCAAGATATTGAAATAGTGTAGGAAAGATAGAAATATGAAAAGAAAGTTTTAATGTGAGGGAAAGAGAAATTTCTAACTATTAAAAAATAGTATGTACTAATATAAATATATATTAAGTGAACATTCAAGTTGTGTATCTATCCATTTCACTCATCATTGCAAATACATGTTTACTAAAATGATCAACTAGTGGGTTTTCACCTTATTTATCATGGAGTACAATGACATACCATAGGTAAAATGGGAGGAGATAGGGTTGTGTTCTACATGTAAGAGCAAACCTGTTAGAAAATTATATATTACAGAGAAATGGAACACATAAACTATATTGTAGAAATATAAACATAGGAAACACATAAAACAAGAGAGACATAGATATACGTGTTTCACCCAATTTGGGCTACGTCCACGGGAAACAGCGAGTCCTTCCTTTTATATTATCCAGCAAACTAAAGGGATACAACCTACAGCAGATCCACTGTAATTCCCTCTTTTCTCTCACACAATCTCCTCTCTCTTTCTCACTCAGAATACTAATTTACATAGACGCAATACAATTCCCTCATATATAGCAAGGGGTTTCCTTCTAGGGAAAAAAACCCTAAATTAAACATGACTTCTATCGTCAGATCTCCACCTAATGAATGGTCGAGATTGACTACGAAATTACAACATTTTACAAGGCAATTTTACATCTATTTTTAGCTTTGGGGGCGCTGTCGTCGATCCCCCGCTAGGGGGGGCTCCTAGATATCGTTGTTGCCCCCCTTGGAACCCCCTTGTAGCGCAAATATTATGGGTGGCATTGCCACCACATTATAAACTGGGTCCAATGTGGTGATACCTCTGTATAAAGAAGATAATTAGGCTCCACACCCAACAAAACCATGGGCCAAAATGAACATAGAATAGAAAACAATAATTTTTTAGAGTGTGCATTAGGACCACTAAAGGTAAGTGAAAAAATGACTAAGTATAATGGAGCAGGGGAACTTTAGGACCCAACGTAGGCTACTTAACTAACAAGAGGAACAATTACTATACAATTCCTAAGAGGGTTTTAACTAACAATGAAGTGACCAAAATGGGTTTAATAAAGAGTTTACTATATATAAACATTTGAGAGGGCAATCAAAAGGAAAAATTCTACGCTAAGGGACCCAATTATCATACTAAGTCTAAAATGAAAGATGACATACACACCATGGGAGTTAATTTGGCAAACCTATACCATGATGCATGAATTTTTGGGATATTAAAGAATACCCATAATTTCATTTCTACCGCCCAAATTTTTGTTGCTAATATCTTCTTCTAGTACATGCTTCCAAATAAAATATCATCTATTTTTATTAGATATTATAAACACTAAGTTTTTGTGAAAATTATGCCTAACTATTTATACTCCTACTAAGTTGGTCATATCCAACATTTACTTTAGAATTTTCTTTTTCATTTTTATCATATGCTACTTACACTTTTAGTTAATATCATCAAGCATGTTGTGTAGGCATCACGAGATCATTTCATCTTTTGATCCCTCTTTGAAATCTATGACCATTTTTATTGCTTGATTAGAGGATTTTGATGGTCCATTAAGAACTTATATCACCCAACTCCCTTATGATATTATTTAATTGAAAAAATCACAAACAAATATCCTCGCATTACTAAATCAAGGTTCATCACCTTTTACTTCCAACCTCCTGATTATTTAAATTAGAAAGAGAATTGTAGGTTACCGAAATCCCGTATAGCTTCATGAAGATAATATATTTTACATACAATTTCGTGAATATCTCGCAAACATATAGTTAGTTTATGCAAAATAGAAATTGTTTACGGAATTCCTCCCATGTAATAACAATCCCATCTCAAAAAAAGGTGAAAATATGGCAAACCTTAAATTCAAGGTTCTTTGACTAAAAAAAATCCTCTAATTAAAATAATAGTACTCTATTCATTCTTTGTAGGGAATGAAATAAATATTTAGGGTTAAATTTGGATGATTGTTCTAGTCTAGTGACAATGTTTCCCAATTCTACTCAGTTATGCACCTCAAAATTTTGGAGATTCAACAACACTTGGATAAAAAAAAATCTACCTCCTAAAATTTTATTTTTGATATCCCCTCCAAATACATCTTTCAAAATAAAATAGCCCCTTCTTTTCAAGTACTTTGTAAGTATCTTCTTTTCATGAAAATTATATCCTTTATTATTTGTACTCCTACTATGTTGGATCCAATATTTAACATATGTATCTAACATCCACATTACAAAAGGTTATTCATCATATGCTACTTAGTGAATATCATTAAACACATTCCTTAGGAATTAAAATTCCATTTCATCTCTATATTCCTTTGTGGAACCTGTGGTCATTTTCATTTTTTGTTGAATGGCTTTCATGGTTCATGGAGATATTCGAAATAGTACAAATCTAGAAATATATAACCCTACTCCTTTGTTAGAGGTTTCACTTTCAACAAAAAAATATTAGAACAAAAAACCTCCTCACATTCCTAAATCAAGGATCATTGCCTCTTACCTCCAACCTCTCGTTAATTCCCATAAGAAAAGGCACAAAGAATCTAATATTGGAATTTTCATGTGATGTAGGCTTCTAGCAACACATATTTATTCCAACCTCTTGACAATTGAAATTCAAAAATAAATAAATAAAGTATTTCTTACCAATGACCTATAAAGGTTCAAGTGGATAATATAATATACTTTCTATAGAATATATATAAATTAATGTACAATAATAGAATTGAATATGATCCACTTGCATTAAAGGGAGTCATAGAAACTTATATAGGAAAAGAAACTTTCAATATTGGTGGTGTCACATTGCACTCTTCCTTTTCCATGCCTTTTAACGAATCTAAATACTTGACTTTAACCAATCAAAAGATGGATACATTATCCAAATAGTTTGAACATCCATGTCTTGTGCTTATTGATGAGGTTTCTCTCGTTAGATGTACACTTTTGTACCATATTGATAAACCAATGTTTCGTGTTGCAAAATTATTACCATCATCTAGAAGAAAAAATCATTGCAGAATATGAAGAAAAAATCTCATACAACTAGCTTGCGCTAGGACAATACATAGAGAATAAAGCTTGACTTTAACAAGACTTGAATTTGACCCAAGTAACATTAGAACACATGGTTTAGTATACACAACTATTTTGTGAGTGAAAACAGTGGATTCATTATTATCGCTTAAAAAAATAACAGACGAAAATTTCCATGTTAGCAAAAAAATAGACACATAAATGAAATGTTTGAATGACAATGCATCATGTAACTTTTATCTTGTTCATAACTATTTTTCAGATACCAATGCAGTTACATTGGTCTCCTTGAACACTTGTATCTTGCATTCACATCTTGATGATATTCAAGAAGATGAAGACATTATGAATAATATGGTTATTTTCTTGTAAGACACACACAGATTGCCTATCTAACACACATAATTTTCTTAACTTTAAGTTAAATTCATCTCACTGTGTTCATGGTGTTCTTGCTTTCATAAAAAAAAAACATAAACATATTTGAAACAAAAAAACTTTTGCAATGCAATAGTTGAGCTTGTGATGTCACAAATATATGTAATACAACCAATTTGAATTATGAACATTTGTGTTGCTCCTTTTAGTCCTATATTTACAATAATTGAAAAAATATCAATAGCCAAATTACACATTCTTCGTGGAAATTGTATCTTGATTATTATTAGTGATTTCGATGTTGACATGCATTCAAATATCCAAAGAACAAAGAAACTAATGAAATATATTCAATCAATTCAATTTCCTAAATTGACACACAATTATACTCTAGACACAAAATCTCAAATAAACCATATTTGGACAAGTCTTGACCCTGGTTGTTGTCAAGTCAATTTGTTGGATGCATATTGGAGTGACCATGATGTAATTCATGCTATGTTGTGCCTAAATTGAACTTTGCAATAAATGCGTATGATTTTATACCTGTTTTGTTTCTTTTTTGAATGAGAAAAATAAAAAAAACTAAATGTAGCAACATAGAATCAATCCCCTTATTCTAGGTATTGTTTTTTTTCTCTCATTATTTCTTTTCTTGTTTGGGACTTGATGTTTTTTCATATGCATACATACCAATATTAACCTTTATAACATGAATTCAAATATTTGTTGTGGGAATGATGTAATATATATGTTGACTTGAATATTTTTTACTCTTTAAAACTCGTATAGTTATAGTTATCACATCATACACCTACTACTGTCAGTAACTGGTGATCTTCTTCAACTAGTTTATTTCTATGCCTTAGTTTTCTTTGACATTTGTAACAATTGAATCCTCTAATTACTTTGATTCAATTTAGGCAATGTTAAGAAAATAATCTATTTGCATAAATTTTGAAGAAATTGTTAATAAAATATTGGAGTTTGTCACTTGAACTACAAAGTTTAGTCTTCCAATGTGCATTTTTGAAAGCAAACATTCATGGAAGTCATGTTCTAATATCTAGTTCAATATTCTTGCATTGTGTACCTTTTTTTGATGTAAATGAGTATATTTGAACAATGATTTCTCCTTGATATGCATATAAATAGAATTACAACATGTTTTTAACATTGAATATGCATTACTTATGTAGATTATTGAGATATGTTTAAGTTACACCATTAATGTTTAAAACATCTAGGTCCATATATATATATATATATATATATATATATATATATATATATATAATATACTTGCTTCATGGTTGTGATTATATAGGTGTAATAATAAGAAAGATGTCAACTTGTGAAGAATATAGTGGAAAAGGTGAAAATGAAACCAGTCATATGGACAAATGGTTCACTCTTTCTGCTTCCACAATAAAAAGCAAAGCACAATATTTGCATTTACACATTAAATGTTTTTTGCATTTTCTTTTGCTATTTTAGTGTTTTTAAATAGGAAAAGGATACAACTACTAAGAGAAATGTTTTTCTTTTTAGGGATAAGCAAAATAAAAGACAATCACATCGTCCATAATTGGCATTTGTATGAGAAAATTAAAAAAAAAAATGAAGAAGATATCCTAGTGTTATATGGCCCTACTTATATTGCAGCATCTTGTTCACCGCCAAAGGAAGAAGTCATACATGCTAATCTTGTTGACATACATGGAGCAGTGTTCACATAACAAGACTCAACATCATAAAAAATAATAGAAAATATGAAAGGGGTGATGCTAATCACTACATCTCATTATCTGCAACGTTTGATGTTGAGACAATACCAATGCTCTATTTTGAACGTCGTCTTACTCTTGATACTACAATTGTTGCGCTTTTAGAAGAGAATACAAATTATTCAATTAACAACTTTGCAACACTTGTTACAGGATGTGAACAAAACAATCATCAATTTCAAATATATGTCAAAGATGGTGAAATGAACAATGGTAGTGCCACAATATTCTGTAGAGTCTTTGTGTCTTGTTATCCTTTGAATTTTTCCTTTCTTTACTTTTTGCACTTGTTACTAAAATAATTCACATTTTCCTGTTCTTTTTGTTGCAACTAATTGAATTTTTCACTTCAATTTTTACCGAGTGCATTTGGGCGAAGAGTATAGATAAAAATTTACTGAATTGTAGAAATATATAGAAAGTTGAAAGACAATCATGCTTTTGTTCAAAAGCATGGTTTGAAGTGGCCCAGAAGAATCACATACCATAAATACATGCCTATTGAGTTTCTTTGATCCACTTAATGATGAATCAACAAATTCTTATCAAAATCTTATTTATAGACTCTTGCAAAAATAATGTCTAGGAAACTTTTCAATTGGATCTTGACTTTTTATAACCTTAAATATTATTTACAAACTTTGGAAAAACAAATCTCTAGGCATGTTTTTTATTGCATCTTAACTTTTTATAAGCTTTCTTCTATTCCTTTCTTTACAATTATTTAATCCTTCCCTTGCTCTTTTTTCTTTTTCTTACATTCTTTATCTACAATAAATTTAACAAAAATGTATGTCTATCAATAAACAAACTATTCTAGATTATGGAATCCTTAAGCTAGTTGATATGTTTTTCCCACCATACAAGCCATTCTGCAACAAGTGTAAACAACTTATTAGAACAATGGAGTGTCCAATGGATAACATGCTTTATTGCATAAACCGTGGTTGTAAAATGTTATTTTCTTATGAACACAATTTGCAGTGTACAATCAAGGATGCAGATGGAAAGCTAGACTTCACCCTTCCAAGGGATCTTCTTCAACAATTCCTCCCAAAACTTCTACAGATATCCTTTGAAAAATAGAAAGAAAACATCTCAGAGACTATTTACCTATTGCGTGGATTCTAATTAATTGGAACCTTTACTATTTCAACAAAGAATATCATTGTCGACATCAAAAATATATAACATCCTTGATTACTATGTTGTATGTAGTATATTCTAGTCTATTTTGTATAATATGACTCTTCTCATGAATGCTACAAAGACTTTTGAGATAATTTTTTGTATGAAATCTTGTATGTCTCTAAATCATATGATAATGGGTGGAAGTATTAATTGACCATGAGTTTTACAAGCCTTGCTCTCAACCTGTATATTATATCTAATTTTATGTTGTTGATAAATATGAATATAATATTTTGATAGGAGTTTTGAGTTCAAGTGTGTGTTCCATGTATATTATTGTTTTTAAATCTGGTTTAGGTTCTTGCTTCTGTGGCTCTGTTGATTGTTGTGTCTAATTGTGTTAATTTATGCAGAATGAACCTGGATTTTACTATTTACTTCTAAAGTTTTTTTATGCATCATTGTTGAAGGATTGTGCAAAGATAGACTCTTTGTATAAATTGTAGCATCTGCATTACTTGTTATTAATTTATTAATCACAACTTCATTATTTAACATTTACACCCAAGTCTAAATAGTTGGGTCTCTTTGTCAACACAATTATAAATTGAATATTTGGAATTTGATACCACCTTGTGCAAAGTAGTGAAACTTGCCCTTATACCTTTGCACGTGCATATTCTGCAGATCCTTTACTTCTACCAATTTTAGGGTTAGTAGGATTTTGAAGGAGGAAGACTCATCACACATACCTGTAGACATTAACTATTATTATTGACTTTACACTTAATTTTTATATAAATAGCATTGGAAATATTTTTGAGTAGAGTATAAAAAATTTAATAAATTCTTCTAATTAAATAAATTATGTGAATTTAAAGTGAATTTACTATTTTTGCTTCTATGTTTATCTTGCATGCATTGAAGTAAAACATAAAATATTATAACTTCATACTTCTGCAATATCGCTGGAGGAGTCAAATGATACTTACCCTGCTACCTGCACATAAGCTTTACTTTTGCACATTGTTCACTTAACTCTAGACATCCGTAACCTCTCGACATCCTTGTTCCTCACAACATTTTTTCTTACACACACATCCACACTTCCACACGGCCTCACATATTCTCACTTTTGCACACTTCTTGTGCACACATCCATTTCCCACAAAAAAAATTTGTACACCTACTACTATGCAGAATTTATTTTTTTCATTTGTCCTTACACAGTTTCCTCCTCAATGGTATAAACTGCTTGCACAATACTTATTGTGATTATAAAGGCAAGAATTATGTTTGTTCACAATATGAGCCTTATGTCAAGGCATTCTTTTCAAGGTTAAGGTCAAAAGGTAAACTTAAGCTATGCTAGACATTTTGTGACAAAATCGTAATGCATCGTTTAAAATTACCAATGATAACATACTAACAGGACTCGTGAGATAGGGATTTATGTCATTTAATAGAAAGGTTCATGTCTCACCACGAGACTATATGTAAGGATCTATGCCTTAACAATAAGAGAGCATGACATGATTAATGGAAAGCGTGAGACGGGAAAGTCTTATGATACAAAATGAAATTTTTGACATTACACCACGAGACTTTTATAGTGTTCCTATGGGAGGCAATGAAAATTTTGTATGTGTTAGTTGGTGAAAACTTTCTTGTCACACCACACGAGTTGTGTAAGGGAACACTTTTAAAGGGTAAGACCAAAAGGGAGACTTTAGTTGTGCACATGCCTTTGTTCCACTAGTTTTAGAATTGGTAAGAATTTCACAAGCATGACACCTTCTAAATTATATTTAGCGCTTACACTCTTTAACTTCGCAAATACCTAACTTCCATGCATCCTTGTCCCACACAAAACTTCCTCCTCTGCACACATTCTCACATTCTCAAAACCACATGCATTCTTTCCTTTGCACACTTCTTGTGTACACATCCATTTATCATAGTAATTGTTCTGCAAATGTACATCTCTGCACAATTTTTTTTTCACAATTGCACTTGCACATTCCACATGATGAACTCATAATCCATCGTTTAAAATTGTTGACAGTTGCAGACTAACAAGAACCATGAGATGGAGATTTCTATTTCATTTAACAAAAATGTTCATGTCCCACCGTGGGACTGCATATAAGGATTTACGCTTTTAGGGTAAGAGAGAGAGAGGTGTGGTTAATGGAAAACGAGAGATGAGAAAGTCTTGCAATACAAAATGGAAATATGGAGACATGAAATGTGAATGTTAGTAGTTGGAAACTTTCCTATCATGCCGCACAACTTATGTAAAGGCACGCTTCTAAAGGTTAAGGTCAAAAGGAAGACTTTCGTTGAACACATGTCTTTGTTCCGCCAATTTTAGACTGGTAATATTTTTGCAAGCGGGACACCTTATAGATTATATTTAGTGCTTCATGTTTTTGATCTATATGCTATGTTTCTTTTTCCATGTTTTTTGGAGCATGAAGTATTTAAAAACAAGCTCTAAGTAGCTTATTGTAGTATGTCGTGTTTGTTTCTACGATATAATTTTTTGCATTTTCTTACTCTTCTATCAAATTTCCAAATCCTATAATTGATTGAACAAATTGTAACATAGTTTTGTTTTCTCATATCAAGTTTCAAAATAAAATTAAAAGTCATGCTATAGAGGAAGGGTCTAGCTACTTTTTACATATTTCCCTTATTTTATTTTAAAAATTCTATAAAATCTTTTTATTAAATAAAAATATTATATTTTATTATTAAAATTACTATTTTATTCTACTTTTAATTAAACTAAATAAATGTAACTCAAACAAATCTTTAACATAGAGTAATTTAATTTAATTTTTTGAAATAATTTATTTTAAAAGTTAAAAAATTTATAACTTTTATAATATCGCTAATAGTCTAAAGATGATCAAACAATATCCCTAATTGTTTTTGAAAAGAAAATATTGATAATTTATATAAATATACCTAAATTTCAACCAAAAAATACCTAAAATTTATAATCAGAAGCAAAACATCGCAAGGACGCCCTTACCTTATCAACTTGGCTAGAATGTGATCAGTAAGCATCCCTGTGCCATGTCAATACTAGTGAACTAACCTCATGATACATTTGGACCAGTAAAAATGTTAAAATTCACCTTCACTTGTTAGTATAAACTGGTACAATTTAAACATCCCTGCCATGTCAATAATAGAACCAAAAAATGGCACAATGACTGGAGCAGCAATATTAGAAACCACCTTTCTGAAACTAACTTCCGGTAATACAGTAATTCGACTGGAAAATATGGCAATCACCTCCGTCAAGAATAGTTGTTGGAACCTTATAGATATACTCTTCCACATTAATACTCTCCTCCCAACTATTTTTGTCAAAACCTATCTCCCTTGCCATAAACGATGCAGTATGCATTTATTATTTTACAAACTTTACTGGTTGAGAAAGCTTTTCTGAAGGGACAATTCTGAAGAAAAACAATCGCAAAAAGCCATCCTCAACTTCTTGATATTCGAAACATGATGTGAGCATGAAATATGAGATATACAGTCCCAAGAACAAACTGCATTTTTCGTTCAGAGCCCATTCCTTTCAATTTATCGACCGTGCAATCATGGGCGAATTCTAGTTACTAAACATAAGTGTGGTGCGAGGTAACAGGACTAACAGCAAGATCGTGCGAATGTAGAGGCAGAAATATATCTATATACTGTTATATAATTTAGAAAGCCTAAATGGCTTTTCATATCATATTGTGTTATGTGCAGACAATTCATAATTTCGAGCTAATGCAATCATGTTGTCATTTTATAGTTGTAAATCTCGCGTATCCCCATAATTTGATTAAAACATAAAACAAATAGTCGGCGTTCCAACGCAGGCCCATTTGAAAGTTTATTGCCGATGAAAGTAATTCAATTTGTTGGCTCGAAACATTGACTTAAAAAATGGATTTGGAAGAATAATATAAAAAAATATATTGGGATCGGTTTCCAGCATCACTGAAACCTAACCTAAAAAAATGTCAAACCATTTCGAAAATAAGGTAAAGTGGTGAAAAAATGGGATGGGATCATATTTTGTGGAGACTTCAAGGCTTGTCAAAAGACACTTTCAGTTGTGATCGTGGAGGTAGCTAGGGTACAATTATTATAGCCTTGAAATGAAAAGGCGTGAGACAGAATGGCAGTACCTGTGTTCAACTTTTCAACCCTATGCCTCATTTAACAACACTTTGGTAGTTTTTTGCAAATGAATCATCAAAAATATTACATAAGCTGCCAGTCTCGGAGTCCTCTATACCATCTCACGTTCTGCACATTGAAATTGATACCTCGGCCTTGATATCTCTGCATGAACCCAATACTTACCAGTGCGCGCAACACTTTTTAATATTAACCCTATTAAGGCTGCCCAAAACTCTCTGACATTACCATTCTCAGTTTTATTTATGTCATGACTAATCCTATCAAAACGTAGTCACATTGAAGTGAGCATGCTTAAAGCTTAATTCAAATCAATAAAGAAAACAATGAAAAGCAAAGCAAATATTTGCCTGCTTAATCCATCAATAAGTTACCAAAAACATGAGAATGGAGGAGACTGAAGGTTCAGTTTTATTGATTTAGAATAGTACCTATGAACATTGACATAATCTATAAGGGAAAGAAGTTGCTGATTCCCCTTTGGAAAGCTGGCAACTCATGATCATATGCCTTAATGCTGCTGCAGCTTATTGTGCAGATACAGTGTCTGTAACCTCTGAGAGAATTTAAGAGGTGAAATCTGATAATACCATCGAGCTGTGTGTCCAGCAATAACTTTTAATAATTTTGTATGATACAGCCCTTCGAGAAAAAAAAGAGCTTACCATCAGCAGGAGGAATCACTCTGATATGATGACTTTTAGTTGAACACAGAAGATTGCAGGCTTGTTTGGTGTAACGATTACATGGTGCTGCAGTAAATCTGATGTATTAGATTAGGTTGTAACAGTTTAGTCTTTTTATCTGTAGGTTCCCCCCAGCGAAGGTGTCCAGTAATCCGCACCATTGTCATTAGCAACGTGCAAGGTGCAAGACACGGGAACCAGGCACAGCCCTCTACTCCTCAGATCCTGCTTCGGTTCATCCGAATCCTTCTTATCAGACGATCCCCAACCTTTGTGATCTTGGCTCTGCATGTCAAAATTAGCAAGATATCAGAATGTGTAATAAAAGTTACGGCATTACAGAAAAAATTTATGTGTACTTGGGTTCTTACACCCGGATTTGATGTGCCCACACTCTTCAAATATGGCGTGCTCAGCGCCTGCATCCATTTATTAAACATCGCAAGCAACTATCATAAGTACGCATTTCTTTCTAGAAATAGGTGAATATATGATTCAGATTTCTGGTTTTCATTTTCTGTGAGACATCACCTGCACTTGTTCCTGTAGGAATTTAATATATCCAATGGCTTCCAGCAAAACAGATGCAGTGTCAGTCTGTAAAAGGAAAATTACGTTTACAAGTTAGTGAGTCAGAAAACACTAAAGCCAGCCCATCTTAACTCTTATGATGTTAACTCTATAAGCTTTTGGAGATTTTCACAGTTATTTATATTGATGATATTTTCAGGTAGAAAAGAAGTCCATCCATGATATTTTCAGGAAGAGAATTGTGTAGAGGAGAAAGTTCATCCATCATCCTTTAGCTTTGTGATAAGTGTCCACCTGAAATGTCCGACGGACTTACTCCTCTACACAATTCTCTTCAGGAAAATGAAATATCATCACTGTTAACTCTAGTTATACCTTGCCAAAAGGAGAAACCAGCTGTTGTAAGGCTGTAATTCGATCCCCAAGTTTCTCCTTCCTCACCTGCCCATGAAATTATCACGAGTTCATGAGCTTCTAAGATTATTCATTCTTGTATAAAATATTAGGAGCACATGAATTACCTTGAACGTTGGAATCGTTGAGCCAGTCTCTAGACGGGGCCTTTTAAATATTGCTTGATCTGCTGTGCTCTGATCAGTGCAGTTGTTGATCCTCTTTGTGTCACTGCTTGAATCTCGAGCTTCCTCGCCATGGGGCTTCAGATCGTTGGAGAGAAACGAGAAGTTCATTAATAAGAAATAATGACAGTTCGAAATGAGACATGGAATTACTAGATGATGAATGGTATATTGGGCTCACCATTGTTCGATGTTGGGCATGAGGGCTGTGAATTTGTTTCCCATCAGGAAAATATTGCAGATTACAGTCTGTTTTCGAGACCTGCTGTACAGTTTTTAAATGATCAGATTTGCAGGCAGAGAAATCCAAGACTTGTTTGCTCATGCTACCAAAATTCAGCACACTTTGCTTGGAGGGTGAAGAGGGTAGCATCTGAGACAGGCTGCTATTTGGCAGCCACCGGCCTGGATAATCATCCCCGGAAATCGGGCAGCCACGGGCAGCGCTCATGCTCGGTTTAAGAAATGCCTTGGTGGTGGGAGATTCCAGAATGTGACAAAAGCCCTCGTTTTTGAAATTGGGGTCTGCATGAATTCCAAAGCCTTGAAGAAGCGGTGTGTTGGAAGGTAGTGAAACCCCTAGGTCCGGACTGGTGTAAGGCACGGGATATTCCTGCTTGATTCTGCTCAGATCGAACTGCGGGGTATTGCTGTAGGTTGCGTTGAGACTAATGTTTCGGGGTAAGGCATGGCCGGGCTGTTTGGGTTGAGCCACGGACCATCTGCCTATATCAGGCAATGCATGAGAGTTGCCGCTTTGAAGACGATCATCTAAATTGTAAAGAAGAGGTGCATGCTGCTGCGCCTGTTGATTCAAGTGAATGTCTTCAGGTTGGAAGGATGCCATGTTGCGAAATTCCCATCCCTGCAAAGGAACCTCCTGCTGAATTTTTTTCAGTTGTTCAGAAGGCTCAACCAGCTCTTGCCTCAACGCCCTAGAGTACTCACTGCTTCCACTGCAAAACCAATAATCCCATAAATAACAAATCAAAATCGAAAGAGTGATACACTTTATGGTTCGGAACGTAGACCACAAAAGAGTAACAAACTTGATGGCTAGAAACTTCACCACAAAAGAGTGACAAATTTGATGGCTAGACCACAAAAACTTGAGGGCTTAACCACAAAAGCTTCAATGTGAGTAATCCAGAAATGACAGAACATAAATCAAAATAGGCCTAAATACATGAAAGCGTGAAAAATAATTCAATGAAATCATGAAGACTCGACTCACAGAAGCATTTGGTTCCAAAGATTGTTATTGTCTGAAACACCATGAGCAAACTGGCCCAAGAGGGACCCGGAATCTACGAGCTCGGCCTGGTGGCCTGAATCCAAGCTAGTGAGACTTGAAGACGTGTTGTTGGTCATGGAGGTGGACAGATTATCCACATCTTCTGCGTTGCCAGAATTGCGGATATGATGATTCGAAGAAGACGACCAATTCAAACTTTGAATATCTGTTAATGCAGCCGAAGCTGCGCAGGGAGCTGGCTGAAGCATATTGATATTGCTCCACTCTGACACTAAACTGGAACTCGATCCTGAACTTACTGCGTTCCACCAGTTCCCACCCGATGAAACCGTTGATGACGTTTCCGGTTCCTCCGCCATCGACTCTTTCAAAAAAATATAATCCTAAACCAGCCCTAAACCTAATCAAGCTCTCTGCTTCTTTGTTCCCGCGGCTGAGCGAGGAGGTTTCAAAGGTTTCAGTTTTGTAGCAGGTTTTCAGTCTTTGCCGAATTCGATCCCGGGACCGATGACATGAATTCGGGTTGCCGAAGGGCGTTTGCTGGAGCGGGGAAGGGGCGGATCTTTCTGTGATGAAGCCGTACTGCTTCTGTTGGACCACTTTATGCCCGAACCCTCTTACCAGGAAGTTACCCCGTTGAAAAAGCAAAATATTGGGTGCTCGAATACAGAGGAATATGATCCACGGCCCTTGACTTTGATTTATACTTTGTAGTTGCTTCCTTTCTCCGCCTCCAACTTTACCCGAGGGCTGACTGCATTCCTCAACCCTCCTTCTTTAGCTCTAGATTATTGTTAATATTCCTTAGCAAAACCAAAACCTCGGGATTTCGGATACCCACGAAGCAGTAGCAACGTCCTCCTTCTCTGCAACTGTTCCGGTACAGGCTCATCATAATCATAATAAAGATGACGATGCTATCTATCTAAATTCCATTCATGGAGATGGAATAGCACTTTTTCGTAGAATAGGTAGTTTAAACGATATCCGCATTCATTATGAAAACCGTTTAAAGTTGTACAACATCCACTATTTATTTGATAAAGATAATCTCAAGATCCATAACAAAGATTTTATATAGAAAGGAGTATGAAGATGAGTTAAGATTGTTATTCTCTTGAATTTTTAGACGGTTTACTCTGATGGATATCTAAAATCTACGGTTATTCTCTTGGCCTTTTAAGCTGCTTAACCTGATGGAAATCATTAAAATGAATGGAAAATAGATTAGATTGGCTCCTTAGACTATTCAACATTATGGAAATCATTAAAATTAGTAAAAAATAGTTTAATTATCGACCACATGCACCATCTACAAAGATAAAATCAACTAGATTGCTACTCTTTTAATCAAAATCAAGATCATAACAAAAAAAAACTCACATAAGATATTAAGATGAACAAAATATCTTACATAAAAAAATGAAAATAATCTCTGAATGCCTTAAATTGTTCACCCTCATGGACATCATTAAAATCAAACAACCTTCCCTTAATATGATTCCATCTCCATGTCCCAGCAGCAACTGCTACAAGCATAAGCAGAATGTGAATGGTCCTGTAGCAGGTACCTTGCTTTTGGCAACTCCAGCGGTTTCCAAAACACCGCTGCCATAACCTGTTAGTTTCAGAGACCGTCACCCTGCCTGCCACAGGTAATCTGGCACAATGAAATTTTTAAAAAAGAGAAAGGTGGCGCGGGGGGATCCACCCAACAAAAGTAGAGATTAGATTAGGTCAGGCCGATCCATGTATGTGTGGGATGTTCAAATAGGCATGGGCATGGGTATTGGCATCCATAGGGTGTGCGGGGGGTGCCGGGTTATAACAAGTCAACCGGTGGAAACGGACGGAACGGGTGTATCGTGGACGGCGGCAAGGGAACATGGTGGGGCCGTCGACCGACTCCGTCACGCGCGCGTGCGCCCGGGAAAGAGGTCCCGGGCCCTCCACAAGGCAAAGTCAAAACCGGTGGTGTAAGCTGAACTCAACCCTAACCCCCGTGGGTCACCTTCTGTTTATCCCGTGACGGCGCCGCTGTCTGCCGGCCGACACGAATATCTTGACCGTTGATCTCCTCGGACGGAATTGAAAGGCTTTTGTAATTCGAATATCTGGAAGTCGATAGCGCTCGTAAACGCAATGAACTTTGTGGTCTCTTTGATCACCCTGGATTTGACGCCCACACGGAGCCGTCAAATTCAGCTTGTCTTCTTGCCCTTCAATAATAATTCTTACCCTTCTCTTTCACTATTCACCAATACCTTCTTGCCTAATATCATATTTTCAGCATTTATATTCTTAAATAATTAAGTTTTACTTAATAGAGTGAGATTTAATAGCCTGTTTTAGGCAGTTTGTCTTTATTGTAAATTTTTGGAGTTTTTCAGGTGGGTTTTTGGGTTTAATTTCTCTAAAATTTGGCAGGAATTTATTGAAATCACAAGTTTGATGACACAATCTAAGTGCCTTAGGGGTTTTTGAGGGCGTTGAATCCATATATTCAGTTAAAAAACCAGTTTACATAACACAAATCAAGATTTCACCTCAACTTTTTCTGCTACACTGGAAACTTCAAAAAATTGCACTAAAGACAACTCTGTTTGTTAATCTTTATTTTTCCATTACACCGTGTAAAATATACCAAGCATCTATTAATAAAAGATTTTTCAAAAGGAGGCTCTGGTCATAAAAATCAGCTATATAAATTTTTAATGTAAAAATTTACATATTTAATTTTTTTATTTAAGACATTTTTTATATTTACTCTAAACATGTTATAATTTATTAATAAAAAATTATAATTAATATTTAAGTTATAAAAATCAACCATATAATTTTTAATGTAAAAATTTATATATTAAGTTTTTTGTTTAGCATTTCTTTTTATATTTATACTAAACATCTATTAATAAAAAAAAATTGAAGTAGAGGCTCTGCTCATAAAAATCAGCCATATGAATTTTTAATGTAGAAATCTACATATTCAACTTTTTATTTAGCTCATTTTTTATTTTACTCTTAAGCATCATATAATTTATTAATAAAAACTTGTATAGTTAATATTCAACCGATAAAAAACAACCATATGAATTCCTAAAGTAGAAATCTGCCTATTAAGTTTCTTACTTAGCACTTTCTTTATATTTATACTAAACATCTATTAATATAAGATTTTTCTAAGTGGAGCCTCTGCTCATAAAAATCAGCAATATGAATTTGTAATGTAGGAATCTACATATTCACCTTTTTACTTATAGGGCATTTCATATATTTATTCTTAAGCATTGTATAATTTATTAATAAAAAATTTTCTATTTAATGTTTAACTCATATGAATTTCTAAGGTAGAAATTTGCATATTAAGTTTTTTGCTTAGCATTTTTTTTACATTTATACTAAACATCTATTAATAAAATACTTTTCGAGTAGATGCTCTGCTCATAAAAATCCACAATATATGAAATTTTAATGTAGAAATCTACAAATTCAATTTTTTATTGGGGCATTTTTTATATTTACTCTTAAATATTGTATTATTTATTAACAAAAACTTTTCTGGTGTACATTCAACCCATAAAAATCAGCAATATGATTCCTAATGTAGAAATCTGCATATTAATTTTTCTTACTAGGCATTTTTTTTAAATTTATTGTTAGATATTGTGTATAGAAATTAGTTTGTTATTGATTATTAATATTTTCTTATTATTATTAGTGTTGAGAGCTAAGTATTTAAATATGAAGTTAGGAGTTCAATTCTCTAGACACCTTTGAGGCCAAGTTCATATGAATTCGTAATAAGGAATTTCTATAAGTGATCTTTTTGGATAGATCTACTTAGAACAATATTCAATAACAGTGAACCACATACAAAAAATATTCTTCTCCATAATTTCGCATTACACATAATTTTATTAATCTTCAAATTTATTTGTTTAATTATAATTTTTAATTAATTTTCTTTCCATATTGCGTTAAATAAACTAGTGTTAAGAAGCATAAGAAAAATTATTCTTCTCCATAATTTCATATTACAATTAAGATTTTATTAATATTCAAATCTATTTGTTTAATTATAATATTTTATTGATTTTGTTTCTATATTCCCTTGAATAAAAATAGTTCAATTAATTTATAAACTATATTGTTATTGTTTTATTTATATAAAATTGGAATTCTTTATTTATTTAAAACAATTAAATTAGTTTATGAACTATATAGTTATTGCTTTATGTATAGTCAATTAGAACTTATTAAATTGATAGAATTATATTGCGATGATATGTAGACTTATCTATACATCAAGATTAATGTATGAGGTTTTCATTATTAAGTTTTATTCATAATTTAATATCATATTATCATGAAAATGGTTTTATGTATGATGACTTTTTTTTGGTAACTTGATTTATAGAGTAAGGGATTAAGAAATAATTATATAAGTATGGTATTTTAAATATGAAATATTTTTAATATTATGAAATAGTTATGTAGTTATATACGATGATTTTTTTTGTAAACTCGTCTATGAGGTAAGAGATCAAGAAATAGTCATATAGCTATGGTATAGAAGTAACACTGATGTCATGGACATAAAAAAATAGCGATATGATATGTAGTATTATTTTGTAATTTAGTTATTAGTTTAAAACATTCTCATGATATGTGGGAAAGTGCACATTTTACAAGAAACATTGTTTCCTAAATAGGTTATTCTATAATGAAGCTCTAAGAACAAGAAGAGTAGCAAAGTATAGCCAATGATAGAATATTGACGCTAGTTCTATCAAGATGGTTGGAGATATTGCCGACTAGTTATCCATTGAAACCTTGAGTTCTGTGAAGTTTGTGTTAATTAACACTATCCTAGATGTGTGATGGTGAATATCGTTTTCTTACTAGGGAAGTTAGGTTAATGTAGTCAATGCTTTCATTTATTGGTTATGAGTTAGATTGATCTAATCAACATTCCAAGATATTGCAATAGAGGAAAGGATAGGATGTGTGTAAACACCTCCTCACATATCTACCCACTTTAACCAGGCCGCCCGGGGTAGACATGAGCTGAGGGCTACTATGACATGACTCAACCTCCTAGATAACCTTAAGGAAATGGAGTTAACAAAACAAGATCTTACTGACTTCCCTCAGGTGCTATAGAACCCCCAACAATTAAACCACACTTCCTAGTGCCCAAACCATGAGTTAACTTTCTTTTTCACTGATCTGGAGCCCTGGGGGTTGACATAACACTACTTAAATTTGAGTGTAACCTTCTAGTCGCATGCACATCCATGCAAAGGAGTGACAACAATCTTTTTCATTCAGTTCTATGCCCATGACCGCGATATCTGAGAAACGTTTTCAAGGCTAGTCTCTAGAGCACTGCTCTAAACTTAATGAAACTCTCCAGAATGATAAATGACACAATACAAGCCTCTAACACAAAAATTAATCAAGGACTTAACCTAACTAGGCCTAACCATGACAATCATTCCATCAAACACATGCCGAACATGAAATCTATGGGTCATGAATGCATATATGAACGCTAAGATATGAAACTTATCTGAAAAAACATCAAGAAGGTCTAATGCCCTCTCACATTAGCTTCCATAACATCCATTAGGTCACGCATTCATTAACCATTCATTTACAAGTAAAAACATGGCAAAATCCACAACTTGAATCTCTTATAGAACCATGCTTATAACTAGCATATAACCAAATAAATAACAATGATAGAACAACCATTAAAGGCAGATAATAAAAAGTATAATTACTCAGGAATTACAAGGGAAAAGAGTTGTTATCAATCATATGAAAAATCCATCAAGTCAAGGACTTCCATGTACCACCCAACCATATATTGAGCTAAACCAAATATTTATTTTAGTTAATCACCCCTGTGCCATATTCGAAGCATGAATGTGGGATATCATGGGATAAATCAATCCATAAACAACCAAGGGAATCCATAGGTCAAACCACCTCCACCCTCACACTATTATGATCTCACTTAAACAGGTCGTGAGATCACAAAACCGAACCAATATTGGATGCCTCAGAATTCCTTCACCGTCCCTTAAGGAATTTTCCTGTCTCCAACCACGTGTTGAGAGATTCCCGGAGAAAACCATCTCCACCCCCAACCCTTGGGATTTTCCTGAGACCACCTCACCTAGATCCAAAACCTTTCAGCAATCCAAATCTCAACAATCCCATCACGCCATGGCTACCCAAAAATGGTTAGGCAAGGATGAAACCATTGTCAAAACAAAAGAAAATCCATTCCAATGACAATAGATGAACCAAATACACACATGCAGATACCATGCATGTCAAAACCATCTAGGAAATCATACATGCAACATGTTACCTACAAGTATTCCTGTTGAAGCCACTTGATCCAACTTTTCCTTGCTTGATCCTTGCTTTCCTTGTCCTTCCTTTGCCTTCTTTGTACTTCCTTTTCCTGCGTGCTTTCTTTCTCCTCTTCGCACTCTTCTCCTCTTTCACAGTAGATCCAAAGCCAAATTGACCAAAGGTCCAAAATGATGCTCTGAATCCCTTTTATTATTGATGCCTCTAATTTCTTCATTTTCCTCTATTTTCCTTCAATTTCCACCTCACATGAAACCCGTGACCTTTCACATTCCTTTTCTCCTAATTTCCTTTATTTTCATAAATAAAATGCCAAAAATGTCGTTTTTCCTTTTCAAATCCTTTCCCATTGACTTTGGCAATTTCCCCTTAGCCATACTAAACAACAAGTTATGTCCACTAGGATGTTTTGCCAAACATTCATCTTGGAATATGTGTCGCATGACCTTAGTCTTATTTTTCCTTTATTAACTCTTTTACATGAAATTTTAACCTAGGGTTGTTACAGACCCCTCCCCCTTAGGAGAATGCCATCCTCGGTGTTCAATGACACCTATAACCAGCAAAACCATCCAAAACCAAAACATACTACCTATGGAGCTTTATAACTCACCTCGATGCAGTATTTACAATGAACAACCAACTCAAAAGAAAAACCATCATGACAAACATGACAAAATGACAACCATACTGCTTATTGGAGCTTTATATCCCAACTCATTGTGATATTTATAATAACAACCATACATAAATATGTACTTATACCAAAACTCCTTTGCCACAACTAGAAAATAATGAAGGAAACATATCCCACATCTTACCAGTCATCTCCCATCTAGCTTCATCAGGCCCAAAATGCTTCCACTACACTTTAACTTGCTCGATTGCTTAGTTCCAGAGCATGAGTTGTTTCCGCTGCAATATGCATTGACTTTTCGACTGGAATTATCCTTATGGATCCACCTGCAATATAAACCAATCAATAACATGATCAACATCTTTCACATATCTTTTAAGCAATGAAACATGGAAAATATCATGGACTTTCACTGTCGAAGGTAGTGCAAGTCTATAGGCCACTGGTCCAATCCTCTCAAGGATCTCAAAAGGCCCACGATATCAAGGTGCTAACTTGACACACGATCCAATCCTCAATGAGCCCTTCTTGGGGTTGATGCACAAGTACACATGTTCCCCAACCTGAAACACCTTAAATTTCATATGTTGATCCGCATAACTCTTCTACCTATCATGTGCTTCCTTTAGATTCTTCTTTATAACCTGCATTTCCTACTTCATCTCTGCCAACATATCCAGTCCAATAAGTACCATCTTCACTGGATCACTCCATCTGATGGGAGTATTAGAACTCTGCCCATAGATTTCCTCAAATAGACTCATGCTCAATGACTCTTGATAACCATTGTTGTAAGCAAACTTCACCAGTGGAAGATACTCCTCCCACCTCTATTTTTGATGCATGACATACATCCTCAACATGTCCTCCAGAATCCTGTTGATCCTCTCTATTTGTCCATCTATCTATGGATGATAAGTTTTATTGAAGGCCAACTTTGTACCCAAACATACAAATAAATCCTTCCAAAACCTAGAAGTGAACTTAGCATCTCTATCTGACAAAATCTTCTTCAGAACACTATGAAACTTCATTATATCTTTGATGAATGCATGTTCTACCCCACTAACTGAATAATATACTTAACCACTATGAAGTGATCTACCTTGGTCAACCTATCTAGCACAACCTTGATGGAATCATGTTGTTTTGATTTCCTCAGAAAACCTATAATGAAATCCATACAAATGACCTCCCATTTCCATTCCAGAAGCAGAATGGGTTGTAACAAACCACTTGGGTTCTTGCACTCATATTTCACTTGTCAACAATCCATACATCTAGCCACAAACTCTGCCACTTCCTTCTTGATATTTTGCCTATAGTACAACTTCTTCACCGTGGTCAATATCTTTTGATATCCTGGGTGACCTGAATATGGCTTGACATGAAAATCCTTCAAGATAAGCTTCCTGAGCTCAATGCCATCTGGCACATATATCTTGTCCTTAAATCTCACCAAGCCATCCTCATCTGGATTTAAACAGGAATGCAACAAATTACATATATAATCATAAATACAAATATGCAGTAGAAATAACACTTCATTTTGTTAATATCAAATACTGAAATATACTTACAAACAAAATGGAAATAAGACTAGCTAAGTCGATGGTAGCTTATCTCTGAGATGAGATGTGGCGGCTACATGCCTATGAACTCGTTACAATGAGGCTCAAGGGCCTTTCTATTATTGAACAATAAGAGAAAACCCTAAACAACCAAAACCCTAACTCGAGGAGATGTAACACCTAGAGTTTATGGGCCTCATTGGGGTGAGTTGGACAACCAACTTCACGGGGTCGCGACTTGGCCATATTATCTCCGTTTGACGCGCATGATAACCTGTTGGAAATATCTCTCTGAATACTACGACAAAAAATAAGATTTTAGACAGAAAATTGATGGCTGTAGATTTCCAAAAAAATGTCGTTTAGGGCCTCAAAATAGCTCGGGAAGTTTAGGACCCGAAAAATTGCTAAAAATAGTAAACTGTGCTACAATTAAGAAAACTATAAAACTGAAAGAAATAATGGTGGGGGTCCAAGTGGAATTGGCAGGTGGCCACCAATATCCACCTGGATCACATCCGTTGTGAGATGATAGTCCACATCCTGATCACCTATACCCTGTTGTAACCTGTGGCTAAGATGTTGATACTTGTCATCCTATTATCCTGCATGTAAGATTTGATCCTGTAAATTTATCACATAAGATCTCACCACTGCAAGATGGTTTACCTGCACTCTCCTATTGAGAGCATCTGCAACCCTATTCTCCTTTCCTTTAATGTATGTGATCTCAAAGTCAAATTCATTGATGGTATCCAACCATCTAGATTTTTTGGAATTCAGATTAGGTTGGTCAAATAATTACCTCACCCCTCTGTAATCACTCATCAATACAAACATCCTACCAAGAAGGTAGTGCCTCCACATCTTCAATGCATGAATGATCGCTGCCAACTCAAGGTCATGAGTCACATTGTTCTGCTCATGCTCATTCAATTTCCATGACTCATAGCACACCACTTTTCTCTCTTGCATTAGAACTCCACCAAGTCCTCTCTTTCAAGCATACATACACACCACAAACCCTTCATCTGGATCTGCAATATCTAACACTGGAGCATTTGTCAACAATTGCTTTAACAATTCAAAACTTTCTGCACACTCTTATGTCCATTCAAATTTATTTCCTTTCCTCTATAATGATGTAATGGTATATTTGATCCATGCTAAGTTCCTAATGAACCTCCTGTAGTAACCTGCTAACCCCATGAATGATCTGACCTCATCATATTCCTAGGAGTTTCCCATTCCACGATATCTCTTATCTTTTCTGGATCCACTGTTATGCATTCCTTGGAGACAAAATGTCCCAATGTACCTCTGTCTGAAAGAAGCTACATTTACTAAGTTTGGCATATAACTCAAGCTCTCTTAGCATTATTAACAACACTGCAAAGTGTTTGGCATGCTCTTCCTCATTCTTAGAATATATCAATATATCATCAATGAATACAATCATAAACTTGTCCAGATAAGGACACAACAAACTATTCCTAAGGCACATAAAAGTAGTTGGAGCATTAGTAAAACTGAAAGGAACCGCAAAAAAATCATAATTCCCATACCTGGTCTAGAAAGCAGTCTTGTAGATGTCCTCTTCTTTGATGCGTACCTGATGATATCCCGATCTCAAGTCAATCTTTAAGAACATTGTTTCCCCCTTCAACTGATCAAGAAAGTCATCGATCCTTGGAAATGGATATATTTTCTTGGTGGTCACCTTATTCAACTACCTATAATCAATGCACAATCGAGGAGTTCCACCCTTCTTCTTCAAGAACAATACTAGTGCACCCTAAGGAAATACACTTGGCCTAGTGTATCTCTTATCAAGCATTTTATTCAATTGCAACTTTAGTTCTACCAACTATGGAGTTCTCATCCTATAAGGTTCCTTTGATGTTGGTGTTGCTCCTAGTACCAACTGAATAGAAAATTCCACTTCCATATGGGGAGGAAACTCTGAAATATCTATTGGAAACACATCCTAAAACTGTTGCAATACAAGGTACCTCATGAAAAAAATTGTATTTTCAACATCCTTACCCTTGTCACTGGAAATATGAACAACAAATAATACGCACCCCTTCCTGTGACTACACTTATCCTGCATAGTTGTGACCATCCTCACCGATGTAGGCTTCTTCTTTCCATGCATGATTCACATTTCCCCATTATCATCCAAGAGCTCAATAGCCTTGTCATAACAATCTACTTTAGTTTTGTGGAGGTACAACCAAGCCATACCCAAAAGCATACTATATGATTCTAATGGAAGCACATTAAAATGCATTGATGTAGGCATACCATTCAACCGAAATGCACAAGTTTTTACCTAATGATGAACTCTCTTCTTAGTACCTATAGCCAACTGCACCAACCAAGCCTCTGCATGCACTTATTTTCTCAAACCACACTTATCCACCAGGTCAGGATTAACATAACTATAATTAGATCTAAGGTCAACCAAATAGAAAAAACTTGACCACATAGCTTACCTTCCATCTCAATAATGGATGCCTGGTGATGAGCCCCAAAAATGGGTAACTTTATGGGCTCATTTTGCCTATTATTCTCGATTAACCCACCATTCTTCATAGTTTTGTGCATGCTTTTGAATATATTTATGTTAATTGAATGAATGAGAATAGTCACTTGACCACAAAGTCTAATACGTGCTTATTGAAGATTTTTGGACATCTTTTCGACCGAGATCAGGCATTTATGAGCAAGTTAACAACCAAATACGAAGGAACAAGGCTGAGGATTTGTAGGAGGGGTGTCTCCTACACTAAATGACCCCTTCCTTGAGTTCTCCACCATCAGGTCAGAGTTCAACAGCCCACCAAAGATGATTTCAAGGGGCAGCCGAGCAGGTTTTGTGAAGTGGCTAATTAACTGCAGTTTTGAACAGTCGAGCTCCTAAAGTTAAGGAGGATTGTTGGTGTAGAAATTTTGAATAATATAACACTTATTCACAGATATTATCCTGATTATACACTATTGTGGAATGCATGCATAATACATAACCTCCTCTACGTTGATCATCAATTTTACGGAATTAAAAACAATGAAACATCAATCGCATGCGCACATTAACACAGTATGTAACCAGGGAAAACATACAGCTGGAAACCCCCAACTATCTGTATATTATAACGATTGAGAACATGTAACAATACATAGTACAATACTCCTCACAAGTACTCAGTACTATCTCCACGTGTTACACACAAACTAGCTCAGATTTGAATCAATCACAGGTTCAAATCTCCTCCGCTGCTTGCCTGCCTCCACTGCGCAATCCTGCATGAGAATAGATGAGTATGGCTGATCCAAACTCATATTTCCTTGGCTGAACCACGCAATCCTCATTGGCAATACTCAATCCATTGATTGTGCAAATCTCATGCACAACTATAGTCACAACTGACAGCTATCTTGCCCTTTCACTCACCTCTAACACCTGTCTCCACTGAACTGTCCATGCACTGAGTTAACTGATGTATTCTTTAGTTGATTTATGAGTTAATAATTAGTGAATTAATTAATAATTAATTCACATCACTCATGACTAGTGTATTCTACAGTTAGACTAAATACAATTAGTTCAACAAGTCAAACTGAACACAACTCCATTAACTCCTCAATCAACTCCACCAAACTCAATCACTTGAGTTTTAACTGAAGTCCATCATGCAATAGCTCAAATGACCCATAAGAAAAGTGTATTTCCTTCTGGCAGCTGCATGTGCCACATCTGTAGCTCGGACTAAAGTGCTCCAAGAGGATAAGATAATGTTTATAGTCCAAATATTATTAAGAGCTAATAATATTTGACTGTTATATTTTTAGCCTGGCAGTATAAAAATAAACTCCACCCATACGTCTAAAAATAGAAGTCCATCTATTTTTACCAACATGACCAATCATCCACAAATAGCATCCTGCAACTCATAGACCATGATCCATATGTCTAAAAATAGAAATAGTCTAAAAATAGACTTTGCGCCAAAAATAGCCTGCGGGCCCACTTAGTGAAGGCGACTCCTTTCCACTAAGCTCCATCATCTTGTTGCATTTTCAACACTCCCTCTCAACAAGATATGGATTATCTGCAACCCCTATCCTGCAACTCTGGAATGTTCTGCATGCAACACATTTTCCCGATCCACTTGCTCCAACAACATTTAGAACAAAAACACTCCCAACTGACCACTCTGTTGGGCTAGGAACATACTCTAATGCTGAAGCTCTACCTGCTGCTTACAAGTGCTCCCTCTCTGAAATCTGTGCTACTGCAACATCTCCATGCATCTTGCACCATTGCACACTTCTCTGTGCCACCTAACACTGTGAAAAACACTTGTGCCTCTCGCATTGCTACAGCCTACTAGCTATGCACTGTCCTGGGATTCCCTACACTATTGCTCTCTCTGCCACTCCATCCGCATCTATCTATACCCAATCAGTCAATTCCTGCTACTCCAAATTGGGGCTCCCGTAGCAAGGTCTCATCCAAGAGGTTGGGTACCTCAAGGATCCTGCCCCTCCTCCTTGGGACGATCACTCTATATCGCCCCACCTCCTACCTAGGGTATGGCTTCATGTGATCCCTCAGCCCACCTGGCTCGAAGTTTCCCCCTATTGGAGGTCTCTGCATGAGTAGATGTCTCTACTCGATCTCCTCTCAGCTTTTCTTGTTGTGGCTGCTCCACAACCTCCTGAAGCTGCTGCACCAATTGTGGCTCCTCCACAATCGTCTGAGACTTCTTCTGGCTCTGCATGTTGAGAGGTAATATATGCTCCCTCTCAACCACCAAGTCTCCATCAGTTGCATCACTACTCAAGGCTTTGCATGCATCTTGAACCTCAAGAGCATACAGGTTCTTGACCCGTGAACCAATCTGCTTCACCTGTCTAGTGATGATGTGTCTAAGGAAAACCTTTCCCTTACTGAAGACTACATCACAGCCTCTTTCTTCTAGCATCACGATCAACACCAATTTTCTCTTCATTCCTAGTACATACTTGACATTGGTCAAGGTAAGGCGAGCTCCATGCTCCGTCTAAAAAATAACCATGCCTACACCTAAGACACTATACTTCTCATCATTACCCATCGCTAAGAGTATCTAGAGATCTTTCTCCTCCAGATCAGAAAACAAATCTCGATCTCCTGTCATGTGAAAAGACGCACCACTATCCAAGAACCATACCGATCCCATCACACTTAATACCAAGCATGTGATCAACTAAAAATCAAGCTCAAACTGTGAGGCTAAGGCCTCTCCCGCTGCAGATCCAGCAGCTTGCTTATTTTTCTTCTTCTGCGGACAATCTGTGGCATAGTGTCCGTGCTGGTGACAGTGAAAGCACTTCACCTTGGACATGTCCTACTTCTTGCCTTTTGCACTAGAATGAGAAGCTTTCTTGTTCTTCCCCTTCTTTGCTTTGGTATCCAAAGCGCAATTTTCTTCATCAGTTGCCTTTGATGAAGATCCGTTCCTGGTATTCCGCCTGATCTCCTCCTGCACAAGATCTGACCAAAGTCTGTCCCATCCTGGAAATTTCTCCCGACCATTGACAGAGTCCTGATAGGAATTCCAACTCTTCGAAAGACCAAGGAGAGCCAAGCTCACCAAGTCCTCATCATTGACAATCACCCCCATACTTCCCAGTTCATCTCAGCATTGGGTGAACTTCGTGAGATACTTGGGCATACTGTCTCCATTCTCACACTTAATGTTTCTAAGTTTATCCTTGAGCACAAACTTCCTCTGGTTGCTCTTGTCTTGGAATAACTTTGTCAACACTTTCCACATCAAGTATGGAGAAGCCTTTCCATACAGGCTGGATACAATGTGATCCTTCACGCCCTCCAACAGAATCCTTCGACACTTTGCTGTCTTCTTTTGCCAAACCTCAACGTGAGCATCATTAGTAGGCTTTGGGAACTCAGCCTATATGAAATCCTTCAGCCCATTTTCATCTAACACCACCTCCATCCTGTCTTTCCATGCAATATAATTCGCACTGCCTTCAAGGGCATACTCCAATCGCAATCCGTTGAAAGACATTTCAACTTTGACACCAAGAAAACACTGCTGCAAATTCAAATTCCACTAGCTCAAAACTCAACCACCTCTGATCTAAAATTCGTGAGAACGAAGTATTTCTCGTACAGAGATTGACTGTATGGGCTTTTACCAGATATCTCACCTTCCAAAAGAAGGATGAATCCAGAGGCTACCTGGCCCGATTACAGACTCTGCCTGAGGAAATAAAATGTAAACACTTTCTGAATAATAGATCTAATGATCAACTCTGCTCTAATACCATGTAGAAATTTTAAATAATATAACACTTATTCATAGAGATTATCCTGATTATACACTATTTCGGAATGCATGCATAATACATAACCTCCTCTACATTGATCATCAATTTTGCGGAATTAAAAACAATGAAACATCAATCGCATGCGCACATTAACACAGTATGTAACCGGGGAAAGAATACAGCTGAAAACCCCCAACTATCTGTATATTATAATGATTGAGAACATGTAACAATACATAGTACAATACTCCTCACAAGTACTCAGTACTATCTCCACCTGCTACACATAAACTAGCTCAGATCTGAATCAATCACAGGTTCAAATCTCCTCCGCTGCTTGCCTGCCTCCACTACACAATCCTGCATGAGAATAGATGAGTATGACTGATCCAAAATCATATTTCCTTGGCTGAACCACGCAATCCTCATTGGAAATACTCAATCCATTGATTGTGAAAATCTCATGCACAACTATAGTCACAACTGACAGCTGTCTTTCCCTTTCACTCACCTCTAACACCTGTCTCCACTGAACTGTCCATGCACTGAGTTAACTGATGTATTCTTTAGTTGATTTATGAGTTAATAATTAGTGAATTAATTAATAATTAATTCACATCACTCATCACTAGTGTATTCTGCAGTTAGACTAAATACAGCTAGTTCAACCAAATCAAATTGAACACAACTGCATTAACTCCTCAATCAACTCCACCAAACTCAATCACTTGAGTTCTAACTGAAGTCCATCATGCAATAGCTCAAATGACCCATAAGAAAAGTGTATTTCCTTCTGGCAGCTGCATGTGCCACATCTGTAGCTTGAACTGAAGTGCTCCAAGAGGATAAGATAATGTTTATAGTCCAAACATTATTAAGAGCTAATAATATTCGACTGTTCTATTTTTAGCCTGGCAGTCTAAAAATAGACTCCACCCATATGTCTAAAAATAGAAGTCCATCTATTTTTACCAACATGACCAATCATCCACAAATAGCATCCTGCAACTCATAGACCATGATCCATATGTCTAAAAATAGACATAGTCTAAAAATAGACTTTGCGCCAAAAAGAGCCCGTGGGCCCACTTAGTGAAGGCGACTCCTTTCCACTAAGCTCCATCATCTTGTTACATTTTCAACACTCCCTCTTAACAAGATATGGATTATCTGCAACCCCTATCCTGCAACTCTGGAATGTTTTGCATGCAACACATTTTCCCGGTCCACTTGCTCCAACAACACTTGGAACAAAAACACTCCCAACTGACCACTTTGTTGGGCTAGGAACATACTCTAATGCTGAAGCTCTACCTGCTGCTTACAAGTGCTCCCTCTCTGAAATCTACACTACTACAACATCTCCATGCTTCTCGCACCATTGCACACTTCTCTATGCCACCTAGCACTGTGCAAAACACTTGTGCCTCTCGCATTTCTGCAGCCTGCTAGCTATGCGCTGTCCTGGGATTCCCTACACTGTCGCTCTCTCTGCTGCTCCATCCGCATCTGTCTATATCGAATCAGTCAATTCCTGCTACTCCACATCGGGGCTCCTGTAGCAAGGTCTCATCCAAGAGGTTGGGTACCTCAAGGATCTTGCCCCTCCTCCTTGAGACGATCACTCTATATCGCCCCACCTCCTACCTGGAGGTATGGCTGCATGTGATCCCTCAGCCCACCTGGCTCGAAGTTTCCCCCCACTGGAGGTCTCTACATGAGTAGATGTCTCTACTCGATCTCCTCTCAGCTTCCCCTGTTGTGGCTGCTCCACAACCTCCTTAAGTTGCTGCACCAATCATGGCTCCTCCACAATCGTCTGAGACTTCTTATGGCTCTGCATGTTGAGAGGTAATATACGCTCCCTCTCAACCACTAAGTCTCCATCAGTTTCCTCGCTGCTCAAGGCTTTGCATGTGTTATAGACATTTTTGGGCACTGCAACCCCAAGCATAAAATGTCCATAAACCAAGGGCTCCTAAGTCCCTAAAAGTGTTGCTCCAACCCCTAAAGGAACAAGGTCAACTAATTACAGCTTCTCCTAGAAGTTCTCCATGAAAAACTACTCAGAATTGGTCAAAACTGGATCATTTCACCTGCTCCATAGGCAAAGTACGTTGCATCTCACCTAAATACACTCAGTGGGTGCGTTGCATTTCAAAAAGCCCTTCTATGGGGTGCGATGGACGAGAAGAGACAAATGGCAGTGTCAATCCGTGAGGTGGAGAAGCATGGAATCTTCCAGAAACTTCTCCTGTGACACTTGCCTCTCTGAATTCGACCAAGGATGAGTAAGAGATCATCAATCTCCAAGTGGAAGCAAGAACTATCAGAGGGAAGACACTAATCAAATCACAAGCTGACTCATCCCCCTTACAGACATCTATATATGGATCCCTCATCCCAGAGATCCAGAGGCTGGAATTTTGCATCTTGTAAGGAATTGCTGTTGGTTTCTTGAGGCAACATCATAGTGTTGGGTGATCTAAGCTTTGCATGAGGTGAAGAAGGGCTTACTTGCTGAGAGGATGATGCTGGGTCAGAACAACTGGTTGTAACTCTCTTGGCTCTTTCTTGATTATCAATAAAGCTATTCAAGTTTTCCTCCATACTCTTGTGTCATTTATGTTTCATGCATTTGTATGGTCAATTTACATCTGATCCTAGATTGTTTATGATAGTAGATCCATGTTCTCGTATAGTGTTATGCTGTTTTGATTCTACAGGTGCTCTGTGAAGCTAGGTATACAAGAAAGCAAGTAGCAAAGGACTATCAGAAGAGAGAGGAATCGAGCAAGGAACCAAGCACAAGAGAGAGGTTGGTCTCCTTTATTCTTCTCTCATCTATCTTTCATAAAGGAAAACGAAAGTAGTTTTACTTTGTTTGTTTCTAAGGTAGCTACCCGCCTTAGTGGGATTAGCAGTTCTGCATAGACACTTTTCCCTGTAACAAAATGGCGACTCCGCTGGGGAGCGACTAGATTGTTTGTCTATCTACATTTCTTTACTTTATAAACTTACAGACGGAGCCTGAAGTTGAGCTAAGTAGCTTTCGAACCACATTTGCTATGCAAATGCAAAGTAGATAAATGCTTCTTTAGTCAATCTCCGGGTTTTGTTTATGAATTAAACAACTGATTTACAAACTCTCTAATTGCCCTTGTGGTGGCTCTAGTAACCTCCTTAGATCTACCCCTGTTGTTGATTTATTGATTACCACTTGCTCGACCAAAATCCCTGAACTGAACTGCAAACTGTGACTCGGAACCCAAGCAAAGTCTCGTCCCTGGCCCAGTGCACTCTCTGTTCTGTGAATCTCAAATTCAGTGCACTTCCCGAGTGTAGTAGGTGCGTTGCATTTCAAATTCACTGTGTTACATGTGCACTGATCAGACTAGGCATTGTTCTTGAATTTTGGTTTCTGTTCACTCTTTTCAGATCTATTCAAGAATTTTGTTGCCTGGAGTCAGTACACCTCTGTTTGAAACCCCTTTCCTTGCTGTTATTCCGCCTCCATTGTGCAAAGAACTGTAAATGTTTTTGTGTATTTTTTGAGTCATTTTCAGTTCTCCTTTGCAAAAATGTAACGTAATTATACTGTCGTTTCTTGATTTGAAAGTGTCACAAGTGTCATTTTCAGTCATAGAAGAGAATCTGATTGTTCTTGATAGTCGATTACCCTGTTACTATTGCATTTGATCTGAATTAGTAGTTTTTCTAGTGTCGAAAGCAAGTTTTCATTTCCAAATCGCAAACTGTCGTCATTGTCTTCATTTTGATTTTGAAAAGAAACTTGTTAGTAATTGTCTCTTTGAAAAATAATTCAGATTTGCGCATTAGCTTTCTTTTTATCATTCACATATTAAGAAGGCTGAAAACAAATACATGCATGTGCATTTGCATTTAGATTGTTTGATTGGTTTGATTTAGGACAATGCATATAGTGTGTGCTTTATGCTCTTTGCTAAAAGAATATTGTCTCTCTTTCCTTAGTAGCTAGTATTTTCATTGCACAAAGAAGATAAAACGACTGTTTATCATCTTAGATTGCATTTTAGGAATTGCACATCTACATCACGTGGTGAACCTGAAAGGCAAATTTCTTAAGCAAGATCAACTATAAAATAAATTTAATGAATCTAACAACGCTTTGGAACCTAACGCACAACATCTAGAAGTCTAGGCTAGAGACGTATTCCAGCGTCGTAAAGCCTGGTAACTGTTGTTTTCACTGTTGGTTGGGTGATTCCTCCACTTTGAGATGATAAGTGCCAGTACGGACTTGTGCTCCCACATACCCTCGAGTATATTTTGGGAGACCACAATAGGCTTAATCCTTTATCCATAGGAAGTTGTGTCTGCCGCCCTATCGATCGCAATGCACTGAACACAGCATTTGGGAAGATTGACTGCCGTACCGTAAAAAGTATTCTGCAGTTTTGCGATTGGTTTGGTAATCTGTCTGCCTAAATTTCTAGAGCAGTCCCTTTCGTTCCTTTTCAGACTCCTTAACGGAAAAGGTCCATCTGAGCACTTTTCACTTCAAGCTCATTAAAAATTGAAGGCGACTAGAGTCATCTTTTGTTTTTTCTCAACTCTTAAAAATTGAAAAAACAAGTTGTGTCAAAGCGTCTAAAATTCATCTAATTCGGAAACATACTTCCCCTTGATTTTTAGTTGATCGAGTAATCCACAATCATGGAAGAAAGTCAATTGAAACCCCGTCATTCGCGGAGGCTTACGAGTCAACCGTCTTTGTCTCCGGAATCGAAACTATTATGGACAAAGCGAACTCGTTTAACCGGTTCCAAATCTCCTGGTAAAGTTAGAACAAGTGTTCCAACAACATCAGAGACTCTGGTTACTCCAAACATTTCTGGTATCCCTGCCTTTACAGAAGAAGTTCAGCAGCCACCGAAGGACAGTAGTACTGATCCTAGTCTGAGGGTAAACACTTGTGTTACTGAACCAGTTTCATCCACAACTAGTTTGGAGAGTGTTGTTCCCCAAACATCTGTCGCTGCAGATTCCATACCTTCTTTGGCACCAGAAATATTTTACGGACCTGACGGTCTACCTCTTCCACCTGGTCTGATTGCTATAGAATAAATTGTGGAGGATCCTCCATCTAGTACTCCATCGCAATTTGGGGTTAGGATCACTCTGTATCCTTCTTCGTCAGAAATTAGTCTACCGCCAGCGGAAGCTCCTGTAGAATCACTAGGTAATCTTTTGGATAGACTAGAAATGTCTGAACAACCGTCGACATCTAGGACTGTGTCATCCGACACAGCGACGGAAGAACTTCCTGCTGTCACTCCAATAATGTTCGCCGGTATACCATCTGTCCCAACTAGCTCTCAATCACTAGAAGGGGCCCACTCAGGGGCTATTTCGACAGTATGGTTCGTTCCTATTTGTTCATCCGGAATAGTATCCGGAAACTCTTATGTTGAGTCTCAACAAATTGATCCTTCAAGATGTCAATTTGGGCAGTCCGATCCTCAAGGGCAAACCATTCCTTTAAGTACCGGATTACCACCGTATGGGGGGCAGTATACCCTTTCATTGTCTCCTCCGGGAGGACAGTCATACGGGAGTTCACAACAAAATTCAGGTTATGCTGGAATTACATCTAGCGGTTGGGTACCGATACTACCTCAACAACCAAGAGTTGTATATTCGATGCAACAATGTTTACCTATGTCAAACATACCAACTACGCTAGCTATTGTGACGGTGTCGCAAGTACAAGCGCTGCCTGTTGTATGCCAACCTCAGGTTTCTCAGGTTGTAATGCAACAGCCTCTTGACCCTGTGACTCAACCACAATCGCTGACTAGTGGAATGACACAGGCCCAAATGGGTACAATTACCCCTCATCTTGGTCAAACGGTTAGTATCGGGCAACAACACATGGCTTCACAACCATGGCTTGTGCAATACCAACAACCGCAATTCCAACAAGTATACCAAGGATCTGAGCAACAAATCTTTGCAAATAGTGGGCAGCCGTATATTCAAAATGGTCAAAATCAACCGTTCTACAATGGTTATGCCCACCAACCATACCAAAGTTACATGCACCAAATGCATTATGCTAGTATGCAAAGACTAACTGCTCAGGCAATTCCATCTTATCCTAGGTATGCTTCGCCTAACCTGAATCAACAGTTACCCTTCGTGGAAACTTTAGAGTTACCGGACCTAAATCAGTTAACATATGATCCAATCGCTTATGCTCCTTGGTGGCCAGTGATTCCGCACAAACTTCCGTCAGATATTCCTAAATTTAATGGAAATCCAGGTGAAGATCCGTCGAATCATGTGATGACCTTTCATCTATGGTTTTCATCAAACACCCTAAATGATGATTCGATTAGGCTTCGCCTTTTTCAGAGGACGTTAACTGGTCTAGCAGCAAAATGGTATATCGAATTGCCCAGAGCTTCGTTTGACAACTTCAGTACCCTAGCCACAACCTTTTTAACCCATTTTCAGTTACTGAAAATGTACAAAACGGGAACAGAACTTCTTACCAATTTCAAACAAACAACGGCCACTCACATATCTGATCATATTCATGAGTGGTGACGTCATCGTAGAATGGTAAAAACGTATGTTCCTGATCAGCTTTTAGCTGAATGGTTTATTAAGTCTTTGTTGCCTTCCATCACGGAAGATGTGGCAAAAGGGGGAGTCATCACCGAAGAGAAAGTTATCGCTTGTGCACAATATTTAGACTTGATTTACACTCAGTCTGGCACGCTCTACGATAAGATACCTGATGCTCCTACACCAGAATTCTTAGTCCATCCTCCTCCTAAATCAAACAATGACTATCATGCGGGCGATGGCGTGATTGGCGCAACAGACACGAGATCGACAAAGGCTACATCTAAAAAGGCCCGTAAGATTTCCAGTCAAAATGAAAAAGAAGAACTTCTTGCCTCAGAAGTAAATGTAGTCTCGACAAATAAAGGCAAAGAAACCAAGCAACCAGGAGGCAAGAAGAAAACCAAAGGGAAGAAGAAGAAACAGGAGGAATCATCACCTGAAAAATCTTCTACAAACCCTCCAGGAAATAGGAAACCAAAAAATACATGCTTTATATGTGATGAGGATCATTGGACATCAGATTGTCCACACAGAGTTGAGATTAAAAAATTCTTCAAGAATTCAAAAACCTCAGCAGTGTTAACTGATCCGTTTCCGAACCCAGGGGCAAATCTGGTTGACAGTGGAAATGCTTCCCCGTCTCAAGTGCTGATGTTGTCGGTTTCCAAACAGCAAAATGATGCTTTGATATCGACAAGGAACAAAGATTATGGGAATCCACAACTGTCGAACAACAAGGATAAAGATCAACCTAGTAGTTCGACAACAACTTGGACAGAAGTTGCGCCGCTCATCATTCCTGGACTGATAATAAAACCGCCAAAGGGAGTAGTACACAAGTCGGCATTTAATCCTCGTGCTAGAGAAGCACATCATTATAATATAGTGGAAGATCTGGCCCAATCGCCATCCGCTATGTCGACACTTGAAGTACTGCAAAATTGCCCATCCCAAAAGCAGGCTTTATTATCAGCTATCAGTGGGATAGACCCAAAGGATTCCAATCTTGTATCCTTTAATCATAAAGGATACGATCCTCAGTTACCAGCTCAACTAGCTTTCCTCGTTCAAGTGAAAGCCCTCAACAAAACCATTCACCGAACAATTATTGATGAGGGGGCATCTACATGTATTATGTCGATGAGTTGCTGGAAAACTTTAGGATCTCCAACCTTGTCGCGATCTTCGACGACATTAAAAGCATTCGACGGACGAACATATACCCCATATGGTATTCTAAGTAACTTGCAAGTTGAACTAGGGGGGAAAACAATAGAAATAGATGTTGAAGTAATCGACAGAAACCTCGATTACAACATCCTACTGGGAAGACCATGGATATATGCTATGGTAGCTGTTGTGTCGACCTATTTTAGGAAGATTGCAATTCCCTTTCAAGGAGGGATTACAATCGTCGATCAACAAACCTTCCTCCCCAATGGTTCTCAAGTTATGGGAAACATTCCAATGATCCATGGAAGCCCCCATTCGCTTCAAAATATCGGAGTAGGACTACTAAAAGACCTTATATTAATGGGAACTTTTGCCCTTCCACCTCCAATAAATCTGGCGGAAGTAGCATCAGTAGGAACCTGCAATATGATATCTTCGATTGAAAAGATCTCAGAAAACGATATAAACATGGATCATACGCAGGTATTGCCTCCAAGCTCAATGGAAATATTGTAGCAATCAATGTTCCTAGATTGGGAGGCAAGCCCAAATCAACGCTCATCAAGCGTTTGGATAGATAGGTCTAAGGAATATGGCACCCCTTCAGATCCTTGGTCGCGAGTGCATTGCACCAACAAAGGAATTGTTTAGTCAATGGTAATTGAAGGGGCACCATGGAAAAATTACCACCATCGTTCCCTTCTTCCAGATTGTGAAGAAGATACTCCTGATGACCTTCATCATCCCTCAGTTCTTGATTTCCTATCAAATACTGTAAACACGGTGGATTCTGAGTGAAACTTGTCCAACATTGAAGAAACTATCGACATAAATATCTCGACCAAAACAGATGTTGTAGAGAATATTTATGTTGGCAAATGTTGTTCTCCTTCAGAACTGGAAATATATAACGCTCTTTTTCACGAATTCAGAGATGTCTTTGCTTGGTCATATAATGAAATTCCAGGCATTGACTCGAGTATCGTTGAACACGAAATCAAGATGTATCCAGATGTCAAACCAATATGACAACGGATAAGGCAGGTGCACCCCAAGAAAGCTGCTGCCATCAAGGCGGAAGTTGAAAAGCTCCTCCACGCTGGTTTCATTTACCCGGTTCCTCTAACCGATTGGGTATCGAACATTGTTCCTGTTATGAAAAAACAAGTAACGATTAGAGTGTGTGTCGATTATAGGGATGTAAATCAAGCTTGTCCAAAAGACAACTACCCTACACCCTTCATTGACCAGATAATTGATGAATGCGCCGGATGCAAAATCTTTTCCTTTATGGATGGATTCTCCAGCTATAATCAAATAAATATCCGCCCACAGGACCAGTCAAAGACTGCATTTATTTGTCCATGGGGCACATTCGCATATCGAAAATTACCCTTTGGTTTAAAGAACGCAGGGGCAACATTTCAGAGGGAAATGAATTATGCCTTCCATGACATCAAAAAAATCGTTCAACCATATCTCGACGACCTTCCGGCTCATTTGCGAAAGTGGACTGATCATCCGCAGCATTTAAGAGCGATATTTCTACGTTGCCGACACTACAAGATATGACTCAATCCACACAAATGTGTGTTCTGTGTCAGTTCTGATCGTTTACTTGGATTTGTAGTCTCAAAGGACGGGATTCGTCTCAACCCATGTAAGGTTCAGGCAATCATAAATTTGCCTCCACCTTCAAATTTGCTTCAGATTCAGAAACTCCAAGGGAAAGCAAACTTTCTGAGGAGGTTCATTCCAAATTATGCCGAACTTGCTAAAGGCTATACACGTCTATTGAAAAAAGAAGTGCCCTTCGTCTGGGATCAGGTTGCGCAAGCTTCCTTTGATGCTTTAAACCAATCCCTAATGAAAGCATCATTAATGTACGCTCCTGATTATCAAAAAGCCTTTAACCTGTATCTGGCTGCAGCAGATACAACCATCGCAATGGTTTTAGTTCAAGAAGACAACGGAATTGAACATCCTATATATTATTTGAGTAAGAACTTAAATGACATGGAAAGCAAATATTGTTATGTTGAAAAGCTAGCGCTCGCAGCTGTTCAAGTGATACAGAGATTTCGACACTATGTTCTCTTTTGAAAAACTACCATTCTGTCAGATTGCAACCCCATGACTTATATATTGTCGTGACAGTTGCTTGGGGGCAAATATTCAAAATGGATAGCAATTCTACAAGAGTTTGATCTGGAATTTGTAAAATCCAAGTCAAAGAAAGCCCTGGTTTTTGCAGAATTATTATGCGATCTCCCATTAACATCCAACGATGAAACATCCGAAGAAACAACCATAGATGAATCTTTGTTTCTGATATCTTCAAGCAATCAGTGGTATGGAGATATAATCATTTATCTCCAAACCCAAAAATATAAGCCTAATACCTCCCGCTCCGAACAAAAATGTATTTGATGCCAATCAAAAGACTACATGATTGTCGATGATACACTTTACCGTCGTGGTGTCGATACAGTTCTAAGGAGGTGCCTCACCCATGACGAGGCCGAAAAAGTCCTGAATGATTGCCATTCAGGAACGTGTGGGGGGCATCAATCCGGTTACGCTACAGCGTAAAAGTTTTTACGAGCAGGATACTTTTGGCCAACAATGTTCAAAGATTGCATAATCGTAGTCAGAAGTTGCCATGCCTGTCAAATTTTCGATAGCAAAACCAGAAGACCACCCGCACCTTTGCAGCCAATAGTTGCTGTTGGGCCATTTGCCAAATGGGGCATCGATTTCATGACATGTAACCCCACCTCGACCGGGGGGCATGGGTATATCATAGTCGCAGTTGACTATTTTACCAAATGGGCCGAGGCAATGCCTACATTAGATAACACTGGTGAAACAGCTGCCCTCTTCTTTTTCAATCATGTGGTCGCCAGATTCGGCGTCCCACAGGCTATAGTCACAGATCATGGATCTCATTTTCGCAATCACATGATGGTCGAATTAGCTGCCAAATTAGGGTTGTCGCATGACAGCTCTACTCCATATTACCCTCAAGCCAACGGACAAGTTGAAGCAATCAACAAGTCCTAAAGCGCATGTTGCAAAGGATGATTGGAGTTCACAAAAGGAGTTGGCACCTGATCCTGTACTCAGCCTTGTGGGCATACCGAACATCAGTAAGAAATGCGACCGGGTTTACACCTTTCCAACTGGTGTATGGCCTAGAAGCAATCTTACCAGTTCAGTGTGAAATCTCGTCCCTCAAACTCGCAATCGACCTTCTCCACGGAACTTCAGAAGAAGAGGCTCGTTTCTTGGAACTAATCCAATTGGATGAAACCCGTCATGATGCCACTTTGGCTAACGAAGCCCATAAGAAACGAGTCAAGGCGCAGTTCGACAAGAATGTCAAACCCCGTGTCTTCTCAGAAGGTGACTTGGTCTTGCTTTATGACCAAGAATCCGATAAATTGGGAGCAGGTAAATTCAAGTCTTTATGGATGGGCCCCTATATTGTTAAGTGAGTGTTAGCAAAAGGAGCCTACGACTTAATGGATTATGACGGGATTCCATTGGCACAACCTCGTAATGGGTTGTAGCTTAAGCGTTACTATGCATGATTTAGTGTGGTAACCTATATGCTTTTGTTACATTTTTGTTTTCGCTAAAGTATTTGTTTTGGTCAAGTAAATCCGCCTTTTACATTTGTTGTAGATGTCTAACCTATTGGAATCATTTGTTGGATATGCTGATGGAGCGAGTCGTAGTTCACATAACCTATCTTCTGCGGCCTGGGCCATTTTCGATCCAAGCGGCGAGTTAGCAAGTTTCAGAGGGGTATGTATTGGTCGTTCAACGAATAACATCGCTGAATATAGCGCGTTGATAGAACTTCTCTCTGATGCCATCACACATGGCATATGCCGACTGGTCGTCAGGCTAGACTCACAACTCGTCATACTACAACTCACTAGTATCTACTTCGTCTGAAATCCAGCTATCTATCGCATGTTCCTAAGAGTCAAGATTTTGGAAAGGCGATTTGATTTTATTCGATATCAACATATTTCTAGAAGCTTAAACACATTAACTGACTCATTGGCAAATTATGTGTTAGATAGACATTTGCAACATTTATAAAAAGAAGCATCTCATCAATATTTGCATCAGGATCATGTAACTTAACCAAAATAAAACTCCGAAAATCAAATATATATATATATATATATATATATATATATATATATATATATATATATATATATATATATATAAATGTTTATGGTTTACACATAATGTTCTGTAACCAAGACAAAATTGGTCAAATGACCCAAAACTCAAAACACTAGGCGGCACCCTAGTCTAATGATGCTAGTGATAACAAGTCACCGCCTGTGTAATCATGTGTAAAAGCCTAGTCCATTGACTTGGCACACCAGTAGTACGTCGCTGCAACCTCAAAGGCAGCTCGTCAGTCCTCACATCTGGAATGCTGAGAGTGAGGCCCTCGATCTGATCCTGTAATGCTGAAAGAGTCTCGGCCACATCAAGGTCGTGAAGGATAGCTCTTCCCACAGCCTCTCCTATAGGAGCGGCAGCTGGCACTATCAGGCGTACTACTGGCCGAATGGGACCAACATCTGCATGAGCACATGAGTTCCGATTAGTCTTGACAGAGTAAAGCACGAGGACATTATAAAAGAAAAACAATAAACATAAATATGGTCAAGAATTTACCAATGGCACCCCATTGTTCGTCAGCCGGCAGTACCAAATCTGGGTCGCCCCGGAAGTCCATACCAGCATATGGATACTCGGAATAAACCATCTCCTAACGATCAAACCACCAGAAGAAGGTATCAGAAAAGGAAATTTGAGACTGACTAGAATGCCTAGACATATGGTCGACCCATCTCTGCATACGTGGTTCAGTCGGTGGAGGTAAACCGAGTGCAATATACTGCGGCTGCATCAGTGGTATCTTTTCCAAGGTGAAGGCAGTCAAAATAGAATCATATCCAAATTTCTTCAACCTCCCGCTTTTCACCTTGGTCAATTGTTCTTTCATCACAAGGAGTACTGCGTCACACCAGTTGAACACCTTCGGTTCAAGACATTCCAAGGCGTACTGCATATAAGATCAGTTGGCCACATGAAAATGAAAGAGCTCAGGTTTAGCTCTTACCTGGTCCAGATGGCACCGAAAATCGTCTACAGAATCTCCCGGAATCAGCTGATGAAAATCAAGGGGGAAAAGCACCTCCAAATCTCCAACAAGCCAAAGTTCAAATGAAATGGTAAAATGACAGGTAAAAGCACTTTTAAATTACTTTTACGTAATTTGAGTAAAATATTAGTGTCCTAACTCATATATTGTTCATTTCTAACTAGTTTGATGAAGCAATTGAGCATGCAGTACAATCTTTGAAAGAACTAAGCTATTAATGGTAAAGTCAAGAAATGACCGTCACATCGAGCAGTTTTAACGCGGACTTCATGCTCGTTAAAAACAAACATAAGCAATAAGCAAACGTTTCCCCCAGCGTTTAAGCTCATTAAAAAATGAACCAATTCCCGGTAAATAACCGTTGTGAATGTAGTACTTTAGCCTTTAAAGCCTTGGTCGTGTTCTCACCATCACCTCCACTCTGTATTGGCCGATCATTCACCTCCATTTGATTGTTTACCCCTTTGAGGAATAGCTGCGAAGAGTGATCCTGTTAGCCATCCTTGTAACACTGTCGTGATTGGGAAATTCCAAACCTTACCTGGAATCAGATGCTACCCAAATTTATCACTCGTTCCTCAAAGACGAGTCTCCTTTAAGCTCTTTTCAACTGACTCGTAAAATATGAAAATATTGCCGAGATATTGGCCTCTCCAGCTCGTTAAAGGGACCGGAAGTGCTATTCCCCCTTTAGATTTTAATCTTTTTGGACCTGAGGGATTATTACACAAAAAGATCGAGCGCTTGTTTTGTTCGGCTCGTTAAAAGTATCGAAAATTCATCCCTTCTGTATTGTTTTATAATTTTTCGGACTTAAGGGATTAGATGATGAAAAAGGATTTTTGGAGTTCCCTTTACGTCCCTTTTCAGACTCTCTAAAATTGAAAAGGACCGAGTTATCTTTGTCATTAAACTCGTTAAAACCTAATAGCGACAAACTTGTCCATAGTAGACAAGAACGAGTTTCACTATCGCTAGGCTTGTTAAAACATAGCAATGGGTTTGCCCGAAGGGAAAATTATAGAACAAGCATATGTTATCCTCCTCAAGCTTGAAAAAAATAAAGAGGTACTGGTTAGCAATGACTGGGGAAAAATTGGGAAGAAAACTTGAAGAAACTTTGTTAGTAGCAAGTCGCTCTTGAACATGACACTTTCACTCCGCATCCATGTCGGGTTGGGTTGTTTCATTCACCGGTCACATCACCATGGTCACATCACACCATCCACATTTGGGGTTAATGCTACCAATCCATCATGTCAGTGTTGCCGGTATGTTCAAGAGAAGTCACTCAGAGAATTCACCTGTGTCTCACCCGCTACAATACATTTACACTCCATTCTTTCATGACCGCCACCCTAAACCTTATATCACCAGACCGTTTTCATCTCCATTAAAATCATGTGCTTCGTTCTGTGTCATTGATGTGGGATTCATTAAGGCCCTCCTATGACGGATCACTTCTTGTCGACATTAGCTCATTATCCAAGAAGTCGATCTAGGGACACCCCTTTCAGTACTTTGAAGCTTGCATGCCTCAATGGAAAGTTTCTCACTTTCGGCGACAGGTTTACATCAATGGCCTTTGACCGAAAGATTTTGCGTGGTGTTCGATGCCAAGTCCTTTATTCACACCACGTGAATTGTACTATAGTACCTTGAGGGTCATTATCATTATTGGTGATTCCTCTCACGCCTGTTAACAGCTTACATCATTGGCTGGTAATCAGGCAATGTCTTTCCATGTTCGACTCCAGAACATATCTCACATGGATCGACTTGTACTTTGAGTGAAGATCGAACGAGATTGAAGACCTCGGATCTAGTTTCATCCATCCGGGCTGCGATATATATTCAGGAAAATAAAGACATCAAATGTACATCATTGCTACACAGATAATCATCCAATCAAAGGGATGATGGCTCTACCAGAATCATCAGTCTACACTCAGACGATTGTCTATCCTATGTACATGAAAATGAATTTATAAAGGTGAGCATGGGTGTTGGAGAGGTAAATCCCCTCTACGGATAGAGGCGATCCCTACTAGCCCAGAATGGGTCTAGCAACAATCGATCAATGCTACTGTGCAAGTTCCTAATTGCAATTAAACAAGAGGCAAAGAACACCTACTTGGATTCCAACGCTATTGTTTGATGAAGAGATGCCGCTCTCGCTCCTTCGCTCCAGCTGGTCACGATCTACCACGATCTCCGTGAATAGATACCTGCACACACGAAGAGACAGACAAACACAAGCGTGAAATCTAATAAAAGCAATTATACATCAGTCAGAAAGGATGTAATTCACATTAACCATTGCAAGACAAACGAGAATGGAACCATAACAGTAGTCATCTATTATTAAATCAATAACAGAGAAAGGTACAACCAATGTTCTGACGCTGAGTCCTTCTCTTGAGGGTCCAGCCAGCAAGTCTCTTAAGCATTCACCCTTGGAGGTAGATTCTCCCAACACAAAAGCTCTCTCTCACACAAGCAACACTCACAACCTTCCTTGAGCTTCTTCTAACAAAACCACACTTGTCACACCAATTACCTACTAACAGCAGCAATCCAAGCACTATGAATTCCACACTATCCAAACTAGCTGCTCATGGTAATGGTGGAGGTTTAAGTAGAGAAGGAGTCTCCATGAATGGTGGGAGGACAAGCTTATCTTCAAGGAAGGTGGTTCCAAATGACGAACAGACATGCCATAGAAGGGAGGGCGACACTCACAAGGCTAACAACCAGGCCTGGAACCATCTGGAAGGCTGGCTGTTGGAACAAATTCGCCCAAACTGGATCAGCGCGGGTGCAACACTGAACTGACGCGCTGACAACGCATCACAATAACAGTGGAGGCTGTGTCAGCGCGGCTTGATACTTTCATAGAACACGCTGGCGCACAAAATTCGACCAGTGCGGGAAACCCGTGTGCTTCCGCGCTGGCAGCGCACCAGTAACACTATAAGCCGCCCGTCAGCGCGGTTATTTTAATAATAGACGCGCTGATGCAGTAAACTTTGGAAAAGTGGGTCATTTGGCTAATTCAGAGAGCATGAGCATGGTGCATTTGTTTCCATGAGACAATAGGGAGACTGACAGGGAGACAGTGACAAATTACTGCGTAACAGATGCCCCCTAAAGCATGAAGCCCGAGAGAGTGGGAGGGGTGAGATGCTTTACAAAACTGTTGAACTGGAACACCACCAGGAAGGACCTGCATGAATGTACAACTGATATCTCGATCACATGTAGTCTAGGCATGGGCGCAGCCATCCAAAAGACATACAAAGAAGGTCTATGGTATGGACGCAGCCACCCAGCTGAAAAGACCATAAAGATAAGAGGGTATGGTCGCAGCCATCCCGAAGACTCAGGTATGGGCGCAGCCATCCATCAATGAGTCATGTAATAACAATCCACAAAATCGCAACCTGGTTCATAACAGACAAAAACCAGGGTCTTGCGCTCCATCCCAACCCGAACAAAGTACAAGTTCAAGCATGTGAATACATGGGTTGAAGTCGAACATGCATGAACATCGTCTGATTACCAGTCAATGATGAAAACCGTTAACAGACGTGAGAGGTACCACCAATAATGACAATGGTCCTCAAGGTACTTATAGGTACAATCTGTGGCGTGTGAATCAATGAGCTGGTGTTGAACACTCGCAGAATCATCCGATCAGAGGCCAATGATGAAAGCCTCACGTCGAACACGAAGAACCTGCCATTGAGGCATGCAGGCTCTAAGGCACCTGAAGGGAGTCTCTAGGTCACTTTCCTGGATAATGAGCTGAAGTCGACAGGAAGTAACCTCGATCGAAGGTGGGCCATAATGTTTCCCACATCATCGACACGAGACAGAGAAGGATACAATATTTTGTGTGAGACATCAGAGGGAGGTGGTAATCTTGCAGAGGTCAACTTCTCTTGAACATATCGGCGGCACAAAAACGGATTTGGTAGTATCTGACATCAAATGAGCAGAGGTCATGGTGACAATGGCAATGAGCAGATGAGAGGTCAAATAGGATAACCCAAACCCACGGAGGCTAGTGTAAAACAAGATGAGAAATGCCCACCCAGACACGAATGCAAAGGAGTGCCATGTTCAAGAGCGACATACTGCCGACATGACCATTATTACAGTTTCATTTTCCCCACCATTTCTGGCAGGTACCCCGGTTATTTTTGGATGACAAGCTTGACGGGGATAGCATATGCTTGGAGAGGTGTCATTTCGATGATGTCCGATGTCATTAAGATTTAACGAGCCTGAAAAAGGAGGAGCTCGGCGTCTTTTCCTGTTTAGAGAGTCTGAAAAGACAGCGGAAAAGGAAACTCCAGGGGGTCCTTTTTCGTAAAGTTGTGTCTCTCGAGCCTGAAAAAGTATAAAACAACGCGTGAAAGAACCGCCCGGCCATTACGACCGAGGAGTACTTTTCGTGAATAGTAGCTTCGACCCGAAAAAGTAAAAAAGCGGTCGGAAGCACATCGTTTTAGAGCCAATAACGAGTGCGAAATGACAAACACCCGGCAATCTTTTTAAGTTACACGGTCGGAAAAAGAGCTTAAAACGACCGCCTCTCATTCCCTTTAACGAGCCGAAAGGAAGCTCGGCCATCTTTTCTTCGTTCATGTCGGAAAAGAGCTTAAAGACGGCATTTTTTGGGACCGAGTGTACGAAGAATTGTTATGACCACGCCGGTTACTATAACCTGCACAAGAACACCACCCGCATAAACCTGTTCGATATGTGTAAAAACATAGTAAAGACATGCATAACAGCATAAAATAGTGACATTAGCGCTAAATCCATGGTGAAAATGTGACAAAAACCCATATTCATAAGAAATTATAGCAAATTAGGAAATTTTACCATAAATAGGGGGGTAAAAGTCATTTTTTACCATTGTTACCATTTTGAGTTGTGAAGAACGTGGAGGAGCTGCAAGGTTGACGGAGTGATTTCCAGCCCGTACAGACACCATTCATCCGGCAACTTGTTCCAGGTAGGTTCTCCTCTCCCTGCATTTCATTTTGAGCCTTTTTTTGAGCAATTCCATGGTGGAATGTGGCCCTATGGGCGAATTTTTTGAGCGTTGGTGCGCTCTCGGTCAGCGTGGGTTCCCCGCTCGGGTCCGCGCTGATCGATTTATATTTACACGTACCACCACATGGGTCAGCGCGGAAAACACGTGTGCTTCCGCGCTGACCCAGTGAAAAAACAACGGTGCGCCATTTTCAGCGCGACTGTTTTAGAAACAGTCGCGCTGGCGCCGTAAAGATTTATTTTTAAAGAATTGGACGTACAAATCTCAACGGTTAGCAACCTAATATTTTTTCATGGTCTTGCAGGGCAAAATGTCTTTTGTTTGGCAAGAGAGAGCTCACGATGATGAGGATATAGCCGCCTATGCACTTGCCGAATGCCGAAATGCGATGCGGGCATGCGGATTCCTGAAATTCTTCCTGACTCCGCGCCTGAGGGCGCAACCTGACTTGCTTGAGCTCTTAATCAGAGCTTGGAACCCAGTGGATGGAAAATTCACGATCCGTGGCCAGGACATTGAGTTTGATTCCACGGACATTTATTTTTTGACTGGACTATCGCGCCGAGGCCGAATGCCCATCCTGGAGGGGCACCGACCCAGCGGTGAGACTCTTGATGAGCTCATGGCTCGAGTGTGCCCACAGGCTGTGAAAACACGGAGCGGGAAAGTTGGTATCCCGACAGTGGCGGACATGCCTCTTCGTACCATACTCTTTCTAGTGACACGGGCAGCGGGCTCTTTGGCCAATCATGAGGCCTCAAAGACCCAACTACTACTAGCTCTGGAGTGCTTACAGCCCACCATTTTCAACTGGGCAGCAGCTGTGACCACTAGCATGAAGAGGCAACTGAACAACTACCGATGCGGAGAGACGAAGCAGTTTGCATATGGGTCGCTTCTACTTCCGCTCATGCTGGAGCGGGTGCCGGCCCTATAGCTACAGACCATAGCCGTGGATCCACCTAGAGGTCCTCGGGAGACGAGGGCCAGTCGATGGGCCCGCGTCATGCCACGTGGAGGTGGAGGCCGCCCAGTATCTTGGGGAGTGTATTTCCGAGAGTGGCTGGATCGACAGGTTGTCATCGTGGAGGACTGGCCATATGCTGGCATGGACTTCCGCAATGATCCTGACATGCTACTGCCCGCGGGCGAGCACTGGGACGATGGAGGTATAACACTTGATCTCTTTTCAATATTTTTTAATGTTTTTTGATTTTTCATGTACATGTCTTGATAAATGTCACGGTGTGCAGATGTGGGACCCGTGAGACCCATTGGCCTAGCCCCTACGGCACGGAGAGAGGGGCAAGGAGCTGGAGCCTTAGCTCTAGTCCCTCCAGGAGTTGATACATCGGAGACTGTAGCTCGCAACCTCGAGGGTTTGCTGGAGGGAGTGCCAGATTACCAGGGGGTCGAGGAGGTCCCTATAGAGCATCAGATCCACACAGTGGGGGTGGCACCCAGGATGCACCGCCTTTTGAGGCGAGTGGCACGGGCAGCAGTATGCTATAGAGAGCATAACCCAGATCAGTAGTCGCCTAGGTTTTTCCATTGATGTTTTGAGAGACACTTGTCTGGGATGTACCGAGGACACCGGGTTTATTTTTTGGACATATACACTTATTTTTGAGCGCCTCAGTGCGCCACACGATATATATATATATATATATATCTATATATATATATATATATATATATATATATATATATATATATATATACTGTTTTTGGATGGATCGTTTCACATGTGATGATGTTTTTTAATATGTTTATGCAAATGTTTGATACAATTGTGATCTATGTATCAGTTGCACAACACATGACCCATGTATTTTAATTTTTATGCAAGCTTAAAAACACATATGCAGGCACACATGCAAACTATGCTTGGAAAAGAAATTATTTACACATGCTTATTCTATGGTCTTATTATGTTTTCTATCTCTTCTTGTATGATGTTTATCTATTACGCAAATGTCTATCCAACACATGGTTTGCCAATGCATCGGTTAACGTATTTAATCGTCTCGGAATATGTTGATATGTGATATAATCAAAATTCCTTTCTAACAATCTCACACGTAAATACAACCTCAGAATGCGTTGGTCTCTGACGGAATATCGCTCGTTGAGTTGATGGACAACAAGTTGAGAGTCCAGGTTTACCACCAAAGCACGGATGCCAAGATCAACTGCTTCGGCTAGCAATTCAATTACAGCACTGTATTCGGCAACATTGTTGGTGGTACGGCCCAAGCACACGCCTTGAAGATCTAGCAACTCGCCATGAGGATCGTAGATCGCCCACGCCACAGAAGACAAATTGCAAGTACTACGGCAGGCGCCATCGGCGAAGCCCACGTAAGGTGTACTAGACATCTGCACAAGAAGCAGAAAACAAAACAAGAGGCAAACACGCCTTCACACCAAAGAAAAACAAGAAATCATGCACACTTGCTAAGAACACACGTATGTACAAACTAGGTGCACGAGATCATGCATAATATTTTTTCAAATAGAGCCCGTTGCGGGGCTTGTCAAGAGGATTTCCTTCGTAATCGATCAGCTCATATGCCCCCTTTTGCAAAACTCTCTTCACGATATAGGGGCCTAGCCACATGGATTCGAGTTTACCTGCCCCCAGCTTATCCTTAGCTTGATCATAGAGCAGTACTAAATCTCCCTCAACAAAGGAACGAGGTCGAACGGTATCGTCGAAGTGGGCCTTAACCCTCTTCTTCTGCGCTTCAATAGCCAGAGAAGCTAAGCGACGGGTCTCGTCTAGCCTTTCTAAATAGAGAAGCCGTTCCTCCACCGGAGTGGTGTTGGGAAGCAACTCGACAGCTAATTTTAATGAAGGAATCTCACACTCAACAGGAAGGGTGGCCTCCAGTCCATACACAAGTTGAAAAGGAGTGAAACCAGTGGCATCCTTCACAGAGGTCCGGTAAGCCCACAAGGCAGGGAACAACATCAGATGCCAGTTAGACTTGTGCGTATTCACGGTACGTTGGAGCATTGTGATCAAAACTTTGTTCACGGCTTCAACTTGGTCGTTGGATTGAGGGTAATACGGCGTCGAGCTATCTTGACGCAAGCCTAGCTGGGTCGTTAGTTCTGTCATCATGTGATTACGGAAATGTTTTCCGTGATCTGTGACAATAGCCTGGGGGACTCCGAACTGAGTAATGACATGATTAAACAAAAACTGCGTCGCCGTGTAACCGTCTTCGTTCAATGTAGGCATCGCTTCGGCCCATTTGGTGAAATAATCGACGGCAACGATGATATACCTGTGCCCCCCGGCCGAACGAGGGTTACAGGACGTATAATCGATGCCCCATTTGGCAAATGGACCTACGGTAACAACGGGGTGCAGTGGTGCAGGAGGTGCACGCATTTTGCGGTGGTAGACCTGACATTCATGACATGCACGGACGGCAAGGATGCAGTCCTTAAAGATAGAAGTCCAGAAATAACCAGCACGGAGAATCTTCTGGGCGGTAGCATATCCGGACATATAGCCGCCACAAGCACTGGAGTGGCAGTCATTCAACACCCGCTCAGCCTCCTCGAGAGTCAAGCATCGGCGAAGAACAGAATCAACGCCGAGGCGATACAGGGTATCGCCAATAATGCGATAGGGTTGAGATTGGTGACGAATCCTTCGGCGAGCGTCTTTCGATACATTAGGACGGAAGGAAGACGTCTGCAAATAGACTATGATGTCCCCATACCAAGGGTCGAGGGTGCTGATCAGAAACAGTGTTTCATCCGGGATATGCTCTTCCGAACGAGATGGTGCAGAAGAGGATGGCAAAGAACAGAGCAATTCTGCAAAGACCAGAGATTTCTTAGACTTTGCTGCAGTAAACTCCAAGTCAAAATTTTGTAGGATGACAATCCATTTCGAGTACTTGCCCCCCAGCAGCTGACGCGACAAAATGTAGGTCATAGGGTTGCAGTCGGAAATCACGGTCGTAGTGCGCAACAGGATATAGTGCCGGAATCGTTGGACGGCGCAGACAGCTGCCAATGCCAACTTCGCGACATACGCGTAGCGAGTTTTCGTATCCAAGAGATTGCGACTAAGATAATAGATAACGTGCTCATTTCCATCATCATCATCCTGCACCAGAACCATGCCGATGGTGGTGTCGGTGGCAGCTAGATAGAGAGAATAATCACGGTGATAGTTCGGAGGTCTTAAGAGTGGAGCCGAGACAAGGAGGTCCTTGAGTCGCTCGAAAGACTCCTGGGCGATGGCATCCCAATGAAAGGGTGTGTCTCGCTTTAATAATCGTGTGAAACCCTTAGCTACCTCGGCATAATTCGGAATGAATCGTCTAAGGAAATTTGCTTTACCCTGCAAGCTCTGCAATTGCTGCAAAGAGGCAGGGGGTGGAAGATTCAAGATGGCCTCAACTTTGAGGGGATCCAGACGGATGCCTTCTCGGGAGACGATGAACCCGAGCAGTCAGCCAGATTCTACGCAGAAGACACACTTATGAGGATTAAGCCTTATACGGTAGTGTCGACAGCGGAGAAAAATCTCGCGAAGATGTGAGGGATGGTCCTGATGATGGGCTGAATGAGCCGGGAGGTCATCCAGATAAGGTTGTACAATGTGACGTATATCATGAAAGGCATAAGTCATTGCACGTTGAAATGTAGCGCCGACATTCTTTAGACCGAAAGGAAGCTTCTTATAGGCGAAGGTGCCCCAAGGACAAATAAAAGCTGTTTTATGCTGGTCCGCGGGTGCGATGTTGATCTGGTTATAGCTAGAGAAGCCGTCCATAAACGAGTAAATCTCACTTCCTGTGCACTCATCAATAAGCTGATCGATGAAGGGCGTAGGGAAGTTATCCTTCGGACAGGCACGATTGATATCACGATAGTCAACACAGACCCAGATAGTACCCTGCTTTTTATTCACAGGAACTATGTTAGACACCCAATCCGTAAGAGGAATGGGATAGATGAAACCAGCTTTAAGAAGCTTTTCGACTTCGGCCTTGATGGCTGCAGCCTTTTGGGGGTGCACAGGGCGTAAGCGCTGACGGACAGGCTTAGCATCTGGATACGTCGGTATTTCTTGCACCACTATACTAGGATCGTTGCCAGGCATTTCCTTGTAGGACCATGCGAAGACATCACGAAATTCGCGAAATAGAGCAGTATAGAGTTGAACTTCCTCAGGAGTGCAAGTGACTCCTATATGAATGTGCTCGACGATCCCTGGTTTGACAGAGATGTCGATCGGTTGGGTTTGCGTGATATTGCCCATATTGCCCTCTGACACTTGATAAAGCTGAATGGGTGTTTGGAGGGGCGGTGATGGGACACATGAAGCAAACCTTTCGAGACATGCGGTCATTTCCGGATGGGGAGGGAGGAACGAAGAGCGATGGTGGTGATCTGACCAAGGTAGCTCTTCGAGAGACATAGTCTCTATGATGGCTTCGTCGGAGGGAAATATTTCCTTCAGTGGATCCGACGTAGCCTCATCTCCTAGCCAAGGGAAATGATCATATGAATCGGGAACACTGCTCGGAAGAGCAGGTTCATCAGGGGGAGCCGATGCAGCGACAATCTCGATGTAGTTGAGTTCGGCAGGGCTCAACGGCATCATATCACCCCAAGAGTCTTCCTGATTAGCAGGAGGAAGAACCCACGGATCTGAGCGTACAGAGATCATGTTGATAGGGGCGAGATTTGGGGGTGGGTGGGGAAAGACTCCCATTAGAGTGGGATCTTTGAAAAGTCCAGCACCCACATTCACGAGTGATTTCGAGGTATGCTCCACGAATGGCACATTACCTTCAGAAGAAGAGGCGAAGAAAGAGAGCTGGTCCACCGTGACAATCTTCCCCTGGTGAGGGAAACGAATGACACGGAACAGGGAGGAAGCCACGGCTTGCATGGCGTATGTCCAGCTCCATCCGAGGAGGAGGTTGTAAGTCAAATTGGCGTCAACAACTTCAACCTCTACTTCTACGGTCTTTCCTTCCAAAGAGATGGGTAAGCGTTGGAGGATACCGTAAGGACGAGATTCTCTTCCATCGAAAGCTTCGAGCGTCATAGGGGACTGACTCAAAGCAGGGGAACCAATCGCTTTCCAGCAAGCAACGGACATGATGCAGGTTGAGGCACCTTCATCAATAACCGTACGGTGAATCGTTCTGCTATTGATGATGACCTGTATAAGGAAAGCGACTTGGTGAGGCAGTCTCTGTGTAAACCCCTCGAGATCGAAAGAAATCAAATCTGAATCTGCCGGGTCGATGCCACCAATCGCTGATAGCAGGGACTTCCTCTGGGAGGGGCAACTCTGGAGGACTTCTAAAGCGGACATAGCAGATAGAGCCTGAGCTAGGTCCTCAACAATGCTATAGTGCTGGGCAGCACGAGCATTAGGGTTGTAAGATGACTTCCTGAGTATACCCTTTTGAGGGGGTCGGGGGATCATCTCAGTGCTGGGCCTTTCGATGTGGAGAGGGCCAGAACTAGATGGAGGAGCGTTGGAGGGAATCTCCGACTCTTTCCCGGCACGAGATGGATAATCTTTCGCTCGAGTTGAAACATGGATGGGGATCGTGCCAGCCATGAACTCTTGAGAACCGAACGAGGAAGAGGATTGAGATGGGTCCGCCACCATTTGAGTCTGCTGGGAAGGGAAAGGCTCTTTGAGCACGGCAGGGGTCCCAGGAGCACATTTCAATAACCGACTAACTTCGGACCGCCTTGGGCAGTCCTTAGTGTAGTGATCCTCATCGCATATGAGACAGGGATACTTAGGTTTTCATTTAGCTCCTTCCTCGGGTGGAGGTTTAGGGGCATCCTGCTTGGGCTGACCAGATTTATCTTTAGCTTTCCCTTTCTTTTTCCCTTTTGAGGATTTATCCGCCTCGGTGGACTGGACGGCATTTACCTCAGAGGTACTTCCAGGATTGGATTGGCCCTGAGAAGCATTTTCATTAGAAGCGTTCTGCTTTTGCTTCCTAGGGTTTGCGGCTGATTTCTTCGATGACGAATTAACAGAGCTAATGACTCCATCAACAGATCGTTTGGGCGGAGCCTTGGTCTGTCCAGGCCTCGGGGCATCTGGCAAATAATCATATAGAGTACCCGACTGAGAGTATACTAAGTCTAGGTACTGAGCTCGCGCGATCGCTTGCTCTTCAGTTACACAAGCTCCCATAGCGATGTCTTTTGCAATTTTAGGGACAAAGGAAGTTGTGAACCAATCGGTCAGGAGTTGATCAGGAATCCAAAATTTGATCAATCGACGGCGCCTTCTCCAATCATGTATGTGATCAGAGATGTGCGTAGCCGTATCCTGTTTAAGAGACGTGAGAAGATTTGTCCCAGTCTCGTACCGAATGGGTAACTGAAAATGAGTTAAAAACGCCATAGCCAGAGAATTGAAATCTTGAAACATGCCGCGATTCAGCTCAATGTACCATTTAGCGGCTGAACCGGTGAGGGTTCTCTGAAAGAGACGAAGTCGGATAGAGTCATCAAGCCATGAGTTCGATGAACACCAAAGGTGATAGGTCATAACATGTGCTTGAGGATCCTCTCCTGCTTTGCCATCAAATTTTGGACAATCACCGGGTATTTTAGTTGGAACTGGTGGCCAATACGCATTATGCAGAATGGGATCATTCGTTAATTTGGACATGTCCAGAAGTTCCAACGTCGCTAAGAATGGCAACTGAGGGTTAAAGGACATTTGTAGCTGTGGATTTGAGGCAGTATTAGGGTTCCAACCAGGTGTTGGTTTCCCCCACGAACTCTGTCTAGATGGACCTGGCCCAAAAGGGCCTGGCGCATAAGAACTTTGTCCCGATGGACCTGGCCCAAAAGGGCCTGGCACATAAGAACCCTGTCCCGATGGACCCGGCCCAAAAGGGCCTGGCGCATAGGGACCTTGTCCATAGGGGTTCTGCCCGTATGTATTTTGTCCATATGCAGACAGTTGACCCTGGGTCTGCCCCCCAGCACTCCACGTATTAGCAACTTGACCCGCAGGTGTAGCATACTGATAATTTTGGTAAGGGGTGACCTGCGTCTGTTGATAATTCTGGTAAGGGGTAAACTGAGTTTGCCCCTGGGGTTGCTGGTAGCCATACGTTTGCTGGGTTCCATACTGAGCCTGGTAAGCAGGCTGCACTTGGTAGGAAGGCTGGGGCTATGGCCCGCCTTGCATTTGATAACCCATTTGAGTTTGAGGCCCAGAATAATGTCCTTGAACTGGCTGGGCTTGGATCATCTGGCCGGAAGGTTGGCCTGGTTGAACCTGGGATGGGCCTGCTTGCCCAGAAGGATGTACTTGCTGGGTGCCAGGCTGTCCTTGAGCAACCACGGGTTGTCCTTGCGGAACAGATGGCCGAGCTGGCTGGATGGCTGGTTGACCTTGCGGTTGACTAGCTGTTATAGACATTTTTGTGCCTTACAGCATGAAGCATGAAATGTCCATAATCTAAGGGATCCAAAGTCCCTAAACATGTTTTTCCTACCCCTAGAGGAACAAGGTCAGAAAACCACAGCACTGAATAAAAGTTCTCCACCTGAAAACACTCAAAAACAAGGCAATTCTGGATCATGTCAACTGCTCCACTGAGCATCTGCGCTAAATGTCAAGTGCTCCACTGTCTACCTGCGTTGAATGTCAACTGCAAAGAAGGCTACCTGCGCTGGGTGAGTTTGGACATGTGGCACAGTCATTCCTCAAGGTGTCAATGCCCAGGAAGCTTCCAAAATGACACTTGGATGAGGGAATTCGACTGGTGATGAGTAAGAGGTTCTAGATCTCCAAGTGGAAGCAAGAACCTCCAAGTGGACTTAAGAACTGAAGTGGGAGAGGACACTAGTTAGCTTCATGCCAGCCTCAAGCTGACTCATCCTTTCTCCAAAACTCCTATATATAGATCTCTCTCATGAGGTCTAGGGAGGCTGGAATCTTGTGAATGTAAAGAATTGCTGTTGGTTTGAGTTTAGAACTATTGGGTGATTTGCTTTGAAGGAGGTGAAGACGAGATTTCTCTCTGCTGGGAAGGTGATGCTGGATTGGGCCTCTTATGGTTGTATCACTTCCTGAACCTTACTTCTTCCATTAATAAAGCATTTGAGGTTCTTCTATATGCATGTGTCTCAACATTGTATTGTTATACTTGTGTATTTGATTTATTCTAATCCTTGAATCAATTATGAATGTATGCTTCTTGTAGTTTCCCTCTCTTGCCATTTTGCAAGATCTTGGTGTAGCTGGGCCAGTGAAAGAGCAAGGAGCTGAGGGCAAGCAGCAAAGAGAGAAGATTGGATCAATCATTAGCGAAAGACATCGGTTAGTGGATCTCTTTCTCCCCTCTATTACATCTCATAAAGAAGTAATCTCAGATAGCTTTGCTTTGATTGTTGCTAAGGAACTATCACCCTCAGAGTGGGATAGGGTCATTCCGTATTGGATACTTTTCCCAACAACAAATTGGCGACTCCGCTGGGGATCGTATCTTTTTGGTTGTTTGTGTTTTTGCTATTCATTTCCTAAACACAGGGAGTACCGAATCGAACTGCATTTGGATCTTTCAAATGAAAAGTAGAGGGCAGCTACTCTAGCTCAGTTTCTGGGCATGTTTATGATTTGAAGAGCTGATCCACAAGGACTCTGAACAGCTCTTAGTGATAGCTTTTCATCCTCCTTTGAATCATCCTTTAGTGTGTACTGATTGGTAGCTTTGATTTGGCCAAAAACTGTTGATTTTTGAGCAATCTGTGACCCAGAGCCCAGAGAAACGAGAGTTTCTCTCTTCATTGCAGGCACTGTGAAGGCATTCTGCATTTCATCGCAGGTCCCGAAGGGGCTACCTGCGCTGAATGTCAAACTGACAGTGTTATACCTGCGCTGAACCAGTGTGGCCTTGTGCAACTGGGGTTCTCTGCTTTCTGTTGCCCTGTTTTAATCCCTGTTTTTGCAGCCTGTTATCAGTCAATGTACCTATCTGAAACCACCTTTCTTTGCCACTATTCCGCCTTGGTTGTATAAAGAAACTGTATTTGTTCTTTGTGTATTTCTTACGTCATTTGTAGTTTCCCATAACGAAAGTGAACTAGTCTTGTTGTGGCCTCTTAGATCTAGACCTGTGATAAGTGTCGTTTTGATCTTAAGAGTTAGTTTGTTTGCTGTTCATAGCTGATTGAGCTTTTGCTTTCGTCATATGGTTTGAATTTATGTATTTCTAGTGTTGAAACAAGTAAATCCTAAGGTGTCTTTTGATTTTGGACAAAAGCTTGTTTGCTTTCACTTGAAATTGAATTCAAAGTTATACAACGGCTTTCTTTTTGTAGTACACCAACATTAGGAAAGAGAAAAGAAATACCTGCATTGTGCATGTGCATTTTGACAGCTTGCATGTTGATTTAGGAAAAAGTGCACTAGTGTGTGCTCTATGATCTGTGTGAAAAGATGATGTCTTTCTTTTCCCTCAGTAGTTAAGATTTTCATAAGTTGAAAAGATTGAAAAAGCTTGCTTCTCATCTTTAGACTGCATTTAGGAGTTGTACCATACATCTCGTGGTGATCCATAAAGGCAAACTGCTAAACAAGATAAACCTAAAATAAATTGAATTTACATAACAACGCTTTGAAACATAACGCAAACACATAGAGGTCTAAGCTAGAGACGTGTTTCGGCATCTTAAACGTGATATCTTAGCATTGAGTGGTTGGGTGGTTCCTCCACGGTGAAGCGATAAGTATCAATACGGACTTGTGCTCCCACGTACCGTCGCGTATATATTGGGAGACCCCTATAGGAACAAAGCCTTTATCCATAGGAAGCTGTGTCGGCCGCCCTACTGATCGCAATGCAGTGAACACAGCATTCACGAAGATCGACCACCCGTACCGTAAAACGTATTCTGTGGTTTTGCGAAAAGTTTGGCACACCCTCTGCCTAGAACTCCAGAGTAGTTTCTTTTGGCCTTTTTCAAACTCTATAACTGAAAAAGTCCATCCGAGCATTTGTCACTTCGGGCTCGTTAAAACATCGAAGGAGACTAGAGTCATCTTTAGCTTTTTCTCGACTCTTAAAAAGTGAAAAAGCAAGTTGTGTCTAAAGCGTCGTTATAAAATTTATTTTAAACGGAACATAATCACCTCCTATTCCTGCGTTGATCTGTAGGTTGAGAACATGGAACACACCAACCAAGGAATTCCCCATGATGGAAATCCTAGTCCTTTCTCCTCTTGGGGAGAAGTTGGTGCACCCCACATGGCCACATTGTCGTTTCCAGGATTGACAATCGGCCTGCCAATTTGGCTATTCTCAACCAAAGTAGTTCAGAACACCATGGTTCCTGTGTTGGAAATAATACTGAGGGGGGGGGAATCAGTATTATCTAGCAATTTACCAAATCTTCCTTATTTGATCTTTTGAAATATTCTTGCATATCAGTACCATAAAACAATGAGCATGAATAAAGAAAATAGACAGTCACACCAAAGAACACAAGATGTAAGGTGGAAACCCAATGCGGGAGAAAAACCACCTGCTGCAATAATGTCTCTATCTTCTTTCAAGAAATTCTTTTTACAATGATTTTGTACTGGTGCAGTCCTTTACCAGCACGCAGGCTGCAACCTGCAAAGAGCTACAACTCTTTCTTGTTTTCCAGACTTCTCCTGGAAGGGAGCTACAACCCCCTACTTCTTTTCAAAATGATCAACAAGTATACAACAGATACAGTCTACTACAGATATCAGATCAGTAATTACAGAAACAACCCAGAACACCTTATGAACAGAAATATACAGTTAACAGATCATCTTGAGACAGGGACGCATATTTTCTTTCTGTGGCCTGCGACTGGACGCAGTATACCTTATGTTGTTCTGCGTGCAGACGCACTGTTCCTTTTGCTTGTCTGCGACCGACGCACACATCAACACTATCGCGCCGCGTCTTTCGCTTCAGAGACGCACCCAATACCACAGTCGCGCCGCGTCCTTCGCTTCAGAGACGCACCTGATCCTTTACTGTACTGCGTCCTGGCGCACTTTCCCTTCACTGAATCTGCGTCCCTTTAGATATAGAAGATAAGAGGACTTCAGAACCAACCCAAACACTCAGATCCACAGATCTGATCATGCGCCATATAGATCGTAGTCCATTAGAAGATTTACCCTTAAAGATATGGACTAGATCACACCAAGAGATGATCAACCAAGATGATACATAATCCAAATGAACTCCTTTGCTTTATATAGGCAAGCTTCTCCCCAAAGCGTGGAACAATACCACGAGCCGACACCAGAGAAACACGCAACCGTCGGCTAGATACCACACAAGAAGCCCCCACGAGTTTTTCTCTACCTTGAAATGTGTGTACTGGGCGGACGCACCTTCTGAACGGCTGGCCGGCGTCCCTAGACGCGGGTTCTGTATGGAATACCTGCGGGGACGCGCTTGCTAAACAAAATTTCCTGCGTCCTTCTTGATTTACCACCTGAAGGCGTTTGCCATCAAGTACAACACCTGAATCATAATGCCAACAAACTCCCCCTTTGGACTTGATGGCAACCACATAAACTTTCAGCTTCATCATTCTCCCCCTTTGACATCAAGAGCAAAGGGTATGCTCCCCCTATGCTCATGCTTCTCCAGAAATGTAACCAGAAATCCATCATGAAGAAGACAGAGACATATTGCAGCTATTTCCAAGATCTCCTTCTCCATAATGCCAACAATGCATTATGTGCTCCCCCTGAGCCTATACCATCAATAGGAAGATGGTCAACAGTGAGATGATGCATCAACAACCCCCAGCTTTTGCCTGAGGTATTCAAAAGTGTCCCGGGCAACGGTTTGGTGAAAATATCAGCAACTTGTTCCTTAGAAGGAACATACTCCAACTTGACCTTCTGTTCAAGTACTTGTTCCCGGAGAAAATGGTACTTGATTGGTATGTGCTTGGTTTTTGAATGCATAACCGGATTCTTTGAGATGCTGATTGCACTTGTGTTGTCACATAAGATAGGAATAGGAGGTGTACAAGTGATTTGATAATCCTGCAAAGTCTGCATCATCCAAAGAAGTTGGGTGCAACAAGATGCAGCCGCAACATATTCCGCTTCAGCTGTAGACAAGGCAATTGAACTCTGTTTCTTGCTGAACCAAGATACCAGTCTAGAACCCATAAAGAATGCACCACCACTTGTGCTTTTCCTGTCATCCACGCTTCCGGCCCAATCTGCATTTGTATAAGCATGAAGAGTGAGATCTGGATCTCTAGGATACCATAGGCCATAATTTTGAGTCCCTTGAAGATATTTGAAGATTCTCTTTACTGCTTGAAGATGAGTCTCCTTTGGATTTGCCTGAAACCTTCCAACTATTCCAACTGCATGCATGATGTCTGGTCGGGTACCTGTCAAATATAGTAGACTTCCAATCATAGATCTGTAGGTTGGTTGATGAACTGCTGCAGATTCGTCATTTGCACTGAGACTACATCCTGTGACCATGGGTGTACATACTGGTTTTGCATCTTCCATGCCATATTTCTTCAAAATCTGCTTGAGATACTTGGTTTGAGATAAAAGGATTCCTCCTTTCTTTTGTTGGATTTGCAAACCAAGAAAGTATGTCAGTTCTCCTAGCAAGGACATCTCAAATTCTTTCTGCATGACTGAGGCAAAGCTTTGACTCATAGCTTCTTCATTACTGCCAAAAATAATGTCATCTACATACACAACAAGTATTAGTAATTTGTCATTTTCAACTTTTATATAAAGATTGCTATCTGCTGAACCTTTTGAGAAACCTTGTTGATGAAGATATTTGTCCAACCGGTAGTACCAAGCCCTTGGAGCTTGTTTGAGACCATAGAGAGCCTTTTTTAATCGGCATACAAGATTTGGATCGTTTCCAAGAATGAAACCATCTGGCTGTTCAATGTACACTTCTTCATCCAAGTCTCCATTCAGAAAAGCTGATTTCACATCCATTTGAAATACTTTGAAGTTCTGACAACTTGAGAGAGCAAGAAACATTCGGATGGCCTCAAGTCTTGCAATAGGAGCAAAAGTTTCTTCAAAGTCTATTCCTTCTTGCTGTGCATACCCTTTACAAACAAGTCTGGCTTTGTTTCTAATTACTTCTCCATTTTCATTCAATTTATTTTTGAACACCCATTTTGTTCCGATAACATTCTTATCCTTTGGTCTAGGAACCAGCTCCCAAGTATTGTTCTTTTCGATTTGCTCAAGTTCTTCATCCATTGCTTTCACCCAACATTCATCTTTGCATGCTTCTTTCACATTTTGTGGTTCAGTAGAGGAGAGTAATGCCAAATAACTTGAAGCTTCTGCAACTGTTCTTCTAGTTTGTATACCTGCTTCCTTTTGTCCCATGATCTGAGATTCTGGATGGTTCTTTTGAACATATCTGGATGGAGTCTTTTCTTCTATTCTTGTTCTTTCTTCTGCTTCTTCGTGAGGTCCGTCTCGAAATTGTTCTTGCGGTTCTTCTTCTTCATCATTCTATCTTTGAGGGTAGCTTTCATCTTCTTCAATGTCTTCACGATGTATTTGCCTAGGAATGTATCCTTTCTCATCAACCACTACATCAATGCTTTCAACAATTCTGCCAAGTCTTTTATTGTAGCATTTGTATGCTTTGCTATGTGGAGAGTAGCCAAGAAGAATTCCTTCATCTGCTCTAGGATCAAGTTTGCCAAGCTGCTCCTCAGTATTTTTGATATAGCATTTGCTCCCAAAGATTTTGAAGTGCTTTACTGAAGGAGTTTTACCACTCTAGAGCTCATGAGGAGTTTGAGTGCTGTTCACTCGAACATTTGTCTTGTTGAGAATAATAACTGCCGCATGTGCAGCTTCACCCCAGAAGGTTGCAGGAGTTCCTGATTCATCAAGCATAGCACGAGCCATTTGCTGGACTGTTCTGTTCATTCTTTCCACTACTCCATTTTGCTGAGGAGTTCTAGCTGTAGAAAATTCTCTCCTTATTCCATGTTCATCACAGAAATCGAAAAATTCATTTGAAGTAAATTCTCCACCTCTGTCGGATCTGAGGCACTTAATCTTGTGACCTGATTCATTTTCAGCCAAGGCTTTGAAGGATTTGAATTTTTCGAAAGCTTCATCTTTGTGCTTCATAAGTCCCAACCAAACAAACCTGGAGAAATCGTCAATAAATAATATCAAGTATTCCTCTCCTCTAGGTGTTCTTTTTCTGAATGGTCCACATACATCTGTATGTACTAGCTCCAGAGGCATACTGGCTGATCCTTCTTTCTCTGGAAAGTTAGTTCTAGTCTGTTTTCCAAACTGACATGATCTGCACATGGTGTTGTCAGGAATTTTGATATCTGGAAGATCGCGAACTGCCTGATATTTGCAAGCTTTCCTTATTTGTGAGAAACTTAGATGTCCCAATCTTCGATGCCATAACCAGTGCTCTTCATCCTTGCTTAAATAGCATTGTTGTTGTTCTTCATCAAAAATGTATAGATTATTTGAAGTTCTTTTTCCTTTGAGAACTGTTTTACCTGTATCAAGATCACGAACAAGACATCCATTTGATCTGAATATAACCTCGGTTCTTTGATCACACATCTGGCTTACACTTAGAAGATTATGCTTTAGTCCATCAACAAACAAAACATTTCCAGCCTTAACATCTTCTTTTAAAGGAGCAATACCTTTTCCTTTTATAGTTGCAGGAGTATCATTTCCAAAAGAGACTTTCTTTCCCTTTTCTAAATTAGAATAAGATTCAAGTTTTTCTTTATCACCTGTCATGTGCTTTGAACATCCACTGTCAATGTACCATAGATTTTCTTGTCCTTCTGCATAGAATGCTATCCCACATCTTTCTGTTTGAGGTTCCTTTATTTTCCATGTTTTGGTGCCTGAGGTTTGTTCCCTTTTTTGTTCTTGTACCTTTCTTTCCGGAAACCTGCTTCTGCATTCAACATCTTCATGTCCAAAATTATTGCAAATAGAGCATTCAACTTCATTTTCAAGAGCTGAAAAATTGTTATAGGTCCTTTTTGTATTCCCTGTCATGCTTCTTTGTTTTTGAGCTTCCCTAGTCATGATTGTTTTATACGCAACACATTGGGCTGCTTTGTGACCAAAGTTATGGCAAGAAAAGCATTGTCCATTGAAGAAGTTTCTGCGATTATTGAATCTACCAGCCGACTGATTGTAATTTCTATTTTCATCTATTCTTGAACCAAATTGAGAAGGTTTTACCTGTGGCTGGTTGTGGCTTTTGTTCACCCTTAAGCTGGATTGCCCCTGATAGTTTGAAGTTTGTCCCTGCTTTACCTGATGATCTTCCTTGTGTTCTTGCTCATTTCTTCTTGCGGCATCAAGATAACTTTTTGAAGTGGAAGCTTGAGAAGTTTCTCCATTGTAGCCCAGACCTGTCTTATTTAGAGGAGATCGCTGCACACTGATAATCTCATTCAACGTTTCAGATCCTTTGACAAACTTGAGATTAATAGTTTTTGTTTTCTCAATTTCTTTTCTAAGACCAACAATTTCACCTTCTAATTTTTCAAGATGTTTTTCCTTTTCATCAATCTGAAATTGTAGAGTATCAATAATCATGTTCTTTTCTTCTATACATCTCTTGAGTCTAGTAATTTCATCATAAAGGTTATCCACATCTATAGCATCCTCATAATTGTCATCTTCAAATGCCATTAACAATCTATATTTGTTACCTTGTTCATCTTCATCACTGTTTGATAAGCCATCGCTATCTTCATGGGTGTAGTAGCTTTTCTTATTTGTACCCTGTTTCTTGTTCCATCTAACTGGTTCCTTTCCTTTATCCTTATAAGAGCATTTTGCAGCATAATGACCTACTCTTCCACAAGCAAAACATTTGAAAGGTAGCTTACCTCTGAACCTTCCAGAACCCCTTTGAAGATTTCTGACAAAGTTTGATTCTTCTTCCTCTTCTTCTGGAACATGACATGCTTCATAGTGATCTTCTTTGCCTGATGCTTTAAAAGCAGCTTCCCTTCTATCTGATGGACCTCCCTTTCTCATTTCATAAGCAGTTAGAATTCCATGCAGCTGAGACATAGTGAGAACACGGAGATTTTCCTTTTCTTCTACTGCAGATACTTTAGATTCAAACTTGGGAGATAAAGATCTTAGAATCTTTTGAACTACTATAGTCTCTTTTATTTCTTCACCCAAATTTTTCATACAATTAGCAATCTCATCTACTCGAAGAAAATAATTAGCCACACTTTCATCATTATACATCTTGAGAGTCTCATATTGAATCCTGAGAGTTTGAAGTTTAGCTTCTTTTACCTGTTCATCTCCTTCATAGCTAGTGATCATTTTGTCCCATATCTCTTTTGCTGATTTGAAGTGCATGACCTTCATGAACTCTGTTTGAGATATACTTCCTAATAGAGTGCTGACTGCTTTTGCATTTGTTTCATACTGCTTTTTCTCAGCTGGATCTGTAGGAGTAACTGAAGGAAAGGCATAGCCTGATTCTACAATGTTCCAAACTTCTGTACCAAGAGATTGAAGATATGCAGTAACTCTTACCTTCCAATAATTGAAGTTTGTTCCATCGAAGACGGGTGGCCTGATTGATGCTTCTCTCTCGTAGTTGCTCATGATGAACGATCTACCTTCAAGCGATCAAGCTGTTCTGAAGGACCTGCTCCGATACCAATTGTTGGAAATAATACTGAGGGGGGGGGGAATCAGTATTATCTAGCAATTTACCAAATCTTCCTTATTTGATCTTTTGAAATATTCTTGCATATCAGTACCATAAAACAATGAGCATGAATAAAGAAAATAGACAGTCACACCAAAGAACACAAGATGTAAGGTGGAAACCCAATGCGGGAGAAAAACCACCTGCTGCAATAATGTCTCTATCTTCTTTCAAGAAATTCTTTTTACAATGATTTTGTACTGGTGCAGTCCTTTACCAGCACGCAGGCTGCAACCTGCAAAGAGCTACAACTCTTTCTTGTTTTCCAGACTTCTCCTGGAAGGGAGCTACAACCCCCTACTTCTTTTCAAAATGATCAACAAGTATACAACAGATACAGTCTACTACAGATATCAGATCAGTAATTACAGAAACAACCCAGAACACCTTATGAACAGAAATATACAGTTAACAGATCATCTTGAGACAGGGACGCATATTTTCTTTCTGTGGCCTGCGACTGGACGCAGTATACCTTATGTTGTTCTGCGTGCAGACGCACTGTTCCTTTTGCTTGTCTGCGACCGACGCACACATCAACACTATCGCGCCGCGTCTTTCGCTTCAGAGACGCACCCAATACCACAGTCGCGCCGCGTCCTTCGCTTCAGAGACGCACCTGATCCTTTACTGTACTGCGTCCCGGCGCACTTTCCCTTCACTGAATCTGCGTCCCTTTAGATATAGAAGATAAGAGGACTTCAGAACCAACCCAAACACTTAGATCCACAGATCTGATCATGCGCCATATAGATCGTAGTCCATTAGAAGATTTACCCTTAAAGATATGGACTAGATCACACCAAGAGATGATCAACCAAGATGATACATAATCCAAATGAACTCCTTTGCTTTATATAGGCAAGCTTCTCCCCAAAGCGTGGAACAATACCACGAGCCGACACCAGAGAAACACGCAACCGTCGGCTAGATACCACACAAGAAGCCCCCACGAGTTTTTCTCTACCTTGAAATGTGTGTACTGGGCGGACGCACCTTCTGAACGGCTGGCCGGCGTCCCTAGACGCGGGTTCTGTATGGAATACCTGCGGGGACGCGCTTGCTAAACAAAATTTCCTGCGTCCTTCTTGATTTACCACCTGAAGGCGTTTGCCATCAAGTACAAGACCTGAATCATAATGCCAACATCCTGAACAGTCGAGTCAACAGTTAGATCAGTCTAGAGCTGCCCACCAGCCTTCTACTTCCTATAACCCTTCCTCCAATCCTTCATCTTTGCAAGGTAGAGCCGGCAAAAGCCAAGCTCCCATGGAGAAGAAGGAGAAGAAGAAGAGAGAGAAGAAGAAGAAGGAGCCTAAGGCGACTGGGGGCAAGCAAAAGACATCTGACAAAAATCCACACACAGCACAGACCGGGCATAAATCGCCATGTGTCATATGTAGAGGAGACCACTTCCATAGAGATTGTCCTTGTATTCCCCGGATACTAAGGGACTGGTCCCCTCGTTTGCACAGTTCGGGAGCATCAACCTCTGATAGCCATGTTGAATGTTTACCGTCAACCAGCGAAAGTGAAGGTTCAAGACAAAGAGGGGGAGCAAGATTCCCCTGCAGACTGTGTGAAGGCGATCATGCCATCCACCGTTGTCCCTTCTTAGACGAAGTGAAGAGAGTTTTGGAAGATCGTCCGGTTTCACCGTTGAGACTTCCTCCTGGATACAAAAAACTCGTGCCAAGTCCTTCGTTGGTTGAGAATACAGCTGGCCCGCTCAAGTGGTCATCTGAAGCGTCAGTCATTGAAAATGAACCTACTGAATCCAGACCGGACGAAAGTCCAAAGGTCGAAACGGCAGTTGACCCGATTCTCCCTTCAAAAGTTTCATCTTCAAATGACACCGTCACTGAAGATTCATCTTCAAATGACACCCTCACTGAAGAGAATAAGGATGACACCATCCAGATTCTTTTCATCAACACAGACTCTGACGAGCGTCAGGGCAATGTGCCCATTCCTTTATCGCAGGAAGGAACATCGTCAGGGTCATATCCGGCCGTGTATTCGGTCCCACCACCAAGAAACCTGGTTGTGTCCTTTGATTGGAACCAACCAGGCAGACCCCGGTTGCCAGCCAGTATACCATTCAGAATCATGGTCCAAATATACAGAATGGTAATGGCTGGCACTATCATTGATGAAGAGGCATCTGTGAGTATCCTTTCCTCTGTTGCTTGGAAAGCACTGGGTTCCCCGGCGCTTTTGCCTGAGATAAGAAATCTCTCGGGTTTCGATAAAGGAACCAGTCGACCATTAGGGATCCTCCCCAATGTGCCTGTTACATTGAAAGGGAAGGCCGTTCAAATGAACGTGATGGTCGTTCAAGGACCCTTGGATTATAACCTACTCCTTGGACGAGACTATATATATTGCATGGGAGCTGTAGTCTCCTCACTCTTTAGAGTAATGTGTTTTCCACACGAAGGAAGAATGGTCAAGCTCGTAGACCAACTTTCATTTCCAGGATCACGCATCGCAAATAGTCACATACCAACCCTGAATGGTCTATTCAATCAAGAAATGTCTCCACCCCCAGTCCTTCTTCCCGATGAATGCGAGTGATTCGAAAAGATGGAACTGGAACCCAGGGGGCATGCATCCTGGTCTGCTTCGGGCAGAAAAAACCCTGGGTATAAGGTAGGATTTCCGCGAGAGAATATGACTAGTCTGTACCCCGTCCGTGGATGGAAGAGGGGTTGTTCTAGGATAAGATTCTTTTGTCAAAGTTACGTGTTTGACAAAGGTCATTCACCCTTGTCTATTTCGGTAGACATTGCTGAGGAAGTGTTTTGTTTGAAAGATTAACGAGACAATCTTTGGGTAACCAGAAAGAGGTAAGCCTCCCTCAATAACACAAATGTTTTGTCTTTGAGTAGTGTTCTTCTCTTGTCGCAAGTAGCTGCTCTCTTGTCGCAAGTAGCTGTTCTCTTGCGATCTTGCGAAAGATCTGTTAAAAGTTGGGCTGACGAGAAGACAAGTATCGTATAGACCCGTTAAAAATAACAAGAAGACAAGTATCGTTAACATTAGACTGGCAATACGACAAGTAGCTGTGAACACCCAAAGAAAAGCAGAGGTGAGAAAGAGGAGGGGCAACCTTGAAATTGTATTTTATACCTGGGGGCATGCAAACCTTTTGGAGTGCAAGCTAAGAGCGGTTATTTATCTATTTTTTGGATTAGCCGTTCCCGAACTTGCATAAAGAAAGGATATGGAGTAAAGCTTAGTGAAGATGAAACTCCTTAAAAAATAGAGATGTCACAGGGGACATTTCTTATCTTATGACTGGTATATCGAGCAGTTTTAGCATAAAGTTCATGCTCGTTAAAAAATAAACGCAAGATTCGAGCAGTTTTAACGCGGTCTTCATGCTCGTTAAAAAATAAATATAAGAAGTGAGCAATGTTCCCTCCAGAGTTTAAGCTCATTTTTAAATAAAAAATGAACCTATCCCGGTAAATAACCACTGTGACCGTAAATTTATCAGCCATAAAAGCCTTGGTCGTGTTTGCACCTGCCACCTCCACTTTCATTTGGCCGATCGTTCACCTCCATATGATTGTTTACCCATTTTGAGGAACAGCTGCGAAGAGTGATTTCACCTAGCCATCCTTGTGACACTGCCGTGATTGGAAAATTCCAACCTGTACCTGGAATCAGTTACTATCCCTGTTTATCACTCGTTCCTCAAAAGACGAGTCTTCTTTGAGCTCTTTTCAACTGACTCGTAAAATATGAAAAGATTGCCGAGTTTTGGCCTTCTAGCTCGTTAAAAGGACTGGAAGAGCTATCCCTCCTCTAGATTTTAATCTTTTTGGACCTGAGGGATTATTGCACAAAAAGGTCGAGCGCTTGTTTTATTCGGCTCGTTAAAATTATCGAAAACTCATCCCTTCTGTATTGTTTTATACTTTTTCGGACTTAAGGGATTAGATGACGAAAAAGGAATGTTGGAGTTAACTTTATGTACCTTTTTAGACTCTCTAAAAATGAAAGGGACCGAGTTTTCCTTGTCGTTAGACTCGTTAAAATGATTAAATAGCGACAAACTTGTCTTTAGACGAGAACGAGTTTCCCTATCGCTAGGTTCGTTAAAACATAGCGATGGGCTTGCCCGAAGGGCAGGTTATAGAACAAGCATATGTTATCCTCCTCAAGCTTGACAAAAATAAAGAGGTACTGGTCAGAAATGACTGGGGAAAATTGGGAGAACCTCAAATCTTTAATGGTAGCAAGTCGCTCTTGAACATGACACTTTTCCTCCGTACCACATCGGGTTGGGTTGTTTCATTCACCGGTCTCATCACCATGGTCTCGCCAAACCATCCACATTTGGGGTAATGCTACCGATCCATCGCATCAGTGTCGTTATATGTTCAAGAGATGTTGTTCAGAAAGAGTCAACCGTGTCCCATCCACTACCATACATCATCTTTCATCCTTTCATGACCGCCACCCTGAATAATATTTCACAGATCGTTTTCACCTTCATCACAATCATTAGCTCCGTTCCGTGTCACTGATGTGGGATTCATTAAGGCCCTCCTTTGACGGATCGCTTCTTGTCGACTTGAGCTCATTATCCAAGAAGTTGATCTAGGAACACCCCCCTCAGTACTTTGAAGCTTGCATGCCTCAATGGCAAGTTTCTCACTTCCGGCGACAGGTATACATCAATGACCTTCGACCGAAAGATTCTGCGTGGTGTTCGACGCCAAGTCCTTTATTTACACCACGTAGATTGTACTGCCGTACCTTGAGGGTCATCATCATTATCGGTGATTCCTCTCGCGCTTGTTAACAGTTTACATCATTGACTGGTAATCAAGCGATGTCTTTCCATGTTCGACTCCAAGAAATTCTCACATGGATCGACTTTTACTTAGAGTGAAGATCAGACGAATTTGAAGACCCCGGATCTAGTTTCATCCATCCGGGCTGCGATATATATTCAGGAAATAAAAACATTGACATGTGCAGTAGATGATCATCCTACTCAAAGGATGATAATTTCAGCAGAGAATTATCAGTCTACCATCAGACGATTGTCTGTTCTATGTACAGAAAAATGTATTTATAAAGCTGAGCATGGGAATGCCCACCTCAGCTAGATCATGAAAGCAGTATGAAAAATAATGTATTGTATTGTATCTTATTACAGGTCACCTCTCAGCGATTGAATGAACTTTGGATCCTCCTGATAAAGCATTTCACCCGATAAACGACCTCATACTTTAGGGGGCAACTATTATAGACATTTTTGTGCCTTACAGCATGAAGCATGAAATGTCCATAATCTAAGGGATCCAAAGTCCCTAAACATGTTGTTCCTACCCCTAGAGGAACAAGGTCAGCAAACCACAGCACTGAATAAAAGTTCTCCACCTGAAAACACTCAAAAACAAGGCAATTCTGGATCATGTCAACTGCTCCACTGAGCATCTGCGCTGAATGTCAAGTGCTCCACTGTCTACCTGCGTTGAATGTCAACTGCAAAGAAGGCTACCTGCGTTGGGCGAGTTTGGACATGTGGCACAGTCATTCCTCAAGGTGTCAATGCCCAGGAAGCTTCCAAAATGACACTTGGATCAGGGAATTCGACTGGTGATGAGTAAGAGGTTCTAGATCTCCAAGTGGAAGCAAGAACCTCCAAGTGGACTTAAGAACTGAAGTGGGAGAGGACACTAGTCAGCTTCATGCCAGCCTCAAGCTGACTCATCCTTTCTCCAAAACTCCTATATATAGATCTCTCTCATGAGGTCTAGGGAGGCTGGAATCTTGTGAATGTAAAGAATTGCTGTTGGTTTGAGTTTAGAACTATTGGGTGATTTGCTTTGAAGGAGGTGAAGACGAGATTTCTCTCTGCTGGGAAGGTGATGCTGGATTGTGCCTCTTATGGTTGTATCACTTCCTGAACCTTACTTCTTCCATTAATAAAGCATTTGAGGTTCTTCTATATGCATGTGTCTCAACAGTGTATTGTTATACTTGTGTATTTGATTTATTCTAATCCTTGAATCAATTATGAATGTATGCTTCTTATAGTTTCCCTCTCTTTCCATTTTGTAGGATCTTGGTGTAGCTGGGCCAGTGAAAGAGCAAGGAGCTGAGGGCAAGCATCAAAGAGAGAAGATTGGATCAATCATTAGCGAAAGACATCGGTTAGTGGATCTCTTTCTCCCCTCTATTACATCTCATAAAGAAGTAATCTCAGATAGCTTTGCTTTGATTGTTGCTAAGGAACTATCACCCTTAGAGTGGGATAGGGTCATTCCGTATTGGATACTTTTCCCAACAACACTAGCCTGTCCAGCTGGATGAGTAGGATGGACAGTGGGTTGGCCTTGTTGCGCAGAGGGCTGGCCCATTTGTCCGGAGGGTTGTACTGGCTGAGCAGTGGGTTGGCCCTGCTGTACGTAGGGTTGCCCCCCTTTCCCAGGAGGATTCACAGGCTGAGCAGTGGGTTGGCCCTGCTGTACGTAGGGTTGCCCCCCTGCCCAGAAGGATGACTAGACTGGACAGTGGGTTGGCCCTGCTGCACGTAGGGTTGCCCCCCCTGCCCAGAAGGATACCCTTGTTGGACTGCTGGTTGACCTTGAGGGGTGTAATTTTGCCCAGCTTGTCTAGTGGGATACCTTTGCTGAAAACCAGGTTGGCCTTGTTGGATGTAAGGTTGCCCTGGTTGACCAGACGGATAACCTTGCTGGATACCAGGTTGCCCTGGGTAACCAGAAGGTTGACTCTGATAGGAAAAGGATGGACCTCCCATGGCCGAAGGTTGTCCCGGGTAGGGTTGTCCTTGTGGGCCCCCAGATTGTCCTGGGTAAGACTGGCCATATAGTGGTTGCCCTTGGGGGGCTTGCACATAAGGTGGCTGGCCTAGATTAGGTGGTCCTTGGGGTTGTCCAGTAATTGCCCGGTGCCCACAAAACCTATGAGTAACAGGATCATAAGTAACGTCTAACGGTGTCGAGTTTTCAACGAAAGGTTGACGAGGCAGGGATTGAACGTGCTCGAGGTACTGACCGTTAGCATCATAATAAAAGAGCGGACCTTGGTAATTCGGGTCCACAATGGGTTGCCCATGGGCATCAAACGACCCCGCTCCTGGAACAGGACCAGAAGAGGGCTGAGAACTTTGTGCAGGATCGATGACTCTAGACGAAACCCCTGGTTAGCTACTGCTCACTTGACTGTGAGAGGGACCAGCCCCAAGGTTCGTAGATGAAGATGCTGTCACAGCACTGACGACTGGAGTTGAGTACGCTACACAAACAGTTGGATTTGTGGGAACTGAGGTAACAGGCGTATTAGGGGGTTGCGAAAGAAAGGGTTCCGTGGTGGCAATGACACTAGGATCCCATATAGTCGTAGAAGGCATTCTGGCAGCTATTCTATCCCTCATTGATTGATACCGTGGAGGGAGTGGAGAAGTAGCTGGAATGGGAGTTTCAATACTTGACACCGCGGGTGTCTCACCTGCGCTGGGTGATGTCTCATTTATTTGTGAAGTTGACATCGGAGACGACATACCGGGCGGGGTAACAGGAATATCGTCTTCGTCAGGCTCCCAGATAGGGTTCCAATCTTCTTCGTAATCCGGATCGCCTGGGGCACGTACATTGATAGGCTGGATACTCGGGATAATCGGAAGAGTATCGCTTACAACTGGTACCTCAGGAGCAACAGAAGATGGGGAACCTTGATCACTTGGACCGGGAGTTGACGGGTCAGCCAAGATGACAAACCCCACACAAAACCCTAAAGGAAACTAACGACAAAGACCCTACTCAAACTAATGCATACAAAATCTAACCAGGTGATGTTATCGTGGCCGAATAAATTTTTAAGACACAGGAACTGAACTTGACCTTTTCATGTTTCAAGAGTCGAGAAAAGGACGAAAAGATGACTCTAGTCTCCTTCGAATGTTTAATGAGCATGAAGTGACAAGAAGTTCACTGGCACCTTTTCATTTAGGGAGTCTGAAAAGGATCAAAAGTGACTGCTCTGGAGACTCTAGGCAAAGGGTTTACCAAGCAATCCGTAAAACTGCTTATACACCTTGGCAATCGTATGAGAACCAAGGACTTTCTGTACTGCAGTCAATCTTCCCGAATGTTGTGTTCGGTGCGTTACGGCTCGCAGGGCGGCAGACTCGGCTTCCTATGGATCAAGGATAAAAGCCTAGTGGGGTCTCCCTATATACGCGACGGTACGTGGGAGCACAGTCCGTGTTAGACCACTATCGAGTCACAGAAGGAGGAATCACCCAACCGTAATGTGAAACAATAGTGACTATGTTTAAAGACGCCGGAACACGTCTCTAGCCTAGACCTCTACAATATGAGCGTTAAGTTCCAATGCGTTTTTAGATTTATTCAGTTTATTTTATGGTTGATCTTGAATTAAGTTTCGGTTTCAGGCCTTATCGTATGATCTCTCACAATTTCCTAGATGCAAACTACATGCCAAAGAATACCATTTTGTTCGATGAATTCTAACTATGAGAAGGTTAAGAGCTTTCAATCAAACAAAATGAACTCAAACAATCAAACAATCTAATGCAGCTAATGACAAAGAAATAAAATTTTCTTTTTGAGAACACAAATCAATGAAATGCTCTTCTTTTCATTAACTATTGGATGCAAAAGATGCTAGTTTGATTTTCCTTTCAATGGCACTATGCACTTTAAAACGAATTTTGAGAGACAACAACACTGAGCAAAAAGAATTAAAATCACTCAATGAAAAGCACAACAAGCGTGAAAAGAGCCGATTGAACCCTAGCAACTGTGATCTGTGCCTGGGTAGTGAAACAATCGAAGGATCGGTTCAACAACAATCACCTCAAGCAACAAGCAAAGAAGGCAAAAGAGGAAGGTTTGCACAATTGCAAAGGCAAGCAACAACGGACTTTTGTGAACAAGTGAACAAGTGAGCAAAACAAGGTCAATCCAGTGAAAACGGGATGATGGCACTAGGTCACGGGACACAAAAATGAAATCCGTCCAACAAGACTTCGCAAGCAAGTGTGTAACAGTTCAAGCAATGAATATCAAATCATAAACCAAGTAGAAAAAGCTAGAGAAAGTGAAACCAACAGGCTCAGGAGGTAAAATTGAAACAAATCCAATTTTACAGGATCAGCGCGGGTAGCGCTCAGCAACTGTGCGCTGACAAAAGGTCACGCGTAGCAACTTGGCGCTGTCAGCGCGGAAGGACACGGATTAAGCGCGCTGGTTCGATTTCAGAACCGTCGCGACTATTTTACATACAAGCGCGATGACAACAGGTTTAAAGAAACAGCTATGCGTTGTCAGCGCAACTGTTTTGATATAAACCGCGCTGAGGTTAAAAAAGAGGCAAAATCAAGCCAAAAACTCCCAAACCAAGGCCAGAACTCTTCAAACAATTAAGACACTTCCCAGATTGAACCAGGAGGGCCAAAAGCAGAGAACTAATCCCCAATTTTAAAAAGAGAGAACAATCGAATTCAAACACAAAGATGGACAAAAGAGACAAAAAGGCCAGATCCCCAGCGGAGTCGCCAAATTGTTGGAGAGGTAAATCCCCTCTACAGATAGAGGCGATCCCTACTAGCCAAGAATGGGTCTAGCAACAATCGATCAATGCTACTGTGCAAGTTCCTAATTGCAATTAAACAAGAGGCAAAGAACACCTACTTGGATTCCAACGCTATTGTTTGATGAAGAGATGCCACTCTCGCTCCTTCGCTCCAGCCAGTCACGATCTACCACGATCTCCGTGAATAGATACCTGCACACACGAAGAGACAGACAACCACAAGCGTGATATCTAATAAAATCAATTATACATCAGTCAGAAAGGATGTAATTCACATTAACCATTGCAAGACAAACGAGAATGGAACCATAACAGTAGTCATCTATTATTAAATCAATAACAGAGAAAGGTACAACCAATGTTCTGACGCTGAGTCCTTCTCTTGAGGGTCCAGCCAGCAAGTCTCTTAAGCATTCACCCTTGGAGGTAGATTCTCCCAACACAAAAGCTCTCTCTCACACAAGCAACACTCACAACCTTCCTTGAGCTTCTTCTAACAAAACCACACTTGTCACACCAATTACCTACTAACAGCAACAATCCAAGCACTATGAATTCCACACTATCCAAACTAGCTGCTCATGGTAATGGTGGAGGTTTAAGTAGAGAAGGAGTCTCCATGAATGGTGGGAGGACAATCTTATCTTCAAGGAAGGTGGTTCCAAATGACGAACAGACATGCCATAGAAGGGAGGGCGACACTCACAAGGCTAACAACCAGGCTTGGAACCATCTGGAAGGCTAGCTGTTGGAACAAATTCGCCCAAACTGGATCAGCACGGGTGCAACACTGAACTGACGCGCTGACAGCGCTTCACAATAACAGTGGAGGCTGTGTCAGCGTGGCTTGATACTTTCATAGAACGCGCTGGCGCACAAAATTTGACCAGCGCGGGAAACCCGTGTGCTTCCGCGCTGGCAGCGCACCAGTAACACTATAAGCCGCCCGTTAGCACAGTTATTTTAATAACAGATGCGCTGATGCAGTAAACTTTGGAAAAGTGGGTCATTTGGCTAATTCAGAGAGCATGAGCATGGTGCATTTGGTTCCATGATACAATAGGGAGACTGACAGGGAGACAGTGACAAATTACTGCGTAACAATGGGAATGCCCGCCTCAGCTAGATCATGAAAATATTATGAAGATAATGTATTGTATTGTATCTTATTATAGGTCTCCTCCTAGCTTGAAAGAACTTCGGATCCTCATGATAAAGCATTTCACCCGACATCAAAAAGATTAACGACCTCATGCTTTAGGGGGCAACTGTTATAGACATTTTTGGGCACTGCAACCCCAAGCATAAAATGTCCATAAACCAAGGGCTCCTAAGTCCCTAAAAGTGTTGTTCCAACCCCTAAAGGAACAAGGTCAACTGATTACAGCTTCTCCCAGAAGTTCTCCATGAAGAACTACTCAGAATTGGTCAAAACTGGATCATTTCACCTGCTCCATAGGCAAAGTGCGTTGCATCTCACCTAAATACACTCACTGGGTGCGTTGCATTTCAAAAATCCCTTCTATGGGGTGCGATGGGCGAGAAGAGACAAATGGTAGTGTCAATCCATGAGGTGGAGAAGCATGGAATCTTTCAGAAACTTCTCCTGTGACACTTGCCTCTCTGAATTCGACCAAGGATGAGTAAGAGATCATCAATCTCCAAGTGGAAGCAAGAACTATCAGAGGGAAGACACTAATCAAATCACAAGCTGACTCATCCCCCTTACAGATATCTATATATGGATCCCTCATCCCAAAGATCCAAAGGCTGGAATTTTACGTCTTGTAAGGAATTGTTGTTGGTTTCTTGAGGCAACATCATAGTGTTGGGTGATCTAAGCTTTGCATGAGGTGAAGAAGGGCTTACTTGCTGAGAGGATGATGCTTGGTCAGAACAACTGGTTGTAACTCTCTTGGCTCTTTCTTGATTATCAATAAAGCTATTCAATTTTTCTTCCATACTCTTGTGTCATTTATGTTTCATGCATTTGTATGGTCAATTTACATCTGATCCTAGATTGTTTATGATAGTAGATCCATGTTCTCGTATAGTGTTATGCTATTTTGATTCTACAGATGCTCTGTGAAGATGGGTATACAAGAAATCAAGTAGCAAAGGACTATCAAAAGAGAGAGGAATCGAGCAAGGAACCAAGCGCAAGATAGAGGTTGGTCTCCTTTATTTTTCTCTCATCTATCTTTCATAAAGGAAAATGAAAGTAGTTTTACTTTGTTTGTTTCTAAGGTAGCTACCTGCCTTAGTGGGATTAGCAGTTCTGCATAGACACTTTTCCCTGTAACAACATGCATCTTGAACCTCAAGAGCATACAGGTTCTTGACCCGTGAACCAATCTGCTTCACCTGTCTAGTGATGATGTGGCTAAGGAAAACCTTTCCCTTACTGAAGACTACATCACAGCCTCTATCTTCCAGCATCGCGATCGACACCAAGTTTCTCTTCAATCCTGGTACATACTTGACATCAGTCAAGGTAAGGCGAGCTCCATGCTCCCTCTGAAAAATAACCGTGCCTACACCTGAGACACTATACTTCTCATCATTACCCATCGCTATGAGTATCTGGAGATCTTTCTCCTCCAGATCAGAAAAAAAATCTCGATCTCCTGTCATGTGAAAAGACGCACCACTGTCCATGAACCATACCGATCCCATCACACTTGATACCGAGCATGTGATCAATGAAAAATCAAGCTCAAACTATGAGGCTAAGGCCTCTCCCGCTACAAATCCAGCAACTTTCTTATTTTTCTTCTTCTGCGGACAATTTGTGGCATAGTGTCCATGTTGGTGACAGTGAAAGCACTTCACCTTGGACATGTCCTGCTTCTTTCCTTTTGCACTAGAATGAGAAGCTTTCTTGTTCTTCCCCTTCTTTTCTTTGGCAGCCAAAGCGCAATTTTCTTTATCAGTTGCCTTTGATGAAGATCCATTCCTGGTATTCCGCCTGATCTCCTCCTGCACAAGATCTGACCAAAGTCTCTCCCATCCTGGAAATTTCTCCCGACCATTGACAAAGTCCTGATAGGAATGCCAGCTCTTTGGAAGACCAAGGAGAGCCAAGCTCACCAAGTCCTCATCATCGACAATCACCCCCACACTTCCCAGCTCATCCCCGCATTGGGTGAACTTCGTGAGATACTTGGGCATATTGTCTCCATTCTCACACTTAATGTTTCTGAGTTTATCCTTGAGCACAAACTTCCTCTAGTCGCTTTTTCTTTGGAATAAATCTGTCAACACTTTCCACATCAAGTATGGAGAAGCCTTTCCATGCAGGATAGATACAATGTGATCCTTCACGCCCTCCAACAGAATCCTTCGACACTTTGCTGTCTTCTTTTGCCAAACCTCAACGTGAGAAACATCAGTAGGCTTTGGGACCTCAGCCTCTATGAACTCCTTCAACCCATTGTCATCTAACACTGCCTCCATCCTGTCTTTCCATGCAATATAATTCGAGCTACCTTCAAGGGCATACTCAAATCGCAATCCATTGAAAGACATTTCAACTTTGACACCAAGAAAACACTGCTGCAAATTCAAATTCCACCAGCTCAAAACTCAACCACCTCTGATCTAAAATTCGTGAGAAAAGAGTATTTCTCGTACAGAGATTGACTGTATGGGCTTTTACGGGATATCTCACCTTCCAAAAGAAGGATGAATCCAGAGGCTACCTTGCTCGATTACAGACTCTGCCTGAGGAAATAAAATGTAAACACTTTCTGAATAATAGATCTGATGATCAACTCTGCTCTAATACCATGTAGAAATTTTGAATAATATAACACTTATTCATAGAGATTATTCTTATTATACACTATTGTGGAATGCATGCATAATACATAACCTCCTCTACGTTGATCATCAATTTTACGGAATTAAAAACAATGAAACATCAATCGCATGCGCACATTAACACAGTATGTAACCAGGGAAAACATACAGCTGGAAACCCCCAAATATCTGTATATTATAACGATTGAGAACATGTAACAATACATAGTACAATACTCCTCACAAGTACTCAGTACTATCTCCACGTGTTACACACAAACTAGCTCAGATTTGAATCAATCACAGGTTCAAATCTCCTCCGCTGCTTGCCTGCCTCCATTGCGCAATCCTGCATGAGAATAGATGAGTATGGCTGATCCAAACTCATATTTCCTTGGCTGAACCACGCAATCCTCATTGGCAATACTCAATCCATTGATTGTGCAAATCTCATGCACAACTATAGTCACAACTGACAGCTATCTTGCCCTTTCACTCACCTCTAACGCCTGTCTCCACTGAACTGTCCATGCACTGAGTTAACTGATGTATTCTTTAGTTGATTTATGAGTTAATAATTAGTGAATTAATTAATAATTAATTCACATCACTCATGACTAGTGTATTCTGCAGTTAGACTAAATACAATTAGTTCAACAAGTCAAACTGAACACAACTCCATTAACTCCTCAATCAACTCCACCAAACTCAATCACTTGAGTTTTAACTGAAGTCCATCATGCAATAGCTCAAATGACCCATAAGAAAAGTGTATTTCCTTCTGGCAGCTGCATGTGCCACATCTGTAGCTCGGACTAAAGTGCTCCAAGAGGATAAGATAATGTTTATAGTCCAAATATTATTAAGAGCTAATAATATTTGACTGTTATATTTTTAGCCTGGCAGTATAAAAATAAACTCCACCCATACGTCTAAAAATAGAAGTCCATCTATTTTTACCAACATGACCAATCATCCACAAATAGCATCCTGCAACTCATAGACCATGATCCATATGTCTAAAAATAGAAATAGTCTAAAAATAGACTTTGCGCCAAAAATAGCTTGCGGGCCCACTTAGTGAAGGCGACTCCTTTCCACTAAGCTCCATCATCTTGTTGCATTTTCAATAGTTGGGAGTCCTCATGTTTCATAAGTATGAAGGCTTCAAGCCTTGGTAGTTTAGCCATTAAACAATTGTTTTTCGCACTTTAGTGCAACTCTGCATTTCAGCTCATTTTTGAGCTCTTGCTATAAACAATTTTGTGACATGACTATTATTTTTTAAGTAATGGAGATGAATTTCGCTTTGCCCCAGCTTTGAGCTTTCTTAGAAGGCTATAGCTCTTGGGGTTGGGCCCAACCCAAGTGCCAGTACCTCCTTTGTGTACTTTTATGTGTTTTCCTTGCATTCATAGAATAATTTATGTTATTTAGGTTAAGATCTTGTTTCGTTACTTAGGTTGCTTTTGATGATTAAAATAGCTTTACATGCTTCATGTTGATTTGACAATTTTGTAATAGAAAATATCTACAAAAAGGCCATCAAGAAATCCTTGATCTCATCTCTCCCTCCTTGGGACCATGAGCTGAGACCAAGGCATACTTGCTGCCACAAAAATACTGTTCTTGCCTTTCTATGCAATTGCTAGTGTTAGGTTTTTAGTTGGAAAAGTTGATACTAGTTGTACTTGAATGTTTAGATCTGTTCTTGCTTAGTTTCCATAGCTATCTTGCATGATTTCCTGTCTATAAACTTTTGTTCATCATGTTCCTGGTTTTTAGGTCAGATTAGGTCAAAATAGATAGATCTCTGGTTTTTCTAGTCTTTGTTCGATCATTTTTGGAAAATAGTGTGCAGAGTACCTGTAATACATTCCTACCTACCCTTCCTCCATCATCCAACCCATTCTAGCCCCTAATCTAGGATTCCTTCCCTTCATTTGCCACACTTTCCCAATTTGCCCTAATTTCTATATTTTTGTGCAACATTGCTTTCTCTGTCCTTGAACAAATCCAACCATCTTCATCACTCCTGAGCTTCATTTACCAAGTCCCACACCTTTTAAAAACCTTATCCATCCTTCATTTCGACTTCCCCACCATTTTTTCTCCATCAATCCTCTAAAATCCTCTTTCAGTCGTTCCTGTAGAACTTCCTGTAGAACATCCTGTAGAACCCCTGCAAACTTCCTGTAGAAGTTCACGTGAGCATTTTTTCGAGATCTGATCACTGTGAAACTCTCTAGAATGGTTCTAGGGACCCCTTAGGCCCTCTTCTCACCTTCCCAACCTCCTACAAGCGCCCATTCCATTTCCGTTCGCCAATCAACCTCTTCATAGTAAAAAACAGTTAAAGTGCATGCATAATAATTCTGTAAGATTACTCAAAAATACAAAACGATGTTTTTTTTTTTCAGATTTTACTTCAGAAGTAGCTTAGTCACATGCATTTTACCTTTCCAAGAGTCAATGGCATCCACTTCTGGAGCTTTCATCTCTTTTCTTGCACCAGTAGGATTAGTCAGTAAAACTAGGATTTGTTAGGGTTTGCATTTCCTTTCAGCTTCTTTCTGCAAGTAGACTAGCCTCTTTTGAGTTAGCTTTCATCCATCATAGTTAAAAGCTTCTTCTAAAAGCTCATAGAAGTTGGCTTAAGCTCTTAGCTAACTTGTGCCAGCTGATCAAGTGACAGCTTGTGGCAAGAGCTAGTACTTGTGCATATAGCACTGTCGCTTCCAAGTTTGTTACGAACAACCGGGTTGATAAAAGTAAAGAAGGGAGTCCCAGGAGTTGTAAAATCATTGCTGCAATACTGGAGCCCACCATATTTTTGGCACCGTTGCTGGGGAAGCGTCAGATTATTTGTGATTGCTGCGTTTCTTCTCTTTTTTACTACAACTTTCTACTAAGTAGTTTATTTCAGCAAGGGTAGAGTAGTTGTTTCATTTTCATTTCAGCAATTTCATTTCAGCAAGCATAGATTAGACATTTCCCACTTTCATAGATTAGCATTTCAATTTTGCAATTTCAATTCTACAAGCATAGATTAGCATTTCATTTCTGCAATTTCAGTTCTGCAAGCGTAGCCTAGCATTTCAATTCTGCAATTTCATTTCAGCAGCATAGATTAGTTATTTCTTGCTTTCATTTCAATTATGCAATTTTCATTCTAGCAAGTTTCATTTTAGTTAGTTGCAATTTGTTGTTCAATCAATTTCAATTTTGCAGGTACAAGAAAAAAAAAAAAAAGCAACCAAAAAGATTTCCTTTCATGCCTCGTAAGAACAGAGAATTCAGGAAAATTCTTACCCAACACCCCCACCACATCATTGAGTCACCCTTCTCTCTTCTTCGGTGGTAGTGATCCAGAGGATCTTATAGGTGAACCTCCAGAGATATACGAAGATCCTATAACAGAATAAGAGTAAGAAAACACTCCTCCTGAGACCATGGCTGAAAACAGAAACGGTAGAGGAAATGGGGAGAGAATAGAAGGCACCTTTCCCATCCGAGAGACCAATGGGGACACAAAAATGAAAAAAATAAGTCCCTCATCCTTGCCTCACTTCTATGGATTGACCACTGAAGACCCTGATACCTTCTTGTTTGAGTTTTTTGTCCTTTGTTGAACTTATGACTATGTAGAAGACGAGCAAAAGTTGAAACTCTTTCCCTCTACCCTCAAGGATGCAGCATTACGCTGGTTCATGGGATTACCTGGAAACAGTATCACAACTTGGGCTCAGATGCAGCAAGCCTTTAACAAAAAATATCGAGATTACTGTGGGTCAAAGGAAAAAAAGGGAGAAATCTTTCAGATGACCATGGGAAGTGATGAATCTTTAGAAGACTATGAAGAAATGTTCCAACTCAGTTATAAAAGGGCCATGTGCACACTTGACCCCAAATCTATGAAGCTAGTTCTACTCCGAGGAGTCCCAAAAGTCCTTCTAGATACCCTCCATTTGCTGGCTGGGGGAGACATCTACTAGCTACCTTATGATGACATAAAGACTGTGTTTATAAACCATTCTAGGGCAGCCTGGAAAAAAGGTAGGGGGAGTCAACTTTCAGCCACTACCACCTTATCCAAAAACGAGTTTGCAAATCAGATGGAAGAACTCAAGAGTGGGGTGAGACAGACCATTTCCATGCAAATGGATACCTTCTGAATCCAATAAAAGAAAGAGGAAGCTGAGAGGGCTTTGGCCATCTTTTGTCCCAGATGTATAAGGAAGCATTCGAGGAACGAGTGCCCATTGCACTCCATAGAGGTATGTTTCATTTGTGAGGCAGACCACCCTACAAACCAGTGTCCAACGTTACCCAAACTTAAAGCTATGTACCAAGGGGCTGAAGGAGCCACTGAACCACTCTACTTCCTGAACCAAAGGAGGCCACATGGACCTAGACCTTACCAACAGGGGATGCAAGGGACATCCCAGACTTATTACAACCCCAACCAATCCACTCACATACCTTCTTGGGGTCCCTCTGCTCATCCTTCTTGGTCTGCACCCCCTACTTGGTCATACCCATCTCAATACCATACTCAACCTACTGCTCATTCATTTCATTCCCGTGTTCAACCACAACCTTCGTGGAATGCACCTCAATAGGGGTGGAGGCCCCAGTACAACTCTCCTCCCGCTATTTTGCCTCCACCACCTGCTCAACCACAACCATTACCTCCTGCTCCTCCAAGACAACCCCAGATACCTGCTCAACCGAACCCGAACCCCAATAATAGACAGGCCCAACAGGTATATACTGGAGAGACAACATGCCCTACCTATGCTGTGGAGATTCAAGAGATCAACCTACGATCTGGGAAGGTCCTCCCAGATAGCCAACCTCCTCCTAAGGAGGATGAGGAAGAAAAATAGGAAAGTGAACCCAAAGCCATTCCACCCTTTCCTGAGAGACTAACTGGAACCACGCAACCAAACCCAGAAGAGACTGAACTTCTAGGAGAACTTAAACAGTTATGTGTAAAAATACCACTTCTCCAAGCCATAAAAGATGTACCAATCTACAACAAATTGATCAAAGAGAAGTGTTTCAGGAACCTAGGCAGGCGCAAGAGAGATGCCCCAACTATCAATGTCATAGGACAACTGTCCGACCTAATGTTGAGACAAGTAATCTCTCCAAAATATTTGGACCCTGGGAGTCCTGTAATTGATGTCCACATCAATGGCACCATAATCCCCCACACCCTGATTGATCTAGGGGTTGCCATTAATGTGATGACCAGGGACATTATGCTCAGACTCAACCTTCAGAGTTCCCTAAGAAAGACCTCGACAGTACTGCAGTTAGCAAACCACTCCACCATGACCCTCGAGGGGATTGTGGGAGATGTCATGGTCTCCATTGATTCATGGGAGTACCCTGCAAACTTCTTGGTCCTTCAGCCAAAGGAAAAACTCACTGGATACCCCCTCATTTTGGGAAGGCCTTGGTTAGCTACTGCAGATGCTTACATCAGTTGTCGAGCTGGGAGCATGACCATTAAGAATGGTCCTATGTCCAAACAACTAGTCCTATATCCTCTTGCCCAACCTCTGCTAGAACATGACTTACCTCTTTGGTTGGAGGAGGAAGATGAGAATGAAATTTAATCTACACCATTGTGCACAGTGGAAGCCACCAGGGGAGGTCCTCAAATCGAGGATGAACTTATTGAAAATTTGATTCAAAATCCACCTCCCAGTGTGCTTCCATTAGAAGAGTTGGTAGAAGACACCCAAGCCAGTGCTTTAGTGGATCTCTGTGTGACTGATCTGACCTCTCCCCGAGTTAAGAATGTGTTTGGCCTTGAAAGATCCTTGAAGATCAACTCATCCCTATCCCCCTCTCAGGAGAAGGAACTGTGTAGCTTATTGAATCACCATTTGGATGCTTTTGCTTGGAGCTATAAGGAGATGAAAGGAGTCCACCCTTCAGTCTGTACCCATCACATTTACATTAAAGAGGATTGTAAGCCAGTCAGGCAGCCTTAGAGGAGGATGAATCCAGCCCTTAAGGACATTGTCAAAGAAGAACTGCAAAAGTTGTTGGATGCAGGATTCATCTACCCCATCTCTGATAGTGAGTGGGTTTCTCCTTTGGTGCTTGTGCCCAAGAAAAATGGGAAGTGGAGAATCTGTGTAGATTATCGAGAACTTAACAAAGCTACCAAGAATGAGCATTTTCCTTTGCCTTTCATAGATCAAGTGTTAGATGGACTGGCAGGGAGGAAGTTATTTTCCTTCCTAGATGGATTTAGCGGGTATAATCAGATCCAAATTAGCCCGGAAGACCAAGATAAGACCACTTTCACTTGTCCATGGGGTACCTTTGCCTATCAGTTCCTTCCCTTTGGGTTATGCAATGCTCCTGCCACTTTCCAGAGAGTAGTACTGAGCATATTTGCTGAGTTGATTCATGATTCGGTGGAAATTTATATGGATGACTTTACTCATTATGGGTCCAACTTCCAAGAAGCATTGACTAACCTAGGAAAAGTTTTAACCAAGTGTATTGAAATTACCCTGTCCCTCAGTCCTGAAAAATGTGAATTCCTCATGACTGAAGGGACCGTGCTAGGTCATACAATTTCTCAGCAAGGGTTACAGGTGGATCCCAACAAGATTGCTATCATCCAAAGGGGTCCACCTCCTCAAAAGGTAAGAGATGTTATGAGTTTTCTAGGCTTATAAAGATATTATAGAAGATTCATTAAAGATTTCAGTAAGCTAGCCTCTCCATTGTTTGGTCTCTTGGGGAAAGATGTTGAGTTTATATGGACTGACAACTGTCAAGAGGCTCTGGATGCATTGAAAGGTAAGCTAGTAATTGCCCCAATCTTGAGAGGTCCAAACTAGGCCCTACCTTTCACATTCATATAGATGCCTCGAACAAAGCCATAGGAGCAGCCTTAAGACAAGTTGAAGAGAAGCTACCATATGCCATATATTTTGTCAATAAAAACCTATCCAAGGCAGAGTTAAACTATACTGTAACCAATAAAGAGCTCCTAGTTGTAGTCCATTCCCTTAACAAGTTCAGATTCTACATCACTGGTTATCAAACATTTGTACACACTGATCATGCTGCAATTAGGTATCTGATGAATAAACCTGATGTAAATGCTCGTATCATTAGATGGTTACTTTTATTGCAGTAATTTGATTTGACCATTATTGATAAGCCAGGTAAGGAAAATGTTGCTGCTGAATTTCTGTCTAGACTAGATTTGCCTACAGGTGAAGAAGGGATGGTGGATGATCAAATGCCAAATGAACACCTGTTTTCTATTTCAATACTCTCTCCATGGTTTGCTGATAGAAAATTACTTGGTTTCAACACAGTTCTTGCCACACTTATCCTCAAAAGAGAAGAGAAAGATCGTGAGGAAAAGTGCCCCATTCACTTGGATTGGGGGCAACCTATTTAAACTTGGCCCGGATCAGATTTTGAGGCATTGTGTCAGGGAGGAGGAAGCTTTCGACATCCTCCTAACCTGTCATGATGGGCCATGTGGAGGCCACTTTGCAGCAAAAAGAACCGCATTCAAAATTCTATAGGCAGGCTACTATTGGCCCACTCTTCATCAAGATTTCAGGAGATACATCAACCAATGTGACCGATGTCAAAGGATGGGGAAACTGACTCCAAGGGATGAGATGCCCCTCCATCCTCAAGTGACTTTCGAGCCATTTGAGAAGTGGGGCATGGACTTTGTGGGTCCTATCAACCCTCCTTTGAAACAAAATTCTTACATCATTGTGTGCATGAACTACCTGACAAAGTGGGCAGAAACAAAGGCAATCAAGGCAGTGACAAAAGAAAAGGTAGCTGAGATTTTGAGGGAAAATATCTTCTACAAGTTTGGCTACCCAAGAGAATTAGTCACAGATTAAGGAAGTCAGTTTACCTCTAACCTGATTGAAGACCTGCTCACTCATCACAAGATTAAGCACAGAACTTCCACCCCTTATCATCTGCAAGCAAATGGACAGGTGGAAGTCACTAATAGAGCTTTGGAAGAGATTTTGACTAAAGTGGTGAGCAGCAGCAAAAAAGATTGGGCAGATCACTTGGTTGAGGCCACCTGGGCCTATAACACTACTTGGAAAACTACAACAGGTTTCACACCTTATGAGCTGGTCTACGCGAAGAAGGCTTTGCTGTCCATAGAGTTTGAATATAACACATTAAGGTTGACAGCTCAACTAGACCTAGATCTCAGCCATGCACATCAAGAAAGATTACTTCAGCTGAATGGACTAGATGAATAGAGAATGCAGACCCTTCTCCACTAAAAGGTAATTCAGCTTCAAAGAAAGATATTTGAATGACCAGCACCTCAAAGAAAAGCAATTTCAACCAGGAGATTTGGCACTGTTATATGATTCAAGGTAAAAGGATTTCAAGGGCAAGCTGAGGACAAGATGGCTGGGACCATATATAGTGGAAACATGTAATGACAATGGTTCAGTCCTTATCAAGACCATCGATGAAGAAGCCATCCCCATGCTCGTCAATGGGAATCGATTGAAATCTACAGGAAGCCCCTTTCTAAGTAGGAGTTCATTGAAACTCTGGGTAGTGGAGCAGGCCCCTGTCTCCACCCCACTTGTTATAGACATTTTTGGGCACTACAACCCCAAGCATGAAACGTCCATAAACCAAGGGATACTAAGTCCCTAAAAGTGTTGTTCTAACCCCTAAAGGAACAAGGTCAACTGATTACAGCTTCTCCCAGAAGTTCTCCATGAAAAACTGCTCAGAATTGGTCAAAACAGGATCATTTCAGCTACTCCATAGGCAAAGTGCGTTGCATCTCACCTAAACACACTGTGTGGGTGCGTTGCATTTCAAAAATCCCTTCTATGGGGTGCAATGGGTGAGAAGTGACAAATGGCAGGGTCATTCCGCGAGGTGGAGAGGCAATGGAAGCTTCCAGAAACTTCTCCTGTGACACTTGCCTCTCTGAATTTGACCAAGGATGAGTAAGAGATCATCAATCTCCAAGTGGAAGAAAGAACTATCAGAGGGAAGACACTAATCAAATCACAAGCTGACTCATCTCCCTTACAGATATCTATATATGGATCCCTCATCCCAGAGATCCAGAGGCTGGAATTTTGCATATTGTAAGGAATTGCTGTTGGTTTCTTGAGATAAAACATCAGATTGTTGGGTGATCTAAGCTTTATATGAGGTGAAGAGGGGCTTCCTTGCTGAGAGGATGATGCTGGGTCAGAACAACTGGTTGTAACTCCCCTTGGCTCTCTCTTGTTTATCAATAAAAGTTATTCAAGTTTTCCTCCATACTCTTGTGTAATTTATGTTTGCTGCATTTGTATGGTCAATTTACATCTGATCCTAGATTGTTTATGATTATAGATCCATGTTCTTGTATAGTGCTATGCTACTGTGATCTTACAGGTACTCTGTGAAGTTGGGCGTGCAAGGGAACAAGTAGCGAAAAACTATCAAGAAAGAGAGGAATCGAACCAGGAGATTAGTGCAAGACAGAGGTTGGTCTTCTTTATTCTTCTCTATCTATACTTCATAAAGGAAAAACGAAAGTAGCTTTACTTTGTTTGTTTCTAAGGAAGCTATCACACCTTAGTGGGATAAGCAGTTATGAGTAGACACTTTTCCCTGTAACAAAATGGTGACTCCACTGGGGACGAATTAGTTTGTTTGTTTATCTTCCTTGTTGTCTATTTCATAAACCTACAGACAGAGCCTGAAGTCGAGCCAGGTAGCTTTCAAACTGCATTTTCTATGCAAATTCAAAGTAGATAAATGCCGCTTCAGTCAATCTCCGGGATCTGTTTATGATTTAAACAACTGATTCACAAACTCTCTTATTGCCCCTTGTGGTAGCTCTTAGATCCTCCTTAGATCTACCCCTGATTGTTGCATTACTGATTACCATTTGCTCGGCCAAAACCCATGAACTGAACTACAAACTGTGACCCAGAACCCAAGCAAAGTCTCATCTCTGGCCCAGTGTAGGTACTGTTCTGAGAATCTGAAATTCAGCGCACTTCCCGAGTGTAGAAGGTGCGCTGCATTTCAAATTCCCTGTGTTACAGGTGCACTGATTAGACTAGGCATTGTTCAGTTTTGGCTTCTGTGATTCATTCTTTCCAGTTCTATTCATGAATTTTGCTGCCTGTGATCAGTATATCTTTATTTGAAACCCCTTTTCCTTGTTGTTATTCCGCCTCCTTTGTACAAAAGAACTGTAAATGTTTTTGTGTGTTTTTTGAGTCATTTTCAGTTCTCCTTTGCAAAAAGTAACATAATCGCACTGTCGTCCTTTGATTTGAAAGTGTCGCAAGTGTCGTTTTCAGGCATAGGAAAAAGTTTGATTGCTGTAGATAGTCGATTATCCTGTTACTATTTTTTTTGGTCTGAATTTGTAATTTTCCTAGTGTCAAAAACAAGTATTCATTTCCAAATCGTAAGGTGTTGTGATTGTCTCCATTTTTGATTTCGAAAAGAAACTTGTTGATAACTGTCGCTTGAAAAGTAATTCAGATTTGTGCATCAACTTTCTTTTTACCATTTACATACTAAGAAAGTCGAAAACAAATACATGCATGTGCATTTGCATTTAGACAGTTTGATTGGTTTGATTTAGGAAAGTGCATTTGGAGTGTGCTCTGTGCTCTTTGTGAAAGAATTATGTCTTTCTTTCCTTAGTAGCTAGGATTTTCATTGCACAAAGAAGATGAAAAGATTGTTTATCATCTTAGATTGCATTTTAGGAATTACATCTACATCTCGCGGTGAACCTGAAAGATAAACTTCATAAACAAGATCAACTATAAAATAAATTAAATGAATCTAACAACGCTTTGGAACCTAACGCACAACATCTAGAAGTCTAGGCTAGAGACGTATTCCGGCGTCGTAAAGCCTGGTAACTGTTGTTCTCACTGATGGTTGGGTGATTCCTCCACTTTGAGACGATAAGTGCTAGTACGGACTTGTGCTCCGACGTACCGTCGAGTATATTTTGGGAGACCACAATAGGCTTAATCCTTTGTCCATAGGAAGCCGTGTCTGCCACCCTATCGATCGCAATGCACTGAACACAGCATTCGGGAAGATTGACTGCCATACCGTAAAAAGTATTCTGCAGTTTTGCGATTGGTTTGGTAATCCCTCTACCTAGATTTCCAAAGTAGTCCCTTTCGTTCCTTTTCAGACTCCTTAACGGAAAAGGTCCATCTGAGCACTTGTCACTTCAGGCTCATTAAAAATCGAAGGCGACTAGAGTCATCTTTTGTTTTTTCTCGACTCTTAAAAATTGAAAAAACAAGTTCTGTCAAAGCGTCTAAAATTCATCTAATTCAGAAACATACTTCCCCTTTATTTTTAGTTGATCGAGTAATCTGCAATCGTGGAAGAAAGTCAATTGAAACCCCATCGTTCGTGGAGGCTTACGAGTCAACTGTCTTTGTCTCCGGAATCGAAGCTAGTATGGACAAAGCAAACTCGTTTAACCGGTTCCAAATCTCCTGTTAAAGTTAGAACAAGTGTTCCAACAACATCAGAGACTCCGGTTACTCCAAACATTTCTGGTATCCCTGCCTCTACAGAAGAAGTTTAGCAGCCATAGAAGGACAGTGGTATGGATCCTAGTCTGAGGGTAAACACTTGTGTCACTGAACCAGTTCCATTTACAACCGGTTCGGAGAGTGTTGCTCCTCAAACATCTGTCGCTACCGATTCCATACCTTCTTCGGCACCAGAAATATTCTACGGACCTGACGGTCTACCCCTTCCACCTGGTCTGATTGCTATAGAAGAGATTGTGGAAGATCCTCCATCTAATACTCCATCGCAATTTGGAGTCGGGATCACTTTGTATCCTTCTTCATCAGAAGTTAGTCTACCGCCAGCGGAAGCTCCTGTAGAATCGCTAGGTAATCTTTTGGATAGACTAGAAATGTTTGAACAACTGTCAACATCTAGGACTGTGTCATCTGACATAGTGACGACCGAACTCCCTGCTATCACTCCAACAATGTTTGCCGGTATACCTTATGTCCCAACTAGCTCTCAATTGCTAGAAGGAGCCCACTCAAGGGCCATTTCGACAGTATGGTCTGTTCTTGTTTGTTCATCCGGAATAATATCCTGAAACTCTTATGTTGAGTCTCAAAAAATTGATCCATTTGGACGTCAATTTGGGCAGTCCGGCCCTCAAGGGCAAACCATTCCCTTAAGTACCGGATTTCCACCGTATGGGGGGCAGTATGCCCTTTCATTATCCCCTCCGGGAGGACAGCCATATCGGAGTTCACAACAAAATTCGGGTTATGCTGGAATTACTTCAAGCCGTTGGGTACTGATACTACCTCAACAACCAAGAGTTGTATATTCGATACAACAATGCTTACCTTTTTCAAGTATACCAACTACGCCAGCTATTGTGACGATGTCGCAAGTTCAAGCGCTACCTGTTGTATGCCAACCTCAAATTTCTCAGGTTGTAATGCAACAGCCCCTTGACCCTGCAACTCAACCACAATTGCCGACTGGTGGAATGACACAGGTTCAAACGGGTACAATTACCCCTCATCTTGGGAAAACAGTTAGTATCAGGCAACAGCACATGGCTTCACAACCATGGCTAGTGCAATACCAACAACCGCAGTTCCAACAAGTATACCAAGGTTCTGAGCAACAAGTCTTTGCAAATAGTGGGCAACCGTATATTCAAAACGGTCAAAATCAACCATTTTACAATGGACATGCCCACCAACCTTACCAAAGTTACCAGCATCAAATGCATTATGCTGGTATGCAAAGACCAACTACTCCGGCAATCGCATCTTATCCTGGGTATGCTTCGCCTAACCTGAATCAGCAGTTACCCTTCGTGGCAACTTTAGAGTTACCTGATTTAAATTGGTTAAAAAACGATCCAATCGCTTACGCCCCTTGATGGCCAGCGATTCCACATAAACTTCCATCAGATATTCCTAAATTTAATGGGAATCTGGGTGAAGATCCGTCGAATCATGTGATGACCTTTCATTTGTGGTGTTCATCAAACACCCTGAACGATGATTCGATTAGGCTTCACCTTTTTCAGAGGACGTTAACTGGTCCGGCAGCAAAATGGTATATCGAATTGCCTAGAGCTTCATTCAACAACTTCAGTACCCTAGCCACAACCTTTTTAACCCATTTTCAGTTACCGATAAGGTACGAAACGGGAACGGAACTTCTTACCAACTTCAAACAAATGATGGCCACTCACATATCTGATCATATACATGAGTGGCGACATCGTCGTAGAATGGTGAAAACGTATGTTCCCGATCAGCTTTTAGCTGAATGGTTTATTAAGTCATTGCTGCCTGCAGAAGATGTGGCAAAAGGGGGGGTCGTCACAGAAGAGCAAGTTATCGCTCATGCGCAATATTTGGACTTGATTTACACTCAGTCCGGCACGCTCTACGATAAAATACCTGATGCCCCTAGATCGGAATTCTCAGTTCCTCCTCCTCCTAAATCAAACAATGACTCTCATGTTGGCGATGGCGTGATTGGTGCAACAGAAACGAGATCGACAAAGGCTACATTTAAAAAGGCCCGTAAGATTTCTGGTCAAAATGCAAAAGAGGAACTTCTTGCCTCGGAAGTAAATGCCGTATCGACAAACAAAGGCAAAGAAACCAAACAACCAGGGGGCAAGAAGAAAGGCAAAGGGAAGAAGAAGAAACAGGAAGAATCATCACCTGAAAAATCTTCTGCAAACCCTCCTGGAAATAGGAAACTAAAATATCCATGCATGATATGTGATGAGGATCATCAGACAACAGATTGTCCACACAAAGCTGAGCTTAAAAAATTCTTCAAGAATTCAAAAACCTCAACAGTGTTAACTAATCCGTTTCCAAACCCAGGGACAAATCTGGTTGACAGTGGAAATGCTTCCCCATCTCAAGTGCTAATGTTGTCGGTTTCAAAATAGCAAAATGATGCTTTGATATCGACAAGGAACAAAGATTATGGGAACCCATAGCTGTCGAACAACAAGGATAAAGATAAACCTAGTAGTTCAACAACAACTTCGACAGAAGTTGCGCTGCCCATCATTCCTGAACTGACAATAAAACCACCAAAGGGAGTAGTACACAAATCGACATTTAATCCTCATGCTAGAGCAGCACAACATTATAATATAGTGGAAGATTTGGCCCAATCGCCATCCGCTATGTCGACTCTTGAGGTACTACAAAATTGCCCATCCCAAAAGCAGGGTTTATTATCAGCCATTGGTGGGATAGACCCAAAGGATTCCAATCTTGTATCCTTCAATCATAAAGGATACGATCCTCAATTACTAGCTCAACTAGCTTTCCTTGTTCAAGTGAAAGCCCTCAACAAAACTGTTCATCGAACAATTATTGATGAGGGAGCATCTACATGCATTATGTCGATGAGTTGCTGGAAAACTTTAGGATCTACAACCTTGTCGCGATCTTCGACGACATTAAAAGCATTTGACGGATGAACATATACCCCATATGGTATTCTAAGTAACTTGAAGGTTGAACTAGGAGGGAAAACAGTAGAAATAGATGTTGAGGTAATCGACGGAAATCTCGATTACAACATCCTACTAGGAAGACCATGGATATATGCTATGGCTGCTGTTGTGTCGACCTATTTTAGGAAGATTGCATTTCCCTTTCAAGGAGGGATTACAATCGTCAATCAACAAAACTTCCTCCCCAATGGTTCTCAAGTTACGGGAAGCATTCCTATGATCCATGGAAGCTTCCATTCACTTCAGAATATCGGAGTAGGCCTACTAAAAGACCCTGTATTAATGGGAACTTTTGCCCTTCCACTTCCAATCAATTTGGTGGAAGTAGCGTCAGTAGGAACATGCAACATGATATCTTCTAAAAAGATCTCAGAAAACGATATCGACATGGATCATGTGTGGGTTTTTCCTCCAAGCCCAACAAAAATATTGTAGCAATCAATGTTCCTAGCCTGGGAGGCAAACCCAAATCGACGCTCATCAAGCATTTGGATAGATAGGTCTGAGGAATATGGTACCCCTTCAGATCCTTGGTCGCGAGTGCATGTCACTGACGAAGGAATTGTTCAATCAATGGTAATTGAAGGAGCACCATGGGATGAACCACCATCATTCCCTTCTTCCAGATTGTGAAGAAAACACTCCTGATGACCTTTATCATCCTTCAGTTTTTGATTTTCTATCAAATACTGTAAACACGGTGGATTCCGAGCGAAACTTGTCCAACATTGAAGAGACTATCGCCATAAATATCTTGACCAAAACAGATGTTGTAGAGAATATTTATGTCGGCAAATGTTGTTCTCCTTCAGAACTGGAAATATATAAAGCTCTTTTTCGCGAATTTAGATATGTCTTTGCTTGGTCATATAGTGAAATGCCAAGCATTGACTGGAATATCGTTGAACATGAAATCAAGATGTATCCAGATGCCAAACTAGTACGACAACAGCTACAGCAGGTGCACCCAAAGAAAGCCGCTGCCATTAAGGCAGAAGTTGAAAAACTTCTCCATGCTGGTTTCATTTACCTAGTTCCTTTAACCGATTGGGTATCGAATATTGTACCTGTTATGAAAAAACAAGGAACAATTAGAGTGTGCGTCGATTATAGGGATGTAAATCAAGCTTGTCTAAAAGACAACTACCCTACACCCTTCATCGACCAGATAATTGATGAATGCACCGGATGTGAAATATTTTCATTTATGGATGGATTCTCTGGGTATAATCAAATAAATATCCGCCCACAGGTCTAGTCGAAGACTGCATTTATTTGTCCGTGGGGCACATTCGCATATCGAAAATTACGCTTTGGTTTAAAGAACGCAGGGGAAACATTTCAGAGGGCAATGAATTATGCCTTCCATGACATCAAAAACATCATTCAACCATACCTCGACGACCTTCCGGCTCATTCGCGAAAGCGGAATGATCATCCGCAGCATTTAAGAGCGATATTTCTACATTGTCGACACTACAAAATACGACTCAATCCACACAAATGTGTATTTTGTGTCAGTTCTGGTCGTTTACTTGGCTTTGTAGTCTCGAAAGACGGGATTCATCTCGACCCATGTAAGGTTCAGGCAATCATAAATTTGCCTCCACCTTCAAATTTGCTTCAGATTTAGAAACTCCAAGGGAAAGCAAACTTTCTAAGGAGGTTCATTCCAAATTATGCCGAACTTGCTAAAGGTTATATGCGTCTTTTGAAAAAGGAAGTACCCTTTGTCTGGGATCAGGTTGCGCAAGCTTCCTTTGATGCTTTAAAAGAATCCCTAATAAAAGCATCATTAATGTACGCTCCTGATTATCAAAAAGACTTTAACCTGTATCTGGCTGTAGCGGATACGACCATTGCAATGGTTTTAGTTCAAGAAGACAACGGAATCGAACATCCTATATATTATTTAAATAAGAACTTAAATGATACAGAAAGCAAATATTCCTATGTTGAAAAGCTAGCGCTCACAGCTGTTCAAGCGATACAGAGATTTCGACACTATGTCCTCTTTCGAAAAACTACCATTCTGTCAGATTGCAACCCCATGACTTATATATTGTCGCGACAGTTGCTGGGGGGAAAATATTAAAAATGGATAGCAATTCTACAAGAATTTGATCTGGAATTTGTAAAATCCAAGTCAAATAAAGCTCTAGTTTTCGTAGAATTATTATGTGATCTCCCATCGTCGTCCAACGATGAAACATCTGAAGAAACGATCGTGGACGAAAATTTGTTTCTGATATCTTCAAGCAATCAGTGGTATGGGGATATAATCATTTATATCCAAACCCAAAAATATAGGCCAAATACCTCTCGCTCCGAACAAAAACGTATTCGATACCAAGCAAAAGACTACATGATTGTCGGTGATACACTTTACCGTCACGGTATCGATACAGTTCTGAGAAGGTGCCTCACCCATGAGGAGGCCAAAAAAGTCCTGAATGATTGCCATTCAGGCGTGTGTGGGGGGCATCAATCCGGTTATGCTACAGCGCAAAAAATCTTACGAGCAGGATACTTCTGGCCAACAATGTTCATGGATTGCATAACCCCAATCAAAAGTTGCCATGCTTGTCAAATTTTCGATAGCAAAACCAGAAGACCACCTGCACCTCTGCAGCCAATAGTTGCTGTCGGGCCATTCGCCACATGGGGCATCGATTTCATGACATGTAACCCCACCTCGACCGAGGGGCATGGGTATATCATAGTCGCAGTTGACTATTTTACCAAATGGGCCGAGGTGATGCCTACAATAGATAATACTGGTGAGATAGCTGCCCTCTTCTTTTTCAATCATGTAGTCGCCAGATTCGGCGTCCCACAAGCTATAGTCACAGATCATGGATCTCATTTTCGCAATCACATGATGGTCGAATTAGCTACCAAACTAGGGTTGTCTCACGACAACTCTACTCCATATTACCCGCAAGCCAACGGACAAGTTGAAGCAATCAACAAGGTCCTGAAGCGCATGTTGCAAAGGATGATTGGAGTTCACAAAAGAAGGTGGCACCTAATCCTGTACTCAGCCTTGTGGGCTTACCGAACATCGGTAAGGAATGCAACCGGGTTTACACCTTTCCAACTGGTATATGGCCTGGAAGCAGTCTTACCAATCCAGTGTGAAATCTTGTCCCTCAAACTCGCAATTGACCTTCTCCCCGAAACTTCAGAAGAAGAAGCTCGTTTCTTGGAACTAATCCAATTGGATGAAACCCGTCGTGATGCCGCTTTGGCTAACGAAGCCCATAAGAAACGAGTCAAAGCGCAGTTCGACAAAAATGTCAAACCCCGTGTCTTCTCAGAAGGTGACTTGGTCTTGCTTTATGACCAAGAATCCGATAAATTGGGAGCAGGTAAATTCAAGTCTTTATGGATGGGCCCCTATATTGTTAAGCGAGTGTTAGCAAAAGGAGCCTACGAGTTAATGGATTATGACGCAATTCCACTGGCACAACCTCGTAACGGGTTGTACCTCAAACGTTACTATGCGTGATTCAGTATAGTAACCTGTATGTTTTTGTTATGTTTTTGTTTTCGCTAAAGTGTTTATTTTGGTCAAGTAATCCACTTTTTACATTTATTGTAGATGTCAAACCTATTGGAGTCATGTGTTGGATATGCCAACGGAGCGAGTCGTAGTTCGCGGAACCTATCTTCCACGGCCTCGGCCATTTTTGATCCAAGCGGCGAGTTAGTAAGTTTCAGAGGGGTATGTATTGGTCGATCAACGAATAACATCGCTGAATATAGCACGTTGATAGAACTTCTCTCTGATGCCATCACACATGGTATACACCGACTGATTGTCAGGCTAGACTCACAACTCGTCATACTACAACTCACTGGTATCTACTCTGTCCGAAATCCTGCTATTTATCGCATGTTCCTAAGGGTTAATATTTTGGAAAGACAATTTGATTTTATTCAACATCAGCATATTTCCAGAAACTTAAACACATTAACTGACTCATTGGAAAATTATGTGTTAGATAGACATTTGCAACGTTTATAAAAAGAAGCATACCATCAATATTTGCATTTGGATCATGTAACTTAACCAAAATAAAACTCCAAAAATCAAAAATATATATATAACTGTTTATGGTTTACACATAATGTTCTGTAACCAAGACAAAATTGGTCAAATGACCAAAAACTCAAAACGCTAGGGGGCACCCTAGTCTAATGATGCTCGTGATAGCAAGTCACAGCCTATGTGATCATGCGTAAGAGCTGAGTCCATCGTCTTGGCACACCAGTAGTATGCCGCTGCAACCTCAAGGGCAACTCGTCAGTCCTCACATCTGGAATACCAAGAGTGAGGCCCTCAACCTATTCTTGTAATGCTATGAGAGTCTCGGCCACATCGAGGTCGCGAAGGATAGTCCTTCCAACAGCCTCTCCTGCTGGGGTGGCAGCTGGCACTCTCAGGTGTACTACTGGCCGAATGGGACCAACATCTGCATGAACACATGAGTTTGATTAAGTCTTGATAGAATAAAGCACAAGGACATTATAAGAGAAAAACAATAAACAGGAATATGGTCAAAGAATTTACCAATGGCACCCCACTGTTTGCTAGCCGACAGTACTAAATCTGGGTCACCCCGGAAGTCCATACCAGCATATGGATACTCGGAATAAACCATCTCCTGATGATCAAACCACCCGAAGAAGGTATCAGAAATGAAATCTGAGACTGACCAGCATGCCTAGACATATGGTTGACCCATCTCTGCATACGTGGTTCAGTCGGTGAAGGTAAATCGAGTGCAATATACTGCGGCTGCATCAATGGTATCTTTTCCAAGGCAAAGGTGGTCAAAATAGAACCATACCCAAAGTTCTTCAACCTCCCACTCTTTACCTTGGTCAACTATTCTTTCATCATAAGAAGTACTGCATCGCACCAGTTAAACACCTTCGGTTGGAGGCATTCCAAGGCATACTGCATATAAGATCGGTTGGGTACATGAAGAGCCACACCACCAGCCATCCTACAAAAAGTAAATAGAATAGTCCTGAGGGACCTGTCAGTGACATCACAGATGATGATCTTGCCGTATTTACTCGGCTAAGATCCCTCTCTGCAATACCGGCGAACATAATCTCTCACAAATTCACCTCCTCGGGCCGAACCTGATAAAGAGATGGGGGCACCCCGCCTCGACAAGCCAGTCAAGAAATAGATGTCCACTACAGTCAAGGGGATGGATTTTCCCCTGATTTGGAACACCTGGTTGGTAGGATCCCAAGCATCGAGCAAATACTACAGTAAATTGATCTGTTGTCTCATGCTAGAAATGCGGAAAAACTTCAACAAGCCACAGTTCCGCAGTGCGTTTACTGTAACCGGATCATGTAGGGCAAGCATGTCCTCTTCTTCATGCTCACGTTCTCGCCATGTAATAGTCATCTTACTCCAAAGATCTCTGAAAAACAAACAAGAGAAGAGTTAGATCCTGATTTTGGTAAGAAACAGGCAAAATTTCCATCAAAAACTGTGCATAAAATTCCTTCTTTGTGCCCATCGCACCTACAATAATGCTCTAAGTGCGTTGCATGTCAAATGGCCAGTAGACAGGCCAACATCCAACGCACCTTTCGATACACAGAGGGTGCGCTGAAGGCAGAGCGAGTTTTTCAAACCCCAGAGGCTCAGAAAAACCAGGAATCAAGCTCAGAATGCAAAATGGAAAGCATGAAATGAAAGAGCTCAAGTTTAGCTCCTACCTAGTCCAGACGGCACCGAGAATCGTCCACAGAATCTCCCGAAATCAGCTGATGAAAATCAAAGGGGGAAAGCACCTCCAAAGCACCTCCAAAGCTCCAACAAACCAAAGTTCAAATGAAATGGTAAAATGAGAGGTAAAAGTACTTTTACATTACTTTTTACGTAGTTCGAAGTAAAATATTAGTGTTCTAACTCATTTTTCAAGCATATATTGTTCATTTCTGACTAGTTTGATGAAGCAATTGAAAATACAGTACAATCTTTGAAAGAACAAAGCTATTTATGGTAAAGTCAAGAAGAGACCATTGTATCGAGCAGTTTTAGGACATAGTTCAAGCTCGTTAAAAAATAAACATAAGTCATGAGAAAATGTTTCCCCCCAGTGTTTAAGCTCAATAAAAAAAAATGAACCGATTTCCCGGTAAATAACCATCGTGAATGTAATATTTCAGCCTTTAAAAGCCTTGGTCGTGTTCTCATCATCACCTCCACTCTGTATTGGCCGATCATTCACCTCCATTTGATTGTTTACCCCTTTTTGAGGAACAGCTGTGAAGAGTGATCTCACTAGTCATCCTTGTAACACTGCCGTGATTGGAAAATTCCAAACCTTACTTGGAATCAGCTACTACCCAATTTTATCACTCGTTCCTCAAAAGACGAGTCTCCTTTAAGCTCTTTTCGATTGACTCACGAAATATGAAAAGATTGCCAAGCCATTGGCCTCTCCAGCTCGTTAAAGGGGCCAGAAGTGCTATCCCTCCTCTAAATTTTAATCTTTTTGGACCTGAGGGATTATTACACAAAAAGATCGAGTGCTTGTTTTGTTCAGCTCGTTAAAAGTATTGAAAATTCATCCCTTCTGTATTGTTTTATACTTTTTGAGACTTAAGGGATTAGATGACGAAAAAGGAATTTTGGAGTCTCCTTTACGTTCCTTTTCAGACTCTCTAAAATTGAAAAGGACCAAGTTATCTTTGTCGTTAAAATTTTAATAGCGACAAACTTGTCTATAGACAAGAACGAGTTTCACTATCGCTAGGCTCGTTAAAGCATAGTGATGGGTTTGCCGAAGGGAAAATTATAGAACAAGCATATGTTATCCTCCTCAAGCTTGATAAAAATAAAGAGGTACTGGTCAGTAATGACTGGGGAAAAATTGGGAAGAAAACTTGAAGAAACTTTGTTGGTAGCAAGTCGCTCTTGAACATGACACTTTCACTCCGCATCCAAGTCGGGTTGGGTTGTTTCATTCACCGGTCACATCACCATGGTCCCATCACACCATCCACATTTGGGGTTAATGCTACCAATCAGTCATGTCAGTGTCGCCGATATGTTCAAGAGAAGTCATTCAGAGAATTCACCTATGTCTCACCCACTACAATACATTTACACTCCATTCTTTCATGACCGCCACCCTGAACCTTATATCACCAGATCGTTTTCACCTCCATTAAAATCATTTGCTCCGTTCCGTGTCATTGATGTGGGATTCATTAAGGCCCTCCTGTGACAGATCGCTTCTTGTCGACATCAGCTCATTATCCAAGAAGTCGATCTAGGAACACCCCGTTTAGTACTTTGAAGCTTGCATGCCTCAATGGCAAGTTTCTCACTTCTGGCGAGAGGTTTACATCAATGACCTTCGACCGAAAGATTTTGCGTGGTGTTCGATGCCAAGTCCCTTATTCACACCACGTGAATTGTACTGCAGTACCTTGAGGGTCATTATCATTATCTGTGATTCCTCTCGCGCTTGTTAACAGCTTACATCATTGGCTGGTAATCAAGCGATGTCTTTCCATCTTCGACTCCAGAACATCTCTCACATGGATAGACTTGTACTTCGAGTGAAGATTGAACGAGATTGAAGACCCTGGATCTAGTTTCACCCATCCGGGCTGCGATATATATTCAGGGAAATAAAGACATCAAATGTACATCATTGCTGCACAGATAATCATCCAATCAAAGGGATGATGGCTCTACCAGAATCATCAGTCTACACTCAGACGATTGTCTGTCCTATGTACATGAAAATGAATTTATAAAGCTGAGCATGGGAATGCCCGCCTCAGCTAGATCATGAAAATATTATGAAGATAATGTATTGTATTGTATCTTATTACAGGTCTCCTCCTAGCTTGAAAGAACTTTGGATCCTCATAATAAAGCATTTCACCCGACATCAAAAAGATTAACGACCTCATGCTTTAGGGGGCAACTGTTATAGACATTTTTGGGCACTACAACCCCAAGCATGAAATGTCCATAAACCAAGGGATCCTAAGTCCCTAAAAGTTTTGTTCTAACCCCTAAAGGAACAAGGTCAACTGATTACAGCTTCTCCCAGAAGTTCTCCATGAAAAACTGCTCAGAATTGGTCAAAACAGGGTCATTTCAGCTGCTCCATAGGCAAAGTGCATTGCATCTCACCTAAACACACTGTGTGGGTGCGTTTCATTTCAAAAAGCCCTTCTATGGGGTGTGATGGGCGAGAAGTGACAAATGGCAGGGTCATTCCGCGAGGTGGAGAGGCAATGGAAGCTTCCAGAAACTTCTCCTGTGACACTTGCCTCTCTGAATTCAACCAAGGATGAGTAAGAGATCATCAATATCCAAATGGAAGCAAGAACTATCAGAGGGAAGACACTAATCAAATCACAAGCTGACTCATCTCCCTTATAGATATCTATATATGGATCCCTCATCCCAGAGATCCAGAGGCTGGAATTTTGCATATTGTAAGGAATTGACGTTGGTTTCTTGAGATAAAACATCAGATTATTGGGTGATCTAAGCTTTGTATGAGGTGAAGAGGGGCTTCCTTGCTGAGAGGAAGATGCTGGGTCAGAACAACTGGTTGTAACTCCCCTTGGCTCTTTCTTGTTTATCAATAAAAGCTATTCAAGTTTTCCTCCATACTCTTGTGTAATTTATGTTTGCTGCATTTGTATGGTCAATTTACATCTGATCCTATATTGTTTATGATTATAGATCCATGTTCTTGTATAGTGCTATGCTACTGTGATCTTACAGGTACTCTGTGAAGCTGGGCGTGCAAGGGAACAAGTAGCGAAAGACTATCAAGAAAGAGAGGAAACGAACCAGGAGATTAGCGCAAGACAGAGGTTGGTCTTCTTTGTTCTTCTCTATCTATACTTCATAAAGGAAAAACGAAAGTAGCTTTACTTTGTTTGTTTCTAAGGCAGCTATCACACCTTAGTGGGATAAGCAGTTCTGAGTAGACACTTTTCCCTGTAACACCACCCACACCTTGAACACACACACAAAAAAAAAAAAAACAGAAATAGAAAAAAGGAATAAAAGGTCCTTGGGTGAAAACCTCTTGGAGGCACCCAGGCCAGATAGTGAGGGTGAAAACCTCATGGAGGCGCCTCAGCTGTCTCAAAAAAAAAAAGAAAAAGAAAAAGAAAAATAACATTTCTATTGAATAAATTGCAGGTTGCAGGAAGGACATTGTAGGTTAGGAGGATCGCACAAGACAAACACAGAGGTCAGCACCAGGCTGCAAGCATCCCTCACAATCCATTCCTCCAAGACCACTACCCTTTCCTAATATTTGGTCTCATTCGGGCTAAGATTTCACCTTCTACAGGAAGTTATGTGTCTTCTATAGGAAGTTTTGTGTCTTCTACAAGAAGATCCTTTAGAACCTACACACAAGCCAAAATCGATCTCAGAAGAGGACCCGAAGGTTGGGAATCTGCCCATGAGGCCTGTAAATCTTCCTACTCCCATCCGTCGCCATATGTCGCATTTTTCCATCTCTGTACATCTTCATTGCACTCATTTTTTTTCCCTACACAGTCACACACAAAAATCCTGTTTTCTTCATACTGCCAACAAAGACTTTTTAATGACAAATCAAGTAGCAGTTTTTCACTCACCATACCTATTACCCTCCATCTAGACTCCTCATCAACTGAGACCGTCGTCAACAGTATAGCCCTACTCATTCTAGCTTGCATTCCAGGAGGAGAAGCAGCTACAGGACCTCCTACAGGAATCTTGTAGCAGCTGATCCCTCTGAAAGACATACTCCGAGACAAGGACAGAAAAGTATGGAAAAAGAAACATGCATGGAGCTCTACTTGAACATATGAACATCAGCAACAACCGAGGCCAAGCATGTAGTGTGCATGCAGCAACAACAAATGAAGGAATGGGTTCCAAAACCCGAAATCTGCATAACATGGCCGCGACCACGCAGGTAAGTGCCTAAACTCGTTCTTCAATTGCATAAATTATATTTTAAAGCTGCATGACTATGGGAATGGTTCAGATTGAGTGGAATCAGTGGCTAGTCAACTGGCCACCCTCGGCCAGTTACACATCCTCGTGGAATCCCAACGAGCTCCGTTAAATTCAAAACTGTCGATTAGATGTGCAGCCAGCACATGTGGAGTGTCCATTCAGGAAGAAATCATCGGGACTGGTAGTGGTGGCGGCGGATAACAGGAGAAAGGAGGTGATGGTGGTCAGAAACATGCGGAAACATTATGGCTGTGATGTCGGATCAACGGTCCAGTCTGGCCACCTCATCCCCTCACCACGAATCACGCCGCAGTTAAAAGACGCTCAGTTGAAACATGCACCACCCTCTATTCATTTTGCACTCACGACAATCTTAGCTAGAGTACGCATCCACCGCTTCTAGAACAGTTAACCGGTCATCCTCCACTATTTTTTCTACCTATTTTCGAAAATCTCCCGCCTATCAGGAAATGTCGGAAGCACAGTTTCATTCTACAGGAATTGGGAGCCTTCTACAGGAAGGGTTCTACAGGAAAGGCAGAGAACAATTCTGCGGAGAGGAAATCTGGGATTTTCGTCGGAATTCAAGCCCAAAACGAGGTAGGCTCATGAAAACCCCTCTGTGCATGATTTGTTTGAGTAAGGTGGTAAATTGAACATGACAGTAAATTGAAAAAAGAAAGTGGAAGTCTACCTATGCATTGAAAAAGTGAAAGTCTGCCTGCATATTTCCCTGAGTCTACACAGTTTCTTTTTCTCTCTGCATTTGAAATCTCCCCATCCTTTTTCAAAATTCTCCCATAACAAAGATACATGCAGCAATAAGGGCCAGCCTGTGTGAGTGTGTGAAAAAATGACTGTACCTATCTATCTATGTGCTGAGAAAAGAACCTATGCCCTTATACTCTATTCTGTAAAAAAAATTCTTTTCATAAACACACAATCAAATTCTGGATGAAAACAATCTTAAAACAAGAGAATTATTGCTACTTGACATTGTAAGGAATGCATGAGAAATTCCTTCCTGGGTTCAGAAGAAACCGGATTCAGCTATCCTCTGTTGCAGTGATTGATTGTTTGTTTTCCTGAGCATTTTCCTTTATGGTTAAAACGTAAAAAGAGCACTCAACACCATGCCAGGAGGATTCATAAGGAAAGAACCCTCAAACTCTAGCAAGTTGCATGAGCACCTTGAGGTGGTGGACCTTTTCACTAGGGCAAATTGGATATCCTTCTTTGACAAAATTCAAGGTTATGATGAGGAAATAACTAAAGAGTTTTTAATGTCCCTGAGACCACATTCAAAGACACATGTCATAGTTAGTTTTAGGGGTTTGACCCTAGAACTTAACCCCGAGCTCATCAGTAGAATTACTGGTCTACCCTTGGGGCTCCCTTGGAGCAAAGAAGAGAGCTCATTGGGCCAAGTTGCTAAGAAAACATTTTTTTCTGCCCGAGGAGCATCCTGTAGAAAGCAAAAACGGAGTTAGAAGGACAAGCTTGCCTCATCTCTAGAGTGAAGTTAGTTATCAAATTATGAAGTATATCACATGTGAAGGGAGGTTTAGCATCATCTATGGATATCATTCCAGGTTGTTACGTGAATTAAGGCATGGGATGGACTTGCCTCCAGCCAAGCAACTGAGCATCCCATATTTCCTTCTTCAATCCTTAATTGAATGTGGTAAAAAGCTAAATGAAGGGATCCCAGATCAGTTGGCCCACCATGGGCTCATCAAATTGTTGGTGGAAGATCCGATACTGTCCCCATAGCTTGGGAAACCTTTAGAAATATGTCCAGGGATAATAACATTAGAACTTTGGTTGAGAACATCACCCCATCCAGCAGTGAGGAGGGGGACCAAACTAAAGAAATTCAGAAGAACAATGATGAGGGAGCACAGGACATTCAAGCAAAGGGAAAAATAGAGGAATAACATAAATAAAAAGAAGAATTTGGAAAGACTACTGAGCCTAAAATAGAGGAAGAAACAAAAACAAAAATAGCAAGGGAAAAGAGGACATAGATTAGAAGGGAAAAGGCTGAGAAAGCTCAAATGAAGGCTGCCATAGCCAAAGTAGGCACTCAGAAAGAAAAGGGGAAGACACACCCTGAGATGTCAGTCATACAGATAGAAATAGTGGACACAGAGGTTTCTATAGGAAGTGAAGAAAAAGAACAGCAAGAAGAGAAATCCCCTAAAATGTTGGCAAGAGAGGCAGCAACTATGCTTGCTGCATTAAGCACACCTACAAAACAAAGAGGAAAAATAAAAAGGACCTCCATGTACTTCAAAGCCAGAAAAAGCACAAGGATCAAAGTAGGCAAACCTCAGCCACCATCCAAGGAATCGTTTTTCATTGAGGACTCACCCACTAAATAGAAGGAAGAGTCTCCTTCCAAGATATCCATCACCTATGAAAGAGGAAGCCCAAAAACCTCTACATGGAAAGAGAAAATTAAGTTGATGGACTCAAAGGTAGTTCTACAGGAAGCTGCAACATCTCTATAGGAAACTCTAGCCAAGTTAAAAGACACCGAGAAATTGGAGGAGAAGGTAGCTAAACAACCACAAGGGGAGAGCAAAACCAAAGAAATACGTGAACCTACCCCTCAACTTGATTTGGGCTCATATTACAATCTGTTAGAGGGTGGGAAAATCATCCCATAGAAATTTGTTGTACCATTATTTTTCAAATTAGAGAAAGAGAGGATCAGAACACACACATGGATGAAAATTGCCAAATCTAAGGGAGTTGAGGACATCAGCAACATGGAGGAGAAGTTAAAAGAATTAAGGGGAGAATTGGCCATGGTAAGGCATGTAGAAAGCTACAAAAGAGCCCAGTTGCAGAAGGAGAATGAGCTGCTGAAAAAATAGTTGCAACTACAAGAAATCCACAAGGAAGATAGGTTGTCCATTTTTGGAGCCTAGGCAACAGCAGCAAAGAGGACCTCCAGCAGACAAGGACACAATTGAGAAACAACAGAAAGAGGAAGAGATACAAGCTAATGTGTAAATGCTAACAAAAATACTGCAAGAACAGGAATCTCAGGTAGCAAAAGAAATATTTGAAACAGCAGTTGCAAGAGAAAGAGGCCTAATTGGCCTGCATGGCGAGTTGGGAAATAGAAGCCTTACAATGTAGGCAACCTGCTAAATCTTATGCATTATACCTTAAATACCAAAGGGGCACCATTCCATTCCAGAATTACAATCAGTTTATGTATTTGTGTGACAGTAGCTCAGCTGAAGATAAGGCCAAGTTAGCAGAATTCTATTTACACAACTTGGCACTTCCAAACATGAATCTATGGGACCCCAATGCTGCATTGGGATATGTGCAACTCATGGCCATGGCTTCTTGGTTAAGCCATGAGGAAAAGAGGGCAGTAGAAATTCGAAAAGTTATGGACAAGGAGTTAAGTGAGTCACTCATGATCAGGGCAGAACCAGAAGATTCCTCAGCTTTAGTATATGCCAATCAACATCTTGCAAACAACCCTTAGGTTCTCCCACACTACGTTGAAAGGCAAGCTTAGCCCATTGCTCACTTTGAGGACATGGAAAGACTGTTTGGTGATAATTACATTCATGCTTGCACAAGGAGATGGAACACATTGCCTCATAGTCTGAAAATAAGAGAGTACCACTCCCCAACCAGAATGAGGGAGGCATTGGCAAGAGTGCCACTTTATAAACAGTCAATGCAAAATCTGAAGGCCAACTGGATTAGCCTAAAGTTCAGTCCTCTATTACTTTTAGGACTGCTAGAAGGGGTCAAAGAAGAAGAAGAACACAGGAAATGGAAAGAAGTAGAGAGAAAGGCAGGGTTTCATGACCAAGAAGGGGACATCACCTTGGAAGCCTATGGTGTCAGAGAGGCAGTCAAAGCAATCAAAGATGATGAGCTAGACTAGTTGCTCAGAGGATGAGCAACACATTTAGCAGGGGGCTGATGATAAGCCCCAAAAACGGGTAACTTTATGGGCTCATTTGGCCTATTATTTTCAATTAATCCACCATTATTCATAGTTTTATGCATGCTTTTGAATATATTTATGTTAATTGAATGAATGAGAATAGTCACTTGACCGTGAAGTCTAATACATGCTTATTGCAGATTTTTGGACATCTTTTGGACCAAGATCAGGTTTTTATTAGCAAGTTAATAGCCAAATACGAAGGAACAAGGCTGAGGATTTGTAGGAGGGGTGTCTCCTGCACTAAATGACCCGTTCCTCGAGTTCCCCACCATCATCTCGAAGTTCAACAACCCACCAAAGATGATTTCAAGGGGTAGCCGAGCAGGTTTTGTGAAGTGGCTGATTAACTACAGTTTTGAACAGCCAAGCTCATAAAGTTAAGGAGGACTATTGGGAGTCCTCGTGTTGCATAAGTAGGAAGGCTTCAAGCCTTGGTAGTTTAGCCATTGAACAGTTGTTTTTCACACTTTAGTGCAGCTCTGCATTTCAGCTCATTTTTGAGCTCTTGTTGTAAACAGTTTTGTGACATGACTATTATTTTTTGAGTAATGGAGATGAATTTCACTTTGCACCAGCTCTGAGCTTTCTTAGGAGGCTGTAGCTCTTAGGGTTGGGCCCAACCCAAGTGCCAATACCTCCTTTGTGTACTTTTATGTGTTTTCCTTGCATTCATAGAATAATTTCTGTTATTTAGGTTAAGATCTTGCTTTGTTACTTAGGTTGCTTTTGATGATTAAAATAGCTTTACATGCTTCAGGTTGATTTGACAATTTGGTAATAGAAAATATCTACAAAAATTCCATCAAGCAATCCTTGATCTCATCTCTCCCTCCTTGGGACCATGAGCTGAGACCAAGGCATACTTGCTGCCACAAAAATACTGTTCTTGCATTTATATGCAATTGCTAGTGTTAGATTTTTAGTTGGAAAAGTTGATACCAGTTGTACTTGCATGTAGATCCGTTCTTGCTTAGTTTCCATAGCTATCTTGCATGATTTCCTGTCTTTAAACTTTTGTTCATCATGTTTCTGGTTTTTAGGTCAGATTAGGTCAAAATAGATAGATCTCTGGTTTTTTTAAGTCTTTGTTCGATTAGTTTTGGAAAATAGTGTGCAGAGTACCTGTAATACATTCCTAACTACCCTTCCTCCATCATCCAACCTGTTCCAGCCCCTAATCCAGGATTCCTTCCCTTCATTCGCCACACTTTCCCAATTTGTCCTAATTTCTATATTTTTGTGCAACATTGCTTTCTCCGTCCTTGAACGAATCCAACCATATTCATCACTCCTGAGCTTCATTTACCAAGTCCCACACCTTTTAACAACCTTATCCACCCTTCATTTCCACTTCCCTGCCATTTTTTCTCCATCAATCCTCTAAAATCCTCTTTTGGCCATCCCTGTAGAACTTCCTATAGGACATCCTCTAGAACCCCTGCAGACTTCCTATAGAAGTTCACGTGAGCAATTTTTTGAGATCTAATCAATGTGAAACTCTTTGGAAGGGTGCTAGGGACCCCTTAGGCCCTCTTCTCACCTTCCTAACCTCCTGCAAGCTCCCACTACATTTCCTTTCACCAATCAACCTCTACACACTCAAAAACAGTTAAATCACATGCATAATAATTCTGTAAGATTACTCAAAAATAAAAAAAGATGTTTGTTTGTTTTGTTTTGTTTTGTTTTGTTTGTTTGTTTGTTTGTTTGTTTGTTTTTTGTTTTTTTTTTTGTTTTTTTTTGTTTTTTTTTTTTGTTTGTTTTTTTTTTGTTTGTTTGTTTGTTTGTTTGTTTTTTTTTTTTTTTTTTTTAGATTTTACTTCAGAAGTAGCTTAGTCACATGCATTTTACCTTTCCAATAGTCAATGGCATTCATTTTCGTAGCTTTCATCTCTTTTATTGCACCAGTAGGATTAGTTGGTAAAACTAGGGTTTGCTAGCATTTGCATTTCCTTTCAGCTTCTTTTTGAAAGTAGACTAGCCTCTTTTGAGTTAGCTTTCATCCATCATAGTTAAAATCTTCTTCTAAAAGCTCATAGAAGTTGGCTTAAGTTCCTAGCGAACTTGTGCCAGCTGATCAAGTGACAGCCTGCGGCAAGAGCTAGTACTTGTGCATATAGCACCATCGCTTCCAAGTTTGTTACAAACAACCGGGTTGATAAAAGTAAAGAAGGTAGTCCCAGGAGTTGTAGCATCATTGCTGCAATATTGGAGCCTACCACCTATTGATCTGCCTACTTTTTGTCCACACCTGGTGATGAGCCTCATAAATGGATAATTATATGGGCTCATTTTACCTCCTAACCTAGTCAAATCAACCATTCTCTTAGCTTATTGTATGATTTTTGGATTATATTTATGCTTATAGGGTGAGTTGAGTTAGTTGTTATTCCATGTGGTCTAACATTTATTTAATGCAGCTTTTTTATGGATTTCGAGGTCAAAGTCAAGGATTTAATGGTAAAACTATAGCAATAACTTGAAGTAGATATAGAAGAGGACTTATAGGAGGGAATCCCCATCATTTATTTCTCCTCACTTCGAATCCCCCTTCATTCAGCTCGGAGTACAAGCAGCCAAATCATGCACTAGAAGGTATCCGAGCAAGTGGAAGATGATTGAGAGTTATCTCGAGTTTAGGAAGCCAAGCCTCCGTGATTTTAAGGAATCTGTTGGTAGCTTTAGATGTATAAGTATAGAGGCATAGGGCCTCACTAGGGTTGACTTTTTGCTTATGTAAACTCTGCTCAAATTTCGAGCTTACTATTTTGTGACAATTTTATGTAATCTTGCTATTTTTGTGATAATGAAGATGGAATCCTTTTTGAGATAGCACTGAGTTACCTCAAAGGGTTGAAGCTCTTGGTTTAGGGCCCAATCCAAGTAGCCAAGCCTCTCTTTACTTGTATTTGTATGCTTTACTTTAGTTTGTAGATTAATTTGCTGTTAGGTGTATTTCTTTTATGGTTAAGAATAGGTTGCTTTTGATGATTAGTAGTTTGCTTGCATTTGTGCTTTCTGTAGCAGGTTAAGCAGTGATTAGAGAAGATTCAAAAGGCCAAAAACAGTGCCTTGGCCTCTCTTCCTCCCTCTGGGACGATGATTTGAGGCAAAGACTCTCTCGCTGCCCCAAAAACACAGATTTTCCTCATTCCTAGGACTTCTAGTGTTTGCTGCTCTCTAGTAGATTGATAGTCTAGTTTTGCTTTGATTTAGATCTTCTTTATCATGTTCACTTCATAATTTGCACTAGTCCTTTCACATGCTTTCCTTTCCCATGGAATTTCTCATCATTTCCTTTCACACATCATAGTTTAGGCCATTTTAATGCAAAACTATGTTTTTCCTAAGATGCACTCATTTCATTGATTACTTGATCTTCTTGGTTGAATGTCAGTTTCTATGCAATAGATCTCTCCTAGTATTAGGCTAGCTTACCATCAATCACACCCTCCATCTGATCCATGCCCTATAGGTCTCCCAAACCTCACCTCAATTCTGCCATAGTTTCTTGCATTTTTCATAGAACTTATTCCTCTCTCCCTGAGCAAACCCAATCATCTTTCTCTCTTCTAGTGATTCATGATAGACCTTAGGCACCCTAACACCTCATTCCAACCTTCATCCACATTTTCCACCCACTCTCACACCCTCAAAACAATGAAAGTTGCTCTCGGCATCCTCCTATAGGCCTCCTGTAGTTTCCATGTTTTCCTCCTGTAGTTTTCCTGTGTCCTCTTGTAGTTTTTCCTCTAGGCTTTCTTTGGAAGGCCGAGTGTGGAAAAAGACTCCAGAAGGCCACCTAAGACCTCCTAGGACCCATCCACACCATCATACATCCTCCCAAGCTCCAAAACCACCCTCTAACGCCACCTGTTCGTTGCCACACTCACACACAATAAACTAGATGCGTGTTAAATTCACACAAAAACACATAAAAATCCAAAAATATGTTTTTCTTATTTACTTCCAGAAATAGCATGGTTAGATGTTGTTTAGTTCCTTGAGTAGGTAATGGCATTGCTTTCATGGTTTTCATAGTGTTTTTGGAAAAAGTAGAATTAGCTTGTTAATTAGGGTTTACTAGCTTTTGCTTTACATTTCAGTCTTTCTCCTTTCTGCAATTAGAATAGCATCTGTATAGTAATCTTTCCTTCTTTTCATCACATATAGAGCTTCTTCTAAAATCCATAGAAGTTGGCTTAAGCTCCTAGTGATCTCTTGCTGGCTGACCAAGTGACAACTTGTAGTGAGAACTAGTACTTGTGTATATAGCACCGATGCTTCCAAGTTTGTTACGAACTACTGTGTTGATAAAAATAAAGTTGGTAGCCTAGGAGTTGCAGCATTATTGCTGCAATACTGGCGCTCACCACTTTTTAGCACCATTACCAGGGAAGCATCAGAGTATTCTGTGATTACTGCTTTCTTCTATTTCCTATTGCAACATTATGCTAATAGTTTATTTCGGCAAAAGTAGATTAGTCATTTCTTTTCTTTCAGTTCTACATTTCCTTGCTTTCCTTTTCAATTCTGCAAATTTCCATTTAGAAAGTTCATTTCAGCTAGTTGCAATTTGTTTGTTCAATCACAATTTCAATTTCTTCAGGTACTTTCAGTGTGGGAAAAAGAAACAAAAACCAACCAAAAAGATTTCCTTTCATGCCTCATAGGAATAGAGATAACTCAGGAAAATTTTTTCCTAACACCCCCACTACTTCACACAGCAACCTTCTCTCTTCTTCAATGGCTACAATCAAGAATAACCCTTAGGTGAATAGCTAGACATATTTGAAGAACCTATATGGGAAGAAGAAGAAGAAACCATTCCTCTGGAGCCAATGGCTAAAAACAAAAATGCTAGTGGAAATGGAGAGAGAATAGAGGGTACCTTCCCCATTTGGGAGACCAATGGGGACACCAAAATGAAGAATATAAGTCCTTCAACCCTACCTAACTTCCATGGTCTGACTACAAAAGATCCTGACACCTTCTTGTTCAATTTTGCTGTTATTTGTTGAACTTATGACTATGCAGAGGACGAGCAAAAGTTGAAAATGTTCCCTTCTACTCTCAAGGACGCAGCATTGTGCTGGTTCATGGGATTACCTGGAAATAGCATCACAACTTGGGCTCAGATGCAGTAGGCCTTTAACAACAAATATAGAGACTATTATAGGTCAAAATATACTAAAGAAGAAATCTTCCGAATGACCATAGGAAGTGATGAGACCCTGGAAGACTATGAAGAGAGGTTCCAACTCAGTTACAAAAGGGCTGGGTGCACACTTGACCTTGAGTCTCTGAAATTGGTCCTACTCAGGGGAATTCAGGAAGACCTTTGAGATACCCTCCATCTATTGGCCAGGGGAGACATCTACCAACTATCCAATGAGGACATAAAGATTATTTTTAGAAACCATTCTAGAGCAGCCAGAAAGAAAGGTAGGGGAGTCAACCCATAGCCAGTGCCTCTTCCTCCAATTCATCCATTAAAGTTGAAATTGGAAACATGCTGGAAGAATTCAAGAGTGAGATGCTGCAGACTCTTGCCATGCAAATGGATGCCTTACATATCAAAAGAAAACAAGAGGAAGCAAAGAGGGCTTTCGCCATTTTTTTCCCTAGATGCACAAGGAGGCATCCTAGGAATGAATGCCCATTTAACTCTATAGAGGTTTGTTCAGTCTATGAAGAAGATCATTCTACAGATAAGTTCCCTTCCTTGCTTGGACTTAAAGCTATATACCAAGGGGCCAAAGGAGTCACTAAACAGATCTATTACATAAACCAAAGGAGGCCACATGGACTTAGATCATACCAACAGGGGATGCAAGGGACATCTTAGGCATACTACAACCCCAACCAAGTCACCTCCATACCTTCTTGGTCCCCCCCTGCTCATCCTTCCTGGTCCACACCTCTTCCTTGTTCCTTCACATCTCAATATCATGCCCAACCAGCCACCCATTCATTTCAATCCTATGCTCAGTCGCAACCTTAGTGGAATGCATCTCATCAGGGATGGAGGCCCGAATACAAATCTCTTCTTGCTCTTCTGCCTCCACCACCTACCCAACCACAACTATTACCTTCTACTCCACCAAGGCAACCCGAATGTCTGCCCAACCAAATCCGAACCCAAACAATAGACAAGCTTAACAAGTGTATAGTGGGGAACCATCATGCCCAACTTATGCTGTGGAGATTCAAGAAATTAACTTGCGATCTAGGAAAGTTCTCCTAGATAGCCAGCCTCCACCCAGGGAGGTTGAGGAAGATAAAGAGTAAAGCAAACCTAAAGTAAATCCACCCTTTCCTGAGAGACTATCCATGACAATCTAGCCTACCCCAAAAGAGACCAAACTCCTGGGGTTGAAACATTTATGTGTGGAGATACCACTTCTTCAAGCCATAAAAGATGTGCCTATCTACAATAGGTTGATCAAAGAGAAGTGCTTTAGGCATCCAGGAAGGTGCAAGAGAGATGCCCCAACCATCAATGTCATAGGAAAACTATCCGACCTGATGTTGGGGCAGATAATCTGTCCAAAATATCTGGACCCTAGAAGCCCAGTAGTTGATGTCCACATCAATGGCACAATGGTCCCTGTTATAGACATTTTTGTGCCTTACAGCATAGAGCATGAAATGTCAATAATCTGAGGGATCCAAAGTCCCCAAACATGTTGTTCCTACCCCTAGAGGAACAAGGTCAGCAAACCACAGCACTACAGTTCAGTTCTCCACTAAAAACACTCAAAAACAGGTCAGTTTTGGATCATTGCAGCTGCTCCACTAGGCATCTGCGCTGCATAGCAGGTACAACAAAGGCTACCTGCGTTGCAGAGCAAGTAGGACAAAGGCTACCTACGCTGAGCGTACTTGGACATGTGGAGGAATCTTTTCTCAATGTGCCAGTGCCCAGGAAGCTTCTAAATTGACACTTGGATCAGAAGATTCGCCTAATGATGAGTTAAGAGGTTCTAAAACTCCAAGTGGAAGGCAGAAACTCTGAGTGAAGGACTGAAGAACAACTGGAGTTGAAGAGGAAAACAAGTCACACATCAAGCTGACTTATCTTCACTCCAAAACTCTATATAAGGATCTCATCCCATGGGATCTGGGAGGCCGGAATTTTGTGCAGAGAATTGCTGTTGGTTTACAGTTGAGGGTATTGGGTGATTGCTTGAGGGAGGTGAAGAAGAGATTTCTCTCCGTCGGGAAGGTGATGCTGGATTGGACCTCTCATGGTTGTATCACCGCCTGAACCTTACTTCCATATATTAATAAAGCATTTGAGGTTCTTCTATTCGCATGTGTTTCAATGGTGAATTGTCTTACTTGCATCTTTGATTTATGCTAATCCTTGAATCATTTATGCATGCATGCTTCTTGTAGTTTCCTTTTCTTGTCTTATTTGCAGGATCTCGTGTAGCTGGGCCCGTGAAAAGACTTGGAGCTGGGAGCAAGCGGCAAACAAAGGAGATAGGATCGACCATTTGCGCAAGACATCGGTAAGTGGATCTCTCCCTGTTATCTCTTGCATGTCATAAAGAAGAAACTTTAAGATAGCTTTGCTTTCAGCTGTTGCTAAGGAACTGTCACCCTTAGAGTGGGTTAGGGTCATTCCGAGTTGGATACTTTCCCCCACAACAGACTAGCGACTCCGCTGGGGATCGTGTCTTGTTGGTAGCTTGTGTTTCTTGCTATTCTTTTCTTAAACAAAAGAGTACCGAATCAAAAACTGCATTCGAGTTCTTCGAATGCAAAGTAGAGGGCAGCTACTCTAGCCCAGTGCTAGGCATGTTTATGATTTGAAGAGCTGATCCACAAGGACTCTTTTTAGCTCTTTGTGATAGTGTTCATCTTCCTTTAATCATCCTCTAGAGTATACTTGACTGATAGCAACTGATTTGGCCAAAAACCGCTCATTTTTGAGCAAACTGTGAGCCGGAATCTGAGAGAGACGAGACTTGTCTCATCAGTGCAGCTGCCACAAAGGCTACCTGCACTGCAACGCAAGTCTCGAAGGGGCTACCTGCGCTGCATCTCAGATTGACAGTGCAGCACCTGCGCTGATCCAGTCTTGCCTTGTGCAGCTGGGATTCTCCACTGTCTGTTGCCCAGTTTTCAGTACTGTTTTTGCAGCCTGTTGTCAACCTGTATACCCAGCTGAAACCGCTTCTCTTTGCCTTCATTCCGCCTCAGTTGTATGTTGAAACCGTGATTTTTCTTATTGTATTTCTTGCTTGCATTCACAGTTTCCCATAGCGAAAGTGAACTAGTCTGGCTATGACCTCTTGGATCTAGACCTGTGAGAAAGTGTCATTGTGATTCTAAGAGTTAGTTTATTGCTGTTCATAGCTGCTTGAGCATTTGCTTTCGTTATATGGTTCGGATTTCAGTATTTCTTGTGTTTGAAACGAGTGAATCTTAAGGTGTTCTTTTGATTATTGGACAATACTTGTTTGTTTTCGCTTGAAATTGAATTCGAAATCGTACAACAGCTTTCTTTTTGTCGTACACCAAACATTAAGAGAGAAGAAAAGAAATACTTGCATTGTGCATGTGCATTTTGACAGTTTGCATGTTGATTTAGGAAAGTGCATTAGTGTGTGCTCTATGATCTGTTTGAAAAGATGATGTCTTTCTTTTCCTTCAGTAGTTAAGGTTTTCATAAGTTGAAAGAATTGAAAAAACTTGCTTATCATTCTTAGACTGCATTTAGGAGTTGTCTCATACATCACGTGGTGATCCATAAAGGCAAACTGCTAAGCAAGATCAACCTAAAAAAGAACTGCATTTATCTAACAACGCATTGAAATATAATGACACACAGTAGAGGTCTAGGTAGAGACGTGAACCGGCGTCGTTAAACATAGTGATTGTCGATCTCTACGAAGGTGGGTGATTCCTCCTGAGGGACGATAGCACTAATACGGACTTGTGCCCCCGCGTACCGTCGCGTATATTGGGGGACCCCTATAGGAACAAAGCCTTTATCCATAGGAAGCCGTGTCAGCCGCCCTACTGATCACGATGCAGTGAACACAGCATTCACGAAGATCGACCACTCGTACCATAAAACGTATTCTGTGGTTTCGCGAAAGGTTTGGCACACCCTTGCCTAGAACTCCAGAGTAGTTTCTTTTGGCCTTTTTCAAACTCTATAACTGAAAAAGTCTATCCGAGCATTTGTCACTTCGGGCTCGTTAATACATCGAAGGAGACTAGAGTCATCTTTAGCTTTTTCTCGACTCTTAAAAAGTGAAAAAGCAAGTTGTGTCTTAAAAAGCGTCGTCATATAAAATTCATCTTAAACGGAACATAATCACCCCTATATTCCTACGTTGATCTTAAAGTTGAGAACATGGAGCACACCAACCGAGGGATTCCACATGATGGTACCCCTAGCCCTTGCTCCTCTTGGGGAGAAGTTGGTGCGCCCCACATGGCCACATTGTCGCTTCCAGGACTGACAATAGGCCTGCTAGTTTGGCTATTCTCAACCGCTGTAGTTCAGACCACCACGGTTCCTGAACAGTCGAGTCAACAGTTAGACCAGTCTAGAACTACCCTCCAGCCTTCCACTTCTTATGAGCCTTCCTCCGATCCTTCTTCTTCGAAAGGTCAAGCCGCCAAAAGCGCGGCTCCGATAGAAAAGAAGAAGGAAAAGAAGCAGAAGGAGCCAAAGGCGCCTGGGGGCAAGCAGAAGGTATCTAACGAAAACCCACACACAGCACGGACCGGGCCCAAGTCGCCATGTGTCATATGTAGAGGGAACCACTTCCACAGTGATTGTCCCAGTATTCCCCGGATACTAAGGGACTGGTCCCCTCGTTTGCACGATTCGGAAGCGTCAACCTCTGACAACCAGGTTGAATGCTTACCGTCGACCAGCGAAAGTGAAGGTCCTAGACGATGAAGGGGAATGAGATTCCCCTACGAACTGTGTGAAGGCAATCACACCCTTCGCCGTTGTCCCTTTTTAGACAAAGCCAAGAGAGTTTTGGAAGATCAACCGGTGGCACCGGTGCTACTTCCTCCTGGATATCAAAAACTCGCGCCAAGTCCTTCGTTGGTCGAAAATACAGCTGCCCCGCTCATAAGGCCAGCTGAAGTGTCAGTCGCTGAAAGTGAACCTATTGAATCCGGACCGGACAAAAGTCCAAAGGTCGAAATGGCAGTTGACCCGGTTCTCCCTTCAGAAGTTTCATCTTCAAACACCACAGTCACTGAGGATTCATCTTCAGTTGACACCCCCGCCGAAGAGAATAAGGATGACACCGTCCATATTCTTTTCGTCAACTCCGATTCTGATGAGCATCTGGGCAAAGCGCCCACTCCTTTATCGCAGGAAGGAGCATCGTCAGGATCATATCCAGCCGTATATTCGGTCCCACCACCAAGCAACCTAGTTGTGTCCTTTGATTGGAACCAACTAGGCAGACCCCGGTTACCAGCCAGCATACCATTTAGAATTATAGTCCAAATATACAAAATGGTGATGGCTGGAACTATCATTGATGAAGGGGCATCTGTGAGTATCCTGTCCTCTATTGCTTGGAAAGCACTGGGTTGCCCGACGCTTTTGCCCGAGACAAGGCGTCTCTTGGGTTTTGACAGAGGAACCAGTCGACCATTAGGGATTCTACCTAATGTGCCTATTACACTAAAAGGGAAGGCTGTCAAGATGAATTTGATGGTCATCCAAGGACCCTTGGATTATAACCTACTCCTTGGACGAGACTACATATATTGCATGGAAGCAATAGTCTCCTCACTCTTTCGAATAATGTGTTTTCCATACGAAGGAAGAATGGTCAAGCTCGTAGACCAACTTTCATTTCCGGGATCACGCATTGCCAATAGTCGCATACATACCCTAAATGATCTTTTCGATCAAGAAAGGTCTCTTCCCCCGGTTCTTCTTCCTGATGAAGGCGAGTGATTCGGGAAAGGAATGCAGGAGCCCAAGGGGCATGCATCCTGGTCTGCTCTGGAGGCAGAAAAAACCTTAGGTGTACAGTAGAATTTCCGCGGAAGAATATGACTAGTCCGTACCCCGTCCCCCTCCTTCATCTTTGTGAATCTTCCTCTGAGCCATCTTCGTGGAGAAGAAGGACAAGAAGACAAAGAAAGAGTTGGACTCTCAGAAGGGGCTGTTAGGGATGGGGTTGTTCTGGAAAAGGATTCTTCTGTCAAGGTTACTTGTTTGACAAAGGTCATTCACCTTTGTCTAAATAGGTAGGCTCTACCAAAGAAGGGGATCCGTTTGTGGCAGCAAGTAGGTACCGGCTTTGGGTAAAAGGCCAGCCTCACCCATTAAAACAAATGTTTTAAAGGATAAGTAGGGGCAGCCCCCAAAGATAGAGACGCTGTTGTTGCCACAGATTGTAACCATCTTTGTGTACCCTAATGATAGACATCGCCGAAGAAAGAGTTTCATTTGCGGCAGCAAATAAAACCATTCTTTGGGTAACCAGAAAGAGGTAGGCCTCTCCCGGTAAAACAAATGTTTTACCTGCAAATTGAGGGGTAACCTTGAAATTCGACTTACACCTGGGGGCATGCAAACCTCTTGGAATGCAAGCGCGGGTGGCTTTTTAGTTTTAGGTAGGAACCCGTAGGATGGGCCGATACCCAGCTTGCATGAAGAGAGGATATGGAGCAAAGCGTAGGGAGATGAAGCTCCTTAAAAAATAGGAATCTTCCATGAGACCTTACTACTTTATGACTGGTAAAAACGAGCAGTTTTGGCAAAGTTCATACTCGTTAAAAAATAAACGCAAGAACCGAGCAGTTTTAGCGCATAGTTCATGCTCGTTAAAAAATAAACATAAGATTGAGCAGTGTTTTGGCGCATTCAAGCTCTTTAAAAAAATGAACCCAGTACCGGTAAATAAACATCTGAGACCGTAAATTCATCAGCCATAAAAGCCTTGGTCGTGTTTGTGCACCGTCACCTCCACTTTTCATTTGGCCGATCATTCACATCCACTTGATTGTTTACCTATTTTGAGGAACAGCTGCGAAGAGTGATTTCACCTAGCCATCCTTGTAATACTGTCGTGATTGGAAAATTCCAACCTATACCTGGAATCTGCTGCTATCCCTGTTTATCACTCGTTCCTCAAAAGACGAGTCTTCTTTGAGCTCTTTTCACTGACTCGTAAAATATGAAAAGTTTGCCGAGTTTTGGCCTTCCAGCTCGTTAAAAGGACCGGAAGAGCTATCCCTCCTCTAGATTTTAATCTTTTTGGACCTGAGGGGTTATTGCACAAAAAGATCGAGCGCTTGTCTAGTTCGGCTCGATAAAGATATCGAACATTCATCCCTTCTGTATTGTTTTATACTTTTTCGGACTTAAGGGATTAGATGACGAAAAAGGACCCCTGGAGTCCACTTTATGTACCCTTTTCAGACTCTCTAAAAATGAAAAGGACCGAGTTGTCGTTGTCGCTGGGCTCGTTAAAAAATATTGGATAGCGACAAACTTGTCTTTAGACGAGAACGAGTTTCCCTATCGCTAAGCTCATTAAAAACATAGCGATGGGCTTGCCCGAAGGGCAGGTTATAGATCAAGCATATGTTATCCTCCTCAAGCTTGACAAAAATAAAGAGGTACTGGTCAGAAATGACTGGGGAAAAATTGGGAAGAACCTCAAAGCTTAATGGTAGCAGGTCGCTCTTGAACATGACACTTTTGCCTCCGTAAATATCGGGTTGGGTTATTATCATTCACCGGTCCCTTCACCATGGTCTCGCCATACCATCCATACATGGGGTAATTCTACCGATCCATCACATCAGTGTCGTTATATGTTCAAGAGATGTCATTCAGAAAGTGTCAACCGGGTCCCATCCACTACCATACATCATCTTTCATCCTTCCATGACCGCCACCCTGAATCATATTTCACAGATCGTTTTCACCATCATCACTAGCTCCGTTCTGTGTCACTGATGTGGGATTCATTAAGGCCCTCCTTTGACGGATCACTTCTTGTCGACATCAGCTCATTATCCGAGAAGTTGATCTAGGAACACCCCCTCAGTACTTTGAAGCTTGCATGCCCCAATGGCAAGTTTCTCACTTCCGGCGATAGGTATACATTAATGACCTTCGACCGGAAGACTTTGCATGGTGTTCGACGTCAGATCCTATATTCACACCACGTGAATTGTGCTGCAGTACCTTGAGGGTCATCATCATTATCGGTGATTCCTCTCGCGCTTGTTAACGGTTTACATTATTGACTGGTAATCAAGCGATGTCTTTCCATGTTCGACTTCAAGAAATTCTCACATGGATCGACTTGTACTTAGTGTGAAGATCGGAAGTTTGAAGACCCCGGATCTAGTTTCATCCATCCGGGCTGCGATATATATTCAGGAGATAAAGACATAGGCATGTGCAGCAGATGGTCATCCTACTAAAAGGATGATAATTAAAAGCAGAGAATTATCCGTCTATTATTAGACGATCGTCTGTTTATGTACAACAAATGTATTTATAAAGCTGAGCATGGGAAATGCCCGCATCAGCTAGATCATGAAAAGAAAGTATGAAAAGATAATGTATTGTATTGTATTTTGTTACAGGTCACCTCCCGACGATTGAATGAACTTCGGATCCTCCTAATAAAGCATTTCACCCGATAAACGACCTCATACTTTAGGGGGCAACTGTTATAGACATTTTTGTGCCTTACAGCATAGAGCATGAAATGTCAATAATCTGAGGGATCCAAAGTCCCCAAACATGTTGTTCCTACCCCTAGAGGAACAAGGTCAGCAAACCACAGCACTACAGTTCAGTTCTCCACTAAAAACACTTAAAAACAGGTCAGTTTTGGATCATTGCAGCTGCTCCACTAGGCATCTGTGCTGCATAGCAGGTACAACAAAGGCTACCTGCGTTGCAGAGCAAGTAGGACAAAGGCTACCTGCGCTGAGCGTACTTGGACATGTGGAGGAATCTTTTCTCAATGTGCCAGTGCCCAGGAAGCTTCTAAATTGACACTTGGATCAGAAGATTCGCCTAATGATGAGTTAAGAGGTTCTAAAACTCCAAGTGGAAGGCAGAAACTCTGAGTGAAGGACTGAAGAACAACTGGAGTTGAAGAGGACAACAAGTCACACATCAAGCTGACTTATCTTCACTCCAAAACTCTATATAAGGATCTCATCCCATGGGATCTGGGAGGCCGGAATTTTGTGAAGAGAATTGCTGTTGGTTTACAGTTGAGGGTATTGGGTGATTGCTTGAGGGAGGTGAAGAAGAGATTTCTCTCCGTCGGGAAGGTGATGCTGGATTGGACCTCTCATGGTTGTATCACCGCCTGAACCTTACTTCCATATATTAATAAAGCATTTGAGGTTCTTCTATTCGCATGTGTTTCAATGGTGAATTGTCTTACTTGCGTCTTTGATTTATGCTAATCCTTGAATCATTTATGCATGCATGCTTCTTGTAGTTTCCTTTTCTTGTCTTATTTGCAGGATCTCGTGTAGCTGGGCCCGTGAAAAGACTTGGAGCTGGGAGCAAGCGGCAAACAAAGGAGATAGGATCGACCATTTGCGCAAGACATCGGTAAGTGGATCTCTCCCTGTTATCTCTTGCATGTCATAAAGAAGAAACTTTAAGATAGCTTTGCTTTCAGCTGTTGCTAAGGAACTGTCACCCTTAGAGTGGGTTAGGGTCATTCCGAGTTGGATACTTTCCCCCACAACAGTCCCACATGCCTTGATTGATCTAGGAGCTTCCATTAATGTGATGATAAATGACACAATGCTCAAACTTAACCTCCAAGGCTCCTTGAGGAAGACCATGACAGTGTTGCAGCTAGCAGACCGCTCCACAGTGACCCTTGAGGGGATTGTGGAAGATGTGATGGTCTCCATTGATTCTTGAGAGTACCTTGCTAATTTCTTAGTTCTCCAGCCAAAGGCAAAGCTCACTGGGTATCCTCTCATTCTGGGAAGACCCTGGTTGGCTACAGTCGATGCATACATCAACTGTTGAGCTGGGAACATGACCATAAAGAATGGGCACATGTCCAAGCAGTTAACCCTATATCTGCTTGCCCAACCCTTCGTAGAACATGATCTACCTCTCTGGTTGGAGGAGGAGGATGAGGATGAAATTTATTCTCCTCCACTTTGCACATAAGAAATCGCCATGGGGGGAAAACCTCAAGATGAGGATGTTGTGATTGAAAATTTGATTAAAAATCCACCTCCCAGTGTATCACCATTAGAAGACATAGTAAGAGAAACCCAAAGCAACCCCTCAACTGATCTCTATGTGGCCGACCCCACTTCTCTCCATGTTAAAAATATAGAGTTTGGCCCAGAAAGAACGTTGAAAATCAATCCATCCCTATCTACTTCCCAGGAGAAGGAGCTATGTAGCATGCTGAGAAACCATCTAGATGCCTTTGCCTGGAGTTATAAGGAGATGAAGGGAGTGCACCCTTCAGTATGTACTCATCATATATACATCAAGGAAGACTGCAATCTAGTCAGGCAGCCTCAAAGGATGATGAACCTAGCACTTAAAGATATTGTTAAGGAAGAATTGCAGAAATTGCTTGATGCAGGATTCATCTATCCCATCTCTACAGTGAATGGGTCTCCCCTTTGGTGCTAGTTCCAAAGAAAAATGGTAAGTGGAGAATTTGTGTCGACTATTTGGAATTGAAAAAAGCCACTAAAAAGGACCATTTTCCTTTACCTTTTAAAGATCAAGTGTTAGATGGTTTGGCAGGGAATTTTTTTTTCTCCTTCCTAGATGGGTTTAGCGGGTACAATCAGATTCAAATCAGCCCGGAAGACCAAGATAAGACCACTTTCACTTGTCCTTGGGGTACCTTTTCATACTGGGTCCTTCATTTTGGTTTGTTCAATGCTCCAGCGACTTTCCAAAGAGCAACATTGAGTATATTTTCTAAACTAGTTCATGATGCAGTAGAAATATACATGGATGATTTTACTCCTTATGGCTCTGAATTTCAGGAAGCATTATCTAACCTAGGAAATGTTCTAGATAGGTGTATTGAGATGAACCTCTCCCTCAGTCCGAAAAAATATGAATTTTTGATGATTGAAGTGACCGTGCTAGGTCATGCAATATCTCAACAAGGACTGCACATGGACCCCAACAAAATTGCCATCATCCAAAGGGTCCCATCTCCTCAAAAGGTGAGAGATGTCAGAAGTTTCCTAGGTTTAGCTAGATATTACAGGAGATGTTGAGTTCATATGGTCGAAAAACTGTCAAGAAGCCCTAGATACCCTGAAGAGCAAGCTAGTGACTGCCCCAATTCTCAGAGGCCCAAACTAGGCCCTACCCTTTCACATTCACACTGATGCCTCGAACAAAGCAATAGGAGTAGCCTTAGGACAAGTTAATGAAAAGTTACCTTATGCCATATACTTTATAAGCAAAAAAATTTCAAAGGTAGAGTTAAACTATACAGTGACCGAGAAGGAATCCTAACTGTCGTGCATTCCTTAAACAAATTTAGACATTATATCACAGGCTATCAAACCCTTTTGCACACTAATCATGTTGCAATTAGATATTTAATGAACAAAACATATGTAAATTCTCACATTATTAGATGGTTGCTTTTACTGCAGCAGTTTGATTTGACCATTATTGATAAGCCTGGTAAAGAGAATGTTGTTGCTGACTTTCTATCTAGAGTAAATTTGCATGTAGGTGAAGAAGGGATGGTGGATGAACAAATGCCAGATGAACACCTATTTGCTATATTAGTACTCTCTCCATGGTTTGTTGACATAAAACTACTTGGTTTCAACATAGTTCCCAACACACCTATCCTCAAAAGAGAAGAGCAAGATAGTAAGGAAAAGCGCCCCTTTCACCTGGATTGGAGGCAATCTCTTCAAACTTGGCCCAAATCAGATCTTGAAAAGATGTGTCAGGGAGGAGGAAGTCTTTCAAATCCTCCTGACCTGTCATGATGGGCATTGTGGAGGTAATTTTGCAGCAAAAAGAACCACCTTCAAGATATTGCAAGCAGACTATTATTGGCCCACTCTTCATCAGGATGCGAGGAGATACACGATCCAGTGTGATCATTGTCGAAGGATGGGGAAACCCACTCCAAAGGATGAAATGTTCATGCAACCTCAAGTGACCTTTGAGCCATTTGAGAATTGGGGCATGGACTTTGTGGGGCCTATCAACCCCCCTTCAAAGCAGAAGCAGTAGATCATTGTGTGCACCGACTACCTGACAAAGTGGGCGGAGACAAAAGCAATCAAAGCAGTGACAGAGGAAAAAGTAGTTGAGTTTTTGAGGGAAAACATATTCTACAAGTTTGGGTATCTGAGAGAGTTGGTCATAGACCAAGGCAGTCAGTTCAACCTAATTGAAGACCTGCTCACACATCATAAGATCAAGCACAGGACTTGCACCCCTTACCATCCACAAACCAATGGGCAAGTGGAGGTCACTAACAAAGCATTGGGAGGGATCCTAACCAAGGTAGTGAGGAGCAACAAAAAAGACTGGGCGAACAGATTAGTTGAGGCCACTTGGGCCTACAACACAACATGGAAGACCACCATTGGGTTCACCCCCTATGAACTAGTCTATGGGAAGAAGGCTTTGTTGTCAATAGAGTTTGAATTCAATACCCTGAGGATGGCAACTCAGCTAGACCTAGACCTCAACCATGCACATAAGGAGAGATTACTTCAGCTCAATGGATTGGATGAATACAGATTGCAAGCCCTTCTCCATACAGAGGTAGTTCAACTTCATAGAAAGATCTGGCATGACAGAAATATCAGGGAGAAGTAATTCCAAGAGGGAGATTGGGCACTACTCTATGATTCAAGATACAAGGATTTCAAAGGCAAGCTGAGGAAAAGATGGCTGGGGCCCTACACTATGGAGAAATGTAATGAGAATGGTTTAGTACAGATCAGAACCATTGATGATGAAGCCATCCCCATGCTTATAAATGGACATCGGTTGAAAGTCTACAGGAAACCCCTCTCCAAGTGAGATTTTATTGAAGATTTGAAAAAAACAATGATGGTAGTGGAGCATATCTTAGCTTCCACTTCACCCACTCACTAAAGAAAAAAAAAAAGAAAAAATAAGGACTCAAGTGAAAACCTCCGTGAGGCGCTTGAGTCCCATCATTGGGTTGAAAACCTCTTCTGAGGTGGCCCAGTGATGTCAAAAAAAAGAAAGGAAAAGGAATAAGATCCCTGTGTGAAAACCTCCCTTGGAGGCACCTAGGGCAGGCAATTAAGGTGAAAACCTCTCTGAGGCGCCCTAGTTGTTTTCAAAAAATTAAAAAATAAAATAAAAAAATGAATTTTTATTGCATTGCAGGTTTGGAGAAGGTGCCAAGGGGACCCTGACATTCATACCAGCATCCATCTCATCTTCTCCAAATCTTCCTCCATCATTTTTGGCATCTCTTTCACCCCACTATACCTTTTTTTCCAAAACTGTGTTTTCTATAGGAGGCTCCTGTAGGAGTTATAGAGAGCCAAAAGCGTCTATAGGAGGCAGTTTGAGGGACAAGGAAAGCTTCATGAGGAACCTATAATCCCTCTTACCATCTCCAAACCTCCTTGCCATCATTTCCAAGCCTACATCACACTCCAAGCATCATTATTTTTTTTTTCCCTTTCTAAGAAAAAAACATATAAAAACAATTTTTCAGTTTTGGGAAGAAACAAAAAAAAATAAAAGGAGAAAAGGAACCATCAACTTCACCTGAAGCTTACCTACTACCCCTCCATCGTTATCTACACCTCTGGCATCATTCATGAGCTCCAAGCACAGGGAAATAACTGAATTTTCAAAGGGAGAAGCAGCTACAGGAGCTCCTGGAGGAATTCCTGTAGCAACTGATCCCATAGAAGTCTAGCACCAGTAGCAAGAGAGTGCACATCTGTAGGTTGAAAAGGAACATGCAGCTCAGCTCCAGCAAAAGAAGAACCTGAAAAAGCACACAATGACACATCAGCAAGAAAAGATATCATACATGAAGGAAACTGAAGGCATGCAGCAGAGAAAGCCACATCACCTCACAGTCGATGGCAGCAAATACACTTAGATTACAGGTAAGTAACTAAGTCACTCCTCTATGTGCATTTGTGTAATTAGGAATCATATGAAGGCAACGAGATGGTTGAAATTGAAAGATGAAAAGGTGGCCAGTTAACTTGGCCACCTTCATTGAGTTGACTGCACTTAACCGAGATATCACCCACATGTGCACACAGTCAACTCAAGCCAAAGATGCCAAGGATAGGTAGTGGGGGAAAGAGTTAACTCCGATGCAGTAATGAGGGATGATTACAAGGAGGGGTCATGATGACCAAGTAGGTGGGGACAAACGGTCCTAATTTGGGCAATGTACACCTTGCCAGCTTAGCACTGATAACCGAAAAAAGCCATAAAGGGTAATGAGCACTCCTCCCCGCATATTCTCACCACCTTTTCTTCATTTTTCTCCTCGTAAGTCAGCCACATAGCGGTCTTCTTGTGCCTTCACAACCTCATAACCACCATCCTCCATTTATTTCCTCCATATTCTTGCTCTCGTCATTTTCTATAGGAGCACCTACAGGAAATCTACAAGAGCGCCTACATGAAATCTACAGGAGGGACAACGAGCTTCGACAAGATGGGCAGTGAGTCATTTTGAAGGGAGAAAACGTGATTTTTGGCACGAATTTCAGTCTGAAGACGTAGGGTTCATGAATGCCCTTTGATTATATATCAAAATGTGAAAGAGTTGGTCTCATATTGAAGATAAAATGAGTCTTTAAGAGGGTAGAAAATACATAAAAAAAATTCTGTTTGTTTAAAAAAAAAAAACACAGTCCCCTCTGTTTTTCTATTTCACTCAAAATTCTTTGTCTCCACCTCCATATTTGGTTTTTCAAAAGAAGTACAAGTAGTATGATAGGGGGGTTTATGTGAAAATATCCCACTAACTCCACTAGGCTCCATGCACATCGTCAAGTGGTGGACATATTCACAAGGGAAAAATGGATGAATTTCTTTGAGAAGTTTAGAGGGTTTGATGATGAAATTGCCCAATAATTTTCCCTCTCTCTAGTCCCTCACACAAGAACTCATGCTACTGTAACCATTAGAGGCCTCTCCATTGAAATAACCCCTGAATTCATCAGTAGGGTCACTACCCTTCCTCTTGGGCTGCCTTGGAGTAAATATGAGAAACCAATTGGCCAGGCTGCCAAGAAGAAATTTTTCCAAGATAATGAAACCCCTGTTGAAGACAAAAATGGAATTAGTAGGGCTAGTATACCATATCCTTGGGATGAGGTTAGCTACCAAGTGATCAAATACATTTCTTGTGAGGAGAGGCACAACTTTGTGTATGGATATCATTTTAGAATCCTCCATGACTTGAGATATGGCATGGATACCCCAACACCCCAAAAGCTCAGTATCCCTTACTTTCTCCTTCAGTCCCGCATTGACTCCAGCACCAAGGTACAAGCAGGAAATTCACAATAGCTAGCTGTTATAGACATATTTAGGCACATCAACCCCAAACTTATATGTCGATGTATTAGGGCTCATTCAACCCCTAAAAGAGTTATTTTATACCCTAAAGAAACATAGTCATATGAATACATCATTCCCCAAAAGTTCCATCTAAGAAACCATCCAGAAATTGCCTAAATTGAACCATATTGACTGCTCCACTGGCAAAGTGCAATGCATACTGAGTGGTACACTGCCAAGGTGTGATGCATACTGTTTAGGCCTTCTATAGGGTGCGATGGGTGAGGATGGAAAAATGTCCGGGACAGTTTGCTAAGTGGTTGCTCATGGAATCTTCTAGAAACTTCTCCTGTGCCACTTGCCTCTCTGAATTCGCCCAAGGATGAGTAAGGGATCTAAGAAAATCTCCAGTCCCTTCTCTTGTGGAATTGTAACAAGTGGAATGACACTAATCAAACCCCATGGATGACTCACACCCTTGTACACATCTATAAATGGATCCTTCATCCAAGAGATCTGGAGGCTAGAATGTTGTGAATTGCAAGTAACTGTTGATAGTTTGTAACTGAGGAGAGAGCATTGTATTCTTGTTGGAATGATCTTGCTATTTCATGAGGTGAAGAAGGATTGAAGTTGGATGGATGATGCCCGATTAGACAACTGTGTTGTAATTCTCCTTTCTATTAATAAAGCTCTTCAAGTTTTCTCCCATATGGTTGTGCAATTGTGAATGTTATCATTTGTGAATGCTATAATTTGTTCATTATATATCTGATTCTGTAATGTTTATGTTGGAATAGATCATGATTCTTTGACGGTTCTTTGTTGCTGTACTTGCGCAGGTACTCTCCAAGCATGTTAAGTATGAGGAGGAGTTGCAAGATCTGTCAAAGGAGAGGAAGATCAAGCAAGGGATTAAGCAGAAGTTCCAGGTTGGTTCCAGGTTGGTTCCATTATCTTTCTCTTATCTGTTACACATAGGAGAAACCATTGAATTGCTTTAAACTGTTGTTTCTAGGGTAGCTGCCAAACCTAGAGGGCTAGCATTCTTTAGGAATACTAGTTTTCCCAGAAACAAATTGGCGACTCCACTGGGGATTGAATATATGTTTGTTTGTTGTTATTGTTTGTTTTATGTTCAATTTGATAAACTATAGACAGAGTCTGAAGTTAGCCAAGTAGCTTTCGAACTGCGCATGCTTTGCAATTATGTAGTAGATGAATGTTGCTTCAGTCAATCTCTGGTTTAGTTTATGAATTAAACATTTGACTTGCAAGAAAATCTAGGTGCCCTTTTGGTAGCTCAGTAACCTCTCAAGACATTCCATCATACTTTGCTCATCATTTTTCATCAAAACCCAACTTAATTCATTGAAAACATCTCCACATTTGAGCCAAAACCCATTTCAGTTGCGCTCCCTGGATCATTGCACTGTCTTCCACTATGGCTCAGTATGCATAGCACCTCCCGAGTGTAGTAAGTGCAATGCATCTCAATTTCTTTGAAGGCTAGGTGCGATGATTGACTGAAATTTTTTTCGATCTAGAAATTGAGGGTTTTTGACCTTGTTTTTAGTTTTGTTTGGTTGTTTTGCTGCATATGAACATTACCACCTTACTGAAGCTTACTTGCATCACTTAGATCAACCTCAATTAATTTAGGATTAGTGAATGTTTTTGTGTATTTGTTCCTCATTTACAATCCTTTGTCGAAACGTTGTTTTACTCAATTTGTTGCTTTGGTACAAAAAATGTTGTAATTGTCGTTTTTTGTCGAAAAGAGAAGTGTCGTAAAGTCTTCCTTCCCTTGATAATCGATTGAACTTTTCTTGATGCATTTGATTTTATTTTTTTACATTCAAAGTGTTGAAAGCATTTTTGTTCAAAATTGAAAGTGTCGTTTTTGAGTCTTCCTTTCTCTTTTGAAAAAGAAATTGTCGAAAATGTCATTTTGAGTGAAGTATTTCAGATCTTTGTTGCATTTAGCTTTCCTTTTGGCATCTTTCACATTAAGGAAAGTGAAAACAAATACATGCATTTGCATTTAGAATTTTTTGATTTGTGTGCAAAAATATGATTTAGGGAAATGCACTAGTGTGTGCTCTCTGCACTTTGCTTAAAAGCACTGTTATCTTCTTTCCCTAGCAGCTAGGATTTTCATTGCTCAAATAAACAAAGATTGTTTATCATTGTAGATTGCATCTTAGGAATTACAGATCATCATCACGTGGTGAACCATTGAAAGGAAAAATCTAAACAAGATCAACTTTAAAATTAATTTCAATGAACCTAACAATGCTTTGGAACTTAACGCAACATATCTAGAGGTCTAGGCTAGTGACGTGTTCCGGTGTCGTTAAAACTAGTGGCTATCATTTTCATTGAAGGTTGGGTGATTCCTCCTCCTTGATACGACAAGTGCTAACATGGACTTGTGCTCCCCGTACCATCGCGTATATATTGGGAGACCAAAATAGGCTTAAATCCATTATCCATAGGAAACTAAGTCTGCTGCCTTATTGATCACAATGCACTGGACACAACATTCGGGAAGATTGACTGCCGTACATAAGTCCTTGGTAATTTCTTTTTAATTTATCACCAAGGTGTATATTGCAATTTTGTGATTGGTTTGGTAATCCCTCTGTCTAGATTTTCCAGAGTAGTCACTTTCGTTCCTTTTCGACTCTTTAAAAGAAAAGGTCCATCTGAGCACTTGTCCTTTCAGGCTCATTAAAAATCGAAGGAGACTAGAGTCATCTTTAGCTTTTTCTCGACTCTTAAAAACTAAAAAAGCAAAGTTGTGTCCAAGTGTCATTAAAATTAATTGAATTCAGAATAACATCATTTTCCCCTTAATTTTGAGTTGATCAAATAATCCGCAATCGTGGAAGAAAGTCAATCAAAACCCCGTCGTTTGCGGAGACTAGCGAGTCAACCGTCTTTGCCTCCGGAAGTGAAGCCAATCCAAACAAAGCAGTCTTGTCTAACTGAGTCCAATTCATTTGGTTTATTTGAAACTTTTGTTTCAACATCGTCAGAGACTCCAGTTACTCTGATTATTTCTGGTACATCTGCCTTCACAGAAGAAGTTTCACAGTTACAAGAGGACATTAGAACTGATCCTAGTGTAATGGTAGACACTTCTGTACCTGAAACGAATCCATCTAGAGTTGATCCAGAACCCATCTTAGTTCAAACCGAGGCTACATTTGAACCAGTAGTTGTTCAAGAACCTCCCTTTGGGATTCAAGTTCATTTACCTGAATATTTGGACGTTGAGTTTTAGTATTCAGAAGGTGTCATCCATCCAGTATCTGTCACTGCAGAATCTATACCTTCTTCGATTCTAGAAATATTTTACAGACCTGACGGTCTACCTCTTCCACCTGGTCTGATTGCTATAGAGAAAATAGCAGAGGATCCCCCATCTAATATCCCATTTCATTTTGGAACTGGGATTCATTTGTATCCTTCTATTCCTGAGTTTGGTTCTTTTAACCCTCTTTCATCACAAGTTCCTGTCAAATTGCTTGGAGAGCTTTTGGATAGACTAAACATGTCTGAGCAACCATCAAAATCTAGGAATGTGTCATTTGATGCAGCTGTGGCAAAACCTCCCGCTGCTATTCCTACAATGTTTTCTAGTACACCATCTATTCCAGCTGGTTATCAATCTCTAGCTGGAGTCCACTTAGGGGCTGCTTCGGCACCATGGTCTACTCTTATTTATTCATCCAGAGTCCCATCTGGTCCTTCTTATGTTGAAACTCAACAATTTGATCCTGCATGCCAGTATCAATTTGGGAAAACCAGTTTTCAAAGACTGATATATCCTTTAAACACTGGACTGCCGCCATATGGAGAGCAGTATGCCCTTTCACTGTTTCCTCCTGGGGAACAACCATATGATATTTTCCAACAATATTCAGGTCAAGCTAGAATTACATCTTGTGTTTGGATACCAATACTACCAGAACAACCAAGGGTTGTATATGCAACACAACCGATCCGACCTGTGTCGAATATTCCCACTACACCTGCTACTACGACCATGTCGCAACCACAAGCACAGCCTGTTGTGCCTCAACCTCAACGTGTTCCTTCTTCCTCGCAACCTCAAGTTTTGAGGCATAAGACTCAAGTCTCTCAGGTTGTAATGCAACAGCCACTTGTCTCAACGGCTCAACCGCAACCTCAGGTTAGTGCTTCTTTATCTGGAACGACTTAGGCACCGAGGGGTATTGTGAATCTGCAACTTGGTCAATCTTGCAGTATTGGGCAATAGGAAATGGTCCAAAAATCATGGTTGGCACAATACCAACAACCGCAATTCCAGCAAACCCAACCTCAGTTTGGACTTGGTTTACAAGCTCAGACTAGATTTGGTCAATATCAAGCTTACCGAGGACTTTGGCAACAAGGCTTTGTAGGTTATGGATAGCCGCATTTTCAAGCCAGTTATCAACAACCACACTATACTGGTTATGTCCAAAAACCTTATCAAGGTTACCAACAACAGATGCTTTATGCTGGTATGCAAATATCTACTGCTCAGGTGATTCCATCTTATCCTGGGTATGCTCCACCCAACTTGAATCAACAAATGCCTTATTTAGCAACTCTAGAATTACTAGATTTGAACTGGCTAACAAATGATCCAATTGCGTACGCCCCTTGGTGGCCGACGATTCCTCATAAAATCCCCTATGATATTCCTAAGTTCAATGGAAATCCAGGTGAAGATCCATCGAATCACGTAATGACTTTTTATTTGTGGTGCTCATTTAACACTCTGAATGATGATTCGATTAGACTTCACCTTTTTCAGAGAACGCTCACTAGTCCAATAGTGAAATGGTATATTGAATTGCCTAGAGCTTCATTTGATAACTTCAACATCCTTGCCACTACTTTTCTAACCCACTTTCAGTTACCCATTAGGTATGAAACAGGGACAGAACTCCTTACCAATTTTAAACAGACAATGTCCACTCACATATCTGATCATATTCATGAGTGGTTGTGTCATCGTTGAATGGTAAAGACGTATGTCCCTGATCAACTCTTAGCTGAGTGGTTTATTAAGTCCATATTTCCATTTATCACTAAGGACGTGGCGAAAGGAGGAGTTGTCACTGAAGAGCAAGTCATTGCTCGTGTCCAATATTTAGATGTGATCTATACACAATCTAGCACACTCTACAACAAGATTCCAGATGCTCCTAGACCAGCTTTTTCCATTCCACCTCCTCTTAAACCAAGTAGGGACTCTCATGCCGGTGATGGTGTGATCAGTTCCTCAAGCACGCAAACCACAAGAGGTCCATCTGGTCAAGCTCTTGTTGTTTCTAATCAAAATGCAAATGACAATTCTCTTGCCTTAGAGATTAATGTCGTGTCATCTGACAAAGGAAAAAATCCAAAGCAACTAGGGGGCAAGAAGAAAGGGAAAAATAATAAGAAGAAACAGGAGAACTCCACTCCTGAAAAATCATCTGAAAACCCTACTGCGGCAAGGAAACCTCCTCGTTATCCATGTTTGATCTGTAACGAGGAGCATTTTACAAGAGATTGTCCACATTGATCTGAGGTTTCAAAACTATTGAAGGCTTTGAATACCTCAGCGGTGTTGACTGATCCATTTCCAAACCCAGAAACTAATATGGTTGCTACCGATAATGCTTCCACATCCCAAGTGCTTATGCTATCCATCGCAAGCAAACAAAATGATGTTTCGGTATCGACAAGGAGTAAAGATTATGGAAATCCATCGTCATCGAACAACTAGGCTACTGATCAACCTGGTGCTTCAACAATGACTTTGCCAGAAGTTGTTCCACCCAATATTCCTGAATTAACCATTAAGCCACCAAAGGGAGTCATACATAAATCAACATTTAATCCTTGTGCTCAAGCTGCTCAGAATTATAATATAGTGGAGGATCTGGCTCAATCGCCATCCACTATGTCAACACTTGAGGTATTGCAAAATTTTCCCTCCCAAAAGTAGGCTTTGTTATTAGCAATAGGTGGGATCAATCCAACGGATTCCAATTTGGTGGTCATTAATCATACTGGATACACACCATAGTTACCAGCCTAACTTGCTTTCCTTATACAGGTAAAATCTCTCAATCAAATTGTTCATCGAAACATCATTGACGAGGGGGCGTCTACCTGTATTATGTCAATGAGTTGCTGGAAAACTCTTGGTTCACCACCCTTGTCACAATCACCAACAACACTAAAAGCATTCGATGGAAGAATGTACACTCCATATAGGATTTTAAGTAGCTTGCAAATTGAACTGGGGGGCAAGACAGTAGCTTGCAAATTGCTGGTTCGAAACGTCGATGAAGAAGAATCCTTATGCGATGTATCCAGAAGATAATATGAACAATAATGAAACTTGCAGAAACCTCAAAGACAAGATACTCACCCAATACAGAAGGGAGATTATGAAAGAAGTTCACAGATTTGAACGACACAGATGGCTCCTAACAAAAAATAAGATTGACCTTACATTTCTGAAGAGATGCAGAGATGAAAAAGAATAATTAAATTAATTACATCTGTCGGCTAAGCATCTCTATATATATATAAGTGAAAAATAAGACCAGTATTCCAATATTCCTTCACATCCTGAAGATGAACCACCATTGTTGGTTCAAACGTCGATGAAGAAGAATCCTTATGCGATGTATCCGGAAGATAATCTGAACAATAATGAAACTCGCAAAAACCTCAAAGACAAGATACTCACCCAATACGGAAGGGAGATTATGAAAGAAGTTCACAGATTTGAACGACACAGATGGCTCCTAATGAAAAAGAATACTGAACTTACATTTCTGAAGAGATGCAAAGATGAAAAAGAATAATTAAATTAATTACATCTATCGGCTAAGCATCTCTATATATATATAAGTGAAAAATAAGACCAGTCTTCCAATCTTTGACATCCTGAAGATGAAGCACCGTTGCTGGTTCGAAACATCGATGAAGAAGAATCCTTATGCGATGTATCCGGAAGATAATCTGAACAATAATGAAACTCACAGAAACCTCAAAGACAAGAAGAAAGTAGATATTGAAGTCGAGGTCATTGATGGACTCCTTGACTACAATATTTTACTAGGAAGGCTGTGGGTTTATGCTATGGCTACCGTTGTGTCTACATATTTTCGAAAGATTGCATTTCCCTTCAATGGTGGAATCATAGTCATTGACCAACTAGCCTTTTTTGCTAATAGTTCACAAGCCACTGGAAGCATTCCATTGATCCATGGAAGTTCACAATCACTTCAAAATGTTGGAGTAGGTCTCTGAAAAGACCCTTCCTTAATGGGCACTTTTGCCCTCCAATCTCCATCTAGTTTCGCGGAAGTGGCCACAGTGGAAACCTGCCACATGATCTCTTCTACATCATCTGAGTTTAAGATTAGTTTCGACTATTTTGAAAGTGACGATCATTGTGAGGAGTTGCCGCCAAGCCCCATTGAATCTTTGTAGCAATCAATTTTTTGGGATTGTGCGGCAAATCCAAGTCCGCACTCAACAAGTGTTTGGGTAGTGTTGTGGCTAGCAAAAACCCCCCTTCTTATTTATTTTTCTCACTAATACTAAGTAAGTGGGGACCCTTATCCAAAAATAGAAAAAAATAAATTAGGACTTGTATTCCCTTTTTGAATAAATATTACTATCATAAACTTAGGAGAATACCCGAAAATCTAAAAAGACTTAAGTTTTATGATAAGTTCAAACAAAACCGTTCTCTTAATAAAAAGCGTCGCATCACAAAAAGGTAATAGATGCTTTCCTACAAACAGAATCCTACAATTACAAAATCGCGATGCGAGATCACATACTAAAGAAATTCATTGCATCGCAGTTTTCACATGCTTCAAGTATCACTTAAGGTGAAATACCTCAAACTGTCGATATGCGATGGAATGTCTCGCAAATTTCATTGCGCAGAAAACATATGGGAATAAATGATTGTCACATGCAATGGATCAACAATATTGTGACCTGTGATATTGCAAAGAAAATCGCAAAATCACCTTATCACAAATATATAGGGCCCGTCATTCGAAAAATATTTTCCATAAATCGATGCCCAATAATGCGCATTAATGTTAATTTAATGAGTTAGTTGGTAATCATTAATGAAATATGGTTTTGATCTGATCGAAGGGCCATTTCATGTAGGGTGATGTATTTTATATGATTTCTGCATTTAAAGCTTTCTCGTCACCTTTTTCTTATCATTAATTTTCCCTCATTTGTAAATTGCAGGAGTGAAGAGCAGAGAGGTATACATAGTAGTGTTCAGAATATTATGGGAAAGAAGGGAAAAGTTTTGAGTTATGAAGATAAAGAAATGATGCCCTTATACACAGATACCACCTGTAACAGAGATGCCAGCATTACTACTTAGGAAGGCATGCACAGTCTACTCGAGGAAGAAAATCCCAGAGTAATGGAAGTTACAACAATTGCAGACTCACGTGGGTCGTCTGAGGCGTCAATTACAGAACTAGTATGCTCATTCTTGCACCGGATAGTGGTGAGGCCCAAGATTATTCCATACACAGAAATGGTTGAATGGGTACTGGATAGTGCTGAGATAATAGACCGACAATTTAAGACTCAGCTAAGAACTCATGGAGTCATTCTTTCCACAAAATTTAAGGTTTACATCCTCTAACAAAAAGTGCGCAAGAGGTGAAAAAATAGCACCAGGGAAGCCTGGATCAAGAAATGGAGGTAGTTTCTGATGCGCGATTAGCGCCTAGAGCTAATCGCGCATCACTAGGCAAGACCTCTTGAGGAGGAAAGCCTCTAATCACTCAGTCGCTTGTAAGCCTATAAAATTGTAGGAAAAAATGCTAAAGGTGAAAGGCAAAACCTGAGCTTTAAAAATAGTGGTATTTATCAGGGATATCTTCAAGTGGTATGTAAATTTCTACCAAATGTGTAGCATCTATAGATAACCTAGAGACAAAAGGCTCAAGAAAGAGCAGATTCCATCCAAAGGTTAACCAAGTTAAATTGGGATTCTTACTGGCAGTACTTGGTTAAACCACATAGTCAATGCATGACTCTCAAATGTATCACTAACTTTGCCAAGAAGATGGTGCCATCACTTGCCGATTCCGTTTTTGCAAGACAGATAAAGTCGGAGGTTGGCTAGCCAACTCCCCTCAAGCCTATGCTGGATGCTTGCGACTACAAGGAACAAAGACATAGATAGTTAATTGCCAGATTTAGTTTTAGATTCAGTTTTAGTTTTAAGTTTTGCTTTATTCTTGCCTGGAATGAGGATGGTCATTTAAACCGCCTCCTATATTTTTATAATAAACTATTTTTAGATTTAGCTAGTAGTATTTAAACCCTTCTCATTCATTTAGAGAAGGGTCCTAAAATTTTTCAAAAACTTGTCCTTAGAACATGCACTTCTGCACCCTCCGAGGAGGTTTTGATGAATCAATGGAACAAGATTTATTTTAATATCTACTACTGAAATTGCACTTTTGTACTCTTAGTAGATATTGAATTAAGAAGAGATAAATCATTATTGTTGGATCTCATGAGTAGAACTCGTTATAAATGGTACTTTTATCTCTTAACGATTACTGCTTATGTGTTAAGGTGATATTCATGTTTAGTTATTTATGTATGAATGCTTGAATGCTTGAGTTATCATTTGGCACTTCTGTACGGTGATAGCCATTTATTTATGCTTAATATATGCGTGACTTATTATGCGATATGTTTTTCACAATTGTTTTGTCTAACTTTTTATACGAAACGATTTATCTTTATTGAATTCTTTTCTCATAGCAATTGAATGATCTTTATTACCAATTTCCATTAGAAATTATTTTAGATCGCATAACTGAAAGATTAAATCCTGGGTTAGTTTTAGAATTAGATATTTCTGTTCATTAGAATACAATTGCATGTTGTTAAATTAGACTTAGAATAAAAGCATTTTATTTAGAAATTATTGGGAAGGAAATATCAATTCTCAACACACACACACATAAATTGGGAAACTGGTCCCATATCCCTAGTCGGACCCACTATACCAAACGGAAAATGAGCTTCTAACCAAGGTCCAGACCGGGTGGGTATCCCCCTTGTTTTAGACCTGATTTTTTGGGCTTCAACATATTTGGTGCTAGAAGGAGGGCGCCGAATTGTGAATGGCAAGTAAATCTAAATCTAAATACCATTCTGAGAGTAAATCGCCCTCACCATATCCCCCAACTTCTCCATCGCATTTAGAATATTTAAATCTTGAGCGAGAAGTCAATAGAACAACAACCACTGCCACAAACTTGAACATTTCAGAGAAATCTATTATTGAACCTCCTGAAGTTGAATCTTTGATCCATAAACTTCAGCAATTTTCTATATCACCCCAAAAGTCTGAAAAATCTCAAGGTAGTGTGACTTCACAATATAACCCTTCTCATCCCCTTACCAGATTACAGAGTGAAAATTTTGGTATTGAACCAACTGAATTACCTCTACCTACAAGGAAAAGAGTAAGGAAATCACCTAAAGGGTCTGATAGCGAGACTCTTTTGTCATCATCATCCATCTCAACCTCTCCACCACGAAGTCAACCATCCAACCCTCCACTTCAAATTATTGTCCACCAGACCACTGGAACTTCGACATCTACTTCTCAATCATCTGGAACTGTAATATCCTCATCTTCCCAACTGCAAGGATCATCTTCTGCGCTTTCCTCTATTAGTAGTTCAACGATGGCCCAAACTCCATGGAATAACCCAGGGGTAGTCTTAATGCTTGCGCCCTTGAGTTAAATACCAGCCCATCCTAAAAAATGGCTGCCTAAGTTTAATCCTGAAGCAGGCATGCTAGCAGAAGAACACATAAACAACTTTATGTTATCTATAAATCTCAATGGGGTTACTAATGAAGATGTTGTCTTCCGGCTCTTTCCTTATACTTTGTAAGGAGTAGCCAGATCATGGTATTTCTCGTTACCATCCAGATCTATCACTAGTTGGGATATTTTCAAAGAACAATTCTTGACTAAGTTCAGCGATGACAGGTCTACTGTGACACTGATCAATGACCTGTCTAACCTTAGTGCTGAATCAAGGGAACCTATCAAAGATTTTAATTCGCATTTCAATAAACTTTTGAAAAAAATTCCTACCGCCTCCAAACATAGGGAAGAAGTTCGAAGTGAATGGTACATATCTGCTCTACCATCAAACATAGCAATCTTTGTTGATAGAGCTAACAAAACAACTTTAGCTGACACTATGAAGGAAGCAATAGCGGTAGAGAAACGTATCATATCCTTAGAAAAGAAAAATGTTGTCGACAAACGAAAATCTAAGAAGGTTACTTTTAAAGAATATCCAAAGAAAAACAATCGAAAGACCCATTTGATTTAGAAGGATTGTAGAAAGTTTTGAAAACCATGTCTAACGAAATGGTTGACATTAAGAAACAAGTAGTAGAAACTTCTTCTAAAAGACCTTACAAGCCTTATAGAAGAAATCCTTCAACTAATTCAAAGCCTCCCAATGCTATCACAAATGCTGAATCAGAAGAAGAAGAAGAGGAAATTTCCAACGAGGAGCCTACCAATGAAGAAGAAGTTGTAGAAGTACAGGGAATGTGGGATTTCATCCTCCCAGATGAAGAGGATCAAGAGGCATCACCAGTTAGTACCTGAAGTAGAAATCAACTCGATCCTCCTCATCCTACACCCAAGCCAAAGAGCACAAGCTCAATGTCTAAGGATAAAGTTGCAGGTAAGAAAACGTCACCCAAAGCGACTCAAACAAGCCCAATCCAAACAGATTCAGCAACTCCATCTAAAACATTGATTGTTTCTGATGAGATGGAGTATAATATCATAGAAGACATGAAGAAGACTAGGGCTAACATTACTGTTACACAGTAATTTGTCACTGTCTCCCTGTCAGTCACCCTACTGTGTTAAGAATCCACAATAATCAAGTTCATGCCATCTGAACTGGCCCAAAAACCCACTTTTCCAAAGTTTTCCTCATCAGTGCGTCTGTTTCTAAAATTTCCGCGCTGACTGGCGGCTCGTAGTATATTCAGTGCGCTGCCAGCGCGGAAGCACATCACTTTTCCGCGCTGGTCGCATTTTATGAGCCAGCGCATCTCTCCTTTGTATTGAGTCGCGCTGACGTGACTTTCCCAGTTATTGAGGCGCGACGTCAGCGCGTCAGTTGCCTTATAATCCATGCTGATCCTGTTTGGGTGAATTAGTTCCAACAGCCAACCTTCCAGATCACTCCAGGTTTGGTTGTTGGCTTTGTGAGTATCGACTCCCTTCTATGGCATGTCTGTTCAACTCTTTGCAACCACTTCCCTCAAAGATAAGCTCATCCTTCCACCTTTTGAGGAGGCTCCTTCTCCTATATAAACTTCCACCATTACCATGAGCAGCTAGTTTTGGAATAGCTTGGATTGTATAGAGCTTATAGTGCTCAGATTGCTGCTACTATAGGTGTTTGGTGTGCTAGGTGTGGAAGTGATTGATAGCTTAGGGAAGGTTGTTTTGTGTTGCTTGTGTGAGAGAGAGTTTCTTGTCTTGGGAGAATCATTTCCAAAGGTGAATGCTTGAGACGCTTGCTGACTGGCCCCTCCTGAGAAGGATACCGACGTCAGAACATTTGGTTGTACTCTTCTCTATCTTGATTAATAATAGATGACTGCTACTATTGTTCCATTCTCATTTGTACATGCAATGGTTAAATGCGAATTACATCTTTTCTGACTGATGTATGGTTGCTTTTATTAGATTTCACGCTTGCGTTTGTTTCCTCTCCGTGTGTGCAGGTATCTATTCGCGGGGATCGCAGAGGATTGTGACCAGCCAAAGTGGAGGAGCGAAGGCAGCATCTCTTCGTCAAACGACAGTGCTGGAATCCAAGTAGGTGCTCTTTACCTCTTGTTTAATTGTAATTAGGAACATGCATAGCAGCATTGTGTGATTGTTGCTAGACCCTTGCTGGGCTAGTAGGGATCGCCTCTATCCGTAGAGGGGATTTACCTCTCCGACAATTACTTTTTATGAATTGAGCAAGTTAAAACATAAACAAAAGCTACTTTTGAAAGAGTTACACGCAATACCAGTTGCACCTCTGCCTGCCGTTGTAATCTCACAAGATTCTCACTAGATGGGAAGACCTCCAACTAATGTGACTAGTAAAGTTGATCCAAATGATATTGCTTTAATTGGAGGAAGGTCAAGATCTCATACTCCCCCATTTCTTCTTACTTATGAACTTTTCAACAAAAATTTGCATAATTGTTTAGTTGATTCAGGAGCTTCATCTAATATCTTACCTAAATCAATATGTGCAAAGTTGAACGTTCAACCTCAAAAATCTGCAGTACGCATAGTTCAGCTGGACTAGTCGCAGGTTGAAGTGATCGGTGAACTAAATCAGGTTACCATAAGGCTATCATCTAATCCAAAGGTATGTCAAGTTATTGATATTTTAGTTGCAGACATTCCAGAATTTTATGGCTTAATTCTTAGCAGAGATTGGTCTAAAAAGCTTCATGGATATTTTGCAACCGACTGGTCGCATATGTGGCTCCCTTACAATGGTAAACCAAATCAAATAAAGGTTGAGCGAGAAAGGCATCAAAAATACATAGTAACAGAATTAGAAGGAGAAAACCAACTTGTAGCATACAACAACAATATAATTGGCAACTATTTTGTTGACTCTTTCTTAGGAAATTTCAATGCTCATAGTTCACCTTACTTAGAACATTATGTTTTATCTCAAGTAGAAAACTTTTCTCAAACAGATAGTTCTAAATGTGTTAATTTTATAGATATTCCTGTAAATACATCTTTATTTTGGAAGTTATTTTTTGGTGGTTCTAAGTCTAACGATGGAGTAGGAGCATGATGCATATTAGTTAGTCCCAAGGGAAACAAAACTATGCTAACTTGTAGACTCGAGTTCGATTGCACCAATAATACTGCAGAATACGAGGCTTTAGTCCAAGGATTATACAAAGCAATTGGATTATATATCAAGTATCTACAAGTCTTTGGAGAGTCTAAAATTGTAATTAGACAGGTACGAAATACTATACATTATCTATCAGGCCATTTAAAGCATTATTAATCTTTAGTACAAGATCTGACTGAACATTTTATAGCATTCAATATTTCATTAATTCCCAGAATCCAAAATGCTAGTGCTGACCTCTTGGAAAACGTAGCTTCCAAGCTCATTCCCTCAAAATACTATAGCCCGGATAGATTCTCAATCGAATTTATCTTTAGACCCTCGATTGCTGATAACATTACCAATTGGAGAATTTTCAACGATGATCCTGATATTGTAAGCTTCCTCACATTAGAGGGATCTTACACTAATCAAATAATAGATGAAAACCAACATGACAAATAGTTGCAACGAGATAGCACTAATAATGCTATGCCAAAATCAGTAGTCAAATAAGAAGACCTATATGATTTGAAAGACTGATTCAAAATATCTACCAACTCAAAACTTCAAAGTTCAACTCTAAACTATGAATTAGTAAATCTAGGAACTGATACCAAGCCGTAGAATATCAATCTAGGTCTTGGCCTAGCCTCTGAAGAAAGATTAGCATGCGCTTGTCTCCTGAAACAATACAAAAGTGTTTTTGCCTAGAACTATGATGAACTTAAGGCTTACGACACTTCTATCATTCAACATACTATACCAATGATAAATGATGAAAAACCTGTCTAGCAAAAGTTGAGAAATATTCATCCTAATTTGGAAAATTAGATTAAGTCTAAGCTCAATAAATTATTGAAATCAAAAATCATTTTTCACGTTCGACATTCTAAATGGGTTTCCAATATGGTTCTTGTTAGAAAGAAAAATGGAGACATTAGAATTTGCATTGACTTTCGAAATCTTAACAAATCCTGCCAAAAAGATAATTTTCCTTTGCCTCCCATGGAGCAAATATTACAAGTAGTTGCAAGATCAGAATTAATGTCATTTTTGGATGGTTTCTTTGGCTACAGCCAAGTTTTGGTCCACCCTGATGATCAATTAAAGACCACGTTCAGAACCAAATGGGGTACTTATGCATATCCAAAGATGCCTTTTGGTCTGATCAACGCTGGTGCCACATTTCAAAGGGCCATGGACATCGCATTTAAGGGATTAGTAAACAAATCAGTTGTAATCTACTTGGATGATATAACTGTATATTCCAAAAAACGAGGTAATCATCTTAGAGATTTGAAATAGATCTTCCAATGTTGCCAAAGTTATGGAATTTCACTTAATCCAAAAAAGTCCTTTTTTGCATTAAGCGAAGGAAAACTTCTTGGATTTATAGTGTCAAAATCTCGAATCCATATTGATCCCGACAGAATCAAGGAGATTTCTGAAATACCCTTGCCTCACAACAAGAAAGCTATGCAATCCTTCCTTGGCTAGATTAATTTTGTAAAGAGATTTGTTCTAGACTTTTCAAGGATCATATCTCCCTTACAAGCAATGATTAGAAAGAATTCAATATTTAAATGGGGCCAAGAAGAATATGAAGCATTCAATCTGATTAAACAAGCCATTGTAAACGCCGCATCTTTAGCCACTCCAAATTTCTCTGATCCTTTCATTTTGTATACATTTGCCTCTGATAGATCATATGATGTGATACTCACTCAAGCAAATAAAGATAAGGTAGAAGCCCCAATTTCCTTTTTTAGTTCAAATCTACAAGGGGCCGAATTAAATTATTCTGACATCGAGAAGCAAGCTTCTGCTGTTTTCAAAGCGATCAAACATTTCAGACCCTTCCTACTTAAAACCCATACAAAAATCATAGTGTCGTTTCTAGCAGTAAGAAATCTCTTAGTATAGAAAGATGTGGGTGAGAAGAGAGAAAATTGGGTTACTGCCTTACAAGAATATGACACTGAAATTAAACCATCAAATATTGTAAAAGGTCAAGGCTTTTGTAAAATGCTGGCTGGAGCATCGCTTATTTCTGAAATATCGCCTACGTAAGTGCAAATGTATGAGGTAAGCCTAAATGATATTGAATCATTATACGTTGATATCATATTCTAACTAAAGAACGGATATGCTCCTTCAAACCTAGATTATACAAAGAAAAGAGCCCTAAGGTTGAAGGCTAAGCAATTTCAACTCGTAAACGATGTGCGTTTTAGGATGAATTATGATTATGTTCTCCTTTGCCATCTCAAGAAAACTGAAGCTGAAAAGGTGTTGCAGGAACTCCATGATGGACTAGCAGGTGGACATTATGCTGGAGATACTACAACACATAAAATCTTGCGCACATGGTACTATTGGCCTACACTATTCAAAGATGCACTAGCTACGTAAGGAAATGTCAAGTTTGTCAAACCGCTACTTAGAGACAAAAGAAACCATCGTTGCCTTTGCAACTAGTCAATATCGATCAACCTTTTGATCAATGGGGATTGGATATAATAGGTGAGATTGTTCCGCATTCTTCTAAACAACATAGGTATATCCTTACAGCTACAGATTATTTTACTAAATGGGTAGAAGCAGTTCCTCTCAAGATAGCTAATGCCGAACACATCATTGATTTCATAGATCAGTTCATAATCACCAGGTTTGGTTTACCCTTTGCTTTAATGTTTGATAATGCATCGTATTTTTCTAGAAATGCTATGACTGAATTTGGGCTCAAAAGAGGTTTTAAGCTTGAATACTCTGCCAATTATTACCCACAGGAAAACAGGTTAGCTGAATCAACAAATAGAAACTTAATCAGAATCATTAAGTGAACCATTGATAAAACTCATAAGAATTGGCACAAATCCTTAATATATGCTCTATGGGCAGACTGAATAATGCAGAAAGCCTCCATTGGTACTTCTCCCTTTAATTTGGTTTATTGAAAAGAAGTGGTCCTTCCAACTCATCTAGCGATTCCCTCATTGGCCTTAGTTCAATTTATTGACAAAATACCAACTTCTTCCTGAAAACTAAGGCAACTGCAAATCCTTAAGATAGAAGAGCAACGAGAACAGGATAAAATAACTCATGCGCATCACCAAGCATTAGTAAAAGCTTCTTTTGATTCAAACGTGATATCCATAAATGACTTTCAGATTGGAGATCTAGTTTTAAAATGGGATAAGGCTCACGAGGAAAAGGGAAAATATACGAAATTTCAACGAATGTGGCTTGGCCTTTTCCAAATAGCAGAAATCATAGGTCCATCTACCTTTATGTTACAAGATTTAACAAGAAAAAGAGAATCTTTACGTATTAACGGGCAGATCCTCAAAAAATACTTTCCATAGGAGATTGTACACAGTAATTTGTCACCGTCCCTGTTACCCCTTTTCCCGCACATTGGAGGACTTATTCCGGGACCTGTGAGAAGTGACATAACCTGAAAACACTTGCATTGTATCCCCTTGAGTATGTACTTCATATGCCCTGAAGAAACCTTCTGCAAAATACCCATAAAAATAGCCCTTTTTCCATTGGCGCAGTTCCACTGTGTATCACTCGCGCCAATGGGGGAAATCCTCCAAAGAGGGCGCGCCAGCTGGCGCTCTGTCTCAGAGTCACACTCGCGCCAGTCCAGTTGGGTAAAGTTTTTAACAAACCAACTTACGAAGGTTCTTCCTAACCTATTCATGAACTGATTCCATCTTGAGTTAGTTCAGTTTGGCTTCGAATCTCCATAGAAGGGAAGTAGTTCTCCACCTCTCATGGAAGCTTCTTAGTGATAAAGCCAATCCCATGAATCTTGTGGATGACCCTAACTCCTTCTCCTCTATCTATAAAAGCTTGTCCTTTTGCCTTTGACAAGTTAGAGTCTCCAAGTTCCAAATGATAAGTCCCAAAGTCTGAGAATTGCTAAGCTCATGCTACAAGGAGCCTTATTCATTCCCATGAGGCTAAATCTTAAGTGAGGAGATTCTTGTCCAAGTAACCAAGGAGAGAGAGGCTTGTTCCCCATTCCCAACAAGCTTTGCAAGGCATGTGCTGCTGATCACCCAGCCAAAGGAGGATTTGACGTCAGAACTATGGTTGTATTCTTCTTCGTTGTTTATCAATAATAGACGACTATCATTATGGTTCCACTCTTATTGTCTTTTGTAATGATGTTGAGTTATATCCTTTCTGACTGATATATAGTTGCATCTATTGGATTTTATGCTTGTATTTATGTCATTCTTTGCATGTGCAGGTGTCCGTTCACGAGGATCGTGGGGATTGTGACCAGCCGGAGCAAAGGAACGGGAGTGACGACTCTTCTAAAAGTACTAGCGTTGGGATCCAGGTAGGCCTTCATCATCGGTCTTTGATTTGCAATTAGGAACCTGCGTGTTAGCGTTGTTTGATTGTTGCTAGACCCCATTTTGGCTAGTAGGGATCACCTCTGTCCGCAGAGGGGATTTACCTCCACAACAATTTGGCGACTCAACTGGGGAGTTGGCTTTTTGCCTTGTTGTTTGTTTTGTCTTGTTGTTTGATTTGTAAACTTTGGACGGAGTCTGAATTACAGCCAGATAGCCTTTGAAATGCTATTGCTCCGCATTAGCAAAGTAGATCAACGCCACTTCAGTCCATCTCCGGTTTGGTTTATGAGCTGAACGGCTTGGAACTTGCCTTGTTTCTTGGTTGTTTCTTGGGTTCTCCTACTTGATTAGCTTTCTGGGTTGAATCCCTGTACTGCTTCTTGCCCCTTGGTGTACCTAGGTACTGTTGACTTAGCTTTGGCTCATTTGTTTTTATTTTTCCATAGAAAACTCGGCTGGCGTTGTTTTATAGCGTTACAGTCGCACTAGTTGGTGCATGTTGCACATTGACAACCCGTGCCAATACCAGAAAGGCGTTTTTTCGGCCTGATAGTCGCGCCAGGCCTGGGAACTTTTGAAGTTTGCTTGGCTATAAGCCCTCTGAGCTTGGTTTTTGTTCTAGGTACCTTTTTTAGACTACTTGAGTGTGTTGGAGTGTGATTTGACTGGCTTTGATCGTTACCCTTTGGGTGTCTGCTTTTTTCCATCGAATTCACATTTCTAGCCCTAGGGCATCTAGTGGCTTTGTGTGTAGAGCCTTCCTCAGGTGTTTTGATCTTCTAGTGGTCCAGTCGATTCTTTGATTGCTCCCTTGCACTTTTTTGGTGGTTGCAAATCATTTTGTTGCGTTATTTGGGTGACTTGCTTTGTCTTCACTTAAATTCCACTTCGTCTCACTTTGAGCCTAGATTACACGGCTCATTGGTGTCTTTGGGATCTTTCTTGTTCTTTGGAGTTTTTATTTGTGGTTTAGGGAACTGAATGTGCTTGTATTGAATAGAATTTGCTTGTCATTGTTTCTCAAAGTTTGTTTAATGCACTCTGCCATCAACAAAAGAAAAAATCTCTTTCGCTTTGTATTAGTTAATGAGAATTAGAACTTTTCATTTTGATTAGTGATTAGTGATCTTAAAGAAAAGTTTGTTAATTTCCATTAGCTGCATTAGGGAAGTTCTTTGTTGTTTTGTGATCATTTCGTTTGTGTGAAAGCCCTCAAACCCTCTCATAATTAGCATCCATCGAATGAAATGACATATTTTGGCATATAGTTTGCATTTAGGAATTTTTGAGAGATTACATACGGTAAGGCCTGAAAACTGAAACCTAATACAAGATAAACCTTGAAATGAACTGAATGAACTTAAAAACACATTGGAACATAACACACACTGTTTAGAAGTCTAGGCTAGAGACGTGCTCCGACGTCGTTAAACCTAGTCACTTTTGTTTCACTTAAGGTTGGGTGATTCCTCCTTCCGTGACGCAATAGTGGTCTAGCACGGATTTGAGCTCCCACGTACCATCGATTATATGGGGAGACCCCACTAGGTTATCATCCTTTATCCATAGGAAGCCATGTCTGCCGCCTTGCAAGCCGTAACACACCGAACACAGCATTCGAGAAGATTGACTATCGTACGGAAAGTCCTTGGTTTTCATATGATTGCCAAGGTGTATATGCAGTTTTAGGGATTGTCTGGTAAACCATTTGCCTAGTTCTCCAGAGTAGTCACTTTTGATCCTTTTAAGACTCCCTAAAAGAAAAGGCTCATCTGAGCACTTGTCACTTCAGGCTCACTAAACATTCGAAGGCGACTAGAGTCATCTTTTTGGTCCTTTTCTCGACTCTTTAAAGATGAAAAGGTCAAGTTATGTCCTTGCGTCCTAAAATTCATTCGACTACGTTCACATCTACTCGGTTAGATCTTTTTTGCGTTAGTTTGAGTAGGGTTCTTTCTCGTTTGTGATGGCAACTTTTCCGAAGTTTACCAACCCAGGCATCCCCTCTGATGGGAATCCTGGTCATTTCCCTCCTTTCGGAAATGTTGGTGCTCCTTACATGGCAACATTGTCCCTTCCTGGTTTAACTGTTGGGTTGCCTGTTTGGTTATTCTCAACCTCTCTGGTCCCTATCGTCTCAACTATTGGTCAATCAGTTCCTCCACCCGAACAACATCATGTTGATTCTAAGGTGGACCTCTCCCCTTCTTCGCCTGTTTCTCCGTCTTCATCTTCTACTTCGCCTTGTGAAAGTCTGGATTCAAGTAACCAGGTGGCTAAGAAGAAGAAGAAGAAGACAAAGAAGAAGAAGTCTCCTAAGCGAGAGGTTAAAAGTACAAATCAAGTCGAGCCACCTTCTGCTCCTCCGCGGAAGGTCAAATTTCCTTGTAGATTGTGCAAGGATGACCACCTTCTTTGTGATTGTCCTGGCATTCCCAGGATCCTTGAAGTATGGTCTCGTGATCCGGCTCGTCCCTCATCATTCTCTGAAGTTCATGGCAATGCCACCCTATCAATTGACAACATTCAGAAGAAAGGAAAGATTCGAATCCCCTGTAGACTATGTGAGGGAAATCATCCCCTTCACCTTTGTCCGCTCATGGATAAAGCTTCCGCTATTTTGGAAAGTCTTACAGCTTCTCCACCCCAACTTCCTGTTGGTTATCAGAGGCTCTCTTTAGACCCTCTCCCTGTTGACAAAGAGATTGACTTAGATTCTTCTCTTGTCCAGGCTCCTCTTCCCAAACCAGGCTGTGCCAAGCCTGTTCTAGACCAACCATTGGTCGAAAAGAGTGTCGAATCGAGCTCACCACCCGTCGATCACTCTGTTTCGGAAGAGCATCATGCCCATGTTCTTCTCGTCTCCTAAGATTCCCCTGAGTCCAGAAATGACTCTCGTATCCTAGCTTCTCCCGAAAGTCCTTCTTCAGTTCCTATAGAGCATGGGGGCAATCATACGATTCCCCCACCAAGTAGTTTGGCCATCTCCTTCGACTGGAGTCACCTGACTGCTTTCCGCCTTCCATCCCATGTGCCTTTCCAGATTACAATACTTGCCTATGCTAAGGCAGTACCTGGCACTGTTTTGGATGAAGGTGCGTCTGTCAGTCTCATGCCATCCACTACTTGGCAAGCTTTAGGTTCCCCACAGCTTGGGCCAGTCGCACAAAATCTATTAGCATTTGACGGGGGAACCAGTCAACCTCTAGGGGTCCTCCCAAAATTTCCTTTTCCAAATGAAACAACTCCTTTTCCAAATCGAGTCTTTGATTAATATCTCGTAAAATCCAAGTCGAGTCTTTCCAAGATCTCGAAAGTAAACCTTCATTCCATCCACTTTGTTTAATGCAATGAAGCTTGGGGGAGCTCGATAAAAAAATGAAACTGGGTCTGGTGGAGCATACTTGTTATCCTGTGTCAAGCTCCTTAACAAATGAAACTAGGTGTCACGAGGATAGTTCTCTTAAGTGTGTCAACCTCGTTAAAATAATGAAACATGAGCTCGTGCAATTCGAGTGCGATCACAATATTGTCAACCTTCACTCCATTTTCAATGGACTAAAGCTTGGGGGGCATGTACCTCGAATTGAGACATCATGCTAGGGGGCATGCCTGTTTCCCTTCTTTCCAAGCATAGTTTGCATGTGTGTGATTTTAAGCTTGCATAAAAATAAAATCCATTTCCAAGCATAGTTTGCATATGTGTTGTCATGTGTGCTTTTAAGCTTGCGTAAAAATAAAATATGTGATTAAAAACATTTCGCGTTGGGTCATTTGTTATGAAACTGATACATTAGATTACATTTGTGTTAGACATCTGCATAGCATTTAAAAACATCATCACATGTAAAAGATCCATCCAAAATAGGCATATATATATGTGTGTTGAAATGTTGCACAGCGTGCATCACAGAGCTCAAAAAAATATACATGTTCGTCTTAATACATCCAGAGACGACATGTCTCTCAAAAAATATGCATGAAAATAAACCCTAGATGTCTAATCCCTGTGGTGCTCATGATAGCACGTCACCGCATGCACTAGGCGCTTCAAGAGACGGTGGATGCGAGTGGGAACTCCCACTGTATATCTCTGGTACGCTGGTGGTGTTAGCGCTCAAATCTGCCTCAGGCTGAGGAAGGCAAAACTCAAGGCCACATCAAACCAAGCTCAGCCTCGTAGCTAGCCCTATGAGGATAGGTGAGGGCTCTCTCCGGGTCTATCTCGGCAAAAAGGTCTTCAAAAGGGCTGAGATGACTCAAAATTAAGACTGATTTTAGGCTAGTAAAGAGATAGGAAAGTTTGATTTAGATTTTTGGGTTTTTTGTTGGAGAAACGGGAAAACTAATTTTGGGTCCGGGGATTGAGGTCAGATCTTTGCAGAATTCGAGTTGGGGCGAGGTAGGCAATAGTCTTGATGCCTTTGATCAGGTGTATGGATGGATCAGAATGATAAGGAGCTGAAGAGGGCAAAGGAGAACATGGATCCTCTCCAAACTGGCGAAAACATGTAAAACTAAACAAATTTAAAGGAAGAGCACTGTGAACAATGAATTCAACCTCATTTACTCATTCATTTAGTTTCAGAAACATAAGAAGGAATGGCATACATGTAAACATGAATAAACTTACAATAACTGAGAAATAACACCATCAAGAACTGAAAGCCACAAGAATCACAACAGGTGCTACAAATTCTCTAATCTTTCCTTAGCCAAAATATGAGAAATATGTACAATAATGTGCCAAAATCTTCCCAAGAGTCCAACTTGTGCTACTAACTGAAAATTTACATATATAGATCAAACTAACCTGATTCCCTAACCTCTATGGTTCGAGATCCTCCTTCTAGGAGCAGTTTGAACAAATTCTAAACATGGAGCAAGAATCTAGGTGACCAAAACAACCTGCCTCTAAAAAGAAGGAAACTGATTCATTACATTAATTTCTTGCTAATTTGTGAATGAATCATCTAGAAGAAGGTAGATAGGTGCCATGTTACCTTACATACATCAAATTACATCATGTTGGGTCAAAAATCACATCAAGGAGTGAAACTGGTGAAAACTAGCCGAATTCCTGAGCTGGAGGATGAAAACTGGACCAAAAACCCCAATGTGTAGCGCCCTGATCCCTATGCGTAGCACACCTTTCAGCCTGTTTTTGGGGCACTTCCTAACATCCAAATTGAGCTCATAATAGCTCGTTGGAAAGCCCTAGACGTCTACTTGCCAACCCAAGTGGAATTTCCCAATTTGGAGCTCATTTTCCCCCTCAAAATTGCATTCTCCCAAAAGTACTTCCTGCTGTTGCAAAAGGTGGCAGCAAGGTGTTTTTCATGGTGTTTTTAGGCCTTTTAATCATCCAGAACTTGATGAAATGCCTTGGCAATAAATGAGCATGTATAATTCACCATGAAAAACCCAAAAATATAAGGTTTTTCTCCATCAAGTGTCCCAATCAAAAGCGAGCGTGCTGACGCGCTACCCATAGAGCGGAAAAAACTGTTTTTTGAGACCAAAAATTTCAAAATGACAAAATTTTCTCCGAATTTGTTCAAATTCGGAGAAAAGACCCTCCATCATGTGTCATGCTCAACCAGAGAAGCCTCGGCCAAAACTCGAAGTGGATCTAGCCTCTTTCGCCGTTTTAGTGCTTTGCTCAACCTCCTTTGCAAAATCTTCATTTTTGCTTTGCCAACATGCATGCGAGCCCAATAATGATTCTTCATGTGACGAAGCATGTCTTTGTCTCTATTGGCCTTCGCCAACAACTCCTCCAGATGTCAATTGACTTTCTCAAGCCAAAATTTCCGCTCAACAGGTGTCAAATCACCCGGTCTTTTCCGGGCTAACCTTCGGTCCTCACGGATTTGTCGCAGCTCTATAAGTGTGTGCTCATCCTCTAATTGTTTATTGCGCTCCTCCAAGTATTTGTTTAGACATTCTGCCTTCAACAACTTCTCATTCAAGCTATCAATCTCGGTCTTTTGCTCTTGGATGATCTCTTTCAGCTTCGAGCTAGGAGAGCTCCTATCCACATCACCCAATGCAACATCAACATCATGACCACCTGAATGGCCCTCCTCATAAATTGGCCCCTTGCCTCTGTCTTGAACCTGTACCTGTACTGAAGAAGAAGGCGAGACCCCTTCCACACCATGTGGAGATAGTACTCGTCGTGTAGCTACAAATAAGGCCCTATGGCCTCGCTAATATGTCACACATGCTAGAGCATTGACATGCTCGGTCTCAGGAATATCAAACTGATGTGAAGGCCCTCCCTCATCATGAACTAGCTCGGGAGGTGGCTGTGGCACTGTGAAAAAGTCACGAGAAATGAAATCCTCCCAAGTAATGCCCTGCTGTGCCAACTGATGAACCACTATGATCTTGATCAGCGCATGATGATAAATACTCCTATGCTGCTGTGCTGGGGTTTTCCTTTGTACTAAAACAACCATCCTCTCTATGTTGCGAAATATGAAGTATGGAATGTTCATCAGACGTACCCTTGTAAAATGCATCAACAAACGGACATGGTACACATAAAGACGGGAGAATCTACCCTCACAACTGAAATACCGGATGATGAGTTTCATCAAAGGTGAAAACTGATCATTCAGGTACTGAAAAGGAAAAACCCGGCTCAAGTGCCTCATATACCCAGGTTTGATGTATGGCTCATAATAGGATTTCTCTAGCTGTTGACGCTTATTCCATTGCTCTCCAATATTTGGTATCCTAGTGGCCTCTACAATAGTCTCTGGTGACAATATGAAATTAACTCCGGCGAGGTTTACATGGCCATCATGTAAATGTAGAACAAACAAGCGAGCTAATTCACGATGATGCTAAATTTGTGAAATTAGCTCACAATAGTGATAACATGATTGATGGCGAAAACAATCCATTGCAAGCGGGCAAGCCTGCAATTGAACCAAAGAAGTGGGCTCTTCTCTGATATGCTTTCCACCTTTGCCACCTGTGCGAGGCCTCCGTGGCACATTACCCTCTGTTGTGGAATCACTGTCATTCTCCTGCTCATAAACTGAATCTATGTCTGACATGGCTTTAAAAACACAATGTCTGCAATATGTAGGTTGTAGGTGTGGTGAAATTACAATTTCAATGTATACTCAAAAGCTAACTGAAACACATAAGAATTATGCCATAATGATAATACTCTGTTTCAGTGTATTGGACATGAAACAATCACTGTTTTGATCAGAAGGACAATTTTGGCAAACAAACAAAAATATGAAGTGTACCCTTTGTGATGTTGGCAAAAATCTTACAAATGAGTATGGAGCTGTGTTTCATCAAGGGAGAGTGGAAAAATCTTCACCGGCCACCCACATGTCCTTTAAAACCCTAAAGAATGACTTTGGCTTGAGCCTAGGGTTTCATTTTTTTTACACCCAATACATCACATTTTCCCCTCAAACACACTATAAGCAATTTCAAATTGACTGAGCAGCTAAGAAACACCTACTTGCAAGATTTGGAGGCGATTTGATAAGATCTAGCCGTGTGAACAAAAATTTTTGGTGCTGTGACTGAGTGCGTAGCGCCTAAACACAATGCGTAGCGCACACCTTAGTGTGTAGCGCCTGTGTATTTTTACACTGGCCAGTGAGGCCCAATGCGTAGCGCGCACTCTATGTGTAGCACACACCTCCAACGTTGTCCACGGGGTATGTAATCATAGTTTCGTCCTTCTAACACTTAAACACGATTTCACCTTGGGAATTTGTGAACAAATGGACTTGTTTTCCCTTTTATATGCAAACAAAATATCTCACCAAATCTGATTTGATTTAAATTGGTTCAATAACCCACTTTGTAATGTTTGGCACTTTTTCACCTTTGGTCTTTAATACAATACTGCTTTTTGATTTTCTCATGCTTTTCTAAGGTTTGGACTGATCATATTTTGTTGATTTTTGCAGGGATCTGGCATTTTGGCTTTGGAGAAGATCAGAGGCTTGCACTGAAACTTTTGAAATGAAATAAATACAGTTATTTACAATAACAATTTTTAGTTCCAAAACAGAGTTTTGGAATAAAAATGTTTTAAAATGCTTTATGAAAAAACTATTGAATAAGAGTCTTTTGAAATCAACCTCATGGCCTGCAGGCTTGTATTATGTATATGCAAAGGACTGACAACCCTAGACTCTAGGAATTTTTAACGAAACAAAACTTTTATGACAATGAATGCATGATTATGGACCTCAGTGATTTTTGAGAAAATTTGTTTTTTCACTAACCGTACAGGGACAAACATGAGGAAACACAAGACAACCAGACCCCCTCGTCAGTCAATGGCATGCCCCTAGCGAAATGCAACGAAGTGGAACAAGCGAGACACCTAAAAATGATATGCAAAAGCGAAAAGATCTCTGACGAAGGGCTGTAAGGACCGACTCTAACAGGTGAGACATCTGCCAGCCGGGTATAGTCTGGAATCCCCCGGGCTAGCCCCTCGAGGTTCTGGATCAACTCCCCTCCCTCGACACCCTCTAGCTGAAGCTCAGCTGTAGGCTGGTTTGCAGGCTGGTTTCTCCGCGCAATAGGAGACATGCCAGCTGGGCGTGCTGGGCCAACATCTGCATACACAAATAACTGTTGTTAGAACGAATATGTATTAACAAAAAAAAATCATAAAACACAAAATCAAAAAGAGGTCATACCTATCTCCTCGTCCCAGTCCTCCCCCTCTGGCAGTGGGAGGTCAGGGTCACCGATGAAGTCTGTCCCTGCATACGGCCAGTCCTCCACCACGATCAACTGGCGGCGAAGCCACACAAAAAACTCGGGTCTGAATGACATCTGCTGACTACCTCCCCCTCTCGGCATCAGTGCTGCCCAATGAGCCAGCCTCAGCTCTCGAGGTGCCAGGTCAGGAACAAGGGCCCCTTGGCCCTGAAAGAGTGGCACATGTTCCAAGAAGAATGCCACCAAGATGGATCCATACCCGAACTGTTGCAGCTTGCCACGCTTGGCCTTCGTTAGCTGCCTCTTCATATTGGTCGTCACAGCTGACGCCCAATTGAAGACAGTCAGACTAAGGCACTCGGTCGCCAAGATCAGGTGGTTCTTCGTAGCTTCGTGGGGCGCCTGTGCCCCCACAGCTCATGTAATGGTGAATAGTACAGCTCTGAGTGTCAGGTCCTCAACAGTGGGGATATCCACTTTCGCGTTGCCCAACCCATATTGTGCAGTTGGGAAAACTCGGGCCTTTACCTCTTCCATCTTTTCTCCAGATGGCCTGCTATCAGTCAATCGGGGCATCGGCCCTCGTCGCGACAATCCAGTAAGGAAGTAGACATCAGATACATCTAATTCCAATGTTTGGTCCCGTATTCGGAACACCTGTTCCTGTTCGTCCCATAGGTTAATCAAGTACTGCAAGAGCTCTGGCTGAGCTTGTAAATAGGACACTAGGAAAAATTTCTTGAGCCCGCAAGCTCTGAGAGCTTCCATGCAGCCCTCATCTGCTATGGCCAATTCGTCTACCTGGTCATGCTCCCTTTCCTTCCACTGGATTGCCATTTTGATTGTTTCTCTGCGTTCACAAGGATAAAACACTGAATTAGATCCTTGGAAAAATTAGAAATGCAGTGAAAATTGCTTGAAAACATTAAAATTTGAGCAAAAAACCGCGCGGCTGTTGGCGCGACTGTTTCTAAAACAGTCGCGCCAATGGGCGCGTGCCCTTTGGGAAAGTTGCCCCATTGGCGCGGGTCCGTGCCTGGAACCCGCGCCAATGGGCGCAACCCTCATTTTTTAAAGCCCTCCCATAAAGGATGAAAAAGTAGTTTAAAACAAATTTGAAATGGACAAAAATGGAGCAAAAGGAGAGGCCTCTTACCTGACACTGGCAGCACTCCGAATGGTCAACTGGATCTATCGAAATCAATGCTTGAAGATCGCACACCAAAAGCCCTAATGTCGCTCTCCAAAGGTAAAAGTGAAAAGTAATTTTTTGTTTTACCATTTTCACCCATTTTATAACTTTTTTGACCCTCAAATAGGTTTTAAAAGTCATTTTACATATATATTTGTGTGGAAAATGGATTTTACACTGGGTGTTTTTGTAGCGATAGGTGTTTGTGCAGCTTAGGCGACGAAACGAGTTGTATTTTATACTTTTTCGAACTCGGTAAATACACGAAAAAGTCACCCTGGAGTCACCTTTCTTCTCTTTTCTGACTCGCTAAACGTGAAAAGAATGTTGAGTTATTCCTCTCGACTCGTTAAATGTGAATGAGTGGCGGTCGTATTTAAACTCTTTTCTGACCGTGTAAAAATGAAAAGATCATCGGACTCTTGTCGTTTCAGGTTCATTAACGGTCATGAAGCGACGTGGTTTCGATCGCTTTTTTACCTTTTCAGGTCGAAATCACTACTCATGAAAAGTACTCCTCGATCATAATGATCGGGCGGTTCTTTCAAGCATTGTTTTATACTTTTTCAGGCTCGCGAGACACAACTTTATGAAAAAGGACCCCCCCGGAGTTTCCTTTTCCGCTGTCTTTTCAGACTCCCTAAACATGAAAAGACGCCGAGTTCTTCCTTTGTCAGACTCGTTAAAACTTAATGACATCGGATTCCGTCGAAATGACGCCTTTCAAGCATATGCTATCCCCATCAAGCTTGCCATAAAAAAATAACTGGGGTACTCACCAGCGACGGTGGGGAAATGGAACCACAATTATTGTCATGTTGGCAGTATGTCGATCTTGAACATGGCACTTGTCTGCATTCGTGTCTGGGTGGGGATATCTCATCTTGGTTTTACACTTGCCTCCGTGGGTTTGGGTTATCCTGTTTGACCTCTTATCTGCTCATTGCCTTGTCACCATGACCCCTGATCATTTAATGTCAAATATTGCCAAGTCCACGGTCGTGCCACCGATATGTTCAAGAGAAGTTGACCTCTGCAGAATACTCAACCTCCCTCTGATACCTCACACAAAACATCTTATCCTTCTCTGTCTCATGTCGATGGTGTGGGAAACATTATGGCCCACCTTCGATCAAGGTCACTTCCTGTCGACTTCAGCTCATTATCCAGGAAGTTGACCTAGAGACTCCCCTCAGGTGCCTTGGAGCCTGCATGCCTCAATGGCAGGTTCTTCGTGTTCGACGCGAGGTTTTCATCATTGGCCTCTGATCGAATGATTCTACGGGTGTTCGATGCCAGCTCACTGATTCGTACGCCGTAGATTGTACCTATAGTGCCTTGAGGACCATTGTCATTATTGGTGGTACCTCTCACGTTTGTTAACAGTTTTCATCATTGACTGGTAATCAGACGATGTTCTTGCATGTTCGACTTCGACTCCCATATTCGCATGCTTGAACTTGTACTTTGTTCGGGTCGAGATGGAGCGCAAGACCCTGGATTTTGTCTATTGAGATCCAGGTTGCGATTTTGTGGATTATTATGATCATTACATGACTCATTCACTAGATGGCTGCGACCATGCCTGAGTCTACTTATCGATCCTTACTGGATGGTTGCGCCCATACCTTGGATCTGGATTTTTATGTACTCTGCTATGGATGGCTGCGCCCATACCACATACATCATGTACTTGAGATATCAGTTGTACTTCTTCATGCAGGTTCTCCGGTGGTAGTGTTTTCAGTTGGCCATGTTCTTGTAAAGCATTTCACCCCTCTCGCTCTCTCGGGCCTCATGCTTTAGGGGGCATCTATTACACAGTAATTTGTCACCGCCCCTGTTACCCCTTTTCCCGCACATTGGAGGACTTATTCCGAGACCTGTGAGAAGTGACATAACCTGAAAACACTTGCATTGTATCCCCTTGAGTATGTACTTCATATGCCCTGAAGACACCTTCTGCAAAAAACCCATAAAAATAGCCCTTTTTCCATTGGCGCGGTTCCATTGTGTATCACTCGCACCAATGGGGGAAATCCTCCAAAGAGGGCGCACCTGCTGGCGCTCTGTCTCAGAGTCGCACTCGCGCCAGCCCAGTTGGGTAAAGTTTTTAACAAACCAACTTACGAAGGTTCTTCCTAACCTATTCATGAACTGATTCCATCTTGAGTTAGTTCAGTTTGGCTTCGAATCTCCATAGAAGGGAAGTAGCTCTCCACCTCTCATGGAAGCTTCTTAGTGATAAAGCCAATCCCATGAATCTTGTGGATGACCCTAACTCCTTCTCCTCTATCTATAAAAGCTTGTCCTTTTTCCTTTGACAAGTTAGAGTCTCCAAGTTCCAAATGCTAAGTCCCAAAGTTTGAGAATTGCTAAGCTCATGCTACAAGGAGCCTTATTCATTCCCATGAGGCTAAATCTTAAGTGAGGAGATTCTTGTCCAAGTAACCAAGGAGAGAGAGGCTTGTTCCCCATTCCCAACAAGCTTTGCAAGGCATGTGCTGCTGATCACCCAGCCAAAGGAGGATTTGACGGCAAAACTATGGTTGTATTCTTCTTTGTTGTTTATCAATAATAGACGACTATCATTATGGTTCCACTCTTATTGTCTTTTGTAATGATGTTGAGTTATATCCTTTCTGACTGATATATAGTTGCATCTATTGGATTTTATGCTTGTATTTGTGTCGTTCATTGCATGTGCAGGTGTCCGTTCACGAGGATCGTGGGGATTGTGACCAGCTGGAGCAAAGGAACGGGAGCGATGACTCTTCTACAAGTACTAGCGTTGGAATCCAGGTAGGCCTTCATCATCGGTCTTTGATTTGCAATTAGGAACCTGCGTGTTAGTGTTGTTTGATTGTTGCTAGACTCCATTTGGGCTAGTAGGGATCTCCTCTATTCATAGAGGGGATTTACCTCAACAGAGGGGATTTACCTCCACAACAGAGATCATTCTTCTATTTTTTTAAACTAGCTTTTCCTTTATTTTGATAATAAAACTAGTTGTAAATGGTTAGATTTGGAATTCACAAAAAAGACTAGAATTTCTTTTAATTTTAATTTTAATTTATTTATTTATTTATTTTTATTTTTTTTCGCTTGTATAAATAGGATTGATTTAGAAAATTGGTCATTATTATTGAAAGATACAGTCAAAGGCTATATGCTTGAAAATGATACTAGTTTGAACCTTGTAAATTTTTATAAAAAATGACCTTTAGTGGGAATTTGTTTTATATCAGTCAAATGAAAAGCATCAATAAAAAAACAAATTTTCTCTGTAGAAAAGCTCTTTCCAGAAACTCTACCATTGTCGTCCAGAGCTATTCTTAAGGAAACAATGACTTCCTCCCCACCTAGGGAATTACGAGCTTCAAGGAATAATCCAGCGATACACTTTAACTTAAAGAATAAGAGGTCTCATCATGAGCCGACTTATCATGATCATAGATATTATAGCTTATTGACTTTTCTAAAACTGCATACCACAACAGGGCAATGACTCGAGATTATTGCAATCAAAAGACAAGGGGTCTCATCACGAGCCAGCTTGTTCAACAAAGTTACAAATCAAGTGAGTGGCACTGTCATAATTTGGCTACCAAACCAAGGCATTGTTCTTTAAGGATTAAAAGAAAATAAAAGAAATAAGTGTGGATATGGATTTCCCTTTGAAAATCGTATATTTCTCCAAGTAGGATACAGGATCATTGCTGGGTAACAGGTAACCCTGTCGAGGCTATAAACGTCTGCTAGCAGTAGAGGCTATACCTATGACAAATGAGCATATTTAAAATTGATTTACAGAGAAGGCTTTGTTTTTATCTTTATAAACCAAGTAGTGACTGATGTAAATACAATGACTAGCTCTAGGAAGTAAATAACCAAAGTTAACATAGAAGAAACAAACTATCCTTAACAGTTGAAAGCACGGTGTACTTTATCTTTCTATAATAAATTTTGATTCTCTAAAAAACCTTATGTTTTGGAAGTTTAGAAAATTCAAAAGAAAAGTAGAGATAACTGGTTCTTCCAAGTGAATTGTCAATTGTTGTGGCCAGCAACAATGCCCCTTCTTATTTAGTTTTCTCACTAATACTAAATAAGTGGGGACCCTTATCCAAAAAAAATAATAATAATAAATTAGGACTTGTATTCCCTTTTAGAATAAATCTTACTATCATAAACTTAGGAGAATACCTGAAAATCTAAAAAGACTTAAGTTTTATGATAAGTTCAAACAAAACCATTCTCTCAATAAAAAGCATCGCATCGCAAAAAGGTAATAGATGCTTTCCTACAAACAGAATCCTAAGATTGCAAAATCGCGATGCGAGATCACATACTAAATAAATTCATCGCATCGCATTTTTCATGTGCTTCAAGTATCACTTAAGGTGAAATACTTCAAATCGCCGATATGCGATAGCGCATCTTGCAAATCGCATTGTGCGGAAAACGTATGGTAATAAATGATTATCACATGCAATGGATTAGCGATATTGTAATCTGTGATATTGCGAATAAAATTGCAAAATCTCCATGTTAAAAGATATACAGGGCTCGTCGTTCGAAAAAGCTTTTCCATAAACCGATGCCTAGTAATGCGCATTAATGTTAATTTAATGCGTTAGTTGGTAATCATTAATGAAATATGGCTTTGATCTAATCAAAGGGCCATTTCACGTAGGGTGATATATTTTATATGATTTCGGCATTTAAAGCTTTCCCGTCACCTTTTTCTTATCATTACTTTTTCCTCATTTGTAAATCGCAGGAGCAAAGAGCAGAGAGGTATACATAGTACTGTTCAAAATATTATGGGAAAGAAGGGAAAAGTTCTGAGTTCTGAAGATAAAGAAATGATGCCCTTATACATAGATACCACCTGTAACAGAGATGATGAAATTACTACTTGGGAAGGCATGCATAGTCTACTCGAGGAAGAAAATCCCAAAGTAATGGAAGTTACAGCCACTGCAGACTCACGCGGGTCGTCTAAGGCATCAATTATAGAACTAGCATGCTCGTTCTTGCACTGGATAGTGGTGAGGCCCAAGATTCTTCCATACACAGACATGGTCAAATGGGTACTAGATAGTGCTGAGATAACAGACCGACAGTTTAAGACTTAGAGCTAAGAACTCATGGAGTCATTCTTTCCACAAAATTTAAGGTTTACATCCTCTAACAAAAAGCGTGCAAGAGGTGAAAAAATAGCACCAAGGAAGCCCGAATCAAGAAATAGAGGCAATTTCTGATGTGCGATTAGTGCCTAGAGCTAATTGTGCATCACTAGGCAAAACCTCTTGAGAAGGAAAGCCTTTAATCACTCAGTCGCCTGTATGCCTGGAAAATTGTAGGAAACAATGCTAAAGGCGAAAGGCAAAACCCGAGCTCTAAAAACTAGTAGTATTTATCAAGGATATCTTCAAGTGGTATGTGAATTTCTACCAAATGTGCAGCATCTACAGACAAGCTAGAGACGAAAGGCTTAAGAAAGAGCAGAGTCCATCAAAAGGTTAACCACGTTAAATTGGGATTCTTATTGGCAGTACTTGGTTAAACCACACAGTCAATGCATGACTCTCAAATGTATCACTAACTCTGCTGAGAAGATGGCACCAGCACTTGCCGATTCCATTTTCGCAGGACAGTTAAAGTCGGAGGTCGGCTAGCCAACTCTCCTCAAGCCTATGCTGGATGCCTGTGACTACAAGGAACAAATACATAGATAGTTAATTGCCATATTTAGTTTTAGATTCAGTTTTAGTTTTAATTTTTGCTTTATTTTGCCTGAAATGAGGATGGTCATTTAAACCACCTCCTATATTTTTGTAATAAACTATTTTCAGATTTAGCTAGTAGTATTTAAACCCTTCTCATGCATTTAGAGAAGGGTCCTAAAATTTGTCAAAAACTTGTCCTCAGAACATGCACTTTTGCACCCTCCGATGAGGTTTTGATGACTCAATGGAACAGGATTTATTGATATCTATGTTTAACATCTGCTACTGAAACTGTACTTTTGTACTCTTAGTAGATATTGAATTAGAAGAGATAAATCATTATTGCTGGAGCTCATGAGTAGAACTCATTATAAATGGTACTTTTATCTCTTAACGATTACTGCTTGTGTGTTAAGGTGAAATTCATGTTTAGTTATTTAGGTATGAATTCTTGAATGCTTGAGTTATCATTTGGCACTTCTGTACGATGATAGCCATTTATTTATGCTTAATATATGAGTGACTTATTATGCAATATGTTTTTCACAATTGTTTCATCTAACTTTTATACGAAACGATTTATCCTTATTGAATTCTTATCTCATAGTAATTGAATGATCTTTATTACCAATTGTCATTAGAAATTATTTTAGATGACATAACTAAAAGATTAAATCCTAGGTTAGTTTTAGAATTAGATATTTTTTTCCATTAGAATATAGTTGCATGTTGTTAAATTAGACTTAGAATAAAAGCATTTTATTTAGAAATTATTAGGAAGGAAATATCAATTCTCAACACACACACACACATAAATTGGGAAACTGGTCCCATATCCCTAGTCGGACCCACTATACCAAACAGAAAGGAGATGCTAACCAAGGTCTAGACCGGTTGGGTATCCCCCTTGTTGTAGACCCGATTTTCAGGGCTTCAACAGGTAGATAGGTCATTAGAATATGATACCTCTTCTAATCCTTGGTCTCGTATACATTCTAAAGACGAAGGAATCATCCAATCAATGATGATAGGAGAGACACCATGGGAAGATTATCATCATCGTTCCCACCTTCGACATAACAATGAAGATTATTCAAATGACCTCAATCACCCTTCAGTTGTTGATTTTTTATTAAATTATGTCAATACAGTAGATTCCGAGTGAAATCTGTCCAGCATTGAAGAAACTATCACCATTAATATTTCGACCAAACCTAATATTGTAGAGAATATTCACGTCGGTAAATCTTGTTCTCCATTAGAACTAGATAACTACTATGCTCTTTTTCATGAATTCAGAGATGTCTTTGCATGGTCATATGAAGAAATGCCAGGCATTGACTCGAGAATTGTTGAACATGAAATCAAGATGTATCCAGATGTCAAACCAGTATGACAATGGCTTCGACCTGTTCATCCGAAGAAAGCCACTACCATTAAAGCAGAGGTTGAAAAACTTTTGCGTGCTGGCTTCATTTACCCTATACCTCTCACTGATTGGGTATCGAATATTGTTCCTGTGATGAAAAAACAAGGAACAATAAGAGTGTGCATCAATTATAGGGATGTAAATCAAGCATGTCCAAAGGACAACTATGCTACACCCTTTATTGACCAGATTATTGATGAATGTGCTAGATACAAAATCTTTTCATTCATGGATGGATTTTTGGGCTACAATCAAATCAATATCCGCCCATAGGACCAATCAAAAATTGCATTTATATGTCCATGGGGCACATTTGCATATCGTAAATTACCTTTCGGTTTGAAGAACATAGGGGCAACATTTCATAGGGCAATGAATTACGCCTTCCATGACATCAAACACATCATTCAACCATATATCGACGATCTTCCTACTCATTCACGAAAACGGATTCATCATCCGCAACAGTTGAGAGCCCAATTTTTACGTTGTTGACACTACAAGATACGACTCAATCCACACAAATGTGTGTTTTGTGTTGGTTCTGGTCGACTGCTTGGTTTTGTAGTTTCTAAGGACAAAATTCGATTCGACCCATTTAAGGTTTAGGCAATTCTTGACATGCCTCCACCTTCAAATTTGCTTCAGATTCAGAGACTTCTAGGGAAATCTAACTTTATGAGAAGGTTCATTCCAAATTATGCTGAGCTCACTAAAGGTTATAAAGAAAGAGGTACCCTTCCATTGGGATCAGGTCATGCAAGCTTCCTTTGATGCTCTCAAAGATTCCTTGATAAAAGCATCATTAATGTATGCCCCTGACTATCAAAAAGACTTTTACCTATATCTCAGTGCTGTAGATACAACCATTGGAATGGTTTTAGTGCAAGAAAATGATGAAATTGAACATCCTATGTATTATTTAAGTCATAATCTTAATGATACAGAAAGCAAGTACTCTTATGTTGAAAATTTTGCTTTAGCAGCTATTCAAGCAGTACATAGATTTCGACACTATATACTCCTTCGCAAAACTACCATTGTGTTAGATTGCAACCCTATGACATACATTTTGTCACGTCAATTGCTGGGGGTCAAATATTCCAAATGGATAATCATTTTGGAGGAGTTTGATCTGGAATTTATCAAATCCAAATCAAAGAAGTCTCTCGTATTTGCAAAGTTACTTTGTGACCTTCCCTCGTCCTCCAACGATTTAACATCAAAAGCATCAATCGTGGATGAGACTCTGTTTTTGATATTGTCAAGTGATCCGTGGTACGGGGATATATTGATCTATCTCCAAACCCAAACTTTTAGGCCTAACACCTCTCACTTTGAACAGTGACGTACTTGATACAAGCGAAAGATTATCTGATCATTGGTGATAGAATTTACCGTCATGGTGTTGATACGGTTTTACGAAGGTGCCTCACGCATGAGGAGGCTGAAAAAGTTTTGAATGATTGTCATTCAGGTGCTTGTGGGGGGCATCTATTTGGTTACGCTACTGCACAAAAGATCTTAAGAGCTGGTTACTTCTGGCCCACCATATTCAAAAATTGCATAATTACGGTCAGAAGTTGCCATGCTTTTCATATTTTTGATCGCAAAACTAGATTACCACCTGCACCACTGCATCCATTCGTTGCTATTGGCCCATTCGCTAAATGGGGCATTGATTTCATGACATGTAACCCCACCTCGGCTGGGGGGCATGGGTATATTATAGTCGCTGTCGACTATTTTACCAAATGGGTCGAGGTGATGCCTACATTGAACAACAACGGTGAAACGACTGCACTCTTTTTTTTCAATCATGTAGTTTCTAGATTCGGTGTTCCACAGGCTATAGTTACAAATCATGGGTCGCATTTTCACAATCACATGATGATCGAATTAACTACCAAATTAGGACTGTCCCATGATAGTTATACTCCATATTATCCATAGGCTAATGGAAAAGTTGAGGCAATCAACAAAGTCCTTAAGTGCATGCTGTAGAGAATGATTGGAGTCCATAAATGGAATTGGCATTTAATCTTGTACTCAGCTATATGGGAATATAGGACTTCGGTGAGAAATGCAACTAGATTTATACTCTTTTAGTTGGTGTATGGTCTGGAAGCAGTCTTACCCATTTAGTGCGAAATCTCATCCCTCAAGCTTGCAACCAATCTGCTTCCCGAAACTTTTGAAGAAGAGGCTTGTTTCTTAGAATTAATCCATCTGGATGAAACCCATCATGATGCCACATTGGCTAATGAAGCACATAAGAAATGCATCAAGGCACAATATGACAAAAATTTTAAGCCTCCTATCTTCTCAGAAGGTGACTTGGTCTTGCTTTACGTTCAGGGTTTTGACAAATTAGGAGCAGGTAAATTCAAACCATTATGGATGGGCCCTTACATTGTTAAATGTGTATTGACAAAAGGAGCCTACAAGCTAGTCGATTATGATGGGATTCCACTATCGCAGCCCCGAAACGGGTTGTATCTTAAACGTTACTATGCTTGATTAAGTGTAGTAAACTCACTATACATATGCTTTCATTGCATTTTTTTTGTGTTTTCTTTCAGAGTTGTCATTTTGGTTAGGCAATCCACTTCACATTTGTTGCAGATGTCAGACATTTTGGAACCATTTGTTGAGTATGTCGACGGAGCTAGTCGTAGTATGTAGAACCTATCTTCTACGGCCTAGGCCATTTTCGCTCCAAGCGGCGAGTTAGTAAGTTTCAAGGGGATATGTATTGGTCGATCGACAAACAACATCGCTGAGTATAGTGCATTGATTAAACTTCTCTCTGGTGCCATTTCATATGGCATACACCGACTCATTATCAGGCTAGATTCACAACTCGTCATTCTACAACTTACTAGTGTTTATTCCATTTGGGACCCAGCTATTCATCGCATGTTCCTAAGAGTTAGGATTTTGGAAAGACATTTTGATTCCATTCAATATCAACACATTTCCAGAAACTTAAACACATTGACTGATTCATTAGAAAACTATGTGTTAAATAGACATTTGCAGCATTTGTAAAGAAATAATTTCACATCAACATTTGCATTAGGATTTCATCACTTAGCCAAAATGAAACTCCAAAAATAAAAATAGATAGTTGTTTATAGTTTTCACAAAATGTTTTGTGTCCAAGACAAAATCAGTCATCTAACCAAGAAACTTAAAGTAAATGCAGAAAAACATCCTAGACTAGTGATGCTGGTGATAACATGTCACCGCCTGTGCTATCATGCGCAGGAGCCTAGTCCAACGACTCGGTACACTAGTAGTATGGCACTGTAACCTCAAAGGTAACTCATCGGTCCTGACATCCTGAATGTCGAGAGTGAGGCCCTCGATCTGATCCTGTAGCACTACCAGGGTCTCTGATATATCTAGATCTTGAAGGACGACCCTCCCTATAGCCTCTCCTACCAGAGTGTCATCTGCTCCCCGTGGACGTGCCACTAGTCGCACTAGTCCAATATCTGCACACACATATGAGTTTGTTTAGTCTTGGTAACATCAAAAACACAAAAACATTACAAAACTAAAAAAACAAATACGTGGTCAAATCATTTTACCTATAGCACTCCACTGCTCACCAACTGGTAAAGCCAAATCCGGATCACCTCGGAAATCCATCCCGGTATATGGATACTCCACGAACACCATCTCTTGGTGGTTGAACCACTCGAAAAAGGCATCTGAGAAGGAGATCTGTGACTGGCTGGCATGTCTAGCCAGAAGGTCAACCCATCTCTGCATCCATGGTTCCCTCGGTGCAGGAAATCCCAGTGAAATGTTTTGAGGTTGCATCAAGTGGAATTATTTCCAAAGCAAAAGCAGTCAATATGGATCCATAACCAAAGTTCTTGGTTCTTCCATTCCTTACTTTGGACAGTTGTTCTTTTATGAAAGGAAGTATCGCCTCACACCAATTAAACACCTTCAGTTCCAGGCATTCCAAGGCATACTGCATATAGGATCTGTTTGCTAAATGTAAGGCCACGCTGCCAGCTAATCTAGAAAAGGTAAATAGAATGTTGCTCAAAGGTCAATCAATAACATCCTGGATATTAATCTTACCATCTATACTAGGTTAAGATCCATCCCTGCAAAACTGACGAATGTAATCTTTCATAGATTCGGCCCCACGAGCAAATCCTAATAGTGAAAGAGGGGCACCACGCCTCGACAAACCCGTTAGAAAATAAATATCCTCGACTGTGAAAGGAATAGATTTACCTATGATTTGGAATACCTGTTCTATAGGATCCCAAGCATTGAGAAGATACTGCAACAAACTAATCTATTGTCTCATGCTGGATATGCGGAAAAACTTCAGTAAACCACAGTTTCTTAATGCATCCATTGTGCCCTGGTCATGTAAAGAAATCATATCCTCCTCTTCATGTTCTCATTCACACCATGTGACAACCATCTTGATCCAACAAATATCTGAAATACAAACAATAGATGAGTTAGGATCCAATTTTGAGCAAAAATAGGTAAAAATTTGCTGAAAAACACTGTATAAAGTTGCTTTTCTGCACCCATCGCACCTTGCCTTTGAGCAAGGTGAGATGCATACTGACTGGCCTATTGGCAGCTTAGTATGAATCGCACCTTTCGATATAAGCTAGGTGCGATGATTGGGGAACGAAATCTTTAAACCCCAGGGGCCCAAAAAAGTGAAAAAACTTACCCATAATTGAGAAAAGAGGAAATGAAAATGAAGAGCTTGAGGGTAGCTCCTACATAGTCCTGACGGCACGGAGAATGGTCCACAAGATCTCTCAAAATCAACTGGTGAGAAAACCACTTCAGAGCTCCAAATCCCAAATTTGAAATAAAATAATTAAAATGAAATGATAAAACTACTTTTTATGTTTACTATTCATGTACTTCAAAATGAAATGTTAGTTCTAGTTCATTTTTTGTCCATATATATGTATTTCTAATCAATTTTATGGAGTTTTGAGTAGTTTGAACGATTGATGAAAGAATCTGATGTGCTAAACAGTGAATTGAACATCTTTGACCACCAAGCAAACTTTTGTCTTCTTTTCGCGCTTTGATTCAAAAATGAAAAGAAAACTATAGAGTCCTCTTTAAACCCTTTTCAGACTCGTTAAACATGAAAATATCGTCGAGTGCTTGTCCCTTCCAACTCGTTAAAGTATTGGAAATGTCATCCCTCCTATATTATTTTATTATTTTTCGGACCTGAGGGATTACTTTACAAAAAAGAACTTATGGAGTTTTCTTTTCATCCCTTTTCGAACTATCTAAGCATGAAAAGGACCGAGTCATCCTTGTCGATAAACTCATTAAAACAATAGCGCCAAACTTGTCCATCTAGACGAGACCAAGTTTCATTGTCACTAGACTCGTTAAAACATTAAATAGTGACAGGTTTGCCCGAAGGGAGAATTATAGAACAAGCATATGTTATCCTCCTCAAGCTTGAAAAAAATAGAGAGGTACTAGTCAGCAATGACAGGGGAAAAGGGGAAAAAACTTGAAGAATTTATGGTAGCAAGTTGCTCTTGAACATGACACTTTCACTTCATCTCCATTACTGAGTTGGGTTGGGTTATTCCTTTCGCTGGTCATCACACCATTGGTCTTTCATACCATCCATATTTTTGGGTTAATGCTACCAATTCATCTTAATGTCGCCGACGTGTTCAAGAGAAGTCATTCAGTTGAGAAATCACCATCCAGTTAATGTCTCATACACTCAATACCTCCAACCTTCTTTTTTTCATGACCGCCATTCCTGAACCTTGTGTCGTTACTTAATTTTCACCTACAGAATTCATTTTCTTCATTTCGTGTCGTAGATGTGGGATACATCAAGGCCCTCCTATGATGAGTCGCTTCTTGTTGACATCAGCTCATTACCCAAGAAGTTGACTTAGAAAAAACCCTTTCAGTGCTTTGAAGCTTGCATACATCAATGGCAATTTTCTCACTTCTAGCGACAGGTTGACATCAATGGCCTTCGACCAAAAGATTTTGTGTGGTGTTCAACATCGGATCATGTATTCACACCACATGAATTGTATTGTAGTACCTTGAGGATCATTATCATTATCGGTGATTCCTCTCGCATCTGTTAACAACTCACATCATTGGCTGGTAATCAGGTGATGTCTTTCCATGTTCGACTTCAGAACATCTCTTCACATGGATTGACTTGTACATCAAGCAAAGATTGAATGAGTTTGAAGACCCCGGATCTAGTTTCATCCATCTGGGCTGTGATATATTCAGGGATATAAAAACATCAAATGTACAAAGGCTCTGCACAGATGGTCATCCTAATCATGGATGATGACTCTATATCTGAAGAATCACCAGTCTATATCTGCAGACGACTGTTACACTAAAAAATGTCACCATGACCACTTACAGTTAGTATGGCTCAAATCAACAGTCATGCTACCCTCTTAGGCAAGTCTTATGCCTCTGCTATCCATCTCAAACTCAAAGAAGAGAGAAAGTCTTGTCAAAAATATGTTTATCTCTGGGGTCGCAGGTTCTCTCTAGCCTTACCTGCGGGGACGCTCACAATGTTCACAAAAGGTGCGTCCTTGGACGCTCTGTATGTTAAGGGACAGGTGCGTCCTTCTGTAAAAGGCAAGATGCGCGAGTTTCATCTTAAAAAAGTTACTTGTGGTTACTTCTAGAACTTTCTAGAGGTCGGTTTGATGAATTGGATGCGCCTCCAGTTGGTTCATGTATCTCTATTAAGGAGGAACTTATCCCATCAATAAGGGAGCTATCCCACCCAAAGAGGGGGATTATCCCATTGATGGTGGACCTGAATAACCTCTTTACAGCACTATAAATAAAGACATTGAGCCAGAGGGAGGGGAGGTTGGAGCTATACATTTTCTTTGGGTAAATGCTGCAGGAATTAGGACTCCCATTTAGAACCTTGTGAGGAGAGATTGTCTTTGCTTGATTCTACTTGGAAGTGGGTGAGCTTTGTCAAAGTAGAGGAAAACCCTTGATGGACCCTGGGAGGAACTTGCACAACACCAAGGCCAGGTTGTAAGAGTTTCTTTGTTTCGTTATTAATACAAACTGGTTTATTTTTCTCAATAGCTTGTGTTAATGAGTTATTTCATGTGTTCCTTGGTCTGCATGTTGAATATATGTTTTATTATATGAAATGCAAGTGCTTGGTAATTGTTTGATTGTTTGTGGTTGCAGGAATTGACTTGAAGGAGGAGCTCATCCGGATCGACAAGGACGGACTACAACAACCGCGTTTTGGAATAAGGTAAGCCTAAACACTTGTAGTTTTCATGTTTTAAAAGGTATATTTAGAGAAAGATCACTCCATTTTGTCTTGTTTGTCGCTAGAGATTTTAGACTCCTAGGGAGGTCAGTTGTGTCCACACAAACGACTTTTTCCGCCACGACAAATTGGCGACTCCGCTGGGGAATCCATTAATGAGAGAGTCTTTTCCTTTGTGTGAACTTTGCTCTGTGAAAATCACTTTTATTTTCTGGTTTTTGACTGTGAGAATTAGTATTTGGGTGGCCTAGCTTTAGATTTAGTTAGATTTGGTTTTTCTCAACTTTTCCAGAAGGACGCACTCTCTGAGTACTGCACAGTGCGTCTTTGCACGCGCTGTTGCCGTTTGCACAGAGCGGGCCCGCACCTGTTATAACGGGTTGCCTGTGTCTTCCTGTAAAATTTAGGAAAATTCCATTTTTTGCTTTAATTGCTTTTAGATTTTGATTTTTCTTAGTGTTTTCTACCCAGATCCTTTAGTACCCTGTCAAGAATTTTCACCTGAACTTTTTTTGTGAGCTTTGAGTGTTTTAGTGGATTTCAACGAAGTTTAGGCCTAGGGTTTGATTTTTCAATAGGTCTTGTAGTGACTTTGACGGTAGAAAGTTGTCCAGCCTTAGATCTCTCTGGTTAGTCAGCCTTCTTAGAAGTCGGGCCTGTCGTAAAGTCTCCTTGTGTGAGCAGCTTGCCATTTAAGTTGTTTTGGGTCAAATTTCGAATTACTTGTTTATAAAGTGTTGATTTCCATTTTACAAAAGAACAAAAAGATTAGAGTTTTGTTTTGACTAGTTTTTGGTTCTGCAATAAGCTAGTCCTTGATTTGATTGTGATCAAGTAAAACACCTTAGAATAATCATTGTTGGTTTTGGCCTCATTAAGATTGCTTAGAGTAAATTTACCTTTTAGTTTGCTTATGAGTGCATTTTCATAGATTTTAATAGTTGTTAAGATTGATTTTTGGTTATATTAGATTTATTTGCTTTATTAAAAGAAAAATACAAAAACATCTTCTTTAAAAGTCTTGTTTCAAGTAGCTTTTTGTTTTTGAAAGAGAAAAAGAGTTTTTTCGTGCATGTAAAGAGCGGTCATGTTTTTTATGCTTGGAAAAGACAAACGAATTGTTTCTTTGATTGTCTTCAATTAAGAAGTTGCTTTTATAAAGATTGCATTCTCTCAACTTTTTAGTTAAGCAATTCATCGAAAAAGTAAAGTAGTGGGTAAATCATCCTAGGTGCATTTTATAGTGGTTTCGAGTCGAGTCAACACACCACTGGTTTCACTTCCATCACCTTTTGACTTAAGAAACAACCTTAAAAGTAACGCTTAAATTAAAATCAATTTAGTAATTTTTATTTTTCTAGGGCTCTGAAACACCAACATAGCTTAGGCTAGGGTCTTGGAGTAGGTGAGTACTTAACTCTCCAAGACTACAAAACCAAACAGATAGTTTATCTTGAGTAGATTAAATCCAATTGTTTCAGTTATACTCTGGGAAAGCTCCTCTTAAAGGAGAAGCACGAGCTCGTGTCCGAACCAGTGAGGGGATCATTCCTCCCTCGTTGGGAACGACGCCAGACAGTACGTATTACAAACGGTAAACCTCGGATTAACCATTGTCGAGGAGCCAGGGGTCACTTATCGGTAAACCTTGGATTATTGTCAAGGAGCCGGTAAGGGGATTGAGCTTGTTACTCTGCCCTTGCGTGCTGTCGGAGTTTAGACTGTTCCCCCAGGTGTAATTGTTGTGATTGGTAACTTTAGTGACCATAATCTTTAGGGTTCTACCGAGGTGACGGTGGAGGGAAGGTCCCACTGTACCTGGAGCAGACGTCGGTTATACTCACTTGGATTTTCCGGGGGGTTCACTTCACTTCGAGACGGTTAAAGTGGAGGAACTTGTGCCGGTCTATTCATTAAGCAGGTTTCCGGGGTAACTGTTCCACCCGCCATTTCTGTACTGAATCCTGCGAGGTTGGGCCTAATCACCAACTAGCGCTTTTGGTCCGGAAGACTACTGTTTGTGTGTGGTTTGACGCTCTAGATTATTTAGGCGTGTGCTTCAAATTTGTTTGCTTCTTTAGAAGACTTTAGGTGGTTTGATTTGAAATTTTTACTTTGTTTTCGTGTGTTGTAGTTAAAAATCTTTAATTGTGGCGGAATTACCGAGACAGTCCCGTAGACTTCGGGGCCAGTCTCCTGAAGTTGTTTCTGTGGCCGAATTGTTGAGAAGATCCCGTAGACTTAGGGGATCCCCTCCTCGAGACGACCCGGGTAATTTAGAAGGGTTAAAGGTCTTTGTAACTCCTCCTAGTGACAGTAGAGTAGGTTCACCTGAAGAAGGAGAATCTTCCTTGGTAGTCCATCCAGATTACCAAAGTTTAGAAACAGGTTACAATCCCGAAACTGTTACAGTTTCCGAGCTTGCTGGTAGTTTTTCATCTGCCAGTGAAACAGGCGAAGAACCTGAAATTTCCGAACCTGTTACTCCAACTTCTAGTGTCCCTGATTCACCGAGAATAGAAAGAATTATCACCGAAAATCTACCTTCTGGTTTGATTGCTATAGAAGAACTTGCTCCAGAAGAAGATATAGGTGTCTCTCACCTTGAAGGTCAACTTACTATTGATCTAAGGGAGCGTGAATCCATCTTTTACAATCCTCCTAGAAGTACTTCTTGGTACCTTGCGTTAACCAATTTTTTAGACAACTCAGTCGGTTTTTCCACACCTCGTACTCCTTTTCCACCTGGAGGTATTCATACTCCTGTAAATATGTCTGGTCAGTCGTCTGTGTTTACACAAAGTCCTGAATCTTTTTTACACGACGGTCCTTCTGTTCCCACTGGGTATCAGTCACTTTCTGGTACCTTTGCGGGGGCATCTCCTCAACCCATTGATCATGGGTTATTTGCTGGAAACAGTGGTAATATACCATTGGGTGTAGGAGACATTTACATGATGTCAGGTTCAGTTCCCGTTTCCCAACCTCAAGGTGGCCAATTACCGCCTGGGGGGCAACCGCAGTTAATGCCTGGGGGGCAACCTCAAGGTACACAAATCGTGTCTGGGGGGCAACCTCAAAGTCAGTATGTACCTATGGTGCAATACTTGCCTCAAGGTCAACCTCAGCCTCAATATGTACCCCAAGGTCAACCTCAGTATCAATATCAACCTCAAGGATGGCAACCTCAAGGATGGCAACCTCAAGGGTATCAACCCCAAAGTTATCAACCTCAAGGGTACCAACCTCAAGGTCAAGGTCAACCCCAGTATCAGTATTTACCTCAAGGTTATCAACCTCAAGGTCAATACTCAAGTCAAGGTTATCAACCGCCTCAAGGTCAGTCATATGTTCCAAGTATGGGAACTGCACCTTACAATTATCAATCCTACCCTCAATCTGGTTATGGATCTCAGTACCCTCAACCTGTTACGGGTCAATACCCTGGAATGTTAGTGTGGGATCCCTCACAGGGTCAACAGGTGTTGCAGCCAAGTGTACAGATGCTTCCTCAAGCTGGACAACCCGTAGTTTCTGGTCCAACCCAGCAACCGCAACCTGTCCAGCCAAATGTTCAAACTTCTGTAGCTTCGGTAGTTACTCAGCCGTCAATTGCACCTAGTACTCCATCTCAAACGACTGCTGCAACTATCGCTACATCTACCATACTTACTTCTGGAGTATCGACGGCTCCAGTTTCTACTATCCCTATTACCACACCTCAGATATCTTTACCGTTGTCTGGATCTACGATTCAAACCATGGTCCAGATGCCTGTAGGTCAGCCTGGTATAAGTACGGTTGTGACTACTCAACCTCAATTTGTTCAACCTCCGTACCAGGGACAGTACCAACCTGGGCAAGCTGTCCAACAACCGGTTTACCAGTATCAACCGTATCCTGGGTACACTTATCAACAACCTCAACAACCCCAGTACGGTCCGGTTAATCCTGGTTTTCCAGGAGGATATAATATCCCAAATGCGACTCCTGTTCCTAGTTATCCTGGATATCCTCCTCCTGGGGCTGGTATTGTGACCCAGAGTTTTAGAGATCCTAACCGGCAGTTACCGTTTATTGCAACTTTGGATTTACCAGACTTGACGCGCCTAACGAACGATCCAATTCAATATCTTCAGTTCTGGCCGCCAATGCCAAATAAGTTGCCCAGTGATATACCCAAGTTCGAAGGTAAGTCTGGAGAGGATCCGTCCAATCATGTGATGACTTACCACCTCTGGTGTGCTTCGAATTCTATCTCAGATGATTCCATCCGCTTACGTCTTTTCCAGCGTACACTCATTGGTCTCGCGGCCAAGTGGTACATTGAGTTACCACGGGCCTCTTTTTACAACTTTAGCCAGTTAGCTACCTCGTTCTTAACTCACTTTCAGTTGCTGGTCAGATACGATAACGGCACGTAGTTATTAACTTCAATAAAACAATCGACGTCCACGTATATTTCTGATCACATTCATGAGTGGAGACGTCGAAGGCGATTAGTGAAAGTTTTTATCCCGGACCAAATCTTAGCTGAATGGTTTGTCAAATCATTATTACCGAAGATTACTGAAGATGTCGCTAAGGCCGGAGTAGTTACTGAGGAGCAAGTCATTGCTCAGGCACAATACCTTGACTTAGTTTACACTCAGTCGGGTACGTTACACGAGAAAATTCTGGATCTTCCAAAGTCGAATCAAATCGCTGCTGCTCCTTCGGGATCTCATGCCGCTGATGGTATGATTGGTATCGTGACTACGAAGAGCAAGAAGAAGTCTTCCAAGGCTTCAACTACTCCAATTATCACTTTGCCTGATTCTCCGACAGGAGAGTCTTCTCCTGAACTCACCGCCGACATTCACGCTGTAGAGTCATCTACGGCCAAACCAAAAAACGGTGGAAAGAAGAAAGGAAAGAAGAAGGCTAAAGCAGACAAGGCTCCAAAGGAGAAAACTGAAAAGTCGGAAACCAATGACGACAAACGCAAACCTCGATATCCTTGTCTTATTTGTGAAGATGATCATTTTACGAGAGATTGCCCTCATCGGGCCGAGGTTGTAAAAATAGTCAAAGGTTCTCCCACTCCTGCTGTGTTAAAGAATCCATTTCTAGAGCAGGAGAATAAGATGATAGGTTCTTCTTCGAATGCCAGTGAAGAAACCATTTTGATGATGTCTCATGTGAGGATTGCGACTCGATCGCAAGATTATGGTAGTAAGGCTCCTGTTGATGGCAAGGAAGCAGAATCTTCTCACTCTAACCCATCAACCTCAGCTCCTGGTTCCGATCCACTACAGATCGAAAAACCTAACCCAGACTTAGTGATTAAGCCGCCCGCCAAGGGTGTACTTCGAAGGTCTGCTTTCAATCCACATGCGAGAGCAACCCAGAATTACAACATTGTTGAGGACTTAGCTGTTTCACCTTCAGCAATGTCGGCACTCGAAGTGCTGCAATCATGCCCAGCACAACGGAAATTGCTTTTGTCGGCTATCGGAGCTGTCGATGTTCAGGACCCGAACCTAATGATCTTTGATCTAGAAAATAGTACACCACGTCTCCCCCATCAAATGGCTTTCCAAATTCCAGTGATAGTCAAAAACAGGCCTATTCATCGGACTGTGATTGATGAGGGAGCTTCTACGTGTATTATGTCGATTCAATGTTGGAGATCGCTTGGTTCTCCTTCGTTGAACCAATCCCCCACCATCCTTAAGGCCTTTGATGGCCGTGGGTTCCGTCCGTTTGGTATTCTACAAGAATTGCCTATAGGGGTTGAAGGTAAAACCGTTAGTCTGGATGTGGAAGTGGTTGATGCCCCTCTAGACTACAACCTTCTTTTGGGTCGAAGTTGGTCATATGCTATGACAGCGGTCGTTTCATCGGTCTTCAGAGTAATTAAGTTTCCACATAACGGTAAGATCGTGACTATTGATCAGCTGACATACTTTTCATCCGACCCAGCCTCTTCAGAGAGTATCCAGCATGTTGGTAAAACGACAATCCCTTATAGGGATGTTGGTGTAGGTTTAGTTAAGGATTCCGGTTTACTGGGAACTTTTCCTCTCCCTCCACTCAACGCAGATCCTTCGTTTGCAACCATTCATATGATTACATCAGAAAACATTATTTATGATGATCCTTGGTTCGTCCCATCTGACTCTGAGATAGACTCACTCGGTGATGTTATGCCTTTGAGTCCATATGAAATTGCTTATGAAGCTCTCATGTCTTTTACTGACTTTCATTCAACCGAAGTCGACCAAATGAATGTGGTCAGTGAAGAGTCACTTTTCACCTCACCCTTAGAACGGATAACGTTTCCCGAAGTCGTGTCATCTGACGAACAACTTCGCGAAATCCTAAGTGTAGACGATCTACCATGGGAAGATCTCCATCACAGATCTTCGTTTTTACCTAAGGATGATGCATTTGAAAATGATTTTTCATCTATCTTTACCGCTGAATATGTCAAAGACGCTCAGGATCCAACGAAACATTCTGATTCAGAGTTGAATTTAGGGAATATTTCTCGTACTATTCCCATTGATATTTCAGTGAAGCCCGGAATTGAGGAAAACATTCATATAGGTGCCGCATGTACTGAAGAAGAAATCCAAACTTACAAGGCCCTATTCCAAGAATTCCGCGACGTGTTTGCCTGGTCTTACGAGGAAATGCCGGGAATTGATCCTGCCATTGTTATTCATGAAATAAAGACCTACCCGGATGCTAAACCCGTCCGGCAACGGTTGCGTCAAATTCACCCTCGAAAAGCGGCTGCGATTAAAGCAGAAGTCGAAAAGCTGTTGAAAGCAGGTTTCATTTATCCGATCCCGTTAACGGATTGGGTATCGAATATTGTTCCGGTCAACAAGAAACAAGGAACAATAAGAATCTGTATCGACTATAGGGATATAAATCGAGCTTGTCCAAAAGACAACTATCCTACGCCTTATATCGATCAAATTATTGATGATTGTGCCGGAAGTGAAATGTTTTCCTTCATGGATGGTTTTTCGGGCTATAATCAAATCAATATTCTACCTGCCGACCAACCAAAAACGGCATTCATTTGTCCATGGGGGACATTTGCTTATTGCAAGTTACCTTTTGGGCTTAAGAATGCCGGGGCCACTTTTCAACGGGCGATGTCTTATGCATTTCATGATATCAAGCACATTGTGCAACCCTATCTCGATGATTTGCCTGCTCATTCTTTACATCGAGCTGATCACCTTGTCCACCTACGAGCAATCTTTATGAGGTGTAGGCATTATCGAATTCGGTTGAATCCCCACAAGTGTGTTTTCTGTATAGAAACAGGTCGATTGCTGGGATTTGTTGTTTCAAAAGCCGGCATTCGCGTCGATCCCTCGAAAGTCGAGGCTATCATCAAATTGCCTCCTCCTTCGAGTTTGCGCCAACTCCAAAGTTTGCAAGGGAAAGCGAACTTTTTACGCCGATTCATCCCAAACTACGCCGAGGTCACTAAAGGTTTTACACGGTTGTTGAAACAGAATGCACAATTCTTTTGGGACGAGATTGCCCAACAATCTTTTGATGCACTTAAACACGCGTTGACCCATGCACCGTTATTGCATCCTCCCAACTACAACCAAGACTACTTCTTATACCTCGCAGCTTCGCATTCCACCATTGGAATGGTGTTAGTTCAAGAAGATGAATTCGGAGCGGAGCATGTGATATATTATCTTAGTAGGACCTTGAATCCAACTGAGCTAAAATATTCGCATGTGGAGAAATTGGCCCTGGCAGCCGTTCAAGCTGTCCAGCGTTTCCGTCACTACATTCTTCTCCGCAAAACTACAGTTATTTCGGATTGCAACCCTATGATTTATATTTTGACAAAACAACTGCTAGGGGGCAAGTACTCTAAATGGATTGTTATCCTGCAAGAGTTCGACTTGGAGTTCGAGAAGTCCAAGTCTAAGAAATCCTTAGTTTTTGCGGAATTGATGTGTGATTTCCCGAGTGCTGACACAGAGACTGTGGCAGAGGAGTCCATTGCGGACGAATCTTTGTTTCTTATCAGTACTGTAGATCCGTGGTACGGGGATATAATCATTTATCTCCAAACCCAAACCTTTCGGCCTGAAGCTTCCAAAGCGGAACGTCGAAAAATTCGGTTTCAATCCCAGCCATACAAAATTATTGGAGATACACTTTATCGCCGGGGGGCAGACTTAGTTTTTCGACGTTGTTTAACTCACGAAGAGGCTGAGAGGGTTTTGAATGATTGTCACTCTGGAGCATGTGGCGGTCATATGTCTGGGTATGCCACAGCTCAGAAGGTGTTGCGCGCTGGTTATTTCTGGCCGTCTATGTTTAAAGATTGTATCATTGCAGTCAGGAAGTGCCACAACTGTCAAGTGTTTGATCGCAAGATGCGCGCTCCACCTGCTCCTCTCCACCCTATAATTGCCGTTGGTCCATTCGCCAAATGGGGTATCGACTTTATTACTTGTAACCCTCACTCGGCCGGGGGCATGCGTATATCATCCTTGCGGTTGATTATTTTACTAAGTGGGCCGAGGCGATGCCTACATTCGACGCAAGCGGCAAAACAGCTGCAGTTTTCGTATTCAATCATATCATAACTAGGTTTGGTGTCCCACAAGCAATCATTACTGACCATGGGAGCCATTTTCGAAATGTCATGATGACTGAGCTTACAAGCCAGCTTGGTTTGCGCCACGATAGCTCTACTCCTTATTATCCGCAAGCCAACGGTTTGGTTGAGTCTATCAACAAAGTTCTAGTTACCATGATCCGACGAACCATTGGTGTTCATCGGTCGAATTGGCACAACATGTTATTTTCAGCGCTATGGGCATACCGAACCTCAGTGAAAAATTCAACAGGGTTCACTCCTTTCCAGCTAGTTTATGGCTTAGAAGCTGTGTTACCCATTGAATGCGAAATCCCATCACTTCAAATGGCTGTCGAATTACTTCCAGCTACTTCCGAAGAGGAGACACGTTTATTGTACTTGGCTAAATTAGATGAGACTCGACGTGACGCTACATTGGCAATCGAGACTCACGCGAAACGAATGAAAGCTCAGTATGATAGAAATGTAACCCCTCGAAGTTTTTCGGAAGGAGACCTAGTACTATTATATGATCAAGCTAACGATAAGCTAGGTGCCGGAAAATTCGTTCCCATGTGGCATGGGCCCTACATTGTAAAGCGAAAGCTAGCAAAAGGGGCTTATGAGCTAGTTGACTTTGATGGGGACTCTTTGGGTAAACCCAAAAATGGACTTTACCTAAAGAGGTATTATGCTTAAATGATGGGAATGGAGAAATTTTTAGATAGGTTAGATTTTCTTTCTAGCTAGCAAGTGTGTTAGTTTAGTCAGTGTGCTTAGCTTAGAGAGTGTGGTTTTTCGTCGTTATTCTGGCTTATCTTGGTTTTACTCTTGATATTGCAGATGTCGACGCCTCTCCAAACATATATTGGATTTGCTGATGGTGCTTGTCGTAGTACACGGAACATCTCTTCCGCAGCTTGGGTTATCTATTCGCCCTCTGACGAGTTAGTTTCTATGCATGGGGTAAGCCTCGGTCAAACAACGAACAACATTGCAGAATACAGTGCAGTGATTGAATTATTATCCGAATCTATTTCATTTGGAATTCGACGTTTGACAGTGAGGTTAGATTCTGAACTTGTTGTATTACAGCTTAATAGAGTTTATGCCATTAGGAATCCTGTGTTATTAAGGTTGTTTTTGAGAGTGCGTCTCTTGGAACGTGAATTTGATTACATTGAATATCAACATATTCCAAGGTCTTTGAATACATTAGCAGATGCAATTGCTTCTCGAATGTTGGACAGACATTTACGATAATCATGCAAGTAAATTTAAAAACATTTCATCACATATGTTAAACAAGATAAGCCGGTAATAGTGATATATATAGATAGAAGTGTGTCAAAAAATATATACATCGTCTTCGATCATAGGTTGAAAACACCTTATGATCGGCAAAATGATAGTACAAAAAGTCAAAATGTCACATGTGACTACAAAAGTGACTAGTCAATCACTGGTGAGACGCTCTAGATCATGCTCCAACTCAACTAGTACTTCCGCAGCCGCGTCCTGTGGGGCCGGTACCGGTGCAGCTGGATGTAGTCTATCAAAAGGCCGGAGGTTGGCTGGATGCTGTGGACCAACATCTGCATTTTGAAAATTTTACTGTTAGTTTTGAGACGATATATATGAAAAATAAAAAATACATAATTAGAGAACTTGTGAAAATAAAAGTACCTCTGTCATCCCATTGTTCTCCCGGTGGAAGAACCATGTCCGGATCACCTCTAAAATCCACTCCGGCATACGGAAAGTCCTGTATCGAAAAAACTTGGTCCTCTAACCAGTGAAAATAACTATCTGAGAATCGAACCACTGTCGCACCCTCGTCAGGATGCCGGGCCATCACCGCAACCCATCGTATCAGCTTTGGCTCCCGAGGACCCAAGATATCAACAGTGAGTTGCTGAGGGATCAGCATTGGAACTCTCTCCAAGGCAAAGCTCACGACTAGAGGCCCATATCCAAAAGTCTTTAGTCGTCCGTTCTTTGCCTTGGTCAGTTGGCTCTTCATATGAGCCGACACAGCTTCACACCAGTTGAAAATGGTGCCTTGGTAACAGTCAATTGCCATCCGCATTTGGGATCCGGAAGCAATGTGTAAAGCGGCCGCGCCGCAAATTCTGGTAACCGTGAACGCTATGACTTTGAGTTCCGGCAAAGTGATGTGTTTTATCTCTATGCCTTTTGAATGGTGAGCCCCAGGTGTGCACCACTCGCCGCGGAGACTATCAAGGGATTGGCCACCCGGCCTAGTCCCCGCAAGACTGAGTTGCTCACCTCTGTTCGGCAAGCCAGTGAGAAAGTATACATCCGAGGGCTCTATCTCGAGCTGGTGCCCTCCTATGTAAAAGCATTGTTCTTGAACGTTCCATCGCTCAACCAGCCATTCCAAGAATCTTACCTAGCCCCTCATGCCCGGTATGGTCCAATATTTGTATAATCCGCATGCTCTTAGGGCATCCAGGGAAGGTTGATGATTTATTGCAACTTCATCATCCTCTACATGCTCTCTTTCTCTCCAATCTAACATGGTTAATACCCTGCACATCAAAAATAGCAATTAGAAATTGATTTGGGAATTTTTGGTGGTTTTTTGAGGGAGTTGGGGTTTTGAAATGCGCACTTCTCGGAAGACGCACCCCGGCTTTGTAGCACAGGGCGCCCGGACGCGGCTGGCCTAAAGGCGGGCCACGTCTTCCGACCTTTTTCCCGTATGAGAAAAAGTCGGGGGACGCGGGTCACCCGAAGGGCACCCGCGTCCGCCGAGAGGCGCATTCCAAAACCAAAACCCCCCCAAAAAATGAAACTAAGACCTAAAAATTGATTCTAAACGGATAGAAATGCAGAGTAGGATGTGTAAAATACCTGGATAAGACGGCGTTCGATTCCGACGGTCGGATTTTCCGCAGCGACCACGGGAAGTTTCTTGTCAAAAGCTCCTTTTTCAACCTCAACAGTGAAACGGTAAAAATGACATGGTAAAAGGTCTTTTTATAGGTTTTTTGGATGAATTAGTTCATTTTTTACCATGAAAAGATGTTTTTCGATGTATTTTTGCCTATTTTAAACAGGTATGAGTAATGTGTTGCTTTTGTGCAGGACAAAGGGGTTTCGAGGGAAATTGTAATTTTTCACAAACAAAAATATCAGAGTCATCTTTTAAGCCCTTTTCTGACTCCTAAAACATGAAAAGATCGCCGAGCGTTTCTTTTACACTCGTTAAAACGGAATTAAAAGACGGTCCCCTTTTAGCTCTTTTCTGACCGCAAAATCAGGAAAAGATTGCCGGGTTTTTGTCGTTTCGAACTCGATAAGGAAATAAAACGACGTGTCCTTGATCGCTTTTTACTTTTCAGGTCAACGACACTATTATGAAAGTACTCCTTGGTCGCAAGATCAAGCGGTTCCCCCAGGTATTATTTTATACTTTTTCGGGCTTGAGGGACACAAATATACGAAAAAGTTCAACGTGGAGTCTCCTTTTGTTTTTTCAGACTCTCTAAAAATGAAAAACGCCGAGTTTCTCCTATACTGGGCTCGTTAAACTTTTACAGTAAAGGACCTGTTCAATTACAAACAGGAACGAACCACTCCTTCCTAGGGTTCGAATTTAAACTAGGTTGGACTTGTCCGAAGGATGAGCTTATAATCAAGCATATGTTATCCTCCTCAAGCTTGTTAAAAATAAAGAGGTACTTGCCAGAAATGGTGGGGGAAAAGAGAGAAGAATGAACCTGTTTGTTACCTTTTGTCTCAAAAGAAACTTTATTACCACTCTTGAACACGACACTTTTCATTCACCTGGATTGGGAAATCTTTTACCTCACAGTTGACCAAACCACTTTGAAAGTCTTTAACCGGGTTCCGGGGATTAACTTTGAGTTATTCGTCACCAAGCCATCTGTTGTGTCGTTATGTGTTCAAGAGGTCTGCAAGCAAAAACTTTCATCTGCAAAATACTTGTCATCCATTTGACCATCCCTGAGTCAGTCCTTACAGCAACATTTCTTCAACTTGAACAATGATTTCGTGTTGCGGGCTTGCCTGCAACGGGTCGCTTTCTATCGACATCGACACATTATCTAGAAAGATGACTTAGGAATCGACAGCACCTTGAAGTCTGCATGCATCAATGGCAGGTTTCTCGCCTTTGACGTCAGTTTACATCATTGACTTTCGATCAAAGGATTCCGTGAAGTGTTCGACATCAAAACATCTATTCACATTTCACGGGTTGTGCTTGGTACTTTGAGAACCATTGACATTACTGGTGGTTTCTCTCACGCTTGTTAACAGTTTGCATCATCGACTGGTAATCAAGTGGTTTCTAACATGTTCGACATCGAATCATTTAATTACATGGCTAGAATCGTACCAATTCGGGAAGTAGAAGTGAAGACCCTGGATCTAGTTTCTACCATCCAGGCTGCGAGGAGTTTTGTATTCATTATCTATGTAGACTAATCATAAACAGATGGCTGCGTCCATACTGTGTCTACAAAAGTCTATAAAAATGATGTACTGCAAGATCATTCCTGTATCAGAATAGTTAGTCCATTAGTTAAAGTTTTGAATCTGAGTATGGGAATGCCTACCTCAGTGATGATATAATCTTATACATGTATTTTGTGTTGAAAATTGCAGGTTCCAACCAGGTCATCCACAAGACAATCCTTGAAATGATAAAGCGCTTCACCCTTCCTAGAATTACAAAACCCTAAATCTATTCCAGGCTTCGCACTTTAGGGGGCAATCTGTTACACTAAAAAATGTCACCATGACCACTTACAGTTAGTATGGCTCAAATCAACAGTCATGCTACCCTCTTAGGCAAGTCTTATGCCTCTGCTATCCATCTCAAACTCAAAGAAGAGAGAAAGTCTTGTCAAAAATATGTTTATCTCTGGGGTCGCAGGTTCTCTCTAGCCTTACCTGCGGGGACGCTCACAATGTTCACAAAAGGTGCGTCCTTGGACGCTCTGTATGTTAAGGGACAGGTGCGCCCTTCTGTAAAAGGCAAAATGCGCGAGTTTCATCTTAAAAAAGTTACTTGTGGTTACTTCTAGAACTTTCTAGAGGTCGGTTTGATGAATTGGATGCGCCTCCAGTTGGTTCATGTATCTCTATTAAGGAGGAACTTATCCCATCAATAAGGGAGCTATCCCACCCAAAGAGGGGGATTATCCCATTGATGGTGGACCTGAATAACCTCTTTACAGCACTATAAATAAAGACATTGAGCCAGAGGGAGGGGAGGTTGGAGCTATACATTTTCTTTGGGTAAATGCTGCAGGAATTAGGACTCCCATTTAGAACCTTGTGAGGAGAGATTGTCTTTGCTTGATTCTACTTGGAAGTGGGTGAGCTTTGTCAAAGTAGAGGAAAACCCTTGATGGACCCTGGGAGGAACTTGCACAACACCAAGGCCAGGTTGTAAGAGTTTCTTTGTTTCGTTATTAATACAAACTGGTTTATTTTTCTCAATAGCTTGTGTTAATGAGTTATTTCATGTGTTCCTTGGTCTGCATGTTGAATATATGTTTTATTATATGAAATGCAAGTGCTTGGTAATTGTTTGATTGTTTGTGGTTGCAGGAATTGACTTGAAGGAGGAGCTCATCCGGATCGGCAAGGACGGACTACAACAACCGCGTTTTGGAATAAGGTAAGCCTAAACACTTGTAGTTTTCATGTTTTAAAAGGTATATTTAGAGAAAGATCACTCCATTTTGTCTTGTTTGTCGCTAGAGAGTTTAGACTCCTAGGGAGGTCAGTTGTGTCCGCACAAATGACTTTTTCGGCCACGACAACGACTATCTGATCTATGTACATGAAATGAAATTTATAAAGCTGAGCATGGGAATGCCTCCCTCAGCTATATCATGAAAATCATATTATGATAATGTATTTTATTGTAACTAATGCAGTTCATCTTCTAGTTTGAAACTTCGGATCCTCATGATAAAGCATTTCACCCGACATGAATATTTACGACCTCATGCTTTAGGGGGCAACTGTTATAGACATATTTGGGAACATCAACCCCAAGCTTATATGTTGATGTATTAGGGCTCTTTCAACCCCTAAAAGAGTTGTTTCATACCCTAAAGGAACTGTCACACGGAATGAGTCGATCTTGCGGACAAGATAGACCTTCCTAGAATTTAACGATATCTAGTGACAAGCAAGCCAATCAAAAACTATCTTTCTCTAAATATGCATTTATAAACAAAGGCAAACAAGTGTTTTAGGCCTACCTTAGGTCCAATGCAAGTTTATGGAAGCCTCGCTCCTTCGATCCAAGTGAGCTCCCTTGTTGTGAATCTACAAACACAAACAAGAAAACAAATTAAATAACACCTGAAAAGCCAATATCATAAAGCATATTTAACATGAAGATCAAGGAATTCATGAAAAAAATGACATAAGACAATTTGTTGAGAAAAATGAATCTGATTTTATTAATTCAAATCAAAGAAGAACTTTACAACCTGTGCCTTGATGTTGTACAAGCTCCTCCCAGGGTCCAACAAGAAGTCTCCTCTACTTTGACAAGTTTCACTCTCTTCCCAATGAAGCCAAAAAGGTATGTGATCTCTCCTCTCAAGCTTAAATAGGAAGTCTCAATTCCACCAGCATTTACCCTAAAAAATGTTGAGCTTCTAACCTCCCTAGCAACCAGCCCAATGCCTTAATTTATAGTGCAATGGAGAGAAGTTACTAGGTCCTCCTTCAAAGGGATAAATCCCTCCTTCCAAGGGATAACTCCTCTCATCAAGGGATTAGCTCCTTCTCTCTTGGGATGCATGAACCACCTAAGAGCGACCAATCCACGTCAAAATTCCTTCCAGAATCATCTAGAATTAACCCAAAGTGAGTTTTTTAGAATAAACTTGCGCCTTTTTGACTTTCACAGGGGTCCGCACCCACTCCTTTAGGGACAGAGTGGGTAGGTCCACAGTTTTTGTAAACAGGGGGTACGGGACCACAGGCAACAGTGAGAGAAAGTGCGGAACCAGAGCTTTGTTTATTTTTAATGTCTTTCTCTCATTTTCAAAGCTTGACTTGAAGAGCTGAGGTCTGAGACTTGCTTAGGAGGATAGTACAAGTGATGATAGACCCATACTGACTGTAAATAATCATGGTGACGATATTTTTGTGTAACAGATTGCCCCCTAAAGTGCGAAGTCTGTAGTAGATGAGGATTTCATTTATCATTTAGGAAGAGTGAAGTACTTTATCATTTCGAGGATAATTTTGTGGAGAGCCCGGTCGGAACCTGTAAAAACATTCAATGCAAGATATATATATGAGATCATATCATCGCTGAGGTAGGCATTCCCATACTCAGATCAAAACTGACTTAGAAAACTAACTACTGCTCTGATATAGGAATGATCTTGTAATACATCACAAGTATAGACTCATGTGGACACAGTATGGATGCAACCATCCGTTTATGAATAGTCCATTATATAATGAATACAAAATTCCTCGTAGCCTGGATTGTGGAAACTAGATCCAGGGTCTTCATTTCTACTTCCCGAAACAGTACGATTCTATCCATGCGAATGAATGTGTTGAAGTCAAACATGGTAGAAACCACCTGATTACCAGTCAATGATGTAAACTGCTAACAAGTGTGAGAGAAACCACCAGTGATGTCAATGGCTCTCAAAGTACCCAGTACAATCCATGAGATGTGAATAAATGTGTTGATGTCGAACATGTCACGGAATCCTTTGATCGAAGGTCAATGATGCAACTTGTCATCAAAGGCGAGAAACCTGCCATTGAGGCATGTAGATCCCAAGGTACTGATGATTTCTAGATCATCTTTCTAGATAATGAGCTGAAGTTGATAGAAAGTGATCCATCGCAGGCAAGCCCACAACACGAAATCATAGATCAAGTTGAAGAAATTTAGTTGCAAGGACTGACTCAGGGATGGTCAAGATGGATGACAGATATTTTGTAGATGAATGGCTTTATTGGCAGTGACCTCTTGAACACATAACGACACAGCAGATGGTTTGGTGACGATTGACCCAAAGTTAATACCCAGAAACCGGCTGAAAACTTTCAATGTGGTTTGATCAACTGTTAGGCAAAGGATTTCCCAACCCAGGTGAATAAAAGTGTCATGTTCAAGAGTGGTTACAAAGTATGACAAACAGGCTCATTTTTCTCTCTTTTCCCCCACCATTTCTGGCAAGTACCTCTTTATTTTTGACAAGCTTGAGGAAAATAACATTTGCTTGATTATAAGCTCATCCTTCGGATGAGTCCAACTTAGTTTAAATTCGAACCCTAAGAAGGAGTGGTTCATTCCTCTTTGTAATTGAACAGGTCCTTTACTATGAAATTTTAACGAGTCCAGTATAGGAGAAACTCGATGTTTTTCAATTTTAGAGAGTCTGAAAAAACTTAAGAAGACTCCAGGGTTGACCTTTTTCGTAAATTTGTGTCTCCCAAGCCCGAAAAAGTATAAAATAATACTTGAGAGAACCGCTTGATCTTTACGACCAAGGAGTACTTTTCGTAATTAGTGCCCCTGATCTGAAAAAGTAAAAAAGTGATCAACGACACGTCGTTTTATAACCAATATCAAATTTGAAACGACAAAAATCCGACAATTTTTTCATGTTTTTAGGGTCAGAAAAGCGCTGTAAGTGGACCGTAATTTTAATTCCGTTTTAACGAGTTTAAAAAGAAAACTCGGCAATCTTTTCATGTTTTAGGAGTCAGAAAAGAGCTTAAAGGTGACTCTAAATGTTTTTTCGTTGAAAATGATAGATTTCGCCTGAATAATCCGTTATCTTGAACAAGAATGCAAACATTACTCATACTTGTTTGAAATGGATAAAAATGATGCAAAAATTACCTTTCTAAAGTGAAACATAAACAAATTTGCAATTCATTTACTCAAAAAACTTATAAAAAGGGCTTTTGTCAATTCATTTTTACTGTTTGAAATTTGGGTGAGAAAATAGAGCTTTTGTTCAGAAACTTCCCGTGAAGATTGCGGAAAATCCAACCGTCAGAATCGAACGCCGTCTTCTCCAGGTAATCCACATCATCCTACTCTTTAATTTCAACCGTTTCAATTTTTGTTTTAGGGATTTATTTCATTTTTTGGAGGGTTTTTAGGCTAAAAACCCACGTGCGGGGGCCTGCAGGCATAACACTGGCACCCCGCGGACCCTGACTTTTTCTCAATGGGGAAAAAGTCAGGGGTCCGCACCTTCCATGAAGGCAAGGTGCGGACCCATGCACTATCTCTAACATAGAGGGTGCGGTCCCCGTAGCAAGGGTTTTTAACCCAAAAGTTCTCAAATTTGACCCAAACGATTTAATTTCTTGCATTTTAATTTGCCTTTTGGTTGGATGTAGAGTGTACATCATGCTAGATTGGAGGGAACGGGAGCATGAGGACGTGGATCTTGCCACGTTGAACCAACAACCTTCGATTGATGCATTGAAGGCATGCAGCTTGTACAAATTCTGGGCCATACTTGGCATGAGGGCCCAGGTGGATTTCTTACAGTAGCTGGTAGACAGGTGGAGCATACAGGACCAGTGCTTCTTCATTGGTGGCCACCAGCTCGAAATTGAGCCAGCAGACATATAATTTTTGATAGGTTTGCCTAAGAGAGGCGAAGACTTGACTCTATTCGGGACTAGGCCAGGTGGCCAGTTTGTCGATAGCCTCTGGCTAGAGTTCTGCAACAACTAGGCTAGAGACAAAGGGATAGACATTAAAACCATATCCCGTCGTGAACTCATGGTGATCGTGTTTACTGTCACCATTTGTGAGAGTGCCGCATTACATATTGCCACCGGATCCTAGATGCGGATGGTAGTTGACTGCTTTCGAGGCACCATCTTCAAATGGTGCGATGCTGTGCTGGCTAATGTAAAAGGCCAACTAACCAGAGCCAAGAAAGGACAACTGAAGACCTTTGGTTATGGGGCTTTGGTTGTGAGCTTTGGTCTAGAGAGGGTTCCAATGTTGATTCCGCAGCACCTTACTGTTGGAGCTGGACTTCCTCGAGAGCCCAAACTGATGCGATGGGTTGCAGTTATGGCCTGTCATCCGGACGAGGGGACAGAGGTTGTTCGATTCAAACCTGAGTATTTCCAATGGTTGGAAAACCAGGTTTTTTCTATTTAGGACTTCCCTTACGTTGGGGTAGATTTTCGTGGTGACCCAGACATGTCTCTTCCACTAGGAGAGCAATGGGATGACTCAGGTAAAATCATTTTCAACATTTTCCTATTTAATTTTTTTTTTTTTTTTTATATCGTCCCAAAACTGATAGTAAAAGTTTCAAATGCAGATGTGGGTCCACAGCGACCAACCGCTCTCCGGCCTTACAAGAGGAAACAACCAGCTGTAGCCGCGCCAGCCCCACAGGATGAATCAGCAGAGACCTTGGCCGAGTTGGAGAGTCATCTAGAGCGCTTGACAGGAGACATTTCGGAGACCAGCATAGATGACATTCCTCGTCGACTTCAGCGCTATGTGATTGGGGTCCCAGGACCTTTTAGGAGGTTCCTTTGTAAAGTGGCCCGTGTAGTGGTTTCTTATCGAGATCATCACCAGTGATAGGATGATCGCCTATTGTAGGCACATATGACATTTTTGCTTTTTGTACTTATCATTTTTGCCGATCATAAGGTGTTTTTCAACCTATGATCAAGGACGATGTATTTTTTTACACACTCCTATATATATATCACTATTACTGGCTTATCTTGTAAATCATGTTATGGAATGGTTTTAAATTTACATGTATGATTATTGCAAATGTCTACTTAACATTCGAGAAGCAATTGCATTTGCTAATGTATTTAAAGATCTTGGAATATGCTAATATTCAATATAATCAAATTCACGTTCCAAGAGACGCACTCTCAAAAACAATCTCAATAACACTGGATTTCTAATGGCATACACTCTATTAAGTTGTAATACAACGAGTTCAGAATCTAACCTCACTATCAAACTCTGAATGCCAAATGAAATAGATTCAGATAATAACTCAATCACTGCACTATACTCGGCAATGTTGTTCGTTGTTTGATCGAGGCTTACCCCATGCATAGATACTAACTCGTCAGAGGGCAAATAGATAACCCAAGCTGCGGAAGAAATGTTCCGTGTATCACAACAAGCACCATCAGTGAAACCAATGTATGTTTGGAGAGGCATCAACATCTGCAATATCAAGAGTAAAACCAAGATAAGCAGGAATAATGACGACAAACACTCTCTAAGCTAAGCACACTTTTTAAACTAAAACACACCAGCTAGAAAGAAAAACTATCCTAACTAAAAAATCTCCATACCCATTCTTTAAGCATAATACCTCTTCAGGTAAAGACCATTTTTAGGTTTACCTAAAGAGTCCCCGTAAAAGTCTACCAATTCATAGGCCCCTTTTGCTAGCTTTCGCTTGACAACATAGGGACCATGCCACACAGGAACAAATTTTCTAGTGCCTAATTTATCATTAGCTTGATCGTACACTAAGACTAGATCTCCTTCCGAAAAATTTCAAGGGGTCACATTTCGATCATACTGAGCTTTCATATGTTTTGCGTGAGTTTCGATCGTCAATGCAGCATCACGTCAATTCTCATCTAATTGAGCCAAGTATAACAAATGTTTTTCCTCTTCGGAAGTGGCTGGAAGTAACTCGATGGCCATTTGCAATGACAAGATTTCGCATTCAATGGGTAACACAGCTTCCAAACCATAAACTAGTTGGAAAGGAGTGAACCCCGTTGACGTTTTTACTGAGGTTCGATACGCCCAAAGCGCTGAAAATAGCATGTTATGCCAATTCGACCAATGAATCCCAATGATTCATCGGATCATGATGACTAAAAATTTGTTGATGGATTCAACCAGACCATTAGCTTGTGGATAATAAGGAGTTGAACTATCGTGACGCAAGCCAAGCTGGCCTGTAAGTTCGGTAATCATAACATTTCGAAAATGACGCCCATGATAAGTGATAATGGCTTGTGGAACACCAAACCTAGAAATTATATGATTGAACATGAAAATTGAAGCTGTTTTGCCGTCTGCCTAAAATGTAGGCATCGCCTCGGCCCACTTGGTAAAATAATCTACCGCAAGGATGATGTACGCATGCCCCCGGCCGAGTGAGGGTTACATGTAATAAAATCGATACCCCATTTGGCAAAAGGACCAATGGCAATTATAGGGTGGAGAGGAGCAGGTGGAGCGCGCATCTTTCGATCAAAAATTTGGCAATTGTGGCATTTTCGGACTGCGTTAATAAAATCTTTAAACAAAGATGGCCAGAAGTAGCCAGCGCACAATATCTTTTGGGTTGTGGCATACCCAGACATATGACCACCACACGCTCCAGAGTGACAGTCATTTAGAACCCTTTCAACTTCCTCGTGAGTTAAACAACGTCGAAAAACAGAGTCCGCCCCACGACGATAAAGAGTATCTCCAATAATCCTGAATTGTTGGGACTGGAATCGTATTTTCTGACGTTTTGACCTTGAAATTTCAGGCCGAAAGGATTGGGTCTGGAGATAAATGATGATATCCGCATACCACGGATCTAAAGTGCTGATGAGAAACAAGGATTCATCTGCAATGGGCTCCTCCGCCATAGTTTCCGTGTCAGTACGCGGGAAGTCACACATTAACTCCACAAAAACTAAAGATTTCTTAGACTTAGATTTTTCAAATTCCAAGTCGAACTCCTGCAGGATGACAATGCATTTAGAGTACTTGCCCCCTAGTAATTGCTTGGTCGAAATGTAGATCATAGGGTTGCAATCAGAAATTACTGTAGTTTTATGTAGTAAAATGTAGTGACGAAAACGTTGGACAACTTGAATAGCTGCCAATGCCAATTTCTCCACATGTGAGTATTTTAGCTCAGTTGGATTTAAAGTTCGACTAAGGTAATATATCACATGTTCAGTACCGAATTCATTCCAATGGTGGAATGAGAGGCGGCGAGATACAAGAAGTAGTCCTGGTTGTAGTTGGGAGGATGCAATAACGGTGCATGGGTCAACGCGTGTTTTAGTGCATCAAAAGATTTCTGAGCTATCTCATCCCAATAGAATGGAGTATTCTGTTTCAACAACCAGGTAAAACCCTTTGTAACCTTGGCGTAGTTAGGAATGAATCGTCGTAAAAAGTTTGCTTTCCCTTGCAAACTTTGGAGTTGGCGAAGACTCGAAGGAGGAGGCAATTTGACAATAGCTTCAACCTTTGAGGGATCGACACAAATGCCGGCTTTCGAAACAACAAATCCTAGCAATCGACCCGTTTCTATACAGAAAACACACTTTTGTGGATTCAACTGAATCCGATAATGCCTACACCTCATAAATATTGCTCGTAAATGGATGAGATGATCAGCTCGATCTAATGAATGAGCAGGCAAATCATCGAGATAGGGTTGCACAATGTTCTTGATGTCATGAAACACATAAGACATGGCCCTTTGAAAAGTTGCCCCGGCATTCTTGAGCCCAAAAGGTAATTTGCAATAAGCAAATGTCCCCCATGGACAAATGAAAGCCGTTTTTGGTTGATCGGTAGGTAGAATATTGATTTGATTGTATCCGGAAAAACCATCCATGAAGGAGAATATTTTGCTGCCGGCACAATCATCAATGTTTTGATCGATATAGGGAGTTGGGTAATTGTCCTTTGGACACGCTCGATTAATATCCCTATAATCGATACATATTCTTATTGTCCATTGCTTTTTGTTAACCGGAACAATATTCGATACCCAATCCATTAACGAGATCGGGTAAATGAAACCTGCTTTGAGTAATTTTTCAACTTCTGCTTTAATAGCAGCAACTTTTCTTAGGTGAATTTGACGCAAACGTTTCTGGACGGGTTTAGCGTCTGGGTAAGTCTTGATTTCATGAACAACAATTGCAGGGTCAATTCCTGGCATTTCCTCATAAGACCAGGCAAACACGTCGCGGAATTCTTGAAATAAGGCCTTATATATTTGAATTTCGTCTTCTGTACATGAGGCACCTATATGAATGTTCTCAACAATTCTAGGTTTAACCAAAATGTTAATAGGAATAGTTCGAGAGATGTTTCCCAAATTTAACTCTGAGTCAGGATTTTTCATTGGATTCTGAGGTTCCTTGACATAGTCAGTCGTAAAAATTGATGAAAATTCATTTTCAAAACGATCATTCTCGGGTAAGAACGAAGATCTGTGATGGAGATCTTCCCATGGTAAATCATCTACACATAGGATTTCATGAATTTTCTCATCAGAGTGAACAAGTTCGGAAAACGTTGTTGAATCCGAGCTTGATGTGAAAAGTGATTCCTCACGGACCACATTCATTAAGTCAGTTTTGGTTGAAGATGGGTCAGTAAACGATTGCATGGCTTCATACGCAATTTCATATGGACTCAAAGGCATAACATCACCAAATGAGTCTATATTAGATTCAGAAGGAACGATCCAAGGATCATCATAAACAATGGTGTCTGACGAAATCATATGAATGGTTGCAAAAGAAGACGATGCGTTGATCGGAGGAAAAGGAAAAGTTCCTAGTAAACTGGCATCTTTAACTAATCCTACTCCAACATCCTTATACAGGATAGTCGTTTTACCGACATGCTGAATACTTTCAGAAGAGGCTGGGTCAGATGAAAAGTAAGTCAGCTGGTCTATTGTTATGATCTTTCCATTATGAGGAAACTTTATAACCCGAAAGACCGATGAAACGATAGCTGTCATAGCGTAAGACCAACTACAACCCAAGAGAAGGTTGTAATCTAGAGGGGCATCAACCACCTCCACATCTAGATTAACGGTTTTTTCTTCAAACCCTATAGGTAAATCCTGTAGAATGCCAAAAGGATGTAACCCACGGCCATCAAAGGCCTTTAGAATTGTCAGGGATTGATTTAGTGAAGGAGAACCAAGCGATCTCCAACATTGTATCGACATAATACACGTTGAGGCTCCCTCATCAATCACAGTCCTATGAATAGGCCTGTTTTTTACTATCACTGGGATCTGGAAAGCCATTTGATGAGGTAAGTGCGGTGTACTATTTTCTAGATCGAAATTATTAGGTTCGAGTCCTGAACGTCAACAACTCCTATAGCCGATAAAAGTAATTTACGTTGTGCTGGACATGATTGCAGCACTTCTAAAGCCGACATTGCTGAGGGTGAAACAACTAAATCCTCAACGATGTTATAATTCTGAGCCGCTCTCGCATGTGGATTGAAAGCTGACTTTCGAAGTATACCCTTGGCGAGCGGTTTGATTACCGAGTCTGGATTAGGTTTCTTGATCTGTAGGGGATCGAAACCGGCAGCTGAGGCTGATGGGTTAGAATGAGAAGATTCTGCTTCTTTACCATCAACAGGACTTTTACTACCATAATCATGTGATCGAGTCGCAATCCTCACATGGGACATCATCATTATGGGTTCTTCATTGGCACTCGAGGAAGAACCTATCATCTTACTATCTTGACTTGGAAAAGGATCCTTCAAAACAGCAGGCGTTTGGGAACCTTTGACAATATTCGCAACCTCTGCATGATGAGGGTAGTCTCTTGTAAAATGTTCTTCATCACAAATGAGACAAGCATAACGATGTTTGCGTTTCTCATCATTGGATTCCACTTTTTCAGGTTTCTCTTTTGAATTTTTGTCCGTTTTATTTTTCTTCTTCCCTTTCTTCTTACCACCAGATTTTGATTTGGCTGTAGATGACTCTACAATGTGAATATCGGCAGAAATCTCCGCGGAAGAATCTCCTGTCAGGGAATCTGGAAAGGTTATGATAGGAGAAGAATTCTTGGAAGACTTCTTCTTACTTTTGGTGTTAACCATACCAATCATACCATCAGCAACATGAGACCCTGAAGGAGTTGTAGCGATTTGATTTTGCTTAGGAAGATTGGGGATTTTCTCATGTGACGTACCTGACTGAGTATAAACCAAGTCAAGGTACTGTGCTTGAGCAATTACTTGCTCCTCAGTAAAGACTCCGGCCTTAGCTACATCTTCAGTGATCTTTGGCAACAAAGATTTTACAAACCATTCAGCCAAGATCTGATCCGGAATAAAAACCTTCACTAAACGCCGTCGACGTCTCCATTCACGAATGTGATCTGAAATGTAAGTGGACTTCGACTGCTTTAATGAGGTTAGTAATTCCGTTCCATTGTCATATCTGACTGGCAACTGAAAATGAGTTAAAAACGAGGTAGCTAACTGACTAAAATTATAAAAAGTGCCTCACGGTAACTCTATGTACCACTTGGCCGCGATACCAATTAGAGTGCATTGGAAAAGCCTTAGACGGATTGAATCATCTGAAATGGAGTTAGACGCACACCAGAGGTGATAAGTCATCACATGGTTCGACGGGTCCTCTCCTGATTTGCCTTCAAACTTAGGAATATCAATAGGCAACTTATTTGGAATTGGCGACCAAAACGAAAGATAATTAATGGGATCGTTCGTTTGGCGCGACAAGTCAGGCAAGTCCAAAGTTGCGATAAATGATAACTGATGATTAGGGTCCCTAAAACTCTGGGTCACGAGACCAGCCCCAGGAGGAGGATATCCAGGATAAATAGGAATAGGAATTGCATTTGGGATATTTTATCCTCCCGGAAAACCAGGATTAACCTGACTGTACTGGGGTTGTTGAGGTTGTTGATATGTGTACCCATGGTACGGTTGATACTGATAGACTGGCTGCTATACAGCAGGACCGAATTGGTACTGTCCATGGTACGGTTGATAAGTAAATTGTGGTTGACTTGTGACAACCATACTTGAATCAAGTTGTCCTACAGGCATCTGAACCGAAGTTTGAATCGTGGATCCATACAGAGGTAAAGATGTCTGAGGAGTAGATACAGGAACAATAGAAACTGGAGTTGTTGATACTCCAGAAGTAGGTGGGGTAGATTGAACAGATGTTTCTGCAGTTGCAGTAGTCATTTGAGGAGGAGTACGAGGCGTACTAGGCCCAGGCTGAGAAACTACCGAAGGTACAGAAGTTTGAATGGTAGACTGGACAGGTTGCTGGGGTGAACCAGAAACTAAGGGTTGTCCAGTTTGAGATGACAACTGTACATTCGGTTGCAAGACCTGTTGAATTTGCAATGGGTCCCACACTAAATTCATTCCGAGGTACGAACCCATAACATGTTGAGGATATTGAGGACCATAATTGGGTTGAGGGTAGGGTTGATAATTCAAAGGTACATTTCCCATTCCTTGAACATATGATTGACCGGAGGGTGGTTGGAAACCTTGGTTCGAGTACTGAACTTGGGGTTGATACCCTTGAGGCACGTACTAATACTGGGGTTGACCTTGAAGTACATATTGATACTGGGGATGACCTTGGGGTACATATTGAGTCTGGGGTTGACCTTGAGGAACGTACTGTCCCGTAGGTATGTACTGTCCTTGAGGTTGCCCCCAAGGCGTAAATTGGGTACCTTGAGGTTGCCCCCAGGTGATAATTGAGGATTTTGAGGCTGCCCCCCAGGCGGTAACTGGTCACCTTGAGGTTGAGGATTAGGAATAGTACCTGACATCATGATAATATCTTCTACACTCAACGGCTTAGTACCATTGCTTCCAGTTAATAACCCTTGTACAATGGGTTGAGGAGATGCTCCCGAAAATGTACCAGAAAGTGACTAATACCCAGAGGGAACAGAAGGACCGCCGTACAAAAAGGATTCTGGCGATTGAGTAAACATGGACGACTGTCTTGACATATTTAACGGAGGATAGTAACCTCTAGGTGTTGGGTGATAAAGAACTCGAGGTGGTGAAAAACTTAACCCTGGGTTTTCCAAGAAATTAGTCAAAGAAAGATACCAAGCACTGCTCCTAGGTGGACTGTAAAAAATTGATTCACGCTCCCTTAGTTCAATAGATGGTTGATTTTCAGGGATAGGGATGCCTACTTCTTCTTCCAGAGTAGCAAGTTCTTCGATAGCTATAAGTCCAGAAGGAAGATTTTGGGTAATTATTCTTTCTACCCTAGGTGAACCAGAACCACTAGAAGTTGGAGAAGCAAACCCCGATGTTGGAGTAGCAGCAAATTCACTTTCAAGTTTGGATATTTCAGGTTCCTCACCTATATCACTAGTAGATGAAAAGCTACCAATAACTTCAGAAACAGACACTGATTGTGGCTTATAATCTGCTACTAAAGCTTGAAAATCAGGGTGTACCACCAAAGAAGACTCTCCTTCTTCAGGTGACCCAACTCTACTGCCTCTAGGAGTTACGAGCGCTATTAACCCTTCAGACTGGCTCAGTGAAAACTCAGGAGGTTGGCCCCGAAGTCTACGGGACTTCCTCGGTAATTCAACCATGATTAAAAAAATTTAACTACTTCACACGCAAACAAAGTAAAATCTCAATGAAAACCACCTAAAGCCTCTAAATAACCAAACAAATTTGAATCACACACCTAAAGAATCTAGGAGATCAAACACACGCAAATAGTAACTTTCCGTACTGAAAACATTAGTTGGTGATGAAGCCCAACGTCGCAGAGTTCAATACCGAAATGGCAGTTGGAACAGTTACCCCGACAACCTGCTTAATGAATAGACTGGCACAAGTTCCTCCACTAAACCGTCTCGAGTGAAGAGAACCCCCTAGAAAATCCAAGTGAGTCTAGTTGACATCTGCTCCAGGTACAGTGGGATCTTCCCACCACTGTCACCTTAGGAAGAATCCTAAAGAATATGGTCACTAAGGTTACCAATCGAAAAAATATACCTGGGGGAATAGTCTACGATCTGATATGCACACAAGGGCAGAGTAACAAGCTCAATCCCCTTGAAGGCTCCTTGACATAATCCAAGGTTTACCAACAAGTGACCCTAGGCTCCTCGACAATGGTTAATCCGAGGTTTACCATTTTTAATACGTGAATATCTGGCGTCGTTCCTAATGAGGAAGGATTGATTCCCACACTGGTTCGGACACGATCTCGTGCTTCTCCTTTAAGAGGAGCTTTCCCAGAGCATAAATGCAACAATTGGATTTCCCTCCTACCGCAAGATACAGCTACTTGTTTGTTTTACTGTCTTGGAGAGTTAATTACTCCCTACTCCAAGACACTAGCCTAAGCTATGTTGGTGTATCAAACCCCTAGAAATAAAAATATTACTAGATAAATTTTAATTTAAGCATTATTTTTATTGGTTTTTATTTAAGTCAAGAGGTGTGGAGATGAAACTCGTGGTATGAAGACTCGACTCGAAATCACTAAAAAATGCACTTAAGATGATTAAGCAATCTTTTCCCTTCAATGAACTTCTAGCTAGGAAAGAGTTTGAGAATGCAAATACTTGTAAACAAAAATCTTTCTTAACAAACAAATTAAAAGAAGAGCTTTTTGTCTTTTCCAATGCACTCAAAACGAGACAACTAGTTATTTTCACAAAAGTTTCCCTTTTCTTTCAAAACACTCAACCACTACAAAAACAAACTTTTTCCAAAAGAGATTTTTATTTTTTATAAAATACTCAAAACTATGGAAATGACTAACTTTGAGATCTATAAACTATAAAAACCTATTTGAAGTCAAAGCTTACAAGATGTCTTTTTTAAGGATGTTTTACTTAGCTAGATGTAAACTAAGGACCAATTTATGCAGAATCACAAATCAGTGAAAAAACAACCAATTTTGTTTTCTTTTCTAAAAATGAAATCCAAACTTTTAACACAAGCTTTTTCGAAGTTTTGTAAAGAGAAAACACAAGGTGTATTCCTCAGCAAAGGTAGATTTTGCAAATGGTTAGACTCATAAGAAAGCTGGTAAAAACCAAGGTGATCTGAGGCTTTTACAGCTTCTAAGCTCAGAGCTACTACAAGACCAAAATGAAAACCAAGCCCAACAATCAAAACTTCTAGGAATTTCACCTAAAACCCTAACACCAATGAAATTAACCTAAGGAAAGCTTCTGACAGGTTATATGCAGGTCTGGGTAGGGGATAATAACATATAAACAAAAACTAAGCTGACTAACAGTGAAAATCTTACGTTTTCCAAAACTTTGACAGGGACCGTAGGCCCACAATTAACACAGTTGTGGTACCGCTCTATGCTAAAAGCAAAAGTGCAGATAGGTCCGCACTGTGTCAAAAGCCTAGGGTGCGGTCCTCTCCCAAAGTTATGAAAAACAAAAAATAACCCTGGATCTACTAAATCTACCCAATTCCACACACAACAAGCCAAAAATAGAAACAAAAACACAGTTTCTCAGGTCAAAGTAAAAACAAGGAAAAAATCAAGTCCCCAGTGGAGTCGCCATTTTGTCACACGGAATGAGTTGATCTTGCGGAGAAGATAGACCTTCCTAGAATCTAACAATATCTAGTGACAAGCAAGCCAATCAAAAACTATCTTTCTCTAAATATGCATTTATAAACAAAGGAAAACAGGTGTTTTAGGCCTACCTTAGGTCCAATGCATGTTTTTGGAAGCCTCACTCCTTCGATCCAAGTGAGCTCCCTTGTCGCGAATCTGCAAACACAAACAAGCAAACAAATTAAATAGCACCTGAAAATCCAATATCATAAAGCATATTTAACATGAAGATCAAGGAATTCATGAAACAAATGACACAAGACAATTTGTTGAGAAAAATGAATCTGATTGTATTAATTCAAATCAAAGAAGAACTTTACAACATGTGCCTTGATGCTGTACAAGCTCCTCCCAGGGTCCAACAAGAAGTCTCCTCTACTTTGACAAGTTTCACTCTCTTCCTAATGAAGCCAAAAAGGTATGTGATCTCTCCTCTCAAGCTTAACTAGGAAGTCTCAATTCCACCAGCATTTACCCTCAAAAATGTTCAGCTTCTAACCTCCCTAGCAACCAGCCCAATGCCTTAATTTATAGTGCAATGGAGGGAAGTTACTAGGTCCTCCTTCAAAGGGATAAAGCCCTCCTTCCAAGGGATAGCCCCTCTCATCAAGGGATTAGCTCCTTCTCTTTCGGGATGCATGAACCACCTAAGAGCAACCAATCCACGTCAAAATTCCTTCTAGAATAATCTAGAATTAACCCAAAGTGAGTTTTTTAGAATAAACTTGCGCCTTTTTGACTTTCACAGGGGTCTGCACCCACTCCTTTAGGGACAAAGTGGGTAGGTCCTCAGTTTTTGTAAACAGGGGGTACGGGACCGCAGGCAATAGTGAGAGAAAGTGTGGAACCAGAGCTTTGTTGATTTCTAATGTCTTTCTCTCATTTTCAAAGCTTGACTTGAAGAGCTGAGGTCTGAGACTTGCTTAGGAGGATAGTACAAGTGATGATAGACCCATACTGACTGTAAATAATCATAGTGACGATATTTTTGTGTAACAGGAGCATAGTCATCTGAATACATCATTCCCCAAAAGTTCCATTTGATAAACCATCCAGAAATTGCCTAAATTGAACAATACTGAATGCTCCACAGGCAAAGTGCAATGCATATTGAGTGGTACACTACCAGGGCGTGATGCATACTATTTAGGCCTTCTATAGGGTGTGATGGGCGAGGATGGACAAATGTCTGGGACAGTTTTCTAAGTGGTTTTTCATGGAATCTTTTAGAAACTTCTCCTGTGCCACTTGCCTCTTTGAATTCGCCTAAGGATGAGTAAGGGATCTAAGAAAATCTCCAATCCCTTCCCTTGTGGAATTGTAACAAGTGGAATGACACTAATCAAACCCTATGGATGACTCACACCCTTGCACACATCTATAAATGGATCCCTCAACCAGGAGATCTGGAGGCTGGAATGTTGTGAATTGCAAGTAAGTGCTGATAGTTTGTAATTGAGGAGAGAGCATTGTATTCTTGTTGGAATGATCTTGCTATTTCATGAGGTGAAGAAGGATTTAAGCTGGGAGGATGATGCTGGATTAGACATTTGGGTTGTAATTCTCCTTTCTATTAATAAATCTCTTCAAGTTTTCTCCCATATGATTGTGCAATTGTGAATGTTATCATTTGTGAATGCTATCATTTGTTCATTATATATTTGATTCTATAATGTTTATGTTGTAATAGATCATGATGCTTTGATGGTTCTTTGTTGCTGTACTTTTGCAGGTACTCTCCAAGTGTGTTAAGTACAGGGAGGAGTTACAGGATCTATCAAAGGAGAGGAAGATCAAGCAAGGGATTAAGCAGAAGTTCCAGGTTGGTTCCATTATATTTCTCTTATCTGTTACACATAGAAGAAACCATTGAATTGCTTCAAACTGTTGTTTCTAGGGTAGATGCCAAACCTAAAGGCCCAAGGGCTAGTATTCTTTAGGAATACTAGTTTTCCCAGAAACACTAGCTCACCATGGCTTAATCAAAATCCTAGTAGAAGAGCCCTCCATACACTTACAATCCCTATAGCATGGGAAGTTTTCATAAATATGACAGTTGAGGATGACATAAATACATTAACCTATGATGTTAGTCCTGCTGTCAGTGAGGAGGAAGAACAGCAAGGAGGAGAAGATGAAGCAAATGGTGACATAGCAGAGCAAGAAAGGGAGGAGGAAAGAAAAGAAACAAAGGAAGGAAAAGTTGAAGAGACAAAGTAGGAGGGGGAAAAGGAGACATAAGAGGGAGAAAAGGAGGTAGAGAGGGTAGAGCAAAGAGAAGAGTCCCCTAAAACTTTGGAAAGAGAAGCAGCAATTTCCCTCACTACCCTTAGCACACCAGTCAAGCAGAAGCAGAAGAGAAAAAGAAAAACCTCCATGTATTTCAGGGCAAGGAAGAGTACTAGAATTAAAATAGGCAAACCTCAACCCTCATCAAAGACTCCCATTATCATTGAAGATTCACCATCTGCCAAGGTGGAAGAATATCCTTCCAAGACACCCATAACCTATGAAAGGGGGACTACAAGATCTTCTACACGGAAGGGAAATTCAATTCTACAGGACTACAAACCAGACCTATAGGAAGCTAAAACAGTCCTACAAGAGACACTATCCAAACTACAAGAGACACAAAAATTTGAGATAAAGATAGGAGGACAGCCAGAGTTGAAAGAGGAAGCACAAGAGCTACAGGAACCTGATCCCCAATCTAATCTTGCCTCCTATTACAATCTAGTTGAGGGAGGCAAGATAATCCTATAGAAATTTGCAATTCCATTGTTTTTCGAATTGGAAAAAGAAAGAGTGAGAATGCATAGGTGGATGAAGATAGCCAAGTCCAAAGGAGTTGAGGATATTGGCCACATGGAAAACAAGCTCAGGGAAATGGGCAGGGAATTGAGTGCTCTCAAAGACAGAGAAGCCATCACAAGAAGCCACCTTGAGAATGAGAATGAAATACTAAGGAGGCAGTTGCAGGAGAAAGAGACTCAATTGGCATACATGGCCAACTTATCCATGGAAGTATTACAATGCAGAACACCAACCAAATCTTATGGCCTCTATCTGAAGCATCAATGGCTTCAATTCCAAATAAAAACTTTGGCGAAAAGAGGCAAATTCCTTTCCAAGACTATAGGCAGTTCATGGATTTGTGTGACCAATGCACCTCTGAGGACAAAAAAAAGATGGAGGAGTTCTATCTACACAACATGGCCCTCATAGACCTAAATGTGTGGGACCCCAATGCCAAGCTAGGGGATCTACAATTAATGGCCATGGAATCATGGATGAACCATAAAGAATTGAGGGCAGCAGAAATGAAAAGATTGTTAATAAAAGAGCAAAATGAACCATTGATGATAAGAGTTGAGCCATCAAATCCTATGGCACTAATCAACACACACAACTTGCTTGCCAATGATCCTCAGATTGCCCCTAAATATCTAGCCAATCAAGAACAAGCCATTGCACACTTTGAAGATATGTTTAGGCTACTTGGGGAGGACTGTGTGCATGCATGCATGAGAAGATGGAACACCCAACCCCACAGCTTGCAGATCAGGGAATACCATTCCCCCATGAGGTTGAGGGAGGCATTGAAAAGAGTGCTAATGTACAAGTGCTCTGTGAAAAGGCTGAAGGTCAATTGGATTGGCCTCAAACTGAGTCCTCCACTCATATTAGGCATGCTGGAAGGTAGAAGAGAAGAAGAATATGAGGAGTAGTGGGAGGACATAGACAAAAAGGCAAGATTCTATGGAGAACATGATCAAACCACATGAGAAGCCTAGAATGCTAGGGAGGCCACCAGGGCCATGAAAGATGAAGAGATTGACTGGGTTGCTCAGAGGATGAGCAACACCTTCAGTAGGGGGGTGATGATGAGCCTCATAAATGGGTAATTATATGGGCTCATTTTACCTCCTAATCTAGTCAAATCAACCATTCTCTTAGCTTATTTTATGATTTTCTAATTATATTTATTCTTATAGGGTGAGTTGAGTTAGTTATTATGCCATGTGGTCTAACATGTATTTAATGCAGAGTTTTGATGGATTTCGAGGTCAAAGTCAAGGATTTAATGGTAAAACTATAGCAATAACTTGAATTAGACAGAGGAGAGGACTTATAAGAGGGAATCCCCCTCATTTATTGCTCCTCACTTCAAATTCCCCTTCATTCAGCTCGGAGTACAAACAGCTGAATCATGCACTAGAAGGCAGCCGAGCAAGTGGAAGATGATTGAGAGTTATCTCGAGTTTAGGGAGTCAAGCCTCCTTGATTTTAAGGAAGCTATTGGTAGCTTCAGATGTACAAGTAGAGAGGCCTAGGGCCTTACTAGGGTTGACTTTTTCTTTTGCAAACTCTGCTCAAATTTTGAGCTTACTATTTTGTGACAGTTTTATGTAATCTTGCTATTTTTGTGATAATGGAGATGGAATCCTTTTTGATCTAGCAATGAGTTATCTCAGAGGGCTGAAGCTCTTGGGTTAGGGCCCAATCCAAGTAGCCAAGCCTCTCTTTACTTGTATTTGTATGCTTTACTTCAGTTTGTAGATTAATTTGCTATTAGGTGTATTTCTTTTATGGTTAAGAATAGGTTGCTTTGATGACTATTAGTTTGGTTCCATTTGTGCTTTCTGTAGCAGGTTAAGTAGTGATTAGAGAAGATTCAAAAGGCCAGAAATAGTGCCTTGGCCTCTCTTCCTCCCTCTGGGACCATGATTTGAGGCAAAGACTCTCTCGCTGCCCCAAAAACACAGATTTTCCTCATTCCTAGGACTTCTAGTGTTTGCAGCTCTCTAGTAGATTGATAGTCCAGTTTTTCTTTGCTTTAGATCTTCTTTATCATGTTCACTTCCTGATTTGCACTAGTCCTTTTGCATACTTTCCTTTCCCACAACATTTCTCAGCATTTCCTTTCACACATCATAGTTTAGGCCATTTTAATGCAAAACTCTGTTTTTCCTAGGATGCACTCATTTCATTGGTTGCTTGATTTTCTTGGTTGACTGTCAGTTTCTATGCAGCAGATCTCTTCTAGTAGTAGTCTATCTTACCATCAATCACACCCTCCATCTGATCCATGCCCTATAGGTCTCCCAAACCTCACCTCAATTCTGCCCTAGTTTCCTGCATTTTTCATAGAACTTCTTCCTCTCTTCCTGAGCAAACCCAATCATCTTTCTCTCTTCTGGTGATTCATGATAGACGTTAGGTGCCCTAACACCTAATTTCAACCTTCATCCACCTTTTCCACCCACTCTCAAACCCTCAAAACAATGAAAATTTCTCTCGGCATCCTCCTATAGGCCTCCTGTAGTTTCCCTATTTTCCTCTTGTAGTTTTCCTATGTCCTCCTGTAGTTTTTCCTGTAGGCTTTGTTTTGAAGGTTGAGTGTGGGAAAAGCCTCCAAAAGGCCACATAAGACCTCCTAGGACCCATCCACACCATCCTACATCTTCCCAAGCTCCAAAACTGCCATCTAACGCCACCTGTTTTCTGTCACACTCACACACAATAAACTAGATGCATGCTAAATTCACATAAAAACACATAAAAATCCAAAATTATGTTTTTTGCTTATTTACTTCCAAAAACAGCATGGTTAGATGTTGTTTACTTCCTTGAGTAGGTAATGGCATTTCTTTCATTGTTTTTGTAGTGTTTTTGGCAAAAGTAGAATTAGCTTGTTAATTAGGGTTTACTAGGTTTTGCTTTACATTCCAGTCTTTCTCCTTTTTGCAGTTAGAATAGCATCTGTAGAGTAATATTTATTTCCTTTCATCACACATAGAGCTTATTCTGAAATCCATATAAGTTGGCTTGAGCTCCTAGTGATCTCGCACCGGTTGACCAAGTGACAACCTGCAGTGAGAACTAGTACTTGTGCATATAGCACCGACGCTTCCAAGTTTGTTACAAACTATTGGGTTGATAAAAGTAAAGTTGGCAGCCCAGGAGTTGCAGCATTCTTGTTGCAATATTGGTGCTCACCACCTGCATAAATTTGAGGAATGCTATGGCCCACATCCAAAACCATCTGCTCCTCCTGAGCACTATAGATCTAAGACCTAACAACATGGTACAATGGAGAATCCTTCTTACAATGATCTTTGCCACATATCCAACGTTGCAATGGTCCTTGACCATCACCTCTATTTTGTTTCTCTCCAAGTTGCAATCCATCTTCCTTCTTAATTTCATTGAACTTCTTGTAATGAACCATATTCTCTTTCTCACATGCATCCTAAGGTCTTCCTCGCTTTCGTGTCTACTTCCCTTTAACTTTCTAATTTCCCTTCAAATCATTCTCAGGCTCACCTTTATGCTTCGACTACTCATAACAATGATTCATTTTCTGGATGGCTTCCTCCAACAACCATGGCTCATCAGACTCAATCTGACCTCTATATGGTGCTGGCAACCCACTAATGAATCTTTAAAACTTTTCTTTATCATCCTTGAGGTAAGGCACATACCTCAAGAACTTGTTGTAGTGGCTACAATAACCCTCCAAAATTTTTCCTTAAGCTTAGTTTTGGAGCCTCCTACCAACATTCATAGTAGCATGTCTTGCTTCATCAAGTACACAAGCTCCAGTGATTTTCTTTCATAAAGAGAGCCTGTCGATCAAATCTTGATGCATTACCCTCACAGGCTGTTCAGCCGAACTTGGTCCGGAATTGGGAATTTATCTATGGAATATTTGAGTATATTCTTCACATATTAGAACCCTGCTCAACGCACTTTAGTGATGAAGCTACACAATCATAGGTAGGCATAGTTGCTGTCACAAGTGACTATCCACCTTCACATCATCAAACAACTCCACCACTATGGAGTGATGTGGGAGATCATGCACACACCTCTGTTGAACTGTCACATCCTCCCACCCCACCTACTCTTGATATTTGAGCAGATTTAGCTTGAAACCTTATTGGTTGTCACGTGGATTCATTTCCTCAACCTCCATCCCCACGTTCTACTGATCCTCTGGATTGTATTGTCTTGTGCTCTTTCATTCTGGACTTCTCACCTGCTGTGAATGAGGATCAAGTTGTTGACAGAGTTGGTGTTATGCAGCCAACCTATGCCATCATTCATGATGAGTGTGTATGGGAATATAAAGAAGAACCTTCTGTGAAGGATGACTCCCTTCCAGTCGCACCTCATCCGCTTCATCTTGACATCCCTTGTGATTCTGCCACTGTTGATTTCCCCTGTGAAAACCCATTTTTGGATGTTTCTACTTCTAATCATTCACAGGACACGTCGGATGTCATTCTGTCATTACAGTGCAAAGAGGAAACATATTCCTTGGAAAATCCATCCAATTTGACATCTATCTTTCTTGGAAACACATAGGGTGAACATCTTTGCTTCCCATCTACCACTCTACCTGATTCATCAAATCATGAGGATGCCGACAAAGATCCTGAATTTTCTAATCTTGGTTATCATGATCTATCCACTTCCTCATCTGATCACGATGCTGATCCAATAATTGTTAATTTTTCCAAGATAGCAGTCTATGATGATCTATCTATCAACAAAGTCGAAACCTTGTAGACTATCGAGGCACTTCAGCTCGAGCTGATGGTTATGTCAGGCCCTCGCTGTCCTAAGGTTGGTTGCACTTCCAGTCAGGAAATTGTTGAAACACTGAAGGCTCCTCATCACTCTCTTCTTTGCATTGAAGATCAACCAAACACCCAGATTTTTCTTCCTCCACTTGAACTACATGATCCCGTCGCTCATGCATTGGAGGAATCTTACACAGCAAGCACAAATGCACAACATAAGTGGTCTACCTATCTCACATTTTCTTGCCTATCACAGTCAAGAGAATGCATACACTCAACATCTACATGCAGTGTAGCACAAAACCATTGAAGCACCACAGAATGCATGTCATGTGCTTTCACTCATTTTCATTATGTGGATGCTTTTAAACTCAGAGTGTGTTTGTCTTCATTGTTACATCTTTCTTGTTTTCTGGTTCACACATCTATCTTGTTCGAGAACCATGCCTTCACCAACATGGGTCAACCAATGTGCTGGTGGCTACACTGGAAGTATCACTTCATGTTAGATGGCCCATGCACTGTTAGCTTAGGAGTAGGAGTAGTGGTTTCTTTCAGTCTGTTTGCTTGTATGCTTGTTTGCTTACTTTATTTGTTGGTTTGTTTGTCTATTTGATTATTTTGTTACTTGCTTTAATTTCGCTTTTGCTTCTACAACCTCTTTGCTTTGTTGTTAGTTTTCTTGTTTTGTTCATAGGTTAGTTTCACATGAAACCATGTATGACTCTTGAAACAAGCTGGGTAAAGTACAAGAGGCCTTGTGCAACTATCGCTACTTGGTTATCTGTCATATTTCCTTTGTATGAAGAACTTGTTACTTTTGGTTTATGATACATCGAAGGAAAATACGTACTTTTTGAAGTGAACCTTGGTGAAAACACAACGCTTGCATGCTAACTAGTATCACCTACTCCAGTCAGTTGTTTTTGGGTTAACCCTTGTCAGCTCAATCCAATAGAGTAATGTGAGAGGGAAAACCTTAACAGGCACGTTAAAAATATAGTAAACTACTTCTCTGTTGGAACAACCTCTTCTACTCTCAATAATTCTAGATCACTCTTCTGCCCTTGAAATGAATAAGTGCTATGCATAGTTATGAAAATGAAAAAGTGAAAAAATGAAAAAGGTTTGAAAAACTGAAAAATGAATAAGGCAAAAGAAGAGAAAGGCTTCCTGCATGGAGAGGTGATGCAAGTAACTCCACCGGGGTACTGACCAAACTCGCTAGTAATGAAGCCATTCTTGTGTTCCTATGTGACTCCGTCGGGGTACTATCCAGGCCTGTTAGTAGCGGAGCAACACCAGAGACGAAACTAAGAGTCTGACGACTATAATTCTTGTGCATCAATATACCCCTCAACCCCAATCAAAACACCTATGCTGACTTGGTTTGGAATGTGTGTCAATCGACCAAGAGCTTGGTCAAAGCTACATCTTACAATCAGTAGAGTGTGAAACCAAGACAAGTTGAGAATTGAACAATACTTCCGGAGGTGTTAGACTTACTTTTCACACACAAGGTCCATTCAAAGAGTTGGAGTTCTACCAGTGTGTCACCAAGTGTTGTAGCGGCTACAACTGCGCTCCAAAATTTTGCCTTAAGCTTCGTTTTGGAGCCTCCCTACCAACCCTCACAGCACCATGTCTTGCTTCGTCAAGTACACAAGCTCCAGTGATATTCTTGCAGAAAGTTAACATGTCGATCAAACCTTGATGCATTCCCTCATAGGCTATTCATCCGGACTTGCTCCAGCAGCAGGTTGAGCAACTCCAAAAATTTGCGCAAATCTAGAGGGAAACCAGCCTTCCCTTAAGAAATTGTGCAATCCTAACTGGCAGCCTACTACACACTAGAATTGCACAATTCTAGTGAGCAAGCTTCACCTAGAAAAATGTGCAATCCTTCCCAGCTAGGCTGCTCAACCCAGAATTTGCACAAATCTGGGTAGTAGTCAGCTACTCTTCCCAGAAATTGTGCAAATCTTCTGAGCAACCAGCCTAGCTCCCAGCCAGAAATGTGTATTTTCTCCCAGCATTTGAGCAGCCTCTTGCATGTGTAGCTGAGTTAACAGGTTCCCTCCGGAACTGAGAAAAAAAGACTTGCATGCATGGGCTGCTTCTCCCAAGGAAACATGAAAAGGCATCCCTTGTTTTAGGAACCTATTTTTGGCAGTTGGAGGCTACATGCAAGGATCATTTTAGAAACCTCCCACAAAGTGTCGCATTCCCTAGATTTGTGGCATGTATGTCACAACCTCGATTTTATAAAAAATCATCAACCGAATGCTACAGAGCTCATTCCTCACATCAACCTTGCAGCTCTGACATCCCACATCACAGCTAAGAGTTGTCAGCACATTCATCTAAGCTGTTGTGGGGTAAGCCCACTATCTATGTCTTGTGTTGCATTTTTGGCATTTTTTCTATTTCACTTCGTATGAACGTTGTCTACTTGATTTTAATGATCACTTGTTGTAATTTTGATACATACTAGCTTGTACTAGCACTGTTTCATTTTTTGTTAACATCTCACTGTTGTTGCATGCATGAGACTATTTTCATGAACGGTTGTCGATTCGGCGACTCACCTCACCCACATGCATGTTGTTCCATTTTATGAATTTTTCATTCACCATTTGCATGCATGATCATTCACTCATGCTTACACTCAGTATCACCATGCATTCACATTCACATTCACTTTTAGTTGCCCGTCAGCGAGTTTGGGTAGCCTTGGCCCAAACTTTGCCTCACCAAGACATGATTGCACAATCCTGAGAATGAAGGCTCTGTCTTCCTCTCAAGAAATGCGCATTTCTGCCTAGTGACTATCCTCCAGCCTTGCATTGTGCAATTGTGAGGGATGGTGACTGCTGGCCCAGAAAATTGCGTAATGCAGTCACTAAGCCTGCATCCATTGACAACTGAGTTTTCACATTGTGCGATTCCAGCAGTTAATAGTTAAACTAGACTATGGATTGTGTATTTCTAGTAGTCAGTGAGCCTCCCAGCAGCCCAGACTATGCCTTCCGCAGTCTTGGAAGTTAGTGTCCTAACCTCCCGGTGGAAATTGTGCAATCTTCATGATCAGTCACATAGGTATGTTGCAAGTCAATTCTCAAGTTCATTTTGGTTTTCGACTGATAGATTGCTTACCACGAGTGTTTCCGTGTCTCCAGGTATATCATGTGTTCATATACCTCTCAGCAGTCCAGGTACAATGGTTTTAGGAGAGCAGAGTCGAAGACACTGTTCAGAGCACACTTGCCGATGAAGTCGATCAAGTGTCTATGGACTTGCCTACCCATGAAGACATTAAGTCATTCACAGACAAGGAAATCGAGATATGACAACAACAACATCACAGTGAGCAGCATCATGAGCAGTAGCTGAAGGTAGCATACCGGATGCAACGGATGTAAGAGGAAGGTTGTGACAACATAGAGGTGGAACAAAGTTGCAAGCTCAAGCAGATCCACTGGTGATGAAAGAAACTTTGGAGACTTAGGCTATGAGGGGACGGTGCAATGTGAAGAACACACAAAGACAGAGAATGCAACAAAGAAGGAGTTACATGTACTAAAGAAACAACTGAAGGAAGAACATGAGCTGCATAGAGAAGTGAATGAGCTGCAACAAGAATAGGAACAATAGGGGGCGCAACATGCACTCACAGATGAAAGAACACTCGTGCAAGTTATAGATCCATCTTAGCAGATGGCACGAAGAAGACATGGTGAGCAGTGTTGTTGATCACATATAAGGGATTCAGTAGCATGCCTGTCATTGTGTGCATGTAGGCGATCCAACCCATTCAGCACACTCACCAAGGTGAAGACAAGAAGCAAGCCTGATTGGAGCTAGGCATGTAGTTGATAGTTGATGCACATGGCCACCAATACACACTGGAAGATCAGCACGAACACTGTGCATCAGTGTGTTGCCGGTTTGGTTGCACCCAAGAAGACCATGCACATGTTAGAAAATGAGTTGGATGGAGGAGCCATACCAATGCACCTGGATGCAAAAGAGGCAAGAGTTTGCTTCAGAAAGATGTCACCATGGAGTGAATGCACACCATCGCGGACGACCAAGCTTGGAATCAGCTCACCACTTTCACCATCACAATCATGTCAAAGAGTTGGTCTCATCACAATAGATTGAGTGTCAGTGATGTCTTGCATGGCTTTCTCAATCCATTTTGTCTCACATGAGCACATGTGCATTGTAATGTAACGTCTTGTCAAGTAGAAGTTCATGTGTCGATAGTTGGATGTAACAATCATAGAGTAGATGAAGAGTCATGAGGGTAGATGAACTCTCACAAAGGGGAATGTCAAGGGTCACCCCACCCTTTTCTATAAATAGAACCTCAAAACTCATTGTAAAGGCTTTTCGTTAGCCAAGTTTCCAATAAGACTATCTTGGAGAGAGCTTGGACAGCATTGTAATGAGCCTTGGCTTCTCCACTATGCAGAGCTAGTATATCTCTTTCGAGGAGCAGGCGGTTGTGGTTGTAACATTCTACTGTCAGAACTAGTGGTTAGACATGGATGTATTATATGACTGGAACTTACACTTCTTAATATAATAGGGCCAACACATTTCATGCATATGTTGGAATTTATTTTATGCTATCTGGTTTACTCTAAATGATATATGTATTTGTTTCCTTACACATGCATGTATGGACTACTTTGTATAAGTATGTATGAATCTTTCTGAAAAGTGTTGTTGGTTTAACTATCACTTTGGATTGCTCGCTAAATTGCTTTCTAGTTTGTGATGCATCTTTGCTTGTGTGTTCCATTCTTAATTGCATTCTATTACAAGTTTCCAAGGGGTGAACTCATCTAAACCCCTATGTGTTAGAACCTCTCATGCACCTTCCTTGGTTCACTGTAGCTGTCACACCCTTGCTACCAACAGAGTTATCTTACTTGCTTCTCTGCAAAATCAGAGTCAAAGCATTACCATACAACCCACCGCTGGGACTCCTACACCAAATGGTATAAGGTCTAATTGGGACTTCTTACCGGGGAGATCCCCTTACATGTTGGCGGGTCCAACACCATCAACATTTTGGCACTAGAAGGATGGCCAGATGACAAGCTCAGTCCTCACATTTGTTTTGAATCTCTACACATCTATCATGACTAACTACAGAGTTTCTCTTCTAGAATGCATGTCTTATGGAAACGACTTTGCTATCTCAGAAAACCTCTCGGATAACTTGTCACATAAAACATATGATGGTGGAGGCAAGCACAGTTGTTGTCACAAGTGACTGTTCGCCTTCACCTCATCAAACAATTTCACCACCGCAGAGTGATGTGGGAGATCATGCATACACCTTTGTTGAACTATCACATCCTCCCAACCCACCTACTCTTGATATCTATGCAGATTTGGCTTGCAAGCTTGTTGGTTTTCACGTGGATTCATTCCCTCAACCTCTGTCCCCACGTTCTACTGATCCTCCAGATTGTACTGTCTTGTGCTCTTTCATTCCAAACTTCTCATCTGCTGTGAATGAGAATCAAGTTGTTGACGGAGTTGGTGCTATGCAGCCAACCTGTGCCATCATTCATGATGAGTGTGTGCGGGAATCTAAAGAAGAACCTGTGGTGAAGGATGACTCCCTTCCAGTTGTGCCTCATCCCATTCATCCTGGCATCCCTTGTGATTCTGCCACTACTGATTTCCCATGTGAAAACCTATTTTTGGATATTTCTACTTTCGATCATTCACAGGAAATGTCGGATGTCAATCTGTCATTACAGTGCAGAGAGGACACATATTCCTTGGAAAATCCATCCAATTTAACATCTATCTTTGCTGAAAACACATAGGGTGGACATATTTGCTTCCCATCTACCACTCTGCCCGATTCGTCAAATCAGGAGGATGCCGAAAAAGATTCTGAATTTTCTGATCTTGGTTATCATGATATATCCACTTCCTCATCTGATCATGATGTTGATTCAATCATTGTTAATTTGTCCAAGACATTGGTCTATGATGATCTATCTATCAACAAAGTCAAAACCCCACAGACTATCGAGGCACTTCAGCCTGAGCTGATGGTTATGTCAGGCCCTCACTATCCTGAGGTTGGTTTCACTTCCGGTCAAGAAATTGTTGAAACAATCAAGGCTCCTCATCACTCTCTACTTTGCATTGAAGATCAACCAAACACCCAGATTTTGCTTCCTCCACTCGAACTACATGATCCCATTGCTCATGCATTGGAGGAATCTTACACAGAAAGCACACATGCACAACGTAAGTGGTCTATCTTTCTCATGTTTTCTTGCCTATCACAATCAAGAGAATGCATACACTCAACATCTTCACACAGTGTAGCACAACACCATTGAAGCGCCATAGAATGCATGCCATGCACTTTCACTCATTTTCATTATGTGGATGCTTTTAAACTTGGAGTGTGTTTGTCTTCATTGTTACATCTTTCTTGTTCGTGAACCATGCCTTCACCAACATGGGTCAACCAATACATCAGTGGCTATATTGGAAGTAGCACTTCACATTAGATGGCTCATTTTTGGCTTGTTGGGGCCTAACCCAAGTTCATAAGTGATTTAGCCAAACAAATCCTGAAACTACCAGCCCTTTTGACAATAGTTCGTGGTGCGCGGACTTAGGTCTCACTCGAGCTAGTATGGGAGGTTTTGGAACCAGGTTTCAACACCCTAGGGATGTCTTGATGAAATCTAGGAAGTTCGTGAACTAAACCTGCATGCTTGCACTGCTCCGTGCAGCCTTCTGTCCTTCGCAACTTGTGCAACTGATCTCTGTAGCGAGAGCAAAGAGGCACTGTCTAGATCCTTTATCCTTCTTATGCAATTATTATAGATCTTAACTTAATTATGTGGGCCCAATATTCTCATTAGTCATTCAACATTCATAACAAGTGTGCGCAATCATAAAATTGTAAAGAGATGCATAAATATAACAGAAACATAGACACACAATATTCCAGAATCAACTTATCTTTTATTAATTCTCTGTCCAAGTACAATCCCAACTCTGCCCTACGCACTCAGCTGTAGGGGTCCGCGCACACAACTGCAGACTCTACCAGGCCTCTGCACACTCAACTGCAGAGCCTCTTCCTACTACTACAACCCAAGACTCGGACTTATAGACTTAGAGCTAATTCATGATCCAAAATAACATATTATTTCTCCCCACTAAGACTAAATTTACACTTAGAGCCTCGCTCTATTTATACAATTCCATGGTTCGCGGACCATGGGTAGGCCGACACACTTTACATTAAATTACATTATCTTAGGGTGGACAACCCTAGATTCTTGCGCTCCGCGCCTGCATTTTGCGGGGTCTTTACTTAACCAAAATTCGGGCTTCAAGCCTCAAAAACCCGCTATGGGGGGATTCACTACCCAACAAGTCCCAAACACAATCATTGTGACTTGTCCTCGAGTCACTCTGCTAGTGTGGCGATCTTTGCGTGAATTCCATCCAACTGTGCCTATGCTGCGAGAATATTCGTAATGCACCATGCTGTCGTCATCTGGATCTGATCCATCTCTGCTTTCTGAATCATCTACGTCTGACTTGATTCTCTACTTTGATGCCAGCTTCTAGTACTTGTGTTTATAGTCCTGCACCTTTGTCCGGCTTGTCAGCTCATAAAGACTGTGCTTTGGTCTGTTAGTCAGCTAGCCGACCCACCCGTGTAGGGCTTCAGGCGACTGCCATTTACTCTTCCTGGGAAGGGTTCTCCATTAAGTTTGGCTATCTGGACTGTGCCTCCATCTATGACTTCCTTTACCACATATGGTCCTAACCAATGCATTCTGAATTTCCCAGGAAATTTTTCAATTTTGCTGTCATACAACAACACTAAATCATTTACCTTGAATGTGTGCAACTTGATATGGTGATCATGCCAGGATTTCTCATGCTGTTTCTGTACCTGCTGATGGAATCCCACCAGAAACTGTTCTTCCCCGAGTTCTTATAATTGCGCAAGTCTCTCTTCCAAGTCTTCGTGGTCCAACATTCTTGTAATTGCTGCTATCCACAAACTAGATATGATGTATTCCATTGGCATGACTGCTTCAGTGCAATAGACTAACTTGAAAGGTGTCTGAACCGTCAATTTTTTGCACGTGGTTCTATATGCCCATATGGCAGGTATGTATAGGTCCCAGTCATTTCGTTACATGTTACATACTTTGGTCAGTGCAGTCTCCAGAATTTTGTTGAATGCTTCTACTATCCCATTAGCTTGCGGATGGTACAATGTACTTTGTTGATGATACACCTGGAATTCCTTGGTGAGTGCGCTGATGGTTTCATTAAAGAAGTGCATCCCACGGTCACTCATTAAAATTTTCAGGCAACCAAACCATGTTAACACATTGTCAAACAAAAATTTCGCAGTTGTAGCAGCCGTGCAGTCCTTAACCAGTTGTGCTTCCACCCATCGATTCAGGTATTCTGTCATGGTGATGATGTAGCACGCACCCGTCTGCCCCTAAGGTTTGATTCATCCCATAAAGTCGATTTCCCATTTTTCGAATGGCTACAGCGTCATCTATGGATTGAGTGGCATTGCATCCCTTCGTGATGGTTTCCTAGTCCTTTGACATATGTCACAGGCCCGACAGTGGGCTTGCGAATCTTGATGTAGGGTTGGCCACCATAGCCCAATGCGAAGAATCTTCTGTGCCATTGTGCATCTTGCATAGTTTCCTCCTACAACCCCCCCATGTGCTTCTGCGAGGATCTATCCTCGTTCAAATTCAGGTACATATCTTCGCAATATCTCACCGTTTCCCATTTTGTAGAGGTGCCCTGCAATGATAGAAAAGTCCACCACGCACACCACCAATTCCTTATTCTGCTGGACTGAATGTTCCTTCGGCACAGTCCCTGTGGTTAAAAATTGGATTATATATTTGAAGTGGCCATTTGCGACGTGCACTCCAAAGAGTTGTGCATCAAGTAGTCCTTCTTCCAAATTTGTTGGGTCCTCGCCTATCTCAATTCATGATAAATGATCTGGTCTTACATTTAGGCTTCCCGGCTTTACGATGACCTCAAATTCATATTCTTGAAATAGTAACAGCCATTTGCATATGTGCCCCCCCAACACAAGCTTGTTCACCAGGTATTTCAACGTGGAATGATCGGTATACATCTTGAAGTTCCCACCAAGTAAATAGTGTCAGTATTTTTGGAGTGCGTATACCATTGCCAACCCTTCGTGCTTAGTAGTAGAGTATTTCTTTTCAGCTTTGGATAGCACCGACTCGCGAACGCAATCGGGTGATCCATGCCTTCTGCGCCTTCCTACGTAAGTACAGCTACCAGCACTATACACGATGCATCAACATGTACATGAAATTATACGTCCCATTTTGGGAAGACTAGGATGGGAGTGGATGCCATTTTCTCCTTGAGAACATCCAAAATTTTCCTACAATCATCATTCCAACAATATGTAGTATCCTTTTTCAATAATTTTTCCATTGGCACTGTTATTTGTGCATAGCTCTTGATAAAATTTCTATAGCAACCAGTGTTCCCTAACGTAGCATGTATTTGTTTTACACTTTGTGGTGCTTCTAGATTGAGAATAACAACAATCTTCGTAGGATCCACCATCAGGCCTTGTTTGCAGACCACATGGCCGAGCAGGTTTCCAAAGGGGATGAGGAAGGTGCACTTTTTAAGATTCATTGTAATCTGGTGTCATCGGCAAGTATCCAAAATCAAACGTAAGCTTGCTATATGGTGCTTAACTAACACAAATACAGTCCAATCATCTAGATAGACCTCCAAGAATTTGTGGATGTATTCTTTGAATGCAGCCACCACTACGTGCAAAAAGATCGCTAGTGCTTCTTCAATCCAAAGGGCATAATGGTGTATTGAAAACAGCCCCACTCTATTATGAAGGTTGTCTTGCTCCTATCTTCCGATGCGATCTTGATCTGATGGTACCTCGAGAAGCCATCCATGAATGAGTAAGCTTCCTAACCGCCAACATTCTCCAGTACTTCATCTGTAAACGGTGTTGGGAATGGATCGTGAACATAGGCGTCATTAAGCTTCCTGAGGTCCACGCATATTCTGATTTCGCCCTTCTGTTTTTTCTCCTATACTACCATGGGACTCACCCAGTCGGATTCTTCCACTGGTTCAATAATTCCAGCTGCGAGCATTTTGTCTAATTCCTCGTGGACCTTTTCTTTATGCTTTGGATTCAAGCGGTAAGGTCTTTGCTTAACTAGATTTGCAACCAGTTTCAGGGTGATCCTCATCATCCCTAAGTCGCCAATGATCCCCTTTAATTCTGTGATTTTGGTCAAGAAAAAATCTTGATATTCACGGAGTAACTCAGTGAACTTATCTACTATAGCATCATCCCAATAGTCTCCAAGTGCTGCATACTTCAGCTCTGCGTCTCTACCAATGTTTACCTGCTTTGTTTTTAGTGGTGCAGTGATGTCAGGATACTCAATTGATGGTCCTCGAACTTCGCGACACCCTTCAGTTTTTGGAATATTAATATTTCGGGGGTCATCATCATCCTCTTCTACTTGCACGTTATAACATTCTAAGGCACTGCTTAACTAGGTTGCCCATGCTAGTTGAAGCACTTCCAGTGGTTCCTGTGGTATTTTGAAGATGGCAACTTTTACATCTTGCAGTGCATCATCAATAGTATATGACCATCTATCTTCAAATGTGAATGTTAACAAAAATACCTCACGCAAGACATCCCATTCGCCCGTACCATGTTGGAGTTCCGTCTCAATATACCAGTTCATGGGTATAACATCTAGGGTGTGGTAGAATAAATGTACCCATTTAGGCTGTGGTTCTTCTCCATAGGCCTCGGTCCATTTCTCAAGGTGCGTGAATGGGTCATCTCGTCCATCGTATGTATCTTCTATCCGTAGTTGCAGTTTCCCAAATCGTAGGCGCATCATCCTTCTACATCCGCGTTAGTTTTCAAAATTTCCTTGATGTATTCCCCACCAGCGCATAGGTGTCGCCCATAGCGCCCACTTCAACGCATCAAACCGCTGTTGCTCTGGTACTGCGCTTTCAAACATGCTCAGGACTTCATCTACCACTTTCAATCAATCATATGTTGGCAGATCTCGGGCCTGGGTTGTTACACAATGCAGTGATCTAGTCATCATGTTGCAATTCAGCGTTGTCACTTCGTTCAACTGATTATGCCAATGTTCGTCTTCTTCGTCTGAATCCAAGGTGCAGGAATTTGCATGCTCCCATGAGATCCTTCCATCTGCAGTCAGATTTACCCAATCCCAATCTCACGCAGTTACCTTGTAGTTACAATCCAGCTCATCGTCACTTCCATCATCATGCACGGGTTCAGTGTAGCGTGCTCCTTCAGCTGGATCTGGCGGAACTACTATGCGTAGGGACTTTTTCTTGAATATCATCTTCCACTTCTTCAGGTTAATGACTGCATTCGTATCAGTGGCCCAGTCTACTCCTAGCAACATGGGATAAGGGTTGCTGTCATCGACAATCTCTATTACCTCAAAGTCCGTTTGTGTGCTTGTGCCTTCCATATCGACTATTACCCCTTGCAACCTCCCCATGGGAAAAATATTTTGTTGGTTCACCATTCGTAATTGAATAGGGGACCACTACAACGTGGGCCTACCTTGCGTTCCCAGGTTTTCTTAGGTAACACATTCGTGTCTGACCCCAGGTCCAAGATTACCTGATCCATTTCGTACTCACCAATATGCGCCGTCAATCTCATCTCCCTCCCAGTGCGCAATGTATGCTTTCCCAATTTCTGGACTACGTACGACTCTCCCGACCCCACGCACCGAATGATCAGCTCTTGTAGTCCCTTAACTGCCTTATTGTCGCTTAGTAACTTCATGCATGTCTCTAGAAAGGTAGTAAGCATGAAAGGATACATTTCCAGCTTTGGTTGGTCATTACTACCTGAAGTGGAGGCTTCCATGAAGCTCTTCTTAGCTTCCATAAATGTCTCCTTTGTGCGTTCCAAGTCAAACTTAGGTTCCTTTGCAGGAGCCTTGCGAACCCATGTATCGTCCTCAGGCTACTTCCCCTTATCCTCCCCTGAGGCTGCACCATTTTTGAGCATCATGTTTACATTTGGGTCTTCTTTATGCAGTTAAGACCTTATCATTTGGATATTCTGAGTTGGAGGAGGCTGGTGTACCCCTTTCTCGCACATATGTGTGATCAAAGTAGGACAATCTATCATTTCATGATCAAACTGAGCACAATATGAACAGGATATTCTCGTTGGGTTGGTACAATCACGGGCATAGTACCTTTGTCCTCCACAATTGTAACAAATTAACTATTTGCGGCCCCTTCTTGGTCCCGTTACTCCTCGTCCTCGACCTCGGCCCTGAAATCTAGCATGCACTATCCCCGCAGCTGGGTCAAGGCCTCGTATTTCTGTTGGAATTCTATAGGTTGGGGTTTGCTCCATAATTAACTCGTAGCTGTGACAAGTACGCTCATCATGGCCTACCGACCTGCAAAAATGACAAAAAAACTGTTGTGGGGTCTGTGTATACTTCTGCAGTAAATGAAAATTATCCGTCGTGTGTTTTTCTCTTATCTGAGAGATCACGCACCATAACGTGGGTGTCGTACTCGACCTTGCATATGCTTCTGGTCTTAACACCATAGGTCCCCTTCCTGCCAAGTAGTTCGCGAATACTAGAAAGTGATCCTTTTCATGGCCCTAGCCCTTGCATTTTATGCACCATACTTCTTCACATGCCTCTGGCCGTGGTGCCCTATCCTGCTTCAAACTCTGCATCTCCAAGCATAGATTTTGTAGTTGCACATGGATTTGTTGAAATCCCAGCCTCGGATCTTGTATCGGTGTCTCATGTAATCTCATCGCCATTTTCAACGCTTTGGCCTGGGTAGAAAGTTTCTGTTGTGATAGCGCCATCCTCAGGTGTGGTGTCAGAGAGGTCACAAACCATGTGCGGTGTTGTGCATCTGTGAGAATCATATTAGCCTCGCAGATCATACTCTTTAGTTGTTGATCCAGATCCCAGGGGGTCTCGCCTAGAAGCATCGTGATCTCCTTAAACCCAATGATGGACTGCGTTTTTGATTTCGGTTGGCTAAATTCTCTGTTCAGCGCATTCTGGATCTCTGCTATTCCTGCATTTGGGTGATAATTAGAGTGCTTGATATACCATGTCAATGCGCGATCCTGCAGTGTGCTCACCAATGTAGCCTTCTTAATGTTGTCGTCTATGACCCCTTGTGCTTCCCACACTACTCTTACCACGAACCAGAATTGGTCCGGATCCTCATTCCCTACTCCTCTGAATATGAGTAGCTTGATCGCGCTTGCCATGCTGAACTACAAGGTTGGTGGAGGTGGAGTGGGTGGAGATGGAGGTGAAGGAGGTGAAGCGGGTGGTGGCATGGGTGGAGGTGGTAACTGCAGAATGCACTACCTTATCAAAATGACCACACTTCTCAAAGAGACCCGAGTGAGCTCTTCCTCGCTCTCTCGTGAAGGTGAAATTAAGGGACTATTTCCTACTTCCCCACTACCTTTGTAGATCTTTCTGCTCCGCGTTGTTCCAAACATTAATGTATTCGCATAACCCGCTTTTCACATAACAACATCTTAATCTAGGTATTTAAAGATTTAATGTACTTACCTCACAGTCCCTTGATAAAACATCGTTCTACTTTGCGGTAGCTCACGGTCATGTCTATTGCAAACTCAGTGATAAATCCACCTATTATCTGGTCAAGCCAATGGTCCACAGCTCGCGCGATCTTATCTTCTGATGCCTCTAGTTTGCGTACTAATTCCGGAGTCCACACTATCAGTTGGTCGAGTTTACACCTTCCCTGGTTATCAACTAACCTTGCGATCCACTCATACAGTTCAGAAGGAAAGGATGCGAAGAATATCTCATGGATTTATATATACACGTAGCGATCTAGCCACCTTTTCTCGGATACCTGCGGAGTTTTGTTTTCCTATGTCATGAACTCGTGAATCTTCTTGTCCAACCACTCTTCAATTTCCTTCTTTGTTGGGTTCCAGTGGCATGACATCAAACATCCCTTAGGTAGATTCTGGTCTCGACAACGGAACCATTTGTTGGCTTGTTGGGGCTTGACCCAGGTTCAGAAGTGATTTATTCAAACAAATGCTGAAACTACCAGCCCTTTCAACAATAGTCTGTGGTGCGCGAACTGAGGTATCATCCGAGGTAGTATGGGAGGGTGTTGGAACCAGGTTTCCACACCCTAGGGATGTCTTGATGAAATCTAGGAAGTTCGTGAACCGAACTTGTGCACTTGCGCTGCTCCGCGCAACCTTCTGTCCTTCGCAACTTGTGCAACTGCTCCCGCGTAGCTCTGTAATGAGTGCAAAGAGGCGTTGTCTAGATCCTTATCCTTCTTATGCTATTATTATAGATCTTAACTTAATTATGTGGGCCCAATATTCTCATTAATCATTCATAACAAGGGCGCGCAATCATAAAACTATAAAGAGATGCATAAATATAACAGAAACATAGACACACAATATTCTAGAATCAACTTATCTTTTATTAATTCTTTGTCCAAGTATAATCCCAACTCTGCCCTGCGCACTCAGCTGCAAGGGTCCATGCACACAACTGTGGACTATACCAGGCCTCTATGCACTCAACTGCAGAGCCTCTTCCTACAACTACAACCCAGAACTCAGACTTACAGACTTAGGGCTAATTCATCATCCAAAAGAACATATTATTTCTCCCCACTAAGACTGACTTTACACTTAGAGCCTCGCTCTATTTATACAATCCCATGGTCCATGGACCATGGGTAGACCGAAACACTTCACATTAAATTACATTATCTTAGGGCAGACAACCATAGACTATTGTGCTCCACGCCCGCATTTTACGGGGTCTTTACTTAACCAAAATTCAGGCTTCAAGCCTCAAAAACCCACTATGGGGGGATCTGCTGCCCAACACCCATGCACCATTAGGTTAGGAGTAGGAGTAGTGGTTTCTTTCAATCTATTTGCTTCTATGCTTGTTTGCTTACTTTGTTTGTTTGTTTGTTTGTTTGCTTGCTTGTTTTCTTAATCGCTTTGCTTTTTATTTTGCTTCTACTTCTGCTTTACTTTGTTTTTAGTTTTCTTGTTTTATTCGTAGGTTAGTTTCACATGGAACCATGTATGACTCTTGAAACAAGCTGGGTAATGTACAAGAGGCCTTGTGAAACTATCACTACTTGGTTATCTGTCATCTTACCTCTGTATGAAGAACTTGTTAGTTTTAGTCCATGATATGTCGAAGGAAAATACGTACTGTTTGAAGTGAACCTTGGTGAAAACACAATGCTTGCATGCTAACTAGTATCACCTACTCCAGTCAGTTGTTTTTGGGTTAACCCTTGTAAGCTCAGTCCAATAGAGTAACGTGAGGGGGAAAGCCTTAACAGGCTCGTTAAAGATATAATAAACTAATTCTCTGCTGGAACAACCTCTTCTGCTCTCAATAAGTCTAGATCCCTCTTCCGCCCTTGAAATGAATAAGTGCTATGCACAATTACGAAAATGAAAAAATGAAAAAATGAAAAAAGTTTGAAAAAATGAAAAATGAATAAGGAAAAAGAAGAGAAAGGTTTCCTACGTAGAGAGGTGATGTAAGTAACTCCACCGGGGTACTGACCAGACTCGTTGGAAGCGGAGCCATGCTTGTGTTCCTATGTGAATCCGTCGGGGTACTATCCAGGCCTGTTGGTAGCAGAGCAACACCAAAGATGAAACTAAGAGTCTGACAACTATAATTCTTGTGCATCAATATACCCCTCAACCCCAATTGAAACAACTTCGTTGACTTGGCTTGGAATGTGTTTCAATCGACCAATAACTTGGCAGATGCTACATCTTACAATGAAGCTAGTGTGAAACCAAGACAAGCTGAGAACTGAAAAATACTTCCGGAGGTGTTAGGCTTTCTTTTCACGAACAAGGTCCATTTAGAGAGGTGGAGTTCTACAAGTGTGTCACCAAGCATTGTAGGAGCTACAACCACCCTCAAAAAATTGTCCTTAAGCTTCGTTTTGGAGCCTCCCTACCAACCTTCACAGCAACACATCTTGCTTCGTCAAGTACACAAGCTCCAATGATTTTCTTGTAGAAATACAGTATATCGATCATATCTTGATGCATTTCCCTCATAGGTTGTTCATCCGGACTTGGTCTAGCAACAGGATGAGAAACTCCTTCAAGAATTTGTGCAAATTTGGTGGGAAACCAACCTTCCCTTCAAAAATTGCGTAATCCTAATTGACAACCTGCTGGGCCCTAGAATTGTGCAATTCTGGTGAGAAAGCTTCACCTAAAAAATTACACAATCCTTCCTAGTTGGGCTGATCAGACCAGAACTTGCACAAATCTAGGGAACAATCAGCTGCTATGCCCAGAAATTGGGCAAATCTTCTGAGCAACCAGCCCAACTCCCAAACAGACATGTGCATTTTCTCCCAGCAGTTGAGAAGCCTCTTGCATATGTAGCTGAGTTGACTGATTCCCTCCGGGACCGAAAAAAAATAGACTTGCATGCATGGGATGCTTCTCCCAAGGAAGCAAGCAAAGGCATCCCTTATTTTAGGGACCTATTTTTTGGCAGTTGGAGGTTACATGCAAGGATCATTTCAGAAACCTCCCACCAAGTGTCGCTTTCCCTAGATTTGTGGCATGCGCATCACAACCTCAATTTTACCAAAACTCATCAACCGGATGCTACAGAGCTCATTACTCACATCAACCTTGTAGCTCTAACATCCCACATCGTATCTAGGAGCTGTCAGCACATTTAGCTCAGCTGTTTTGGGGTAAGCCTGCTTTCCATGTCTTGTGTTGTATTTCTGGTGCTTTTTGTGTTTTGCTTTGTATGAATGATGTATTCTTGATTTCAATGAACACTTTCATTTGTTTTGATACACACTAGCTTGTACTAGCACTATTTCAATTTTCGTTAACATCTCACTGTTGTTGCATGCATGAAACTATTTTCATGAATGATAGCCAATTCAGCAAATCGCCTCACCCACATGCATGTTGTTCCATTTTATGAATTTTTCATTCATCATTTGCATGCATGATCATTCATTGATGCTTACACTCAGTATCTCCATGCATTCACATTCACATTCACTTTCATTTGCCCGTCAATGAGTCTAGGTAGCCTTGGCCCAGACTCTGCATCACCAAGATAGCATTGTGCAATCTTGAGAAGGAAGGCTCTATCTTCCTCTCAAGAAATGCACATTTCTACCCAATGACTATCCTCTAGTCTTGCATTGCACAATTATGAGGGAAAGTGACTGCTGGCCCAGAAAATCACGCAATGTAGTCATTGAGCCTACAACCATTGCCAGCTCAGATTGCGCATTGCGTGATTCCAGTAGTTAGCAGCGAGACTGGACTATGAATAGCGCAGTTCCAATAGTCAATCAACCTCCCAACAACCCAGATTGTGCCTTGCACAATCTTGGAAGTTAGTGTCCCAACCTCCCAGCAGAAATTGGGCAACCTTCATGATCAGTCACACAAGTATGTTGCAAGTCAGTTCTCAAGTTCATTTTGGTTTTCGACTGACAACTTTCTTGCAATGATTGTTTCCATGTCTCCAAGTATAACAGGTGTTTAGCTGCCTCTTAGTATTATAGGTATAATGGTTTTAGGAGAGAAGAGTCAAAGAAACCATTCAGAGCACACTTGGGGATGCAGTCGATCAAGTGTATATGGACCTACCTACCCACGAAGACATCAAGTTGTTCGTAGACAAGGACATCAAGATATGATGACATCATCATCACAGCAAGCATCATCATGAATAGCAAGTCAAGGCATCATACCGGATGCAATGAATGCAAGAGGAAGGTTGTTGAAAACATAGAGGCAGAACAAAGTTGCAAGCTCAAGAAGATCAACTGGTGATGAAAGAAACTTTAGAGACTCAAGCTATGAGGTGATGACGCGACATGAAGATTGTGCAAAGATAGAGAATGGAACAAAGAAGGAGTTGCAAGTGCTGAAGTAGAAACTCAAGGAAGAACATGAGCTGCACAGAAAAACGAATGAGTTGCAACAAGAGCAAGAACAATAGGGGGCGCAACATGCACTCATGGATGAAACTATTCTCGTACAAGTTATAGATCCATCCTAGCAGCTGGCATGGAGCATACATGGTGAGTAGTGTTGTTGATCACATGCAAGGGATTCAGCAACATGCATGTCATTGCATGTACATAGGCGATCCAACCAATTCATCACACTCACCAAGGCGAAGACAAGAAGCAAGCCCGACTAGAGTTGAGCATGTAGTTGACAGTTTATGCGCATGACCACCAACACACACTGGAAGATCAACATGAACACTATGCATCAGTGTGTTTCCGGTTTGACCACACCCAAGAAGACCATGTGCATGTTAGAAAATGAGTTGGATGGAGGATCCATACCAATGCACTCAGATGCAATGGAGGCAAGAATTCGCTTCAACAAGATGTCACCATGAGGTGCATGCACACTATCACGAATGACCAAGCTTAGCATTAGGTCATCACCTTTACCATCACAAGCATGTCAAAGAGTTGGTCCCACCATAATCGACCAAGTTCCAGTGATGTCTTGTATGGGTTGCTCAAGCCATTTTGTCTCACATGAGGACATGTGCATTGTAATGTAATGTCTTGTCAAGTGGAAGTTCAAGTATCGATAGTTGGATGTAACAGTTATAGAATAGATGAAGAGTCATGAGGGTAGATGAACTGTCACAAAGGGGAATGTCAAGGGTCACCCCACCCTTTTCTATAAATAGAACCTCATAACTCATTGTAAAGGCTTTTGGTCAGCTAATCTTCCGATAAGACTATCTTGGAGAGAGATTGGACAATATTGTAACGAGCCTTGGCTTCTCCACTACACAGAGCTAGTATATCTCTTTGGAGGAGTATGTGTTTGCGGTTGTAACGTTCCACTGTCAGAACAAGTGGTTAGACATGGATGTGTTGTATGCCTGTAACTTAAACTTCTTAATATAACAAGGCCAACACGTTTCATGCGTATGTTGTATTGTATTCTATGCTATCTAGTTTATTATAAATGATATGTGTATTTGTTTTATTACGCATGCATGTATGGACTATTCTGTATAAGTATGTATGAATCTTTCTGAAATGTGCTGTTGGTTTAATCATCACTTTGGATTGCTCACTAACTTTCTTTCCAGCTTGTGATGCATCTTCGCTTGTGTGTTCCCTTCTTAACTACATGCTATCATAGGTTTCCAAGGGGTGCACTCATATCAACCCCCATGTGTTAGAACCTCTCATGCACCTTCCTTGGCTCACTGTAGTTGTCACACACTTGCTACCAATAGAGTTATATTACTTGCCTTTGTGTGAAATCGCAGTCAAGGCATTACCGTACGACCCACTGCTGGGACTCCTACACCAAATGCTCTAAGGTCTAATTGGTACTTCTTGGCGGGAAGATCCCCTTACATGTTGGTGGGTCCAGAACTGTCAACACAACTCCAAGAACCTACTAGTGTACTCATCATATGTCATAGAACCCATCTGCAACTCATAAAACTCCTTAGCTCATAGAACCCATGTATAGGTAATTCTTCTTGAAGAGTCTGTCGAACTTGTCCCAAATAAAATATTCTTCCTAAATACCCTTGAAATTCTTCACATCTTCCCACCAAATTTCTACTTTCCCTTTAAGACTAAGGGTAGCTATTTTGGCTATCATGTTCTCCAAATAGTTATGCAATCTGAATAATTTCTTCATCCCAAGCAACCATACCTCTGCATATTTTGACTTCTTCATCTCTCCATCAATTTCAGGAGGTTTAACTTTCTTGAACTCACCAGGAAAGTACTCACTCCTCCTGTAAGAATGACGATGGTGTTCATGATGATGTATCCTGAATGAATAACTAGAATTATGGCCATACATACCAATCCTCCTATCAGGTGTATCCATTGATCTGCCACCTCTAACTATGTCTCCTCTTTCCAACTTGTATCCTGACTAATGCTGCTACCATAGGCCCCATTAGTCTTCTCTTCCTATCCTTGACTAATCCTCAATTGTCCTTGTCTCTACAAGTCTAAAAAACTTTTAAGGATCACTATATTTACCTCCGCATTATTTTCCTGAGCCCTTGAGAGTCTTTCCCGAGCCTCAACCAACATGTCATTGTCTACCTTGCAAATTTTGGTCAAGCTCCTCAATGTGTCTATTATACTAGGAGAATTCTCATCTCCTTGCTACTCAACTAATATATAGGGAGAGTCACATGAAATGTAGTCTACCATTTTTCTTATCATTCTTGATTCTCTTCCTCCTACAAGCATGTCATGTCAAATAAACCAAATATATTCCATAATCAAAATCATACCTCAATGACATTTAGGGGAGGCTTATCTCATCTGCAAAATCAATCCAAATTGGCATGGCACATTTATAATCATAACAATATCAATATATCAACATCATGCATGACAATATCAATGGTATACCATGATACCATGCATGACAACCATAGCCATGACAACATAAGAGTTATCCTAAAGAGAGTACAACCCACTTTAATACCACTTTGTAAATGCCTCCTCCCATATCTACCCACTTTAACTGGACTTCTCGGGGCAAACATAAGATGAGGGCTACTATGACATGAATCAACCTCCTATATAACCTTAAGGAAATGGAGTCAACAAAACAAGACCTTACTGGCTTCCCTCAAGAGCTATAGGACCCCCAAGAGTTAAACCACCCTTCCAGGTGCCCAAACCCTCAGTTAAGTTTCCTTTTCACCGATATGGAGCCCTAGGTACTAACATAACCCTATTTGAATTTGATTGTAGCCCTCCAGTTGCATGCACAAGCCTCTAATGGAGCGATTGCAGTCTTTTTCACCTAGTTTGGTGCCAATAACCACGAGATCTGAGAAACGTTTTAAGGGATAGTCTCCAGACTAATGTCCAGAACTTAATGAAACTTTACAAAATGATAAATGACACAAGGAAAAGCCTCTAACAAAAACCTTAATCAAGGAATTGACCTAACTAGGCCTAACCATGACAGTTGGTCCATCAAACACATGGTGAACATGAAATCTACAAGTCATGAATGCATATCTAAACATAGAGATATGAAAATTATCTGAGAAGAATAAAGAAGGTGTAATTCCCTCTCAAATTAGCTTCCATAACATCCATTAGGTCATGCATTCATTAATTAGTGATTTACAAGTAAAGTCGTGATAAGAGACACAACTTGAATCTATCATAAAATCATGCCTATAACCAACATATAACAAGATAAATAACTACGATAAAACAACTACCACATAATAACAAGTATAATTACTCATTAATTACAAGGGGAAAGAGCTCTTATCAATCATATGCAAAATCTAACCAAGGGACTTCCACATACCTCCCAACCATAGATTGAGTTGAAACAAATATTTCATTTAGCTAATCACCCCCATGCCATCTTCCAAGCATGAATGTGGGATATAATGGGATAAAAAAATCCATAAAAAACCAAGGGAATCTAGAAATTAAACCACCTCTATCCTCACACTACCATTATCTCACCTAAATCGGTCCCGAGATCACAAAACCAAATCGAGCTCGGAAGCCTCAGAATTCCTTCACCATCTCTTGAGGAATTTTCTTGTCTCGACCCACCCTATAAGGGCTTACAGAGAAAACCATCTCCACCCCCAACCCTTGGGATTTTCTTGAGACCACGTCACCCAGATCCAAAACCTTCTAGAACTAAAAAGCTCAACAAAGAATGAATCCCATCACACCATGGTTATACTAAAATGGCTAGGAAAGGTTGAAACAACTGTCAGAACCAAACAAAAACCATACCAATGATAGTAGATGAAATAGCTAGGAAATCTTACATGCAACCTGTTACCTGCAAGTATTCCCGCTGAAGCCTCTTGATTCAACTTTTCCTTTCTTGATCCTTGCTTTCTTTGTCCTTCCTTTGCCTTCCTTGTCCTTCCTTTTCCCGCTTGCTTGCTTTCTTCTCTTAGTTCTCTTCTCTTCTCTCACACTAACTCCAAAGGAAAACTAACAAAAGGCTCCAAATTGATGCTTTGAATCCTTTTCATTATTGATGCCTCAATTTCTTAATTTTCCTCTATTTTCCTTTAATTTCCTCCTCACATGCAACCTGTGACCTGTGACCTTCCTTTTCTCCTAATTTCCTCTATTTTCATAAATAAAATGCCAAATATTCCTTTTTTCCTTTTTGAAGCCTTTTCCATTTCCTTCGCCTATTTCCCCTTAGCCATACTAAGAAACAAGTGATTCCCACTAGGATGTTTTTACCAACATTCATATTGAAAAGTGTGTCCCATGACCTTGGTCTTATTTTTCCTTTATTAACTTTATTACATGAACTTTTAACCCTGGGCTATTACAATGTAGAAGATGGAAATAGGTTAGGGAAGAAGTTTGAGTTGAATTTAAATGAGGATAATGTTTTGAGATTTGATGTGCATTTATTTTCTTACTTGGTTACCATTGTGCTTATAACATTTTTTATTCCTTTCTAAAAATTTAAAAATCAATGATTGATGAATTATTGTACTTTTGTTAGTAAAAATCATTGAATGATACATCATTTGATTTATTATACTACATGCTTGGAAGTGAACATAAATGAATTATACATTAGATGTAGTGATTACTTATTATTAGTACATGTGCAAGCTATTTCTACACCAACTTTGCATATATGTTGTGTATGTACATTAGTACAACTATTTGATGTATTAATCACTAGTGTTGGCTATTAACTACTTAATTAATGGTTGAATGATTATGAAACTTATGTTACATATATAAATATTTAGTAACATTAAATATCCTTCTTAACTTGATTCATTGGTTGATTGCATATTAAATGGGTATAAGGTTAATTTTTACCTCCACTAATTTTCAATATACGTTTTTCATCTCTAATTTCCATTTTTCATAAAAATGATTGGCCAAATATTTTTTCCAAAAAAGAAATCTATAATTTCCATTTTTCATAAAAATGATTGGCCCAAGCTTTTTCCAAAAAACAAATCTATATTTTCCATTTTTCATAAAAATGATTGGCCCAAGATTTTTCCCAAAACAAAAATATCTAATTTCCATTTTTCATAAAAATGAATGACCGAAATTTTATAAGATAAAATTATTTTACCTTAAAAGTTAGAAAATTTTATAGAAGATTATAAAATCATTAGAAATTTGAAAAATTTCAGAAAAATATCACCAAAGATTTTATAGTTTGCATATTAGGGACTAGTAAGATTCACCAAGGTTTCTATACTTGTGATAATTTTCCATCCTTAAAATTTATAATCATGGTTGGTTGCTATCGATTTTGAGAAAAAAAAATGATTCTTTATTTATAGGTTAGCATGAGAAAGAAAATGTAGTAACTTTGTTTTATTTAGTTTATATAATGTATTTAGTGTTTTATTTAAATTAACTCTTCCCAAATTTCTAAAAGGGATACATGGCCATTAATGGAAGGTTGAGGAGACATTGGGAAGGACAATGGAAATGGGGTAAGGTGATGAATCTATTGGGGGATTATGATAATTCTATTTGATAGTAGGATTTCATTGTTTGGAAATATTAGTGGGGGAGAGGGGAGGGATACACTATTGGAACTATCAAAATTTTTGAGATATATAAAAGATATTAGGATCTATTAGAATGGATAAGATATTGGTTTCAGGATGATTGTTCTTCTTGGGGTCTGTGGTGAAGTAAAATTATAAGTGTGGAGACAAACAAATTCCTCTAGCCCAATAATGGGTCTAGCCACAATAGATAGATTCTATGGAAGATTTCCTTAGGTTAGAACCAATTAAGAGGGCCTACCTCTTGGTTTTCTTATCCCGCTTGATGATGTCCTTGACTGCTCACTCCAGCTATCTCTTGCTTCCTCCTTCAAGCACCTGAAATAAGCAAACAACAACAGACGACAAACGTAATAATAGACAAATTGTAATTAAACCTACTTGACAAGTCAAGAAACATTAAGCCATGAATATGTAATATTATAGAACATGTAGGAAATCAATCGATAGTTGCATATACTAATATCAAAGAGAGATTACAACCATTCATCTTGATGTTGCAGTCCTCCTCTAACAAGACCAGGTTCCCACACACTTCTGCTAGCATTCCATGATGGCCTCAATCAACAATAGTTTTAAGGATATTCCCTTTAGGCTTCACTCCAAACCAAATCACACTTTGTTGTTGGGAAAAGTATCCAATACGGAATGACCCTATCCCACTCTAAGGGTGATAGTACCTCAGCAACAATCAAAGCAAAGCTATTCGAGATTCCTTCTTTATGAGATGTAAGAGAGGGGAGAAAGAGATCCACTAACCATTGTCTTCCGCTAATGGTTGATCCAATCTTCTCTCTTTGCTGCTTGCTCCCAGCTCCTTGCTCTTTCACTGGCCCAGCTACACCAAGATCCTGCAAAATGGCAAGAGAGGGAAACTACAAGAAGCATACATTCATAATTGATTCAAGGATTAGAATAAATCAAATACACAAGTATAACAATACACCATTGAGACACATGCATATAGAAGAACCTCAAATGCTTTATTAATGGAAGAAGTAAAGTTCAGGAAGTGATACAACCATAGAAGGCCCAATCCAGCATCACCTCCCAGCAGAAAGAAATATCCTCTTCACCTCCTTCAAGCAAATCACCCAATAGTTCTATACTCAAACCAGCAGCACTTCCTTACATTCACAAGATTCCAGCTTCCTTAGACCTCATGAGAGAGCTCTATATATAGGAGTTTTGGAGAAAGGATGAGTCAGCTTGAGGCTGGCATGAAGCTGACTAGTGTCCTCTCCCACTTCAGTTATTCTTCAGTTCTTGAGTCCACTTGGAGGTTCTTGCTTCCACTTGGAGATCTAGACCCTCTTACTCATCACAAGTCAAATTCCCTGATCCAAGTGTCATTTTGGAAGCTTCCTGGGCATTGACACCTTGAGGAATGATTGTGCCACTTGTCCAATCTCGCCCAGTGCAGGTAGCCTTCTTTGCAGTTGACATTCAGCGTAGGTACACAGTGGAGCAGTTGACATTCAGCGCAGATGCTCAGTGGAGCAGTTGACATGATCCAGAATTAGCTTGTTTTTGAGTGTTTTCAGGTGGAGAACTGATATTTAGTGCTGTGGTTTGCTGACCTTGTTCCTCTAGGGGAAGGAACAACATGTTTAGGGACTTTGGATCCCTTAGATTATGGACATTTCATGCTTCATGCTGTAAGATACAAAAATGTCTATAACAGTTGCCCCCCTAAAGCATGAGGTCGTTTATCAGGTGAAATGCTTTATCAGGAGGATCCGAAGTTCATTCAATCGCTGAGAGGTGACCTGTAATAAAATACAATACAATACATTATTTTTCATTCTGCTTTCATGATCTAGCTGAGGCGGGCATTCCCATGCTCAGCTTTATAAATTCATTTTGGTACATAGAACAGACGATCGTCTGATGGTAGACTGATAATTCTCTGCTGAAATTATCATCCTTTGAGTAGGATGATCATCTGCTGCAATGATGTACATGTCAAATGTCTTTATATCCTGAACATATATTGCAGCCTGGATGGATGAAACTAGATCTAGGGTCTTCAAACTCGTTCGATCTTCACTCTAAGTACAAGTCGATCCATGTGAGAATTGCGCTGAAGTCGAACATGGAAAGACATCGCTTGATTACCGGTCAATGATGAAAACCGTTAACAAGCGCGAGAGGAATCACCGATAATGATAATGATCCTCAAGGTACTGTAGTACAATTCACGTGGTGTGAATAAAGGACTTGGCGTCGAACACCACGCAAAATCTTCTGGTCGAAGGTCATTGATGTATACCTGTCTCCGGAAGTGAGAAACTTGCCATTGAGGCATGCAAGCTTCAAAGTACTGAAGGGGTTGTTCCTAGATCAACTTCTTGGATAATGAGCTGAAGTCGACAAGAAGCGATCCGTCAAAGGAGGGCCTTAATGAATCCCACATCAGTGACACGGAACGGAGCTATTGATTTTAGTGGAGGTGAAAACAATCTGTGAAATATGATTCAGGGTGGCGATCATGGGTGGATGAAGGATAATGTATGGCAGTGGATGGGACACGGTTGACTCTTTCTGAACAACATCTCTTGAACATATAACGACACTGATGCGATGGATCGATAGCATTACCCCAAATGTGGATGGTTTGGCAAAGACCATGGTGATGAGACCGGTGAATGAAACAACCCAACCCGATGTGATACGGAGGAAAAGTGTCATGTTCAAGAGCGACTTGCTACCATTAAAGCTTTGAGGCTCTCCCAATTTTTCCCCAGTCATTTCTGACCAGTACCTCTTTATTTTTGTCAAGCTTGAGGAGGATAACATATGCTTGTTCTATAACCTGCCCTTCGGGCAAGCCCATCGCTATGTTTTAACGAGCCTAGCAATAGGGAAACTCGTTCTCGTCTAAAGACAAGTTTGTCGCTATTTAATCATTTTAATGAGTCTAACGACAAGGAAAACTCGGTCCTTTTCATTTTTAGAGAGTCTGAAAAGGTACAGAAAGTTAACTCCAAAATTCCTTTTTCGTCATCTAATCCCTTAAGTCCGAAAAAGTATAAAACAATACAGAAGGGATGAGTTTTCGGTAATTTTAACGAGTCGAATAAAACAAGCGCTCGACCTTTTTGTGCAATAATCCCTCAGGTCCAAAAAGATTAAAATCTACGGGAGGGATAGCTCTTCCGGTCCTTTTAACGAGTTGGAAGGCCAAAACTCGGCAAACTTTTCATATTTTACGAGTCAGATGAAAAGAGCTCAAAGAAGACTCGTCTTTTGAGGAACGAGTGATAAACAGGGATAGCAGCAGATTCCAGGTACAGGTTGGAATTTTGCAATCACGGCAGTGTCACAGGGATGGCTAGGTGAAATCACTCTTCGCAGCTGTTCCTCAAAATGGGTAAACAATCATATGGAGGTGAACGATCGGCCAAATGACGGTGGAGGTGGCAGGTGCAAAACACGACCAAGGTTTTTTACGGCTGATGAATTTACAGTCTCAAATGGTTATTTACTGGGATGGGTTCATTTTTTAATGAGCTTGAATGCGCCAAAACACTGCTCAATGCTTATGTTTATTTTTTAACAAGCATGAATTACGCGTTAAAACTACTCGGATCTCGCTTTTCTATTTTTTAACGAGCATAAATTCCGCGGTAAAACTGCTCGATTATATGGTCAAATTTTGATTTTTTACCATTACTAGCTTTCTCTTTTCAAGGATAGTACTGCATTCTCAATTGCTGCAACAAACTTTGTTAGAAATGAATAATATTTGCATGAAAATGAGATTTTAACCCTAATATTTTACTTTGAACTACGTAAAAAGCCATTAAAAGGTGTTTTTACCTCTCATTTACCATTTCATTTGCATTTGGTTTGTTGGAGCTCTGGAGGTGCCTCTTCCCCCTTGATTTTCACCAGCTGATTCCGGGAGATTCTGCGGACGATTTTCGGCGCCGTCTGGACCAGGTAGGAGCTAAACCCTAGCTCTTCCTTTTCATGGTTTCATTTTCCAGTTTTATGCCTGTTTTTCAGTGTTTCTGAGCCCCAGGGGTTTTGCCAGGGCGCCCTAACTTCAGCGCAGGTTCCCCTTTCGAAATCTACGCTGAATGTCAAGCTGCCTTAAGGCGGCCTGACCTTCAGCGTAGGAGGGATACTCTTTGCCTGTGCTGGGCTCAGAAAACTGAGTTTTCAGCTCATTGTTTGATGAATTTTCGCCAGTTTTTCATCAAAATCAGGAACTTACTCCTTCTCTTTGTTTGCTTTGCAGGGAATTTTGAACAAAATGTCCCTTACATGGCGAGAACGAGAACATGAAGAGGAGGACATGATTGCCCTCCATGACCCGGTCACGGTGAACGCGCTGCGGGACTGTGGCCTGCTGAAGTTTTTCCGTATCTCTAGCATGAGAGCACAGATTACTTTGCTGCAGTATATGCTTGATGCTTGGGATCCTGTTAACCAAGTATTCTAGATTAGGGGAAAGTCCATCCCCTTGACCATAGAGGACATGTACTTCTTGACTGGGTTGTCAAGACGAGGTGCCCCCATTTCTTTGTCAGGTACGGCCCGGGGGACCGATTCCACCAGAGATTATGTCCGTCAGTATTGCAGGGAAGGTTCTCAGCCGAGCAGAGACGGCAAGATTGTTATCCGTGAGATTACTGACAGGTCTCTCAGGTCCATTCTGTATACCATTGGTAGGATGGCCGGTAGCACAGCTCTACATGTTGCCAACAGATCTTATATGCAGCACGCCTTGGAGTGTCTCCAACCGAAAGTATTCAACTGGTGTGATGCAGTACTTGTTCAGATGAAAAGTCAATTGAGCAAGGTAAAGGACGGGAAGCTGAAGAACTTTGGATTTGGTTCTATTCTGACTGCCTTTGCCTTGGAGAAAATCCCACTGATGCAGCCTCAGTACATCATACTCGACTTGCCTTCTCCGACCGAGCCACGCATGCAGAGGTGGGTTGATCACATGTCTAGGCACGCTGGTCAACCTCAGATTACTTTTACTGAGGCCTTCTTCAGGTGGTTCGAGCGCCAGGAGATGGTCTTCTCCGAGTATCCATATGTGGGTATGGATTTCCGAGGTGATCCGGATTTGGTGTTACCGGATGGCGAACAGTGGGGTGCTATTGGTAAGCTCTTTGACCATATTACTGTTTACTTGTTCTTATTCATAACGTTGCTGTGCTTTATTCTATCAAGACTTTTAATCATACTCTTGGGTGCGTGCAGATGTTGGTCCTGTTCGTCCAGCAGTTCGCCCGAGACCGCCAGTCGCTGCCCCGGCAGTGGAGCCTGCTGGGAGAGCTATTCTTCATGATCTTGACGATACTGAGACCCTTACAGCTGTGCAGGAGCAGGTTGAGAGCCTTACTCGCGGTATTCCGGATGTACAGATTGACGAGTTACCTTTACAGCTGCAGCGGCATACTATCGGCGTGCCTAGACGATGGACTCGTCTCTTGCGCATGATTGCACAGGCCGTGACGTACTATCATGAGCACCACTAGGCTAGGGTGCCCCCTAGCATTTTTGAGTTTTTAGGTCCCATGACCAATTTTTGTCTTGGTTACAGAACATTATGTATGAACTATAAACAACTTATATATATTTTGATTTTCGAGTTCTATTCTGGTTGATTTATGTGATCCATATGTACAATCGTTGATGATATGTCCCTTTTATACATGTTGCAAATGTCTATCTAACACATAGTTTGCTAATGAGTCAGTTAATGTGTTTAAGTTTCTTGAAATATGTTGATATTGAATTGAATCAAATTGTCTTTCCAAGATCTTAACCCTTAGGAGCATGCGATAAATAGCTGGATTGCGAACAGAATATATACCATTGAGTTGTAGTATTACGAGCTGTGAGTCTAGCCTGACAATTAGTCGGCGTATGCCACGTGTGATGGCATCAGAGAGTAGTTCTATCAACGCGCTATACTCAGCGATGTTATTCGTTGATTGCCCAATACACACACCTATGAAACTTACTAACTCGCCGCTTGGATCAAAAATGGCCCAGGCTGCGGAGGATAGGTTCCGCGAACTACGACTCGCTCCGTCGGCATATCCAACACATGTTTCCAGAAGGTTTGACATCTGCAATAAATGAAAAGGTGGATCACTCGACCAGAACAAATACTTTAGCGAAAACAAAATACAACAAAAGCATGCAGGTTACTATTTAAGCATAGTAACGCTTGAGGTACAGCCCGTTGCGGGGCTGCGCCAGTGGAATTCCATCGTAATCCATTAACTCGTAGGCTCCTTTTGCTAACACCCTTTTAACAATATAGGGGCCCATCCATAAGGACTTGAATTTACCTGCTCCCAATTTATCGGATTCTTGGTCATAAAGCAAGACCAAATCACCTTCTGAGAAGACACGGGGTTTGACATTTTTGTCGAACTGAGCCTTGACTCGTTTCTTATGGGCTTCGTTAGCCAAAGCGGCATCACGGCGGGTTTCATCCAATTGGATTAATTCCAAGAAACGAGCCTCTTCCTCCGAAGTTCCGGGGAGAAGATCGATTGCGAGTTTAAGCGACGAAATTTCGCACTGGATTGGTAAGACTGCTTCCAGGCCATACACCAGTTGAAAAGGTGTGAACCCGGTTGTGTTCTTAACCGACGTTCGGTATGCCCACAAGGCTGAGTACAGGATTAGGTGCCACCTTCTTTTATGAACCCCGATCATCCTTTGCAACATACGCTTTAGGACCTTGTTGATTGCCTCAACTTGTCCGTTGGCTTGCGGATAATATGGGGTAGAGATGTCGTGAGATAGCCCTAGCTTGGCAGCTAATTCGACCATCATGTGATTGCGAAAATGCGACCCATGATCTGTAACTATAGCCTGTGGTACGCCGAACCTGGCGACTACATGATTGAAAAAGAAAAGGGCAGTTGTTTCACCAGTGTTATCCAATGTAGGCATCGCCTCGGCCCATTTGGTAAAATAGTCAACAGCGACTATAATATACCCATGCCCCCCGGTCGAGGTGGGGTTACATTGCATGAAATCGATGCCCCACTTGGCGAATGGCCCAACAGCGACTATTGGCTGTAAAGGTGCGGGTGGTCGTCTGGTTTTGCTATCAAAAATTTGACAAGCATGGCAACTTCTAACTGCGGTTATGCAATCTTTGAACATGGTTGGCGAGAAGTATCCTGCTCGTAAGATTTTTTGTGCTGTTGCATATCCAGATTGATGCCCCCCACACGCGCCTGAATGACATTCATTCAGGGCTTTTTCGGCCTCCTCATGGGTAAGGCACCTCCTTAGAACTGTATCGATACCTCGACGGTAGAGTGTATCACCGACGATCATGTAGTCTTTTGCTTGGTATCGTATACGTTTTTGTTCAGAGCGAGAGGTGTTTGGCCTGAATTTTTGGGTTTGGAGATAAACTATGATATCTCCATACCACTCATTGCTTGCAGATATCAGAAACAAACTTTCATCCACGATTGACTCTTCCGATGTTTCATCGTTGGACGACGATGGGAGATCGCACAATAATTCTGCAAAAACTAGAGCTTTCTTTGATTTGGATTTTACAAATTCCAGATCAAACTCTTGAAGGATCGCTATCCATTTTGAATATTTTCCCCCCAGCAACTGTCGCGACAGTATATAAGTCATGGGGTTGCAATCTGACAAGATGGTAGTTTTCCGAAAGAGGACATAATGTCGAAACCTTTGAATCGCTTGAACAGCTGCAAGCGCTAGTTTTTCAACATAAGAATATTTACTTTCTGTATCATTTAAGTTTTTACTTAAATAATAAATAGGATGTTCTATTCCATCGACCTCTTGAACTAAAACCATCGCAATGGTCGTATCCGCTGCAGCCAGATACAGGTTAAAATCTCTTTGATAGTCCGGGGCGTACATTAATGATGCTTTTACTAGACAATCTTTCAGAGCATCAAAGGAAGCTTGCACCAATTGGTCCCAGACAAAAGGTACATCCTTTTTCAAAAGACGAGTATAACCCTTAGCAAGTTCTGCGTAATTTGGAATGAATCTCCTCAGAAAGTTCACTTTCCCTTGGAGTTTCTAAATCTGAAGCAAATTTGAAGGTGGAGGCAAATTAATGATTGCCTGAACCTTACAGGGGTCGAGACGAATCCCATCCTTAGAGACTACAAAGCCAAGTAAACGACCAGAACCGACGCAAAACACACATTTGTGCGGATTGAGTCTTATCTTGTAGTGTCGGCAATGTAGAAATATCGCTCTTAAATGCTGCGGATGATTAGTCCGCTTTCACGAATGAGCCGGAAGATCATCAAGATAAGGTTGAACAATGTTCTTGATGTCATGGAAGGCATAATTCATTGCCCTCTGAAACGTCGCCCCTGCGTTCTTTAAACCAAAGGGTAATTTTCGATAAGCGAATGTGCCCCATGGACAAATAAATGCAGTCTTTGACTGGTCCTGTGGCCGGATATTTATTTGATTATACCCAGAAAATCCATCCATAAATGAAAAGATTTCACATCCGACGCATTCATCAATTATCTGGTCGATGAAGGGTGTAGGGTAGTTGTCCTTCGGACAAGCTTGGTTTACATCCCTATAATCGACACACACTCTAATCTTCCCTTGTTTCTTCATAACAGGGACAATATTCGATACCCAATCGGTTAGAGGAACCGGGTAGATGAGTCCAGCATGGAGAAGTTTTTCAACTTCCGCCTTAATGGCGGCGGCTTTCTTGGGGTGTACCTGTCGAAGCCGTTGTCTTACTGGTTTGACATCAGGATACATTTTGATTTCATGTTCAACGATACTCGAGTCAATGCCTGGCATTTCATCATATGACCAAGCAAAGACATCTCTGAATTCGCGAAAAAGAGCGTTATATATTTCCAGTTCTGAAGGGGAACAACCTTTTCTGACATAAATATTCTCTACAACATCTGTTTTAGTCGAGATATTTATGGCTATAGTCTCTTCAATGTTGGATAGGTTTCGCTCAGAATCCACCGTATTTACAGTATTTGTTAGGAATTCAAAAACTGAAGGGTGATAAAGGTCACTTTGAGTATCTTCTTCATATTCCGGAAGAAGGGAACGATGGTGGTGATCATTCCATGGTGCCCCCTCAATCAGCATTGATTGTAAGATTCCTTCGTCAGTCCCATGTACTTTCGACCAAGGATCTAATGGGGTATCATATTCTCTAGACCTATCTACCCAAACGCTTGACGAGCGTTGATTTGGGTTCGCCTCCCATGCTTGAAACATTGATTGCTACAATATTTCTAAAGGGCTTGGGGGCAAAACCATTGCACGATCCATGTCGACCTTCGTGGAAGATATCATGTTGCAGGTTGCTACAAACGGTATATTTCCTATGTGAATAGGAGGTGGTAGCGCGAAAGTTCCCATCAATGTGGGGTCTTTCAATAATCCTACTCCGATATCTTGAATCGAATGGTTGCTTTCATGGATCATGGGAATGCTTCCTGTAACTTGTGAACCATTAGGGAGGAAATTCTGTTGGTCGACGATCATAATCCCTCCTTCAAATGGGAATGCGATCTTCCTAAAATAAGTCGACACAACAGCTGCCATGGCATAAATCCATGGTCTACCCAGTAAGATGTTATAGTCAAGATTTCCATCGATGACCTCAACATCAATTTCTACTGTTTTTCCTCCTAGTTCAACTTTCAAGTTATTAAGGATACCATAAGGGGTATAAGTCCTTCCGTCGAAAGCTTTTAATGTCGTCGATGATCGAGACAAGGTTGGAGATCCTAAAGTTTTCCAGCAGCTCATCGACATAATACATGTTGATGCTCCCTCATCAATAATCGTTCTGTGAACAGTTTTGTTGAGGGCTTTCACTTGAATAAGGAAAGCTAGTTGAGCTGGTAACTGAGGATCGTATCCTTTGTGATCAAAGGATACAAGATTGGAATCCTTAGGATCAACCCCACCAATAGCTGATAACAATGCCTGCCTTTGGGATGGACAATTTTGTAATACCTCAAGAGTCGACATAGCGGATGGCGATTGTGCCAAATCTTCCACTATGTTATAATGCTGCGCCGCTCTGGCGCGAGGATTAAATGTCGACTTGTGTACTACTCCCTTTGGCGGTTTTATTGTTAATTCAGGAATGGTGGGCGTTACAACTTCTGTCGAAGTTGTTGTCGAACTACTTGGTTGATCTTTACCTTTTTCGTTCGACAGCTGAGGATTCCCATAATCTTTGTTCCTTGTCGAAATCAAAGCATCATTCTGCTGTTTTGAAACCGACAACATAAGCACTTGAGACGGGGAAGCATTTCCACTGTCAACCAGATTTTGATCTGGGTTGGGAAATGGATCAATTAACACAGCTGAGGTTTGGGAACTTTTAAAGAACCTCTTTAACTCAGCTTTGAATGGGCAATTCTTTGTGGTATGATCCTTATCATCACATATAAGACATGGATAATTTTGTTTCCCTTTCCCAGGAGGGTTTGAAGAATTTTTTCCAGGGGATGACTCACCCTGTTTCTTCTTCTTCCCTTTGTTTTGCTTCTTCTTGCTTCCTGGTTGATTGGTTTCTTTGCCTTTATCTTCCGATACGGCATTTACTTCTGAAGCAAGAATTTCTTCTTTTGCATTTTGATCCGAATTCTTACGGGCCTTCTTCGACGAAGCCTTTATCGATTTTGCGTTTGCGGTGCCAATCACGCCATCACCGGCATGAGAGTCACTATTTGATTTAGGAGGGGGAGGAATTGAAAATTCCGGTCTAGGGGCGTCAGGTATTTTGTCGTAGAGCGTGCCGGAGTGAGTATAAACTAAGTCCAAATACTGTGCACGAGCGATAACTTGCTCCTCTGTTACGACTCCCCCCTTGGCCACATCTTCCGTTATAGCAGGAAGTAACGACTTTATAAACCACTCAGCTAACAGCTGATCAGGAACATATGTTTTCACCATCCTACGACGACGACGCCACTCATGTATATGATCAGATATATGGGTGGCAGTTGTCTATTTGAAGTTGGTTAATATTTCTGTTCCCGTTTCATACCTTATCGGTAATTGAAAATGGGTTAAGAAAGTCGTGGCTAGGGAACTAAAATTGTCGAAAGAGGCTCTTGGAAATTCAATATACCATTTAGCTGCTGGACCTGTCAATGTCCTCTGAAAAAGGCGAAGCCTTATTGAATCATCGTTAAGGGTGTTCGACGAACACCATAGATGAAAAGTCATCACGTGATTCGATGGGTCTTCACCTGGATTTCCATTGAATTTAGGAATGTCAGATGGAAGTTTATGAGGAATCGCTGGCCACCAAGGGGCATAAGCAATCGGATTGTTGGTTAACCGGTGTAAATCAGGTAACTCTAAAGTTGCCACGAATGGTAACTGTTGATTCAGGTTAGGCGAAGCGTAACCAGGGTACGATGGAATCGCTTGAGCAGTGGGCCTTTGCATACCAGCATAATGTAATTGATGTTGGTATGATTGATACGGTTGGTGGACTTGACCACTATAAAGTGGTTGGTTTGACCGTTTTGGATATACGGTTGTCCACTGTTCGCAAAGATCTGCTGCTCAAAACCTTGGTATACTTGCTGGAATTGTGGTTGTTGGTATTGCACTAACCATGGTTGTGAAGCCATGTTCTGTTGTGCTATGCTAACCGTCGGACCAAGGTGTGGGATAATTGTACCCGTTTGGACTTGTGTCGCCCCACTAGTTGGCGATTGTGGTTGTGACCCATGATCAAGTGGCTGTTGCATTACAACCTCAGAAATCTGAGTTGACATGTAACAAGTATCGCTTGAACTTGTGACACTGTTACAATAGCCGGTGTGGTTGGGATGTTCGTCATAGGTACACACTGTTGCATAGAATATACAACCCTTGGTTGTTGAGGTAGCATAGGTACCCAACTACTTGATGCAATTCCAGTATAACCTGAATACTGTTGAGAACTGCCATATGGATATCCTCCCGGAGGAGGTAATGAAAGGGCATACTGCCCCCCATACGGTAGCAATCCGGAACTCAGAGGGATTGTTAGTCCTTGAGGACTGGATGGCCCAAATTGACCTCCATGAGGGTCAATCTGTCGAGTTTCAATGTAAGAGTTCCTGGATATTACTCCGGATGAACAAACTGGAACAGACCATACTGTCGAAATAGTCCCTTGGTGGACTCCTTCTAGCTGTTGAGAGCTAGTTGGGACAGCTGGTATGCCGGCAAACATTGTCGGAGTGACGGCAGGGGCTTCTGCTATCGCTGTGTCATTTGACACAGTCCTAGATGATGACGGTTGTTCAGACATTTTAAGTCTATCCAATAGATTGCCTAGCGATTCTACAGGAACTTCCACTTGTGGTGGATTAACTTCAGATGAAGGAAATAGAGTGACCCCGACTCCAAAATGGGTTGGAGTACTTGCTTGCGGATCCTCTGCAATTTCCTCTATCGCAATCAAACCAGGTGGAAGAGGAAGACCGTCAGGTCCGTAAAATATTTCTGGTGCCGAAGAAGTGGTTGTTTCGACAACGACAGTTGTTTGAGGAACAAAACTCTCTGGACCGGTTACAGATGGAACTGGTTCAGTTACACAAGTATTTGCCCCCAGACTAGGATCAATATTACTGTCCTTCTGTGGCTGTTGAACTTCTTCTATAGAGGTAGGGTTTCCAGAAATGTTTGGAGTAACCGGAACCTCAGATGCAGTTGGAACACTTGTTCTAACTTTTATAGGAGATTTTGAACCGGTTAAACGAGTTCGCTTTGTCCGTACTGTTTTCGATTCCGGAGACAAAGACGGTTGACTCGTAAGCCTCCGCGAACGACGGGGTTTCAATTGACTTTCTTCCATGATAGCGGATTACTCGATCAACCAAAATATTAAAAGGGGAAATTTGTGTTTCCGAATTGAATGAATTTTATTAGACTCTTTTAGACACAACTTGCTTTTTCACTTTTTAAGAGTCGAGAAAAAGCTAAAGATGACTCTAGTCTCCTTCGATGTTTTAACGAGCCCGAAGTGACAAATTCTCGGATGGACTTTTTCAGTTATAGAGTTTGAAAAAGGCCAAAAGAAACTACTCTGGAGATCTAGGCAGAGGGTGTGCCAAACCTTTCGCAAAACTACAGAATACGTTTTACGGTACGGGTGGTCAATCTTCGTGAATGCTGTGTTCACTGCATTGCGATCAGTAGGGCGGCCGACACGGCTTCCTATGGATAAAAGATATATGCCTATAGGGGTCTCCCAATATATACGAGACGGTACGTGGGAGCACAAGTCCGTATTAGTGCCACCGACTCTCAGGAGGAATCACCCACCTTCGTCGAGATCGACAGTCACTACGTTTAACGACGCCAGAACACGTCTCTAGCTTAGACCTCTATGTGTTTGCGTTATGTTTCAAAGCGTTGTTAGGTTCATTCAATATATTTTAAGTTGATCTTTTTAAAGTTTGCCTTTCAAGGTTCACCACGAGATGTATGATACAAATTCCTAAATGCAGTCTAAGATGAGAAGCAAGCTTTTTCAATCTTTTCGACTTATGAAAATCTTAACTACTGAGGGAAAAGAAAGAAAAAATCTTTTCACACAGATCAAAGAGCATACACTAATGCACTTTTTCCCTAAATCAACATGCAAACTTATCAAATGCAAAATGCAAGATGCAAGTATTTCTTTTCTCTTTCTTAATGTTGATGTAATACAAAAAGAAAGCTGTTGTATAATTTCGAATTCAATTTCAAGTGAAAGTAAACAAGCTTGTCCAAAATAAAAAAAAACCTTAAGATTTACTTGTTTCGACACTAGAAATATATAAATTCAAACCATATGACGAAATCAAAAGCTCAATCAGCTATGAACAGTAAACAAACTAACTCTTAAGATCAAAACGACACTTAATCACAGGTCTAGATCTAAGAGGCCATAGCAAGACTAGTTCACTTTCGTTATGGGAAACTGCAAATGATATAAGAAATACACAAAGAACAAATACAGTTTCTTTATACAACCGAGGCGGAATAGTGGCAAGGAAAGGTGGTTTCAGATAGGTACATTGACTGGTAACAGGCTGCAAAACAAGGGTGAAAACAGGGCAATAAACAGGAGGGAACCCCAGTAGCTCTAGGCAAAACTGGTTCAGCGCAGGTAGTACACTGGCAGTTTGACCTTCAGCACAGGTAGCCCCTTCGAGAACTGCGCTGAAATGCAGACTGCCTTCATAGTGCCTGCACTGAAGAGACAAACTTTCGTTTTTCTCAGTCTCCGGGTCACAGATTGCTCAAAAATTCACAGTTTTTGGCCAAATCAGAAGCTATCAGTCAAGTACACACTAAGGGATGAAAAGGAGGATGAAAAGCTATCACTAAGAGCTGTTCAGAGTCCTTGTGGATTAGCTCTTCAAATCATAAACTTGCCCAGAAACTGAGCTAGAGTAGCTGCCCTCTACTTTGCATTTGAAAGATCCAAATGCAGTTCGATTCGGTACTCCCTGTGTTTATGAAATGAATAGCAAAAAACACAAACAACCAACAAGATACGATCCCCAGCGGAGTCGCCAATTTGTTGTTGGGAAAAGTATCCAATACGGAATGACCCTATCCCACTCTAAGGGTGATAGTACCTCAGCAACAATCAAAGCAAAGCTATTCGAGATTCCTTCTTTATGAGATGTAAGAGAGGGGAGAAAGAGATCCACTAACCGTTGTCTTCCGCTAATGGTTGATCCAATCTTCTCTCTTTTCTGCTTGCTCCCAGCTCCTTGCTCTTTCACTGGCCCAGCTACACCAAGATCCTGCAAAATGGCAAGAGAGGGAAACTACAAGAAGCATACATTCATAATTGATTCAAGGATTAGAATAAATCAAATACACAAGTATAACAATACACCATTGAGACACATGCATATAGAAGAACCTCAAATGCTTTATTAATGGAAGAAGTAAAGTTCAGGAAGTGATACAACCATAGAAGGCCCAATCCAGCATCACCTCCCAGCAGAAAGAAATCTCCTCTTCACCTCCTTCAAGCAAATCACCCAATAGTTCTATACTCAAACCAACAGCACTTCCTTACATTCACAAGATTCCAGCTTCCTTAGACCTCATGAGAGAGCTCTATATATAGGAGTTTTGGAGAAAGGATGAGTCAGCTTGAGGCTGGCATGAAGCTGACTAGTGTCCTCTCCCACTTCAGTTATTCTTCAGTTCTTGAGTCCACTTGGAGGTTCTTGCTTCCACTTGGAGATCTAGACCCTCTTACTCATCACAAGTCGAATTCCCTGATCCAAGTGTCATTTTGGAAGCTTCCTGGGCATTGACACCTTGAGGAATGACTGTGCCACTTGGCCAATCTCGCCCAGCGCAGGTAGCCTTCTTTGCAGTTGACATTCAGCGCAGGTACACAGTGGAGCAGTTGACATTCAGCGCAGATGCTCAGTGGAGCAGTTGACATGATCCAGAATTAGCTTGTTTTTGAGTGTTTTCAGGTGGAGAACTGATATTTAGTGCTGTGGTTTGCTGACCTTGTTCCTCTAGGGGCAGGAACAACATGTTTAGGGACTTTGGATCCCTTAGATTATGGACATTTCATGCTTCATGCTGTAAGGCACAAAAATGTCTATAACACACTTCTCCCTCACACAACTAGGTAGCTCCAACTAGTAATAGCGTGTTGTCTACTCCAAATGAAAATAGCATTAGCAGACCAATATCAACACTAGCTTATGCTTGGGAAGAAGGGAGGTTTGTATAGGATGAATGGATGGGAGATGGATCCTCTTCTCATGGGAGAAGGGCTTATCCCTTGAGGTAATTCCATAATTATAGGGGAAAGGAGCCCAAACTAACATCCTCAACCCCATCCAGCCAAACCATTTACCAAACTTTCGTTACAAAGCTACTAGAGTTGGAAGCTTCAACTCCTAATTTAAAAAACTTTCCATAACAGGATTGGCATGATTGGAACATAGCTCAGTCGCTCTGGTCAGCACGAGGGATAGTGCTGATATCTACACATTGGCATGGGGGAGACAAAGGTCATTAGTGCCAGTCTTGTAAACTGGGAAAAACATAATTTTTAGGGGAAATGGTGCAAAAGGGAATTTATCTGCTCATGAAGAGGGACATAATGGGAGTTTCTTCATGAAGGAAAAGCATGCGGGGTTCACTGTAGAGGTCCTCTAGGATCAAGGAATGGGGAGTACAGGGACAGTGACAAAATGTTGTGTAACAGATGCCCCCTAAAGTGTGAAGGCCAAGCTGGAGTGAGGAATGAAATGCTTTATAATTCAGTGCAGAGAACCGGTCTGCCGTCGGAAAACTTGGAAGAAAGTATAGATACATATACATAAACTGAGATTTCTATTAACTGATACATGAAGCATGGAATGGACACAACCATCCAGAGAATGATCATGTAAATGGATCTAGGTATGGGTACAGCCGTCCGTCAAAGAGGATCATAACGAAACCAAGGTATGGTCGCAACCATCCAATAATGAGAAGGATCACATATGATAACTCATGGTCTGGTCGCAACGAGCCATCTGAAAGAGACATGCATATCATCATAACTATGTCACATCACTTTGCAACCTAGACTTTTGTGATTTGAGTCCAGGGTCATGTGCTCAAACACGACCCAATCAAAGTACGGATCCTAACATGTGAAAAAATGTGTTGACGTCGAACATGCTAGAAAGTCGCCTGATTACCAATCAATGATGTAAACTATTAACAAGTGCAAGAGAAACCACCAATAGTGACAATGGTCATCAAGGTACTATCAACGAAATCCATAGAATGTGAATAGAGGAACTAAAGCTGAACACCCGTGAAATCACTCGATCGAAAGCCAATGATGTGAGCTTGTCGTCGAGCGCGAAGGACTTGCCATTAGGGCATGCAAGCTCTAAGGTACTGGAAATGAGTCTCGTGCTAAACTTCCCAGATAATGAGTTGAGGTTGACGGAAAGTGACCATGTCAAAGGAGGGTCGTAATGAATCCCACATCATTGACGCAAGATGAGAGGATGCAAAATGATTTTGGATGATACAGAGAATCAGAGGTGAGTGCAACTACACAAGGACAACTCTTGAACATATCGGTGACACAACTGGAAGTTTGGCAGCTTTTGGATCCATAGGATCAATGGTCATGATGACATGGTAGAGATCAAATGGAAGACAAAAATGAATAGCCCAAGCCCAGGAAGGTCAATGATGAAAAGGAGAATGTCCCAACCTAACATTAAGCAAAGAGTGTCATGTTCAAGAGTAAGCTTCCAACACAACTAATAGATTTCCAAATTTTCCCCCACCATTTCTGGCCAGTACCCCAATTATTTTTTAATCGCAAGCTTGAAGGGGATAGCATATGCTTGCACTATAAGTTCATTCTTCGAACGAATCCGACCTAGTAAGTTTAACGAGCCCTAGGAAGGAGAAGCTCATGTTCGTCATGGTGACGAATCCGATGTCGTTTAATAGTTTAATGAGTCCGACAACGGTGTAACTCAGTATGTTTTTCATATTTAGAGAGTTTGAAAAAGACATGGAAAAGAAAAAATCCACATGGTACCTTTTCGTACATTGTGTCTCTCAAGCCCGAAAAGGTAGAAAATGATACTCGAGAGAACCACTTGACTATTTCAATCAAGGAGCAATCTTTTTGTAAATAGTGCCTCCCAGCTCGAAAAGGGGTAAACATATACTAGGCACACGACATTTTGCATCCATTAACGAGTTCAAAATGACAAGGGCTTGACCATCTTTTTGCTTTTAAAGGGTCAGAAAAGAGCTTAAAGCAGACCCCCATCTTATTATCTTTTACGAGTTAAAAGGGAAAAACACTCGGCAATGTTTTTCATATGAGTTTAACGAGTCAAGAAAAAAGGTGAAACATGACTTGTTATCATCGTCGAACATCCATCACCTATTACTTCACAAGTAAGGTAAAGTGTATTATCGAGTCCTTGAGGCAAAATAGGTCAACATATTTACAAAAACCTAATATTTTCATGGAAAAGTGAATAAAAAGGGAAAAACTAAATATATTTTTACCATTTACGATTTTACCTTTGCTGTGAAGACATTTTACTCACTTTTTCCCTAATTGTTCCGGAACAGATTACGGGAGATCCGGGAGGTCAATAATTGAGACACCAGTTCCAGGTAACAACCAAAGCCCCGGCCTCCATTTTCATGTTCTTTATTTCTTCTTTTAACCATTTTTTTAGTTTTTTGAGGATGTTTTTGAAAAACTTTTTCGCCCTCAGTCGGTGCAATTTCTGGGCACAGAATTGCACTGGACGAGGGTGATTAACATAACCATCCACGCCGATCAGTGCAACTATTTTTAAAACAGGCACGTCAGTGCCATGGATAGGGAAAAACCCTATTTTCTCAAAAATTGACCATTTAAACTTAAATTTTATGGGCCAAGGATGATTATTGACTCAAATTAATGGTTTTTGCAAGAAAGAATCGCTGAAAATGGTGGACTGGAAAGAACATGAACATGAGGATGTTTATACCCAAGAAATGAATGACCCAAATTTCCTGGAAGATTTGAGGGCTTGTGGACTCCTCAAATTCTTTCTTACACCAGGGATGCGGGCCCAACCCGAGTTGCTTTGGTACCTGATTAGTCTTTGGGACATTAATCAGGAGATTTTTGTCATTGGGAACTAGGAGATGGAGTTGGAAACTTCAGATATATACTTCATCATTGGATTGTCCTGCAGAGGGGAACCATTGAACTTGTATGGGTCATGACCGATTTGGGAAATCATATCTTCCTTACTTGTTGAACATTTCCCTGAGGCCCTAAAATCCAAGAGCGGGAAGATAGAGATTTCCAGTGTTTGGGATCTAACAATGAGGGTGCTTCTGTTGACTATCAACAGAGTGGTAGGGTCCTAGGCGGAACATGAGACTAACAAGTTGAAGTTCCTTTATGCTATTGACTGCACAGTTCCTATGATCTTTGACTGGGTAGAGGCCATGAAGATGAACATCAAGCACTAGTTGTCCAAAGCCAAGGCGGGGAACTTGAAGCAATTTTGCTTTGGATCTGTACTTGGGACCTTCTTCCTAGAATGAGTACCACTGTTCTAGTATCATCTAACTGAGATAGATCCTCCTATGCCATGTGATCTGTGGATGGCCCACTAGAGCTGTTTGATGCCCAAGATCATTTGGGGTTAGCACATGTCATACCGACCTACATTATTTTCATGGCTACGATGAAAAAAATCGTCGTGGAGGACTGGCCATACAGTGGCATAGATTTCCGTAGAGATCTAGATATGCCCTTCCCAGATCAAGAGGACTTTGATGGTGAAGGCAAACAATCAAATTTTTAATTTTGATATTTTTTAATTGTTTTTAGTATATATATGTGCTTATTACATTTCTATTGTTAATGCACATGTTGGACCAGAGCGGCTTGCTGGGATGTCCCCAATAGCTAGGCGCGTCCCCCACCCTATCGATGTTGTAACCCCTTATCACGAAGGGAGTGACAACGAGGAGGAGATTGCGAGGAACCTTCAGGGGTTAACTCGTGGTATCCCGGAGTATGCTCGGGTAGGAGACATTCCTCGCCAGTACTAGAGACACACGGTGGGAGTCTCGGATTGGATCCACCGATTGCTGACTCGTGTTGCACGAGCCTTATCATGCTACCACGATCACCATGCTGATTAGTTCCTAGGTCTAAAATTTACATTTTTTGAGGCCTGCATGCCATAGATATATGAGGCCTACGAGCCGTCGATGTTATTTTAGACACACATATTATTTTTTTGGGTTCTGATGTATCAAACATTATCACCATATATATATATATATATATATATATATATATATATATCTATATATATATATATATATATATAGATATATATATATATATATATATATATATATATATATATATATATATATATATATATATATATATATATATATATACACATATATGTTGTATTTTCCTATCTACTATGGTACAAATGGTTTGTTTTATCTTTTACATGTTTCATAAATGTCTATCCAACACATTATTAGCTAATTCATCTGTCAATGTATTCATGCGTCTAGCAATATGATGATATGTAATGTAATCAAAATGCCTTTCTAATAAACGAATACAGAGATACATTCTCAAAATTTGAGGGTTTCTGACGGAATATTTCCCGTTGAGTTGAAGGACGACAAGCTGTGAATCCAAGTTGACAACAAGTTCTCTAATTCCCAGAGCGATGGCTTTTGACAATAGTTCAATGACAACACTGTATTCAACAATGTTGTTGGTTGTGCGACCTAGAAAGATACAGGTCAATAAACTCACTATTAGGGTCATAAATAGCCCATGTTGCTTATGATAAGTTCTAGGTACTACGAAAACCACCATCAGTGAAACCGATGTGGGGAGTCACAAACATCTGCAAAGCAAGAAAATCATAGTAAACAGGAAACCTGTTTGAAAACTATCACACAAAACCATGCTGTACAAAAATGAATGACACATTAATGTACACAAGTAACCATGCAAGATGACCTAAGCATAGTACTTCTTGAGGTAAATCCCATTTTTGGGCTTATCGAGAGGATTTACTTGATAATCAATAAGCTCATAGGCTTCTTTCTGAAAAATGTGTTTCACGATGTAGGGCCCATGCCACATAGGTTTGAACTTGCCTACCCCCATATTATTGTTAGCTTGGTTGTATAATAAGACGAAATCACCCTCAGAGAATGTGAGAGGGGAGACTGACTGATCGAAATGGGATTTGACCCATTTCTTTTATGCTTCGATGACCAAGGTTGTGAGATGACGAGTCTCATCCAATAATTCTAAATATAAGAGGCATTCCTCTTGAGGTGACATTTCGAGGAGGAGTTCAACAGCTAACTTGAGTGAAGGAATCTCGCATTCGATCGACAATGTTGCTTCTAAACCATAGACCAGCTGGAATGGTGTGAAACCAGTTGCGTCTTTGGTTGAGGTTCGGTAGGCCCACAAAGCTAAAAAGAGCATGAGATGCCAATTTGACTTGTGCATCCCAATAGTACACTGAAGCATTGTGACCAAGAATTTGTTCACGGCTTCAACTTGGCCATTGGCCTAAGGGTAATATGGGGTCGAGCCATCGTGGCACAAGCCCAATGCAGATGTCAGCTCAACCATCATGTAATCTTTGAAATGGGAGCCATGGTCTATGACAATGGCTTGGGGTATGCTGAACCTAGAAATAACATGGTTGAAAAGGAATTGAGCCACCGTCTTACCATCTGTAGAGTATGTAGGTATTGCTTCAGCCCATTTGGTGAAATAATCCACAACGACGATAATATAGCCATGCCCCCTGATCGAACGAGGGTCACATGTCATATAATCAATGCCCCATTTGGAAAAAGGACCAATGGTGATGATGGGGTGTAGGTGATCAGGTGGGGTTCGCATCTTACATTGGTAAATTTGGCATTTGTGGAACTTGCGAACAACAAGAATGCAGTCCTTGAAGATAGATAGCCAGAAACAACCAACGCGCAAGATTTTTTGCGCTGTAGCGTAACCAGACATATGACCACCACATGCCTCGGAGTGGCAATCATCGAGAACTCTTTCAGCTTCCTCAATCATAAGGCATCGGGGAAGAACTAAATTGACACCGACACAGTATAAAGTATCGCTAATAATACGATAGGGTTAGGAGTGATGCCGAATCCTGCTACGATTTTCCTTGGTCAACACGGACCAAAATGTGGATGTCTAGAGATACACGATGATATGATCATACCATGGATCAAGGGTGCTAATTAGGAAAAGGGTCTCATCTGGAAGATGTTCATCTGCACTAGCAGGGAGAGACTTAGAGGGAAGGGAACAAATCAATTCGGCAAAAACAAGTGACTTCTTAGATTTGGCTGTAGTGAAGACCAAATCAAATTGTTGCAGGATCATGATCCATTTAGAATATTTTCCCACTAGCAACTGACGAATTAGGATATAGGTCATGGGGTTGCATTTAGAAATCACTGTAGTCATGCGCAAAAGGATATAGTGCCGAAAGCATTGAACAACTTGAATGGCAGCCAAAGCCAACTTCTCCACATGTGCATAATGTGTTTCAATGTCGAGGATATTTCAACTAAGGTAGTAGATTACATGTTCGTTTCCTTTGTCATTGTCTTGGACCAAGACCATAGTAATGGTGCTAGGGACCACAACTAGGTAAAGGAAGTAATCTCAATAATAGTCTGGTAGATGTAACAGGGGAGCATTCACAAGGACGGTCTTGAGATCATCAAAAGATTTTTGGGCCACCTCGTCCCATACAAAGGGTGTTCCTTGTTTGAGCAACCAAGTAAATCCTATAGCTAGCTTGGCATAGTTGGGTATAAAACAATGGAGAAAGTTAGCCTTTCCTTGCAAGCTCTAGAGTTGGTGTAGTGAGGATGGAGGGGGTAAACTTATAATGGCCTCGAATTTTAGCCGATCCAAGTGAATACCATCCTTGGAAACGATGAAGCGGAGGAGTTGTCCTAATTCCACGCAGAAAACACATTTGTGCAAGTTTAACCGAAGGTTATAGTGTTTGTAGCATAGAAAAATATGCCGAATATGGTTTGGGTGATCTTGGCACTTATGAGAATGAGTGGAAAGGTCATCCAAGTAAGGCTAGACAATGTTGTTAATATCATGACAGTCTGGTGGATGATCTTCTCATTGATGATTACCTAAATAATAAATGCAATCTGATGAAGGAGCCATGGAACATGGTTCTCTAGATAAAAACATATCAAATTGGAATCAGTGGGATCGATGCCCCTGATAGCTGACAACAAAGATTTTTCTACGATGGGTAGCTTTGGAGCACCTCAAGAGACGAAATGGTTGATGGCGCCTGAGCCAGATCCTCAACAATATTGTAGTGCTGAGCAGATTAGGTGTTGGGATTATACAAGGATTTTCATAGCACACCTCGAGAGGGTGGCCTCATAGTGGAATCAAGGTTAGGGTGCTCAATATGAAGAGGGTCAGAACTTCGGGTAGAGGAAGAAGGTGTGGCTTCATTGTCTTTCCTAGCTACCAAAGCAAGAGTTTGATAGTCTTTCGATCTAGTAGCCACATTAATAGGTGTACTCATCATGAACACTTGAGATTGGGAGGAAACAGATTGGGTTTGGTCTATAATCTGGATTTGCTGAGATGGGAACAACTCTTTGAGGACAACAGGGGTCACTTTGAGCAGGTGACTAACTTTGGATCGTCAGGGACAATCCTTAGTGTAGTGATCTTCCTCACAAATGAGGCATGGATACTTAGATTTCCATTGTGAAGATTCGTCAGCAAGTGATACGGGGGGACCTTTTTTGGGGCATTGACTTTAGCTTTTCCTTTGCCTTTATTTTTCCCTTTTGAGGATTTGTCCACTGTGGTAGACTGGACAACATGGACCTCTGAGGTTTTACCAGGGTCAGGTGGATTCTAGGATGAACTATTAAGGACAACATTTGAGACCAACTTGTATTTGGAAGAAGTTTTAGCAGGGGTCTGGGATGCTGAACCAATAACTCCATCAATGGGAGGTACAACTGGTGACTTTGATGCTGTGGGATTGGATGATGGTTCTAGAGCATTGGGTAATAACTCATATAAAGTGCCAAACTGAGAGTAAACTAGATCCAAGTACTAGGCACGAGCAATGGCCTGCTCTTCAGTGATGCATCCACCCATAGCTATATCATGAACAATTGGGGCCATGAATGATTTGGTGAACCATTCAGTGAGCAACTGATCAAAAATCTTGAATTTGATCAGGCAATGTCTACGTCTCCATTCATGGATGTGATTAGAGATGTGTGTCGCAATATCTTGCTTAAGCGATGTGAGAAAATAGGTCCCAGTTTCATAGCGAACCAGAAACTGAAAATGTGTGAGGAAAGCCATGGCTAAAGAGTTAAAGTCATGGTAAGTACTTCAAGGTAGCTCAATGTACCATTTCGCTACCGCACTTGTGAGGGTTCATTAGAAAAGAAGGAGACAAATGGAATCATCCACGTATGAGTTCGACAAGCACCAGAGGTGATATGTCATCACATGGGCCTAAGGATCTTCTTTAGCTTTCCCACCGAACTTTGCGAAATCACTTGGTATCTTGGACGATATCGGAGGCCAGTATGACGAATGAAGGATCGGATCATTCGTAAGGCGAGATACATTTGGAAACTCGAGTGTAGCCAAGAAGGGTAATTGGGTGTTAAAAGGCATGGGAGGTCAATAAGTGGGCCCATAGGGAGGAGCCCATCCCTATTGGTAAGGATTTTGGCCCCACAGTGGTGGATTTTGGCCATATGGCATTTGAGGTTACCCCCATTGCGGACTACCTTGACCATAGGGAGGATTTTGACCTTGAATACCTTGAAATTGTCCAGCCATAGGTTGCTCATAAGCAACGTATGGGTTAAAAGGCTGTTGAGCTTGTTGACCTTAGACATATGGATATGGGACCTGTTGTCCTTGAACATACGGGTGATGGACCTATTGTCCCTAAACAAGAGGGCTTTGGACCTACTGTCCTTGGGCATAATGTTGATACACTTTTTTCCCTTAGACATAGAGATTCTGTACCTGATGCCTTTGGCCGGCAGGATCCTAGACCTATTGACCTAGGACATGAGGATTTTGAGCCTGCTGCAGTAGGACTTGACCTTGACCCTACCCCTGCAACGGTTGACCTTGTTGGTATGTATACAAGGGTTGTTGCTACTTTGTTTGGTTTTGTTGTTGCAAGGTTTGACCTTGCGGTTACAACATTGTCCCTGGGGCTGCAGAGGTTGGCCCTACAAGGACATGGGTTGAGAGGTGTGCAGAGCATATTACATCTACTACTGCGTGGCTTGTTGCAACTATTGCAAGGGCTGACCATGCAGTTGTTGCAATTGACCTTGCTACAGGATCATTTGCCCTTGCTGTTGCACGGAGATCCCTTACTGCAATAAAGATTTCCCTTGCAGTAACAAACGTTGCCCTTGTTATTGTAGAGGTTGTCCTTGCTACTACAAGGGTACTTGAACAGTGCCCAGGAAATTGCTAAACTGAATCTGGCCATAGCCAGGATGGATGTACCCAGATTGGAGGGTGTAAGGTTGATTAACCATTCCTTGAGAACCATATGGAACGTAAGGATTTTGGTATTGGACTTGAGCCACATAGGGCTGTTTTTGGGCATGGAATCCCCCCACAGCATGTTTTGGGGCTCAAAGCCCAAGTTTTGAGTGATATTATTGTGAATCTCGGTGAATTGCGAGCGTAGAATGTATGTTAGAGTCATAGGGTTGTCCGCCCTAAGTTTGAATGTAAAGTCGGCCTACCCATGGTCCACGGACCATGGGATTGTATAAGTAGAACGAGGCTCTAAGTTGTACATATCATCATCATAGGATCTAATGGATAGAATAAGCTAGTGAAGCATACAAGAAGAGTCTAAGTGTGACTTGGGTTGTAGTAGTAGGAAGAGGCTATGCAGCTGAGTGCGTAGGATGGAATAGAGTCTGTAACCGAAGGAAGACAATAATAAAGAGAAATTATATCTAAATTCTGTGTATTTGTTATTGAGTTATTACATGTTTGATCTCATTTGCAAGTATAATTTTTATTTACTGCGCACACTTATATGAATTGTGAATATTGTTAAGTATAACTGAAAGCATACAAATAAGCTAAGTTAATCAACTAATATCGGGCTACTAAGAACTTGGGTAATAAAATTGTTTAGCCCCCGAGTAGGGCTATGAAAAGGCAGCATCACAGGCTACGAGGTACGGGTAAGAGTGCATAGCGACCTACACACAAGGTCGAACTGCGGACCATTAGAAACCATCAAACATATCTAGGGTGTGGAAACTTGGTTCTAGCACCCTCCCATACTACTTCAGGTGAGACCTCAGTCCACGCTTCGGGGACTATTGCCGAAAGGGCCAATAGTACTAGGTTTTTTTTGGCTAAATCACCTTTGAACCTACGTCAGGCCCCAACAAGCCAACAAATGGTTCTGTTGCCAGGACTTGGATCTGCATGAGGGATGTCTGATGTCGTGTCACTAGAATCAAACAAGGAAATAAATTGAAGGGTGGTTGGATATAAATATTTACGAGTTCACGGCGCAAGAAAATAAGAATTTGCGAGTATCAAAGGAACTGTGGTTGGAGCACTACTTATATACGTAAATCCACAAAATTTTCTTTGCATCCTTCCCCTCTGAGTTGTAGGCTCAATAAACTGATTGTGTGGACTCTAGAATTAGTGTGCAGACTAGAAGCATCAGAAGATAAGATCACACGCATTGTGGACTATTGGCTCAATTGAATTATAGGAGGATTTATCAGTGAGTTCGCAGTAGATATGACCGTCAGCTACAGTGAGGCGGAACGTCAGTTCCTCAAGGGACCACGAGGTAAGTACATTAAATGATTGAACACTTGGATTAAAATGCTATTGTGTGAAAAGTGAGTTATGCAAATAAATTGATGTTTGGGACTATGTGAAGTGGGAGGATCTATAGAAACAAAGGTAGCGTAGAGATAGAAAATAGCCCCTTGATTTCACCGTGAAGGGAAAGTGAGGAAGAGCTCGCGAAATTTTCTCTGAGAAGTATGATCAGTCTGATAAGGTAGCAAATTCCGCACATACCACCCCCACCTACACCACCACCAGTTTCACCATCGTCATCCCCATCTCCACCCACACCACCTCCGCCACCACCACAGTTCAATATGGCGAGTGTGATAAAATTACCGGTATTCAGAGGAGTAGGGAACGAAGACCCAGACCAATTTTGGTTCATAGTAAAGGCTATATGAGAAGCACAAGGAGTCGTGGATGACAATATAAAGAAGGAAACGCTGGTAAGCACGTTACAGGATCACGCACTAACATGGTACATTAAGCATTCTAATGACCATCCAAATGCGGGGATCGTAGATATCCAAGCCGCGCTAAACAGGGAATTTAGCAGGCCAAAATCAGAGACACAATCGATTATAGGGTTTAAGGAAATTAAGATGCTTCCAGGCAAGACTCCATGGGATCTAGACCAGAGACTGAAGAGTATGATTTGTGAAGCCAACATGACCTTGATGGATGGACAACAACATGCATGGTTTGTAGCGTCACTAACACCGCATTTAAGGATAGCGCTGTCACAACAGAAGCTATCCACCCAGGCCGAAGCTTTGGAGATTGCAATGAGACTGCACAAGACCCCAATACAAGATCTTGGTTTGGGAGTCCAACAAATCCATGCGCAACTTCAAAATTTGTGTCTAGAAATGCAGAGTTTGAAATAGGACAAGACAACTTGGTGAAAGGTGCATGAGGAGGTATGGTGCATAAAATGCAAAGGCCAGAGGCATGACAAGGATCACTGTCCAGTCTTCACAAACTACTTGGTGGGAGGAGGGATGATGCCATTAAGACTAGAAGAAAAAGAAGGACTGAGAGCAGTGCCTACATTATGGTGTGCGATTTGTCAGATATGAGGAAAACACACTACAGATAACTGTCATCTATTATAGAAGTATACATAGATGTCCCAACAATTGTTCTGTAATTTCTGCAGGTCGGTTGGCCATGATGAGTGCACCTGTAGAAGTTATGAGATGATGATGGATCAGACTCCTACTTATAGAGTGCAGACCAAAATGCGAGCCCTCAATCCAAATGCAGGGATGGCACGCGCTGGATTTCATGGGCGTGGACGAGGTCGAGGTGGAATGGGACCAGGAAGAGGTCGTGGACAACTGATTTGTTACAATTGCGGAGGGCTAGGGAATTATGCCCGCAATTGTACAAATCTGACGGGAGCATCATGTTTATATTGTACCCAATTTGATCATGAGATGGAGGAATGCCCTACATTGATAGCAAGGTTGCACGATAAAGGAGTACTCTAGCCTCCCCCAACTTAGAACCTACAAATGATGAGGTCTGAGCCATGCGAAGAGGACCCAAATTTACACATCGTGCTTCAAAGTGGTAGCACAATAAGAGATGATAAAGGTAAGCAACTAGAAGAAAGTGCGTGGGTTCGCAAGGCTCCTACAAAGGAACCTAAATTTGATTTGGGCTGTGCAAAGGAGACATTCATGGAAGCTAAGAAGAGCTTCATAGAGGCCTCCACTTCAGGTAGTAAGGATCAACTAGAACTGGGAATGGATCCTTTAATGCTCACTAACTTTCTGGAGACATGCATGAGACTTCTACACAAAAACAAGGTTGTGAAAGGACTGCAAGAACTTATCACTAGGTGCACTGGGTCAGGAGAACTGCGTGTAGTCTGGAAACTTGGAAAGCATGCATTGCGAACAGGAAGGAAAATGAGATTGATTGCACAAATTAGAGAGTACGAAATGGATCAAGTAATTTTGGATCTCGAATCGGATGCGAATATACTGCCAAAGCAAACATGGGAACACATGGGTAGACCCACGTTACAATGGTCTCCCATTCAATTGCGAATGGTGAACCAACAAAAGATCCTACCAATGGGAAGATTGCAGGGGATAACAGTAGACATCGAAGGTGAGAGCGTGCTTGCAGGTTTCGAAGTGATAGAGATTGTCGATGACAGCAATCCCTATCCCGCACTATTGGGGATATATTGTGCCACTGATATGAATAGAGTCATAAATCTAAAGAAGTGCAAAATGATTTTTAGAAAAAGTCACTACATGTAGTGGTACCTTTAGACCCTACGAAAGGATCATACTACACAGAACCGGTGCGCGACGATGATAGTGATGATGATCTCGATTGTATCTACAAGATAACAACTCAAGAGTAGGATCGGGTGAATCCAATAGTAGATGACAAAATTTCGTGGGAGCACGAAAGCTCTTGCATTTCAGATTCAGATGAAGAAATAGAATGATGGTAGAATCGATTACACGTGGTAACCATGCTCAATTGCAACATGATGATAAGATCACTACATTGCGTGACAAAAGAGGTAAGGGATCTGCTGATGTATGATGAGTTAATAATGGTGGATGAATTCCTAAAAAATTTGAGAGTGAAGTGCCAGAACAACAGCGTTTTGACGCTCTGAAATGGGAACTGTGTGCTATGCCCACAAAGTGGTGGGGTACGCACCAACAGAGTTTCAGGGACTGGTGCAAATGCAGAAAGATGATGTGCTTACCATTTGGGGAGCCTCAGATGAGGATGGAAGCTCGACATGATGGAAAAAACAGCCTGCGCACCCACCTTTCCATATGGGTACAGGTGTATGGTACATAGCTCGCATGAACGCACACCACTCTCACGATAGAAAATAGGAACAACATGTAGAAGCAGCTAGGACAAGTGCGTGAACGGAAAAGTATGATACAACCTATCTCACCCAGAACCATACATGGGGAAGCCTTTGACAAGGTGTATGAAGTGCTGAACAGGGTCCACCATGTGAAACGCATTGACTGGGACCTGTGCATACCAACGGTTCGATGGGCCTATAGGACCATGTGCAAAACCTTGACCGCGAGAGCAGTTCTGAAGCTGAAGTATGAAACAGGGGCTGAGATCCTTGTGGAACATGCAAAGCCAAGTCCGTGCATAACAACACCCATAGATACGATGATCCGCATAGACCGGAACAAAGAAATCACATAGCTATGTAAAGAAGAACATATAAGACTTCAGGAAGAAATTCATCGGGGAAACTTTAGACTTCGCAAACTTGAAAAATCCCAGGTACGACTAAGGGAGAGAAGCACTTTAATGGACGCAGAGGTCAAGAGGCTGGAAAATGAAACAAAGGAAGCATTTCTTGTCGATAAACCAAGGATGGAAAGACAAGGTGCGTATGATCATACTGACGAATTGGAGGACTATCACTGAGAACTGGTTAGTCTACTGCCGTGGCTAGGACCGCATATCACCAAATGCAGTAACCAGGGTAGCACATTGCAAATAATAGAGTGCGTGAGGCCGATCACCACAATGGGAGATGAGGATTCTCCACGAACCATGCTGGAGGATGGGATAGAGCCCCGCACGGGTGGTGCGACCACCTGACTAGTTGTAGGAAGAACAGTCCTATCTCTCCAGGTAGTTGAAATGGAGTGCAGGACTATAAAATATTTTTCCTGGGAGTTGCAGGATATTACATATGCGTGCAGAATCAGAACGTCATAGGGTTTGTGATCGTGCATGGAGGGTTGCGTGGCTGCGTGGGTTGGCTGGGAAGTGAGCATTCGTGTCACTATTCATGATGGCATGTCTGATTTGAGGCTAAATGGAGCAGGTGACGGGCATTTAAGATGCAAGTTATGGGCAAGATTTGGGAAAATCTACCGCCAAGAAAGCATTAATGGCTTGAAATTGGGGGGAACAGTCGAATTCAAATTTGAAAGGAACTATAAAACTCAAAGTGCTGGCCAATGAACAACACTTCGTCATTTGAGAATTAAGTGTTTGAACAGAGCACAGAGTGGTGAGATCTGAGTGATAATTGAGCCCTTAAGTTCATGAGAGACATAATACAGTCTAGAGATGATGACGGACACTGAGGATGGGTTGGGAATTGAAGAGGTAACTGCCGCCAAGGCCGCGCAGACCCAAAGGGTGGGGGATGTCCCAGAAGGCACTGGAGTGGTGATAGAAATCCCCAAATCACCACAAACATCATGGCTAAAGAAGGATAAACAGGTAATGGCTCCAATACACATGTCCCCGAGGAATCTGCAACACAACAAACTATCCATGAAAGAGAAGGGGAAAGCAGTCATAATAGAGATAGATGAGGAAGAAGAAGACTTGCAGACCTTGATTTCCGCAGCAGAAGAAGAAGAATACATGGTGGATATCCAACCATTGCGCTTTGGAACAAAACTGCCAGTGTATGTCCCTCCGCAGAAAGGGAAAACCAAAGTGCCAAAGGAACTAGACGAAACAAAAAGCTCAATTTAGACCCCACTCCTCCCGGATGGCATTGTATTTGAGGGCACGCACCTAGGTCACATGCCAACCATGAAATTCGAAGACTAGGACCTTGCTGACAACAAGAAGTTCCCACACCTAGAGACTGGGAACTTAAAGAAGCAGAACACCGAGGGGGCGGTGATAACATTAGAGCCGCGAAAATGGTTGTGCGATGTGGAAAAGGCCGAGTTGCTTCATTTATTATGGATACCACATTTCCACCATGCACCCATAACCATTTTCTTCATCAGGTAGTTGCTTTGCTTGGTGCATGATGGTTATCTATGGCTGGAGGAGCCTATTCCCATGATGGCAGACCTCATTCATCGTATGTCTCGGCTCCCTTGTAAGGGAAAGGACCCTGCGACTATAGCCGAAAAAGGTAGCGATTTGGGTCTCACAGAAGCCATGAAGGCAAAGTATAAGCTGGAGAAAAAGAAGAGGGGCTACGCCATCTCCAGCATTAAGGACAAGGGGGTGCACATAGCAACTCAACTCCTAGCTGGTAAAATTATGAGAAAATATTGTGCTTATGAGGTACCAATGCCGGTGGTCACGTTGGCCGAGCAGTGCACTTAGGGGGTCCAGTTCAACTGGGCCAAATTCCTCTTCGAGGAATTTTTGACAAACTATCGTGAAGCCCAAGAACAGGATAAGACCTTCCACTAAGCGTGGTTGCTCTTATCCATATTGCTGGTAGCGGGAGAACTGCCAGAGGACAGTCGGTTCCCCAACATTGACAGAGAGATAACAAAGGTCGCGAAGTATGCTTTGCACTGGGCCACCAAGGACATGAAATAGATTTGTGACACAAAAATTTTCAAGGTGCTCATGGAGGTGAGGATCCGGATGTGGATCAATAGAAGGCCACGCCTGTCACCTATGGTGCACAATAGTCTGCAGAGTTTTGCAGACTTCAAAGCTGATATACACAACATCTATATCAGGGTGTGAAAGGATCCAGCAAAGCAGTGGATGAAGCTATCGTTTGTAGCCACTGACAACACAATTTTAACTATCCTGGAGACATGGCCTCTCGAACAGCATGCTCCAGACTTAGAAAAACTGGAGAAGGCAACAGCCTAGAAGAAAAAGGATGCTGCTAAGCCACACGTCACTCAATTAGCAGAGAAAAGGCAGAACGAAAAAGCAGCAGCTAAGGTAAGGGTAGGGCGCGAAGCGGCACAGAAATTCACAGAGTAGAGGAAGGCCATAGAAGCAGCAGCGTAGGCAACAGAGGCAACAATGATACAGGTAGACAAGGGCCAAGCAACATCCTCAGGGTAGGAAGTAGAGGAAAGAGAAACAACAAAAGGCAGTGCAGACACAGGGGACGCATCTACACAGTTAAAGCAGTTGTGCATTGCAGAGAGATCGGGTGTAAGGAAGAAGGTCAAGGACTCAAATTTGGCCATTGACTCAATCACCTTAATCGAGGGTGATCTCCATGACATCAGAGAGATGGTTCGCGATGTCACAAGTGAAGTGCTTTAGGAATTCATGCAGGAGCATCAGACTGTGTTGGGGGGCCCCAGGGCACAGCTGCAAGAGTTACAGGTGCGGCCCCCTCAGGAAGGTACCCTGTCCACACACATTGCAGTGGGAACTTCAGTAGCAGAATAGATGTTGCGCATAAGGATGGAAAACACAATAGTGTTTCCAAAGGGAGTGCTAGTGTCGTCCAATGCGATGGATCAATTTTCGCTTAGCATGATGAAAGACCTTGGCCTTAACCTGGCTACCCTTCCCTGGGAAACGTTGTATCAGTTACAGGATGGGATAACGGTAGAGCTACAGGCTAGGGAGAGCCATGTGATCCTGGTTCTCAGTGAGCAGAAAATAAACATAGAACAACTCAGCTTGTAGCGCGACGAGTTGGTGTCATAAAATCAACATTTGGTGCACATGGTAGATGATGCTTGTCGACGTGTCCCAGAGCTAGCCATCACAGCAGATCTATCGGTAGAAGTGCAGATCCATAGTTTGGGAAGTGGAGTCTGCGAAGCCAGAGAAGAGATGAAAAAGGTTCAGCTGGAGCTAAATCTTCAGATTGCCGAGCTACAGTTGAAGGCACAGCCTTCCACTCCCCTGGAAATTAGAGAACAATGCACCAGTGCTATTGCAGCAGGGATGGAAGAAATTGGAGGTGCAGTGTGCAACTGTACTGACATGTTGGAACGGGCACTTAAGGTCCTCACAACTTTGCAGGAGGACGCCAACATCCGATGGCTAGAGACAGAGGCACGTGAACTCCAGCTGTAGTACAATAGCATCAGAGGATCTGCGCAGACAGTAGTCCTCACTTAGCAGCTTGCGTGGATGCAGCAAGCTAAGGCCTTAAAGGAGTAGGTGGATGCCGTGTGCCATAAGGAAGTAGTTCTCAAAGAGCGTGTCCAGCCATGGATTGATGAGGCCTTCACAATCATGGAAAATATTGAATGGAAGCTCACACACATTCAGGGGATGCATGCATGAACGCAAGGTAGCACGCCAGATAAAAAGGTGTTAGAAGAACTGATGCAGCAGGTTCAACAAGTAGCAGCTGAGTGCGTTGCGGACATTAGGACTGTTCGGGACTAGTTGAAGGGACTCCACACCAAGATTTCCACGTCGATAGAGTGACTTGAGGGTGAGTCACGATGTTTGTGTTGGGAGCATTTTGGGCATGGAATCCTCCCACAGCATGTTTTGGGGCTCAAAGCCCAAGTTTTCAGTGATATTATTGTAAAGTTGCACGAATTGTGGGCACGGAATGTATGTTAGAGTCATAAGGAGCTCCACCCTAAGTTTGAATGTGAAGTTGGCCTACCCATGGTTCGCGGACCATGGGATTGTATAAATAGAGCGAGGCTCTAAGTTGTACATATCATCATTATAGGATCTAATAGATAGAATAAGCTAGCGAATCATAGAAGAAGAGTCTAAGTGCATCTTGGGTCGTAGTAATAGGAAGAAGCTCTACAGCTGAGTGTGCAGAGTCCTAGTAGAGTCCGCAGCTGAGTGCGTGGACCCTTGTAGCTGAGTGCACAGGGAAGAATAGAGTCTGTAATAGAAGGAAGAGAATAATAAAGAGAAGTTTTATCTAAATTCCGTGTATCTATTCTTGAGTTATTACATATTTGATCTCATTTGCAAGTATACTGTTTATTTACTGCGTGCACTTATATGAATTATGAATATTATTAAGTATAATTGAAAGCGTACAAATAAGATAAGTTAATCAAATAATATCGGGCTAATAAGAACTTGGGTAATAACATTGTTCGGCCCCAAAGTAGGGTTGCATGAACGTAGCATCTCAGGCTGCGAGGTATGGGTAAGAGCACGTAGCAACATGCACAAAGGGTCTAACCACGGACCACTAGAAACCATAAGACATCTCCAGGGTGTGGAAACCTGGTTCTAGCACCCTCCCATACTACTTCAGATGAGACCTCAGTCCACACTCCCCAGACCGTTGCCGAAAGGGCCAATAGTACCGAGATTTGTTTGGCTAAATCACCTCTGAACCTGGGTTATGCCCCAACAAGCCAACAACTGCTAATAATGAACATTTCTCGATCTAGATAGACCAACGGGATTCTGAACCTATTGGTACTAGACATTTCTTGATCCAGTAGGATCAACAAGGTTATGAATAATACCAGAAGAAGGCTGATTTATACCAAGCATGTGAGCTTGTGAGCCACTCACATTAGTGGCACCTGACACCATAGAAATATTCAAGTTCTTCCCCCAGGCGGTGGTACAACTTGGTCACTGACTAGAGGGATGGAGGAATTGACAGAGACATTCTTTGAAACAGACGGTTGTGCCTGACGAGAAACTGGGATTGACGATACAAGAGTACTTGGAATGGTGGGTTGCACTAGGACTGAGGTAACAGCCTGTTGAGAAGTCGTGTTCATAATGAATGGACCTAAAGTAGGCTTGGTGCCTGACGCCCAAACAGGGTTATGTCAAAGTGATGAGGCACTAGGTGTACCTGAAACCAACTACGCCAAAGACACATAGTTGGGTGGAAAACTAGCAGGAATAACCCCTCAAAAGGGGAAATCCTCTGGAGGAAAAAGCAATTCTTCTCCCTCAACAGTATGTGGAATAGAAACTTTGGACTCATCCGGAGATGTGACTGGAGCATCGACTTCAGGTTTCATGTCTGAAAACAAACGACAATGAATGGCCGAACGAGTATGAGGGGATAGTTCCAAAGGAACACCCAATTGGTCGTACGGACTATAGGGACGTTGTGGTGATATCACAATAGGGTCAAACAGAGGGTTTGGGGGGTAGATAACTAGTCCACACTAACCGTCAGTGGTCGGCAAGTTCTCTGGAGTTTGAACGGGATTTTCCGGAGATTCCGGGCCAAAATCAGCAGATGACCCAGTATCGAAAATAGGTGGAGGACAAGATGACAACGGTTGAATACTCAAAACAATTGTGAGTTCAAAATATTGGTCCTTGATTGAATTTGGTAACTTAGGAAACAACTCCTCAGACAATCTTTCAGATGGAGGAGAGGAAGAGGAATCGGGTGAACAAGATGGCTCAGGCACAATGACCTTGTCTTAGTCGACAGAACAATTAACCTCAAGGATTTAAAATGTTCTTTTAAGGGAAACTCATGATTTGGTCTTAGGGAAAGACTAACAAGGTGTTTTGGATAATAGGAAATCAATTATTAAGATGCATAAAATATTGGTGCTCTTTCATTTTTTAAGAGTCGAGAAAGAAACAAAGATGACTCTATCACTTTCGATTAGAAACGAGCTCGAAAGGACAGTGCTCGAATGATATTTTAAGTTTAATGAGTCAAAAAGATCAAATGACTGTTCTGGATGATCTAGGTAAACATGATTACCAGGTAACTATGAACTGCAGAATACCTCTCAGAAAACCAAGAAGTATGAGCAAGCAATCTCCCCGAATGTTGTGTTCAGTGTATCACGTTTTCAAGGTAGCCGAATCGGCTTCCTAAGGATAAAAGGATTACAACCTAGTTGGGTCTCCTGTTATATACTTGATGGTATGGGGAGCACAAATCCCTGCTAGCGCTATCTAATTCTGAAGCTAACGATAGCTTCTAGGTTTAAAGACAGTGGAATAGGTCTCTAGCCTAGACCTTCTAGATATGATCATTAATGTCAAATGCACCTTAGGCTAATTGAATTCATTTTAAATTTGATCTTGAGTTATGTTTCAGTTTTCAGGTCTTAGCAATGTGACTCAAAAAACCTTAAATGCAACTAAATGAGACAATATCCTTTCAATTTGATGAAATGCCTACACTGGAGAGGGTAGAAACTACTAAATCAAATGCAAACAATCAAGCAACTCAAAATGAAATGATCTTTCACTACCTTACTTTTTCAAAAAATAAACTAATGAAAAATGCATTTCAATTCCTAATTTCCTAACAAGCACTTATTTATTAATCCTTTCAAAAGCAAAAATTTCTCTTCCTTTTTCAAATTCCGATGGGATTCTAATCTTTTAACGATGCAAATTGTTGTAGCACAATGATGCAACAAGCTAGAATTTCATACTTTTCATGAAACAACGAAACAAACATTTCGCATATAACCTTTCAATGAAAAGTTTCCAAGACAATAAGCTCTTCAAGCAGATGAAAACGTGAAAAGAGAAGTTCATTCAGATGAAGGAAACATCAAATTTATCAACCACAAGACAAGCAATGTAATCCATGCCAGAAAAGAAACATTTAGGCAAGAAAACGAAAAATTTTCTAACTTGTGCAAAAGAGTAAGCACGCCTGCAACTCGACTTACTGAGTTAACAAACTGCTGAATGGATGACCAACTAGATTCCCTAGTGTCGCTAGTCACTCAATGACTCAATCAATTAAGCAGAAAGATGATAAGCCAACAAGAAAAAAAAAACAAATGAAAAGTAGCTTTCTAATCAAGGAGAAAACGGTCCAAAAGGCTTACAGGGTCAAAACCATAAGAGCATAACACACTGGCCAACATTGGGGTCAGGCTCTAATCTTCAGTTATAGGCATCGGTGCGATTGCCTAATTGACAACAAGTGCCAGAGGCTAGTCAGCACAACTGTTTCTTAGCAACTCATGCTGATTGGCATGACTGTCAGCGAATTAAGTGCGCTGACCGAGGGAGCTAAGGAAAAAAATAAAAAAATTTGAAACAGGGACCATATTTGCTACTATGAATTTTAGACTCATAATAGCAAGTAGGAGAAAAAAGCAGAACCAAAGGGAAAATGTGGAACTAGAAAAGTTCTCACGAAATCATGAAATCCAAGACAAACAAAAGGATTAGGCTCCCCAACAGAGTCGCCAATTTGTGGCGAAGTGAAATTATATGTGCGGACGCAAACAAATTCCTATAGCCTGATAATGGGTCTAGCCACAATAGATACATTTTATGGAAGATTTCCTTAGGTTAGAATCAATAAAGAGGGCCTACCTCTTGGTCCGTTTATCCCACTTGATGATGTCCTTGCTTGCTCACTCGAGCTATCTCTCGCTTCCTTCTTCAAGCACCTGAAACAAGTAGACAACAACAGATGACAAACGTAATAATAGAAAAATTGTAATTCAACCTACTTAACAAGTGAAGAAACATTAAGCTATGAATATGTAATATTACAAAACATATAGGAAATCAGCTGTATATATTAATATCAAAGAGAGATTACAGCCATTTGTCTTGACGTTGCAGTCCTCCTCTGATAAGACCAGGTTCCCACACAATTTTTTTAGCATTCCATGATGGCCTCAATCAAAAATAGTTTTAAGGCTCTTCCCTTTAGGCTTCACGCCAAACCAAATCACACTTCTCCCTCACACAACTAGATAGCTACAACTAGTAATAGCTTGTTGTCCACTCCAAACCAAAATAGCATTAGCACACAAATATCAACACTACCTTGTGCTTGGGAAGAAGGGAGGTTTATATAGGATGAATGGATGGGAGATGGATCCTCTTCTCATGGGAGAATGGCTTATCCCTTGGGGCAGTTCCATCATTATAGGGAAAGGAGCTCAAACTATCATACTCAACCCCATCTGGGCAAATCATTTACTAGACTTCCGTTACAAAGCTTCTAGAGTTGGAAGCTTTGGCTCCTAATTTAAAATAATTTCCATAACAGGACCGGTGTGATTGGAACACAGCTTAGTCACTCTGGTCGGCGCGAGGGATAGTGCTAATCTATACACATCGGTGCGGGAGAGACAAAGGTCATTAGCGCTGGTCTTGTAAACTGGGCAAAATAGAAGTTTCAGGGGAAATGGTGCAAAAGGGCATTTATCTGCTCATGGAGAGGGACATAATGGGAGTTTCTTCATGAAGGAAAATCATGTGGAGTTCACTATAGAGGTCCTCTAGGATCAAGGAACGAGGAGTACAGGGACAGTGACAAAATATTGTGTAAAAGGGTCTTGGGTGTGAAAGGCTAGGAAACCCAACGTTTCTTATGTTCAAAAATGTAGAAACAAATTCTTAATTTGATTTTGCCTCAATTATATTGAGGAAATTCGAAATTCCACATCAGTAGACAACTTGGAGTCGTTAAGTGAGGTGACATTGCACTTTTCACTCAATTAACTTAGTTAATTCGAGTTACGATCATGAAGTTTAGTTGTGTGCAGTGATTCCCAAATTTTAGTAGCCTAGGTTGAGATAATTTCAGTTGTAATGAGTTAAACTAGTTCTAACTGTTAACTGAACTAGTTGGCGGTCAGTTGAGTAGTAGGACACAAGTTTAACTTAGAGGTCATCTATTTAACTGATCAATCAACTAATAATTAGATCATACATTCAAATAATATGAGTTTCCCAGTCGTGGTGGAGTTTCCAAGGTAATTAAACAATAGTTGTAGACTAGCTGAGTGTACAGGTATTGCATGAGGTTAGGTGGACCATCCTTGGGAATTGCAAAATCAATTAGAGGAATTAACTAATTAATAGGGGCCTAATTCCCTAAGGAACAACGCAAGGAAATAGGGGTCATGTGTGTTGAATTGGTTAAGTACTAGCCAAATTAGTCATTCAGCAAGAGAGAATGGAATTTCTTTTGTAGGGCTCTCGCATTGAGATGACAATTTTAATAGCTTCTATTACTCACTTGATTAATGAACACGAGGTTGAAGGGGTTTTGAGAAGTTTCCTTCCCCTAAATAAATATTTGTGTATGTGTATTATTTATTTATGCATGTTTATGATATGTGTTCTAGATTGTGAATTCAATTCAACATAGAAGTATAGTAGATTTAAGTCTTGTGATTTAGTAAATTTCATGACAAGTTTTAGATCTACACATAATTTCTACATGGTACCAGAGTAAGATCCACAATAGAGAAGAAATTTCAAATTTATTGCAAGAGGATCAAATTTGTAGGATCAATTCTTCAAAGTTAGAAGGATGGGTTTTTACGGACTAAGAGTTGAGTGTGCCCTTGAGGGCAACTAAAATTTTGTTGCTTGGAAGGACCACTTGAAGGTAGTGCTGGAAGACAATGGTTTGAAGCAATTTGTTGAGATTGAAATTCCAAAACCAAGATCATCTGATGTCAAGGGTCTAGTGAAATGGAGGAAGTGTGTATCTAAGGTTAGGATAATAATATTGGAAGGAGTATGAGACAACATTGTCTCAAATATCCACAGGAACGAAACTCCATATGCAATGTGGCAAGCACTGATAGATTTTCTCCAGAATAGTAGTGACCACAGAAAGATAGCACTCAAGGATAAACTTCCAAATATCAAGATGCAGAAGAATGACTCTATTCAGCAGTACCTAAGCTGTTTCACACAATGTCATGATGAACTTGGTGGAGTTTGTGTTACTATTGTAGAAGATGATTTGGTAAGCCTAGCCCTTCTAGGCCTTCCTAAGAGTTGGAATATCTACCAGGATTCGGTGAACGAGAGGGAGAAACCACCAAAATAGGAATGCTTATGGTATGATTTTGTATAGGAGGAAATAAGGCAGAATACCAGAGATGGTATTTCATCCAAAGGAGTGGATGAAGAGGAATTTTCACTAGTGGGAAAAGGAATGAAGGCCAAGGGAAAGAATTCCCAAGGTGAGTTTGATTCCATCCAAGAGGTAAAGAAGAAATACTTGTCCAAAATTAAATTCTTCAGTTGTCATGAATTTAGGCATTATGCTACTAAGTGTCCACACAAAAATTCTAGCAAGAAGGAGCCTCAGTAGTAGAAGCAAGTGAAGCTTTGGCTTCACAATTCAAGCTTGGCTTCATGATTATCATGTGCATGGTAAACATGACGATGGGTAGCATGTGGTACTTAGATTCGGGTGTCTCATTCAACATGATAGGAATAGAGATTTTTCTACTGACTTGGAGGAGAAAGATCTCCAAATGAACATTGAGTTTGGAGACGAAGGAAGGTATAGTGTGACCAAGATTGGTACAATAAATTTTCAGTGGGAGTCAAGCTCCCCTCTTAGAATCAAGGATGTCATGTTTGTTTTAGGCCTAAAGAAAATTCTCATCTCAGTAGTGTTAGTGTCAGTGTCTTCACACTGCCATCAGTGATCAAAATTTACTCTTTTGCATTCATGTTAGGAGTCCCACTTTCAATCAACTACATTCCATTAGGTCATGGATCAACTGATGGTAGATGTTAGTCTAGTTTTTACTCCTCATCACATGATATCTGTTGACCTCTTTCAGTCATCATTCAGTCAAATGGTTTAAGTCAATTTTCATCTTTGCTCCATTTGATTTAAAGAAGTCTTAGGTCTTAGGGTTTTCAAGGACATTAGGTATTAGGGTTTCATTGAAGTCAAATTTTCAGAAAATAAGGGTCATGCAGACATGTGAAGGATATATGAATCTTCAGATAACTTTGAATTTTCACCATATGTAAATTTAATAAGTTTTTCACCTCAAACTCAGTTTGAGGTGAAAACAGAGTATTGTTCTATTTTGGTAAATTTCATGTAATTTAATTGTTTCTATATGTAATAAGCACTCAACAGCTATTCCTAGTCACCTTGCCAACTCCTGCCACTGCAAAAGCAAAAGCATCAAGACATCAGTCCATCAAATTGCCCAGAAAAAGGGTCAAACTTCAAACTGAAAAACAGAGTTTTTGAAAAAGTTACCAAGACTTTAGAAAAGTGGGTTTGAAATGAAGAAAAATCAAAGTGTAAGGTATATAAAGCAAAATCATGATAGAAAGCCATTCCATTGTGAAAAAAGTCAAGTGGAGAGCTAAAATCGTGTTTTGAAGGAAGAGTGAGCAAAAAGGGAAGAAAAATCCAAATTTGGTGCAAGTTTGCCTGGTGCTGCGCATTGGGAGCTCGGTGCTACGCATCAAAAGGGCGCTGCGCATCAGAGCTAGTTCTCCTTCATTAATTTACACTGGCACTGCGCATCAGAGAGGCACTGCACATTGGCCAGTGAGGCTTCAAAACCATCAAACTTCACCTCAAATCACCCTAATTGCTTCATTTCTCTTCTAATCAAGTAAGTAAACTCACTTTTGATCTCAGATAGGGTTTTATGCTTAAATTATGGTTTTAGCCTCCTAAAACTCAAAACCCTAGTTGTCTTCTACCTAAATTTCTCACCATTGCAAGCTCTTGTCACTTGTCTCCATTTTCCCATTATCATTTGCCCTAAATTTACCTTTAAATCCCATCTCACTTAACCCATATTACCTTCCCCTATTTCCCTAAGAAACTAATCCCCTTTATCAAACCCTAAGTCCCTCATCCATCAAAACCCTAGCTCCCCAATCCTTCCCTTCATTCCCCTACCTCATCTCATTACTATTGTTCCATTTACAAAATCTCTTCATACTCATCTTTTTGTTCCCACCTATTATCCATTATTCACCATATCATCACCACATTATCTCATAGAGACAAGCATGGAAAGAGGTAGTGAATCAGATTTTGAAGAGGACACTCTTAGTGATAGCTCAAGAGAAAGAAATTTGCAGCAAAGGAAGCCTCACAAAGGTGGCAGAATTATCAGGGAGGAACCTATCAGCATGAGTGAACTTCTTGCTTGCCCACTAGCCACCACATGTTTTAGATATCAATCATGTTTTGAGTTTTGTGAGATGGTTGAGAGGGTTAAATTTCACCGTGAATTAGCAAGACAGTTTGTGACAAACATGGATAACAATATGGTACAACTTGCTGGGGTAAACTTCACTTTTTCACCCACTATCATTGCAGAGGCAACATGAATTCCGGATGTAGGTGAAAAATGGAACAAAAGGCAAAATACTAGTAGGCAGCATTATGAGCCTTACATCAAGGCTAAGTACCATGGCAAACTTAGTAGGGTGTTTCCTTTTAGTTTCCTAGAGGATTGGTATGTTCCACTCATGAAACTTATAGTCAAATACTTTACATGTGAGGGTAGGTTTTCTAGACTTTATGCCTACCACATCAGATTTCTCATGCACTTCACCAGGGTCAGAATGATGAGCATCCCTTATTTCATATGCAAAAACATAGAGACGATGACAGTGATTGCAAAAAGAAAACCATATCCACAGCAACTCAATAGTATTTACCATTTCTCTGTCATCAAAATTATTGTTTTTCATCAGCTTACTCAGTTGGGAATGCCATGGGAAACTTTCATTGCCCATGAGAGCTTCAAGGGGCCTCAAATATTTTCATCAGATCCCCAAGAGGAAGGTGAGCCTTCCGAACAACAAAAGGTGCTTGAAACTAAAATAGAGGAGGTTCCTGTGTTTGTCACCCATGAGAGAGGAACTAGGAGGTTTTTTGTAGCTGCCAAGCGAGTAAAATCTCCACAAGGAGTGGAAGGGGTCTTGCCTTCATCTACAGATCAGAGGAAAATGCTATCTCCACCTAGAGTGGAAGGGGCTTTGCCTTCTTCTCCAGCTAAGTAGGTATAGGTTGGTCAGCAACAGAAAGGCAGAGATAAAGGAAAGAAAAAGATGCATTAGGATGATCCTAGTGAGAGGCAAGAGAGAGATTTTGTCCTAGTGGATCATGAGGTGGCACAAGAGGAGAATGTCATGGACTTGGATGCTCAAAATTCAAGGAGTGTCAAGGATTTGATCATCAAGGAAAAATAGGCTGACATTCAAGCCTTATCAGTCAATTTAGAAAGAGCAAAATGGATAATTAAATACCTTGAGTAGGAAAACAATTAATTGACTGATAAATAAGCTATTATGGAACTGCAAATGATTAGGGAAGAAAGGCAAGAAGCAAAGAAAGCAAAGGACAAGATGACCTCTGTTGAGCAAGAAATTGAGAATGACTAAGAAGCTTGGTTAGAGAGGGTGAACATTCACCTTGAGAAGCTGCTTGAGAAGGCCAATAAAGAGAAGAAAATGCTTCGCCACATGTCTTATCACTATTTGACTTGGAACAAGATATGTAATATGAGAATGATAAAGCTTAAGGCAAGACTAAGGAGGGCCTTAAAAGGGAAAAAGAAGGATGAAAAGCTCAAAATTTTCGCGAATGTTATTTTAGCCCAACAAAGTAATCCATGATGCAGCTTTGAGCCAAAACTGGGTAGATTTTGAGACAATTTTGTCATTTTCCAAATTTTGAATTAGAAACATAGAAAATTCCGGTTGATGCGCAGCGCCACTGTGCATTGAATTGATGCATCCTCTTGAAAAATGGCTTGTATATTTGGATTCAGCATAAAAGAATAAGTAAACCCAGAAATTTTCATCAATTTTGGAGAAGATCTTGGCCACAAAAAGGGAAAAAAACACTCAAAAAATTCCCTCTTTGCCACTTTTTAGACCCACAGGAAGAAGTCTTGGGAGAATTGACTTTTGAAAGGGAAAATCAACTCCAAATCAGAAAATTAAAAGTGTTCCAGAAACTAAACAGGTAGAGATTTCCAACAAGCTATCTTGGGACTAATTAGGATGAGTGGAAGGCCTCCAAAAGTAGCCTTGAAGCAGCGCTGTGCATCAGCCTCAGGGCACTGTGCTTCTAGAAATTTTTTGTCAATTTTGCCTCAAATTTCACCTAGTTTCTTCAGCATTTGACTTATTTTTCTTGTCTTGGTAAATTTTGCATGGTAAATGATGTAATATGACGTAAATTTTGATGTAAAACACTTGATGGGGTAGATACATCAAAGAAAAGGTGATTTTAAACTGAATGTATCAGTTTCCTTAGTTTTAGAGGCAAGCTGTTCCACTGCCTATTTTCTTGTTCCTAGTTTAGATGTTGTTGAAACAGTTCCTTGACTCATGGATTCGACCCCTGATGGATAGCTCAGATGGTTTTGAGGTCTATATGATGTCTTTTCTCAGTCATTTGTAAAGGTTGGACTCTTGTGGAAGCTCTGAGCTCTATTGTATATCTCTACAGCAGTTTGACAAGGAATAAAACCAGGTTGTGCAGCTATTTTTGTGGGATTCTTGTGATACTTTGTTTTTGTATTGTTTCTTCTTCTGTAATAAGTTTTTCTTATGTGTTATATGTTTCAAAATCTTTCCATTCTTCTAAAGTAAATAAATCAAGAGAAATAGGCAAAATACATTGATAACAGTGCTTTGCCTTGGGAATGCATTTAGTTTTTAATGTTTTTAGCAGTCTGAAGAGGATTCATGGTCTCTGCATGCCCTCCTTAGCCCCTCAACAATCTTAAGTCAACCATCTCACTCGATTACTAGTGCATAAACACTTATATATATCTTCCCATAGAACATGTCTGCAATTCTAATTTGAGTTCCTGGACCTAACTTGCCTGCTCCATTTGATCGAGCAACCAAACCTTCAAAATCAACCAAAAACCCTAGAGCTACTATACCTAGCCTAAAATCTAATTTCATTTCAGTCATCTCAAGCTGTAATTGCAGTCATCTTAACCGAGATTGATAAGGAGAGAGCCCTCTCTTGGCTAGCTACCAGGTTAAGCGTGGTTTGTGGTTATCCTAGGATTGCCTCCCTTCAGCCTCATGTCGATCTAGGCCCTAACAAGTAGCATTGTTGGGAGACCATTGTTATTATGTGATATTAAGCAAAGGGAAAGTATTCCTGAGAGACATAGCCACGAGACAGGTGAAGTAGATCAGTGCTTGAGTCAATAAACCATATGCACTTGAGGTAGAAGATGCATGCAAAGCCTTGAGGAGCTTGGAAAGGGTTAGATACATGGTGGTTGAGAGGGGGCATGATTTACCTCTCAAAATGGAACCTCAAAAGGAGCCTTAAGAAGTTGTGGAGAAGCCAAAGATGGAGAAGTAGATAGGAGGCAAAGTGGAGACATCCACTGAAGAAGAGACCTCCAGTAGGGGGAGAGCGATCCAGACTTAAACAGGAACGCAAAAAATTATAGAGATAACCATATACACAAAGATGTAGTGGAAATAAACTTCATTTCATTAATGGAAAATACTGAAATATGCTTACAACCAGAAATGGAAATAAACCAGCTAGGGCGATGGTAGCTTATCTCTGAGAAGAGATGTGTGGCTACATGCCTCTGAACTGTGTTACAATGAGGCACGAAGGCCTATTTATTGTGGAGAAACAATGGAAAACCCTTCACATTCCAAAACCTAACCCTAGAAGATGAAACGCCAAATTGTGGGCCCCGTTTTTGGGTAAGTTGGTACATCAACTTCCCAGGGTCATGAATTGGTCGTATTATGTTCGTTTGACGCGCATGATAGCCCGTTGGAAAGATATCTCCGAGGAATGCGATGGAAAATATTATTTTTAAATAAAAAAATTGATGGTGGTAGATTTCCCAAAAAACGTCGTTTAGGGCCTCAAAACGGCTCAGGAAGTTTAGGACCCGAAAAACTGCTAAAAATAGTAAATTGTGCTATAATTAAGGAAACTGAAAAAACTGAAAGAAGCACTAGAGGGGATCCAAGTGGAATTAGCGGGTGGCCACCAATATCCATTGGGATCATTCCTCCCCCCTTAGGAAGCAATGTTCCCCATTGCGTTGAGTTCCTCCATGAGATGAGGGAACTTCTGCTGCACTTGGTCCCTGGTGAGCCACTTGCCCTGGTGAAGGAGTTGTCCTGCTTTGAAAACTCGATAAAGTTGGATATTCTGCTGGCGAGTGTGCTTGATCTGTGTGTCCATGATTCGATCAGTTGCAGCTTGTTCCATGCAAGCTGGATTTAACTCTGTGGGTGTGAGTTGTTCTGCAATGTCGGACCTGTCTAGTAATGGTGGAAAGTATGGCCGAAGGCGGTCGACATTGAACACCAGGTGCAGGCCAAGGAATGGGGGAATGCTGAGTTCAAATGCATTGTCTCCCACAACCTTGGTAATGGTTTAAGGGCCATATCGGAGTGGTCTGAGTTTCCGATAGGCTCTGGTAAGGCGTTCCTTTTGCAAATGCAACCAGACTTTGTCACCCACCTGAAACTTGTGTGGCACCCGATGTTGATCATGTCGTTTCTTGTACTTAGCATTTGATTTCTCCAGAATGTCATGGACATGTTGGCGAATATGTTGGATGTGCTCAATGAAGCTATTTTCCTTATCTGTTTCAGACTGGACATGAGAAAAATCTACATGAGTAGCTACAAATGGCATGGCCACATCAATGGGACATAGTGGCTGGAATCCCAATCCCACTTGAAAAGGGTTGTGGCCAGTTGAGCTGTGGAGAGCCCGGTTGTAGCTATGCTGAACATAGGGGAGGCTCTCGTCCCATGTGCATGGATGCTTTGAGTTGTACATGCGCAGAATGTGTACGATCATCCTGTTGACAACCTCTATCTGCCCATCATCGACCAGCATCGACCAGAGATTGGACCAAAATGTACGAGGAACCTGTTGTCCCGATCTGAGATGATAGACTGTGGGATCCCAAAGTGTACCCACACGCGTTCAAAGAAGAGTTAAGCAGTGTCTTCTACTATGATATTCTTCTTGCAGGCCGCCATAATGGCCATCTTTGAGAACCTGTCGACGACCACAATAACACAGTCATTTCCATGCTTAGTGGAAGGAAGGCCTGACATGTAATCCATGGAGATGGATTCCCAAGGCCGAATAGGGGTAGGCAGCGGGGTATAGAGGCCTTGCTTCTTGATGGTCGGTTTCACAATGGCGCAGGTAGTGCATGACCTGATGTACTTCCCGACATCCTGTCGAAGATTCGGCCAATAGAAATACTTCTGTAATACTGCCACCGTTTTTTCGACCCCAAAATGCCCAACAACCTGACTGTAGTGTGCTTCCCAAATCATCTTGGCACGCTCGCTTGAAGGAACACAAAGGTGACCCAGGTGGCATAACAGGCCATCCTAGAGGTGAAAATCTGGAACATGCTGACCCTCCAAGAGGTTCTGGTATGTGTGGCTGAAATCTGGGTCGCTTTTGTAGAGCAGTGGCCAATCAGAAGTCTCGTGCCCACAAGAGTTGAGCACGGTGGTTAACGCCATGATTGGTGGTCGACTAAGGCAATCTGCAACATTATTAGTGTTGCCCTTCTTATACTTGATATTCAAATGGAACTGTTGCAGGTATGTGGACCACTTCTGATGGCGATCAATCTGCAATTTCCCTTGGGTCTGTATGAACTTCAGGGGTCAGTGATCTGTGTGGATGACCGTTTCCTTCCCCAAAATGTAATGCTTCCATTGTTGACAGGCCTACACAATGGAATACATCTCTTTATCATAAGTGGGATACTTCTAGACTGTGTCTGAAAGTGTTTCACTGTGATATGCCACTGGATGCCCGTGTTGAGTAAAGACTGCCCCAATAGCATAGTAAGAGGCATCTGTCTCGACCTCAAATGGTTGTTCTGAATCTGGTAACGCGAGCACTGGTGTCATGCAGAGGTGATATTTCAACTCTATGAATGCCTTCTGTTGAGATTCAGACCAAAATAATTTTTCCTTCGCTCCTCCCTTGGTGACTTGACTCAAAGGCCAAGTTATATGAGAAAACCCCAACATGAACGTACGGTAGAAGTTGGCAAGACCTAGAAAGCTACGGAGCTCTGTTAGAGTGGTTGGAGATGGCCAATCCTGAATGACTTTGATCTTGGCTGGATCCACATGCACCCACTATTCATCAATAATGTATCCCAAATACTAAACCTGGGTCATGCCAAAAGTGCATTTCTCCAAATTGGCACATAGCTTGTGTTTCCGCAGTGTTTGGAGAACTTGTCGGATGTGGTGGAGGTGCTCTTCCCAACTCTGGCTAAAGATAAAAATGTCATCCAAGTATACCACTACAAATGAGTTGGTGAATGGCCGCAAGATGTCATCCATTAGCCTCATGAAGGTTGCAAGAGCATTCATCAACCAGAAAGGCATAACCAACCATTCAAAAAGGCCCTCCTTGGCTTTGAAGGCAGTCTTCCACACATAAGAGGGTTCGGTTGGTACCTAGTGATATCCTGACTTCAAATCAATCTTGCTAAAATATTTTTCCCCCTTTAGTTGGTCCAGGAGGTCATCAATCCACGGGATTGGGTACCTATTATAGACAGTGATCTTGTTCAGCGCCTGATAGTCAATACAGAGTCTCCAAGTCCCATCCTTCTTCTGTACCAACACAACTGGGCTCCCGCAAGGTGATGAACTCAGAAGGATGTGGCCTTTCTGTAATAGCTCCTGAATCTACCTCTTGATTTCATCGTTCTCCAGAACGGAGTGCCGATAAATTGGTCCATTGGGTAGCGGCGCACCTGGGGTCAGATCGATGGAGTGCTTGACTTGATAGTGCAGAGGAACCCCTACGGGGGAGGTGAAGATGTCCTCATACTCCTCCACGACCTTGTCCATCTGTAATTGTCATGCAGAGGGGCCCTGTCTAGAGGTTGTGGCCACCGTCTTCTTCTTTCCTTGAGGGCATATCATTAGGAAAACGAATTTTCCAGTTTTGGAAATGAGCTTACTGCATTGTTTTGCAGTAATCAAAGAGATGGTAGCAGGCGGTGCTACCTCTGGTATCCTATACAACTGATTTCCCAATGTAATAATAACAGCACGGGGCCTTGATTCATACACATCATGTCGCTTCCACAAGTATGGTTGTCCTAATAATACATCACAAACTTCAAGCAGAGTAATGTCACACAATACCTGATCTATGAAGGGCTTGATGTTGTATGGAAGGCGACATTGTTGGCTCACGCGAAGATCTCGTCCTTGGTGCAGCGACCTAATGGTGTACGGTTATGGATGTGCTGTGGTCGGTAAGCCAACCGCTTCACAACCTCTGCAGAAATGAGGTTCTTTTGGCTCCCACTATCGACAATGAACTGTAGCGGGGAGCCCCTTACCCACATCTAGGAGTGGAAGAGACGCTCCTCCTCCTCTGGATCTTCGGGTTCATTTTTCTGGATCTTGGCAGTAGCAACAGTGGTGTTTGGATCCGCATCAATGATCTACTTCCCTTTGTCATTCCCCTTGTCGGGTTCTGACTTAGAGTCGGAACATGCATCTGATTCTGAAACCTTTAGCTCAGCCACCAGTGACTGCTTGACCCGACACTCACTTGTGTTGTGAGTGGAGCTCTTATGGAACTCACACCATTTTCTCGTGTCCTTTTTTGGCTTTGCAGCACTGTTCTTTGCTTGTAGCTTTGGCAGGTTGTCTTGGGCTGCCCTACCTTGGCTTTGTCCTTTGTTCTGTGGTTTAGGGGCTCCTTTCCCTTGCTTTGGATTCCCAGATCCAAAGTCTCGCTTCTTTTGTTTAAACTTCTGCTCGATATTGACGGCATATCGGTATGCTATGCCGAGCAATGAGATGTTTAGGAATTCCATTTCTTCCTGGATGTACTTATGCAGGCAGCCGCAGTATTTGAGTATCAAATGATGCTCGGAATCCTTGATACCCAACTTCGTGTGAAGGGTATGGAAACGATTGGTGAACTCCGGCACATCTTGATCCCTTCCTTGCTGTAGCGTTGTCCACTTTATGTATTCGTCCTCATAGCTTCCAACAGGGTAGTATTGCTCATTAATGGCATCCCAGAATGAATTCCAGGTGGGTGCGGTTGAAAATAGCGAGCCTGTAGTTTCATCCTTCTGCTCGCAGTAGGTTTCCCACCAGTCCTTGACGTGGGGGGCTGCTTTGAGAAGAGTGAAAACAATCTTTTCCCGACTCGAAAATTCATGAACAGAAAAATAACCCTCTAGCAGATTTAACCATTTATCGACGGCATCTGCGTCTATCTCAACCTCGAATATGGGGATTTCAAAATTAACTTGTACCTTAAAGGGCGTGGCATTTCCAGAGTAGCTGCTGGAAGCCGATTCGTCACTTTTGGGTAGCCGCTGAAGGATTTGGGCAAAGTTGTCCATCATCGCGTTTCGTTGTCGCTCGAGGGCTTCTTCGACCAAGATTTTGATAGGATCTCCTACTCCCTCATCTTTCTTCTCATCCGGCATGGGAGGCCGTCGGGATTTGCGAGGCTGGTCTTGCAAAGGTTCGACCAGCTCAAGCCCTAACTCCTTATATCCCGACCTCATTGGGGACATGCAAAGAAAAACAGAGAAAAAGAAGACCGCTCTGATACCACTGATCCAGATTTAAACAGGAACGCAAAAAATTACAGAGATAACCATATACACAAAGATGCAGTGGAAATAAACTTCATTTCATTAATGAAAAATACTGAAATATGCTTACAACTAGAAATGGAAATAAACCAGCTAGGGCGATGGTAGATTATCTCTGAGAAGAGATGTGTGGCTACATGCCTCTGAACTGTGTTACAATGAGGCTCGAAGGCCTATTTATTTTTGAGAAACAATGGAAAACCCTTCACATTCCAAAACCTAACCCTAGAAGATGAAACGCCAAATTGTGGGCCCCGTTTTTGGGTAAGTTGGTACATCAACTTCCTGGGGTCGCAAATTGGTCGTATTATCTCCGTTTGACGCGCATGATATCCTATTGGAAAGATCTCTCCAAGGACTACGACGAAAAATATGATTCTTAGATAGAAAAATAGTTGGTGGTAGATTTCCCAAAAAACCTCGTTTAGGGCCTCAAAACGGCTCTGGAAGTTTAGGACCCGAAAAACTGCTAAAAATAGTAAACTGTGCTATAATTAAGGAAACTGAAAAAACTAAAAGAAGCAATAGAGGGGATCCAAGTGGAATTAGCGGGTGGCCACCAATATCCACCTGGATCATAACCAAAAACCCTAGAGCTACTATACCTAGCCTAAAATCTAATTTCATTTCAGTCATCTCAAGCTGTAATTGCAGTCATCTTAACGGAGATTGATAATGAGAGAGCCCTCTCCTGGCTAGCTACTAGGTTAAGCGTGGTTTGTGGTTATCCTAGGATTGCCTCCCTTCAGCCTCATGTCGATCTAGGCTCTAACAAGTAGCATTTTGGGAGACCATTGTTATTATGTGATATTAAGCAAAGGGAAAGTATTCCTGAGAGACATAGCCACGAGACAGGTGAAGTAGATCAGTGCTTGAGTCAATAAACCATATGCACTTGAGGTAGAAGATGCATGCAAAGCCTTGAGGAGCATGGAAAGGGTTAGATACATGGTGGTTGAGAGGGGGCATGATTTACCTCTCAAAATGGAACCTCAAAAGGAGCCTTAAGAAGTTGTGGAGAAGCCACAAATGGAGAAGTAGATAGGAGGCAAAGTGGAGACATCCACTGAAGAAGAGACCTCCAGTAGGGGGATATTTTGAGCTAAGTTGGTAGAGGGAGAACATGCAACCATACTCCAAGTGTGAGGTGGGAGATGTGAAGCCCTAGTCCCAGAAGTGCAGAAATTTGGGCAAGGTCCATATAGGTGTTCTCCTCATAGATCATTTCGCTTGCTACAAGGGCCCATAGTATTTAATAGTAGGAGGAAAAATTTTAGTCAGATATTGAGGAATGTAGAGGAGTGTTGACAGTAGAGTAGGAGGCTCTATAGTAGATTCAGTAGCAGCACAATTTTCCTAGTAGATCTGGATGCTTCTCAGTTGCAGATGTTGTAGTAGTAGCAACAAAAGTGAGAGATGTTTTATGCAGTAAATTCCATAGGTGCATGATAGGGGTGGTTGATAATCCCTTTCTGGCTGAGAGGGAGTGTTGAAAAAATGTAGCAAGAAATTCTTAATTTGATTGTTCCTTAATTAAATTGAGGAAATTCGAAATTCCACATTAGTAGACAACTTGGAGTAGTTAACTGAGGTGACATGGAAATTGTCACTCCGTTAACTCGGTTAATTCGAGTTAGGGGAAAGAAGTTCAGTTGTGTTCAGTGATTCCTAAATTTTAGGAGCCTAGGCCAAGTTAATTTCAATTGTAATTAGTTAAACTAGTTCTAACTGTTAATTGAACTAGTTAGTGGTCATTTGAGTAGTAGGACATCAGTATAACTCATATATCATCTAATTAATTAAAAAACTACCTAATAATTATCTCATGCATGCAAATAATATTAGTTTCCCATTTGTGGTGGAGCTTCCAAGGTAGTTAACCAACAACTGTAAACTAGTTGAGTGTACAGGTCTTGCATGAGGTCAGGTGGACCATCCTTGGGAATTACGAATTGAATTAGAGGAATTACCTAATTAATAGGGGCCCAATTCCTTAAGGAACAATGCAAGGAAATAAAGGTGTGGTGTGTTGAATTGGTTAAGTACTAGTCAAATCAGTCATTCAACATGAGAGAATGGAATTGCTTTTGCAAGTTGATCTCTCACATTGAGCTGGCAATTGTAAAATATTTTCTTACTCACTTGATTAATGAACACAAGGCTGAAGGAGTTTTTAGAAATTTATTTCCCTATATAAATCTATGTGTATGTGTCTTATTTCTTGATGCATGTTTATGATATGTGCTCTAGATTGTGAATTGAATTCTACAAAGCAATAGAGTAGATTTGAGTCTTGTGATTTAGTAAATTTCATGAGCAGTTTCATATCTACATATAATTTCTACATCTTAGAGTTGGGGGGCTAGATAGATTGTTCATAGTGAGTTGGGAGGATAAAAATATAGTTTAAGAAGCTAAATCTACAGAGGCGCTACATTGGACTAAATCAGAAAAAAATAACAAATAAGATAATTAATAAATAATTATATGTATTCATCCCTATCTCTTCATAAATCACGTTATATCTTATTGAATAAATTAGTGTAAATAAAATTACAAGTAAATATCAAGTTTAATATTTTAAATATAAGTTAATTCTTAGATAGATTAATCATTGAATGCTTTTTTTGTAAGGATAAACAAAGGATTATATTTTTTTTTTTGATTCAGTTTCCGGAGAATCCACAATATGAACATTTTTATGCCAACGTTTCAAATCCCAACTGGGATCCATCATCAGGGCTTATGAATAAAAAAAGGAAATACAATGTTCTTTCTGTTGCTACTAGCCTGCCACTTTGGAAACCAAATTAATGGCACAAAAAACAAATTCATCCATAACATTGGAATGTATGATATCCTATCCTCAAACTAATAAAATATTTTATAGTGTATAAAATAATACCAAAAAATTGAATCATGTCTAGCATATGAGTGGAATACTTTCCGCTTCTAAAAACAAAAGAAAATACAAAAATATAAACATTTAAATTGATGGAGAGTCCAATTGAATAAATTTACAAGTGCCTGTGTGTCCTCCTCTTAATTGGCTAATTCCATATCAACAACTTTCTTTGCTACGATGGAAACCTTGTCATTAAGCTTTCAAATTTTCCTCCGAACTTCATCAATGAATAAGAGAATTTTAGATTGGGTTTCTAACCTCTCCATGAGTACCTTTCCCATACTATTTTTAAGCTTCCAATACTAGTCCATGGTATGCATCTAATGATTATATCTCGTATGAGTATTTCCAATGTCAAGAATCTAGTTGCTAACCTATTACCGAATTCTGTCGTCTGAAATAAACATTCTCACCACCCTAGCTTAATCCTTTCCCTAGTATATATCTTTGAGAGTTTCCAAAGGGACACTTGTAGCAGAAGTTGAGGCACGGTGCCCTACTACAAACTAAGCTCTCAAAGAAGGGAAGGGATGAACACCAAAATAACTCATTCATCCCAAGGGATGGTGAAATCGAGGAGTAAAGATATAGTAAGTGGGGTGAGGAAGTCATGGATAGGGGAAATAATAAATTAGGGGGAATAAAAGTAGATAACCACTACAAATAAAGTAGGGATAATAGAAAAAATCCAAGTTCCACCAAGGAGGGACATAAAGGGTCTTTAACACAATCGCTCCACTGGAAACAATACTAATGGAAGCCAAAAACCAAGCTAGGGCCTAGATAAAGGATGGAAGACTATTAATATTGTTCAATAAAAGAAATGCAAAGAACCTAAGCTTAAATAAATCATTGTACCCAGAGGCCACCTAAATTAAATGATAATGACAATATATAGCTAGATAGAGTAGAGAAACAACCTTAAAGATGAAAAAGATAATGAAACTAGAGCTAGGGATGAGAAGACTCTAGAACCAAATTCTTGAAGAAGTATTTGCGTACCAAGACCTAAGAAAAGTTAGTTGAAGAAAGAAAACTTTCCCATACAATGGTTTAAGGAATTCTATCCAAAAATCTGTGCTACTTATATTAACCCAAGACTTCTTCTTGAACCACTCTTTTAGCCTACATTTGAAAGACATCTATGAAATCACCTTCAAATTTACCTAAGAGCTAACAAGAATATAGTCTGACCATAAAATATATATAAAAGGGTAACATAGATTCCAAATTAGAACATATTTCCTTTCCCACATGTTCCATTTATTACAATTTATCATACCTATCAACCAAAAATTCCTCTAATCGTATTTCCTAAAATTTTAGGACCCAAGATCTGAAAATTGGACTAGAGGCTTGTGGTGAAGTAAAATTATAAGTGCAGACATGAATGAATTCCTCTAGCCCAATAATGGGTCTAGCCACAATATATACATTCTATGGAAGATTTGCTTATGTTAGAATCAATCAAGAGGGCCTACCTCCTGGTTGCTTATCCTGCTTGATGACGTCCTCGCTTGCTCGCTCCAGCAATCTATTGCTTCCTTCTTCAAGTTCCTAAAAAAAGTAAACAACAACACAAAAACATAATAATAGAAAAATTGAAATTCAAACTACTCAATGATTCAAGAAGAATTAAGACATGAATATGTAATATTACAAAACATGTAGGAAATCAATCGATAGTTGCATATATTAATATCAAAGAGAGATTACAACCATTTGTCTTGACGTCGCAGTCTTCCTCTGATAAGACCAGGTAGGCACACACTTTTGCTAGCATTCAACAATGGATCTTCCCTTTAGGCTTCACTCGAAACCAAACACACTTCTCCCTCACACAACTAGATGGCTACAATTAATAAAAGCTTTCTTATCTAATCAAAATAGTATACTCACACTCAGCCAATACTCTAACTAGCTTGCACTTGGGAAGAAGGCAGGCTTATATAGGAAATATGGATGGGAGATGGATCCTCTTCTCATGGGAGAAGGACTTATCCCTTGAGGTAGTTCCATCATTATAGGGGAAAGGGGCCCAAACTGTCATCCTCGACCCCATCTGGCCAAACCATTTACCGGACTTCTATTACAGAGCTTCTAGAGCTGGAAGCTTCAACTCTAAATTATAAAAATTTCCATAACAGGACCGACGCAACTAGAACATAGTGTAGTCACATTTATCGACATCGGGAATAGTGCTAATATTTGCACATCAGCGCGAGGGAGACAAAGGTCATTAGCGCCAGTCTTGTAAACTGGGCAAAACAAAAGTTTCAGGGGAAATGGTGCAAAAGGGAAATGATCTTCTCATGAAGAGGGACATAATGGGAGTTTCTCCATGAAGGCAAAGCATGCAGGGTTCACTGTAGAGGTCCTCCAAGATTAAGGAACAGGGAGTACAGGGACAGTGACAAAATGTTGTGTAACAGATGCCCCCTAAAGCGTGAAGGCTGAACTAGAGTGAGGGATGAAATGCTTTATAAATCAGTGCAGGGAACTGGTCTGCCATAGGAAAACCTACAAGAAAGTATAGATACATATACAGAAACTGAGATCTCTGTCAAATGATATATGAATTGTGGCATGGACGTAGCCATTTAGAGAATAATCATGTAAATAGATCTAGGTATGGGCACAATCATCCATCAAAGAGGATCATAATGAAGCCAAGGTATGGTTGCAACCATCCAATAATGAGAAGGATCACATATGATAACTCATGGTTTGGTCGTAGCCAACCATCTGAAAGAGACATGCATATCATCATAACCATGTCACACCACTTCACAACCTAGAATTGTGTGATCTGAGTCCAAGGTCTTGCACTCCAGCATGACCCGATCAAAGTACAAATCCTAGCATGTCAATAGATGTTTTGATGTCAAACATGTTAGAAAGTCACTTGATTACTAGTAAATGTTGTAGACTATTAATAAGAGTGAGAGAAACCACCAATAATGAAAATGGCCCTCAAGGTACTATCAACAAAATTCATGGAATGTGAATACAGGAACTGAAGTCGAACACCTGTGAAATCACTCGATCGAAAGCCAATGATGTGAACTTCTCATTGAGTGTGAAGGACTTGCCATTAAGGCATGCAAGCTCTAAGGTACTAGAAGGAAGTCACTCGATCAACTTCTCAGATAATGAGTTGATGTCAATAGAATGTGATCGTGTTGAAGGATGACCATAATGATTCCCACATAATCGACATGAGACAAGAGGATGCAAAATGATTTTGGATGATACAGAGAAACAGAGGTAAGTGTAACTGCAGAAGGACAACTCTTGAACATATCAGCGACACAACTGGAAGTTTGGCAGATTTTGGATCCATGGGATCGATGGTCATGATGACGTGGTAGAGACCAAATGGAAGGCAAAAATGAATTTCCCAACCCCAAGAAGGTCAAGGATACAAAGGAGGATGTCCCAACCTGACACAAAGCAAAGAGTGTCATGGTCAAGAGTAAGCTACTGACACGACTCGATAGATTTCCAAATTCCACCCCACCATTTCTGGCAGTTACCCCAATTATTTTTTAATTTCAAGCTTGAAGGGGATAGCATATGCTTGCACTGTAAGTTCATCCTTCAGAAGAATATGGCCTAGTAAGTTTAACAAGCCCTAGGAAGGAGAATCTCGTGTTTGTCATGGTGATGAATCTGATGTCATTTAATAGTTTAACGAGTCCGACAAAGCTGTAAATCAATATCTTTTTCATGTTTAGAGAGTTTGAAAAAGACACGGAAAAGAAAAATCCACATGGTACCTTTTGGTACGTTTATGTCTCTCAAGCCTGAAAAGGTAGAAAACAATACTTGAGAGAACCGCTTGACCATTTCAGTCGAGTACCTCTTTTGTAAATAGTACCTCCCATCCCGAAAAAAGGGTAAACTTATACTGGGTGCATGACGTTTCACATCTGTTAATGAGTTTGAAACAACAAGAGCTCAGCAATCTTTTCGTGTTTAAAAGGTCGGAAAAGAGCTTGAAAGCAGACCCCTCATTTTTATTCTCATTAACGAGTTAAAAGGGGAAAAAATACTTAGCAATCTTTTCATTTTTTACGAGTCAGAAAAGAGCTTAAAGGTGACTCATCCTGGAAGAACGAGTGGTATAAAGGGTAGCAACTGGTCCCAGCAATGGAGGAACTACTCAAAACATGTAATGGTCAAGAGGCTGGCTAACAAAACCACTCATCGCTACAGTTCCTCAAGAAAGGAAAAACAACCAAGTGAAAGCATATGATCAGCCAAAGAGATGGTGGCGATGGAATGAAACAACCAAGGATCATCTAGCAGAAATTAGTTGATAAAAACAACTATCATGAGATGTAAATCAAGCATGGGTTCATTTTTACACAAGCTTGAACCATGGAGAACTCTGCTTGGATTTGGTTTCATGTTTACATAAGTTTGAAATGAAAAACTATGCTTGCTATAAGTTTACATGCCCCCCAAGCTTCATTTCAATCTACTAGGTGGATGGAATGAAGGCTCAATTTCGAGATCATGGGAAGACTCGACTGGGATTTTATGAGATCTTAATCAAAGACTAGATGTGGAAAAAGGAGTTGCTTCATTTTTTAACGAGGTTGAGACAATAAAAGAACTATCCTCAAGACCGTTGTTTAATTTTTTAACAAGCTTGACACAAGACAAAGAACTATGCTCACACCCTTTGTTTCGTTTTTTAATGAGGTTGACACAAGACCAGGAACTATCCTCGTGACATCTGTTCATGGCCCATAAGAGAACATGGCTCCCAAGAGGTCTTCACTAGATGGAAGAACCATGCTTTATGAGGAATACATGTCATTTGGTACCAAAGACAAATCGGGTTCCAATGCTACCAGTACATAATGTACTATACCATCTAAGTGATCATCAGTAGATGTGGAGACGGAATGGGTAGCCACATAATTGACATGTGGTAGGGAAGTGTCGTGGCGGAAAAAGTCGTTTGTGCGGACACAACTGACCTCCCTAGGAGTTTAAACTCTCTAGCGACAAACAAGACAAAATGGAGTGATCTTTCTCTAAATATACCTTTTAAAACATGAAAACTACAAGTGTTTAGGCTTACCTTATTCCAAAACGCGGTTGTTGTAGTCCGTCCTTGCCGATCCGGATGAGCTCCTCCTTCAAGTCAATTCCTGCAACCACAAACAATCAAACAATTACCAAGCACTTGCATTTCATATAATAAAACATATATTCAACATGCAGACCAAGGAACACATGAAATAACTCATTAACACAAGCTATTGAGAAAAATAAACCAGTTTGTATTAATAACGAAACAAAGAAACTCTTACAACCTGGCCTTGGTGTTGTGCAAGTTCCTCCCAGGGTCCATCAAGGGTTTTCCTCTACTTTGACAAAGCTCACCCACTTCCAAGTAGAATCAAGCAAAGACAATCTCTCCTCACAAGGTTCTAAATGGGAGTCCTAATTCCTGCAGCATTTACCCAAAGAAAATGTATAGCTCCAACCTCCCCTCCCTCTGGCTCAATGTCTTTATTTATAGTGCTGTAAAGAGGTTATTCAGGTCCACCATCAATGGGATAATCCCCCTCTTTGGGTGGGATAACTCCCTTATTGATGGGATAAGTTCCTCCTTAATAGAGATACATGAACCAACTGGAGGCGCATCCAATTCATCAAACCGACCTCTAGAAAGTTCTAGAAGTAACCACAAGTAACTTTTTTAAGATGAAACTCGCGCATTTTTCCTTTTACAGAAGGACGCACCTGTCCCTTAACATACAGAGCGTCCAAGGACGCACCTTTTGTGAACATTGTGAGCGTCCCCGCAGGTAAGGCTAGAGAGAACCTGCGACCCCAGAGATAAACATATTTTTGACAAGACTTTCTCTCTTCTTTGAGTTTGAGATGGATAGCAGAGGCATAAGACTTGCCTAAGAGGGTAGCATGACTGTTGATTTGAGCCATACTAACTGTAAGTGGTCATGATGACATTTTTTAGTGTAACAGATTGCCCCCTAAAGTGCGAAGCCTGGAATAGATTTAGGGTTTTGTAATTCTAGGAAGGGTGAAGCGCTTTATCATTTCAAGGATTGTCTTGTGGATGACCTGGTTGGAACCTGCAATTTTCAACACAAAATACATGTATAAGATTATATCATCACTGAGGTAGGCATTCCCATACTCAAATTCAAAACTTTAACTAATGGACTAACTATTCTGATACAGGAATGATCTTGCAGTAGATCATTTTTATAGACTTTTGTAGACACAGTATGGACGCAGCCATCTGTTTATGATTAGTCTACATAGATGATGAATACAAAACTCCTCGCAGCCTGGATGGTAGAAACTAGATCCAGGGTCTTCACTTCTACTTCCCGAATTGGTACGATTCTAGCCATGTGATTAAATGATTCGATGTCGAACATGTTAGAAACCACTTGATTACCAGTCGATGATGCAAACTGTTAACAAGCGTGAGAGAAACCACCAGTAATGTCAATGGTTCTCAAACTACCAAGCACAACCCGTGAAATGTGAATAGATGTTTTGATGTCGAACACTTCACGGAATCCTTTGATCGAAAGTCAATGATGTAAACTGACGTCAAAGGCGAGAAACCTGCCATTGATGCATGCAGACTTCAAGGTGCTGTCGATTCCTAAGTCATCTTTCTAGATAATGTGTCGATGTCAATAGAAAGCGACCCGTTGCAGGCAAGCCCGCAACACGAAATCATTGTTCAAGTTGAAGAAATGTTGCTGTAAGGACTGACTCAGGGATGGTCAAATGGATGACAAGTATTTTGCAGATGAAAGTTTTTGCTTGCAGACCTCTTGAACACATAATGACACGACAGATGGCTTGGTGACGAATAACTCAAAGTTAATCCCCGGAACCCGGTTAAAGACTTTCAAAGTGGTTTGGTCAACTGTGAGGTAAAAGATTTCCCAACCCAGGTGAATGAAAAGTGTCGTGTTCAAGAGTGGTAATAAAGTTTCTTTTGAGACAAAAGGTAACAAATAGGTTCATTCTTCTCTCTTTTCCCCCACCATTTCTGGCAAGTACCTCTTTATTTTTAACAAGCTTGAGGAGGATAACATATGCTTGATTATAAGCTCATCCTTCGGACAAGTCCAACCTAGTTTAAATTCGAACCCTAGGAAGGAGTGGTTCGTTCCTGTTTGTAATTGAACAGGTCCTTTACTGTAAAAGTTTAACGAGCCCAGTATAGGAGAAACTCGGCGTTTTTCATTTTTAGAGAGTCTGAAAAAACAAAAGGAGACTCCACGTTGAACTTTTTCGTATATTTGTGTCCCTCAAGCCCGAAAAAGTATAAAATAATACCTGGGGGAACCGCTTGATCTTGCGACCAAGGAGTACTTTCATAATAGTGTCATTGACCTGAAAAGTAAAAAGCGATCAAGGACACGTCGTTTTATTTCCTTATCGAGTTTGAAACGACAAAAACCCGGCAATCTTTTCCTGATTTTACGGTCAGAAAAGAGCTATAAGGGGACTGTCTTTTAATTCCGTTTTAACGAGTGTAAAAGAAACGCTCGGCGATCTTTTCATATTTTAGGAGTCAGAAAAGGGCTTAAAAGATGACTCTGAGGTTTCACTTTTTCGTAAGTTTTAACGAGTTCGAAAAAGGGATAAAAATGTACTCATGGTTTTCACTTTTTCGTAAGTTTTAATGAGTTCGAAAAAGGGATAAATATGTACTCATATGGCTGACTTTCAATTTAATTTACGAGCAGGAAAAGACGGAAATAACTCGACATTTTTCATTTGTTTTACGAGAATGAAAGATAGCAAAATAATCTCGGTATTTTCATGAGTTTAACGAGTCTTGAAAATAACTGAAATTGACTCGAGATAGGTTTCATTTTTACAAAAGCTTGAAACAAAGAAAAACTATGCTTCAGAGTAGTTTCATTTTTTCACAAGCTCGAAACAGAGAGAAAACTGTGCTTGATGCCCCCTAAGCATGATTGCTAGAGCGCATGCCCCCCAGCTTCATTTCATTCAACCAGTTGGATGAAATGAAGGTTCATGAACGAGATCATTTGAAAGACTCGACCTAAAACTGTAAGAAAATTATGCAAAAACTGAAATAACTAACCTAAACGTACAACCTAACATCTATGAGGTCTAGTCAAACTCTCGACTCAATTAGAGGAGGATTTGTTTCATTTTTTAACGAGCTTGACACAGGAAAAGAACTATGCTCGGATTCAGTTTCATGTTTATGCAAGCTTGAAACGAAAAACTATGCTTGTTATAAGTTCACATGCCCCCAGCATAAAGATGCAAACCAAGGTACATGCCCCCCAAGCTTCATTGCATTCAATGAGGTGGATGGAATGAAGCTTTACTTTCAAGATCTTGGAAAGAATTGTGGGAGTTGTTTCATTTTTTAGTGAGCTTGACACAAGACAAGGAACTATGCTCATAACTACTCTACAATCTACCTAACAAAGAACTCTACTCTAAAAACCTTGATTCATTTTTTAACGAGCTTGACACAAGACAAGGAACTGTGCTCTAAAATCCTTGATTCATTTTTTAATGAGCTTGACACAAGACAAGGAACCATGCTCATGACTACTCTCTACAATCTACCTACTTAACCTACCCTTGTTTCATTTTTTAACGAGCTTGACACAAGATAAGGAACTATGCTCAAAAAGTTCGCATGCCCCCAGCATAATGATGCGAAATGAGGTACATGCCCCCCAGGCTTCATTGCATTCAACCGGCTGGATGAAATGAAGGTTTACTTTCAATATTTAACTTGAAAAGGGAGTTGTTTCATTTTTTAACGAGGTTGACACAAGAAAATAACTGTCCTCATGGCATTGATCATGGCTTTCAACTGGAAGAAAGACATGTCAATGGACACACCTTGATCATGGCTTCCAAAAGGTCTTCATCCGAAGGAAGAATAGTTTTTTGGAAGGAACACACATCAAGAGACTCAAAAGGGATAAGAACATCATGTTCAAATAATCCCGTAGAGTTTTCCATGTCAATTACCGGATCTAAATCAACAGTGAGAGGCTCACTTACATCGGTAACTGAAAACATGGGACCGGTTGCCACATAATTAACCCGTGGTAGGGTAGATACCACTTTAGAATCAGGAACATTTAGGGGTGTCATATTATTGGTAGTTGAAACAAGACTAGGGAACGAAAGCTGGTCTACAGTCACAATACTGCCATTGTGAGGGAAAGACATCACGCGAAAGAGTGTCGATACGACGGCTTTCATTGCATAAACATAGTCTCGCCCAAGGAGTAAATTGAAATCCAAGGGACCTCGAACTACCATAAGATCAACACAAACAGTTTTACCTTCCAAGGTAATAGAAAACTTAGGAAGGATCCCTAAAGGTTCACTAATTGTTCTGTTAAAAGCTTTCAGATTCTGCGTAATAGGCACAAGCTGAGGGGAACCCAAAGCTTTCCAAACAGCTGAGGATAAAATACTAACAGAAGCACCTTCATCTACCTGAGTACGATGTATGTCCCTACCACCAGCCTTGACAATGATTTGGAAAGGGATGGAGGAAGGAAGACGAGGTTCTGTCAGTCTATTCCAATCAAAGGAAAAGACCTCAGTACTTGGAGGGGGTTCTGTAGAAACAGGTGAAATGCCCCCCGGCATAGAAGAATCCGATGTAACAAGAAGAACATCAGCGGTATGAAATTTACTCTCGAAAAGGAGAGTGTGATTGACCGAATGTGAAATTGAATCAACCACTTGATCAACTAATGGATCATCAACCCGAGTGACATGAGTTTCACTCTCCAATGGGAGAGTGTGATCGATTGTACTTGAATTTAGATCAATCACTCCGTCAGTTGACGGTAGGTTGGGAGAAAGTTTACGGTAACCAGTTGGAAATTCTTGCTGTGGAACAGTAAGGTTTTCCAACAATGTTGAGGCTTCATCCATGTGAGGGCAAATGTGAGTTTGATGACTCCCTTTGCATAACTTACAAGGAAACCTAACTTTACCCTTTTTCCCAGGAACCTGACTATCACTGGTTGATGGATCAATGGAAAGTTGATGAGATTTTTCTGACCATACTTCCAAGACCTTTGGAATACCAGGACAATTGACAAGGAAGTGGTCACCCTTACAAAGCCTGCAAGGGTATTTGGGTTTACGATGCATGTCGGAATTTTCCTCAACACAACTAACACTTACAGCCATGGTTGGTTGGTTGACTTCTTTCTTATCTTGCTTCTTCTTCTTCTTCTTCTTCTTCCCTTTCTTCTTCTTCTTAGCCTCCTGGTTACTAACATCAAGGCTTTTACCAGGTGAAGAGGAAGAAATGGAGGAAGAAAGATTAGGCGAAGAAGGTAAAGGGTCAACAGAAGGTTGGTGATGTTGAGATGGTGAACTCTGTTGAGGTGAAGCATCCGGTTGAGATGGAACAATTGGAGTACTTTGGGCCAACGAAGTTGAAAATAACCATATCGATAAACCTATTGTAAATCCAGGTAATGACAAAGTAGCCATATAAGGAGGACCAACATTTCCAAAGTAAGGAAAAGTACTAGGATTCTCATTAGGAGGGGTTCCTAGGTTGATAAATTCCGGAACATTTGCCATTATATTCAACTTCAGTGAATTTTATTAACAATTTAAAACTAAAATTAACAATTCACAATTCACACTTAACAACTAAAATTCACAATTCACACCTATGGTCTCTAAAAGTAAAAACAAACAAATTAACACGCGCTATCAAATCTAGGAGTCAAACCACACACAAACAGTAAGCTCTCCGGACCGAAAACACTAGTTGGTGATGAAGCCCAACCTCGCAGAATTCAGTACAGAAATGGCGGGTGGAACAGTTACCCCGGCAACCTGCTTAATGAATAGACCGGCACAAGTTCCTCCACTTTAACCGTCTCGAAGTGAAGTGAACCCCCCGGAAAATCCAAGTGAGTATAACCGACGTCTGCTCCAGGTACAGTGGGACCTTCCCTCCACCGTCACCTCGGTAGAACCCTAAAGATTATGGTCACTAAGGTCACCAACAGTAACAAATACACCTGGGGGAACAGTCTAAACTCCGACAGCACGCAAGGGCAGAGTAGCAAGCTCAATCCCCTTACCGGCTCCTTGACAACAATCCAAGGTTTACCGATAAGTGACCCCTGGCTCCTCGACAATGGTTAATCCAAGGTTTACCGTTTGTAATACGTACTGTCTGGCGTCATTCCTAACGAGGGGGGAATGATCCCCTCACTGGTTCGGACACGAGCTCGTGCTTCTCCTTTAAGAGGAGCTTTCCCAGAGTGCAATTGAAACAATTGGATTTATTCTACTCAAGATAAACTATCTGTTTGGTTTTGTATTCTTGGAGAGTTAAGTACTCACCTACTCCAAGACCCTAGCCTAAGCTATGTTGGTGTTTCAGAGCCCTAGAAATGTAAAAATTACTAGATGAATTTTAATTAAGCGCTGTGTTATTAAGGTTGTTATTACTCAAATGGGTAAATGGAGATGAAACTAATGGTGTTATGACCCGACTCAATTGAATGCAATCGAATATGATAATGCAATCCTTTCAATTCGATGAATCCTAACTAGAGTAAGGAGAGAGTTTCCATTTACTTCCAACAATGCAAAAAATTGATCATTAAGAGAAAATTTAACAAATTCTCTAATGCACTAATTTCATCAAGAAAAACTAATGCAAATCAATTCCAAACCAATTTTTATTTTTATTTTTGTGTAAATTCAAATCAAAGAAAGCTGATCTAAATCTACGATTGATTTTTCAGAATGTAAACTATGCAATTGTAATCTATGCACAATTCACATGAAAAGTATGCAAATGGAATCTATGCACATTTTTCATTAATATTCTGAAAATGAGAATTCTAATTGTGCAAATGTGATCTATGCAAAAGAATTCTCAAACACAAGACGATTCTAATGTGATCTAAGAACCGATCAAGTGCAAATTGAGAAAATTGGGTGAGAGTTCCAAAGATCAAAACATAAAAACACTCAAAGGCGATTAACACTCATACACAATTTAGCCCCCCCCGGCGAATGAGGGGGAAATTTTTTTGCAAAAACAAAAGCAAAAAGATGCAAAATTGTGAAAAGACTGAGAGAAACCTCCAAGTAATGACCAAAGGAAATCAAATTAAGAATTTCTCAAAAAAGAGACTCAAAACACCCAATTGATGAAAGCTAAAAGCAGGAATGCTAATGAAACAAGTTCAGGTGAAAATTTTTGACAGGGTACTAAAGGATCTGGGCAGAAAACACTAAGAAAAACCAAAATCTAAAAGCAATTAAAGCAAAAATGGAGTTTTCCTAAATTTTTACAGGAAGATGCAGGCAACCCGTTAGAACAGGCGCGGGCCCGCTCTGTGCAAACGGCAACAGCGCGTCCAAAGATGCACTGTGCAGTACTCAGAGGGTGCGTCCTTCTGGAAAAGTTAAGAAAAACCAAATCTAACTAAATCTAAAGCTAAGCCACCCAAATACTAATTCTCACAGTCAAAAACCAGAAAATAAAAGTGATTTTCACAGAGCAAAGTTCACACAAAGGAAAAGACTCTCTCATTAATGGATTCCCCAGCGGAGTCGCCAATTTGTCGTGGCGGAAAAAGTCGTTTGTGCGGACACAACTGACCTCCCTAGGAGTCTAAACTCTCTAGCGACAAACAAGACAAAATGGAGTGATCTTTCTCTAAATATACCTTTTAAAACATGAAAACTACAAGTGTTTAGGCTTACCTTATTCCAAAACGCGGTTGTTGTAGTCCGTCCTTGCCGATCCGGATGAGCTCCTCCTTCAAGTCAATTCCTGCAACCACAAACAATCAAACAATTACCAAGCACTTGCATTTCATATAATAAAACATATATTCAACATGCAGACCAAGGAACACATGAAATAACTCATTAACACAAGCTATTGAGAAAAATAAACCAGTTTGTATTAATAACGAAACAAAGAAACTCTTACAACCTGGCCTTGGTGTTGTGCAAGTTCCTCCCAGGGTCCATCAAGGGTTTTCCTCTACTTTGACAAAGCTCACCCACTTCCAAGTAGAATCAAGCAAAGACAATCTCTCCTCACAAGGTTCTAAATGGGAGTCCTAATTCCTGCAGCATTTACCCAAAGAAAATGTATAGCTCCAACCTCCCCTCCCTCTGGCTCAATGTCTTTATTTATAGTGCTGTAAAGAGGTTATTCAGGTCCACCATCAATGGGATAATCCCCCTCTTTGGGTGGGATAACTCCCTTATTGATGGGATAAGTTCCTCCTTAATAGAGATACATGAACCAACTGGAGGCGCATCCAATTCATCAAACCGACCTCTAGAAAGTTCTAGAAGTAACCACAAGTAACTTTTTTAAGATGAAACTCGCACATTTTGCCTTTTACAGAAGGACGCACCTGTCCCTTAACATACAGAGCGTCCAAGGATGCACCTTTTGTGAACATTGTGAGCGTCCCCGCAGGTAAGGCTAGAGAGAACCTGCGACCCCAGAGATAAACATATTTTTGACAAGACTTTCTCTCTTCTTTGAGTTTGAGATGGATAGCAGAGGCATAAGACTTGCCTAAGAGGGTAGCATGACTGTTGATTTGAGCCATACTAACTGTAAGTGGTCATGGTGACATTTTTTAGTGTAACAGGAAGGTACTACCTGCAAACAAGAGTCGATAGGGGATGATGGTTGCAAAGGAGGCACCTGGTGACCAAGGAATGACAGTTGATCAATGGTCACTATTCTCCCTTCGTGCGGAAAACAAACCACATGGAAAAACGAAGAAACAAGATCTCCCATGACATAAAAATAGTCATATCCAAGGAGAAGATTGAAATCTAAGGGACCTTGGACTACCATCACGTCTATATAGATGGTCATTCCTCCCAAAGTAATAGGGAACCTAGGAAGGATCCCTAAAGGTTGGCTGGTTCCTCCATTGAAAGCCAATAGATTCTGACTGACAGGCACAAGCTGTGGGGAGGCCAAAGCTTGCCAAGTAGTAGAAGACATGATGCCAACAGACACACCTTCATCTATTATAGTGTTAGGTACTACCATATTATAGGCTTGTACTGTGATCTAGAAATGCTCATAAGATGGGAGGTAGAAAGTAGTCAATGGACCCCAATCGAAAGAGACGATATAACTACTTGGTGGGGGTATCATATGATTTTCCCCATGCCGTATAGGAATAGGAGAAGAACTTTCCTGAACAACCGGGATGGGAGGGTTAGTGTTCGATTCATGAGAATTTGAGGAGACAAGAAGAACATGAGCAGTATGATCACTAGTCTCTCTCGGAACAGAGTGAACAACTAAAGGTAGAGCTAATTCGACACTTTTTTTGACCAATAGTTGGTCGGGAATAGAGAAAAGAGAGTCATGTTTAGGAAGAGTAAGATGGGCAAGAGATGAATCCAAGTCAATCTCTTTACCAACTAGAAGAGGGTTATAAGAAATCCTCTGATAACCAACAGGAATTTGGGGTTGAGGAGCTGTAATGTTTTCCAAAACATTGGAAGCTTTATCCATAAGAGGAAAATGGTGAAGAAGTTGGTCTCCTTCACATAACCTATAGGGGAATCTAATCTTCCCTTTCTTCTTACTATCGCTAGCCGAGGGTGTAGCATCGACATGACCTCCATAGGTTGATGGGGATGGTTGGTTCAAATCTTGAGACCATACCTCTAAGACTCTGGGAATGCCTGGACAGTCTCGAAGGAGATGGTCACCCTTACACAACCTGCAAGGGAATTTTACCTTGCGCGAAGGATCAAAATATTTGTTGACGGGGGATTCAATAGGAGTAATAGTTACATGGTTGGCCTCTCACTTATTTGAATTCTTCTTCTTCGTCTTCTTCTTCTTCTTATTAGCCTCCTAGTTACTAGATTTCAAACTTTCACCAAGCGAGTAGAAGAGGAGGGTGAAGAAATGGGGGAAGAAGGCAAGGGGTCAACCTTATAATCATCATGATGTGTTTTGAATGAAGGAGATGGAGGGGTAGGATTTGGGACACTCGGGACCACCGAGGTCGAAAATAACCAAACAGGTAAACCAATGGTTAACCCAGGGAGGGACAACGTTCCCATATAAGGAGCATCAGTATTTCCAAAAGAAGGAAAAGGACCAAGATTCCCATCTGAGGGGAATCCTTGACTAGTAGACTCTGGAAATGTTGCCATTGGAATCAAACCTAAAGAATCACTAAGGAAGATAACTTTAACCAAGAATATTTCATGGGTAGTTAATTTTAAGACACTGAAACAAAACTTTGCCTTTTCATATTTTAAGAGTAGATAAAAGGATGAAAGGTGACTCTATCACTTTCGATTTGAAACGAGCTTGAAAGGAAAAGTGCTCAAATGATATTTTAAGTTTAATGAGTAAAACATATCAAATGACTTCTCTGGATGATCTAGGTAAACAAGATTACCATGCAACCATGAATTGTAGAATACCTCCCGGTGAACCGAGAAGTACGAGCAGGCAATCTCACCAAATGTCGTGTTCGGTGTATCACATTTTCAATGTGGCCGACTCGGCTCCCTATGGATAAAGGATTGTAGCCTAGAGGAGTCTCCCATTATATACTCGATGGTATAGGGAGCACAAATCCATACTAGCATTGTCTAATGCGAAGTGAACGACAGCTGCTAGGTTTAAAGATGGCGGAACACGTCTCTAGCCTATACCACTAAATGTGAACGTTAAGTTTCAATGCTTCCTTAGGTGAATTCAATAAATTTTAACGGTTGATCTTGAATTAGGTTTCAATTACAAGGCCCTACCACTGTCATCTGAAAACTCCTATATTTAGATATATGAGAAAAGAGATCTTTTTCTTCAATGAAAGTTATCACTAATTGAGAGAGAGAAAGTGCAAAATTATTGCGACAATCGAAAAATGAAATCTTTCACTAATAAATCTCCTAAATGCACTTAATCTTCCTATAACAACATAAGAAGTTTCATTTCGTTTCCAATGCTTATGATGATTCAAATCTAGCTTCTAAATAATGATACTAATGCAATATTTTTGCTTAAGTAAACTAGAAGGATGTTCTCCTTTTCATAAAATGCAAAATGAATCTTTCACATAAAGCACTTTAAATGAAAGTTTTCACAATTCCGAACAAACAAGTATCAATCAAATCCAAATCATTATAAATGAAACTAAAAACAACTTCTTCCCTGAATCGAACCAACCAAACACATAAACTCTTCAATCGAGAAACCAAGCAATGTAATCTATGCTTGGAAAGAGAAAAGCGACACTCAAAATAAGAGCACAAATGAGAATCTTTCACTCATTCTATTTAAAATGAAGCAAACAAAGCATCCTAGTCACTTCTAGGAGGAAGAAGGGAGTCTGAGGGTCAAGACACACTGGCACTGGAATGGGAGAAATTCTAATTTTTTCTTACCCCTTGAGACTGGAACGACTTTTGGACTAAAAGTAGCACTGATCGGCATGACTGACCAGTACTACAACTAGCGCTGATGGCTGATTGCCATGAATTTTTGGCCAAAAATAGCGCTGATCAAGGGATTCAAAGAAAAACTAAAAAAGAACTTCACATAGGGCCAGACTTAACACATCAGAGGGTGGGCTAAACCAAGAAAGAACACAAACCAAGCTAAATGAAGCTCTTTAGTCAGGGATAAAATGGTCTAAAAGGCTTATAGGGTCAAAACACAAGAGTAGAACACACTAGCCAAGATTGGGGTCAAGCCCTAATCTTCACTTACAGGCATTAATGCGACTACCTAACTGACAACAAGCTCCATAGGCTAGTCGGTGTGACTGTTCCTCCCCAATTCATGTTGGTTGACGTCATTGTCTGATGATTAAATGCGTTGTTTGAGGTAACTAAGGAAAAAAAAAAATCAAAATAGGGACCAGATCTGCTACTATGAATTTTAGACTTAGGCCAGTAAGTAAGAGAAAATAAATAGAACAAAAGGGAAAATGTGAAACTAGTAAAGTTCTCACGAAATCATGAAATCCAAAACAAACAAAAGATGGGATCTCCCCAGTAATGTCGCCAATTTGTGGTGAAGTAAAATTATAAGTGCAGACACAAACGAATTCCTCTAGCCCAATAATGGGTCTAGCCATAACATATACATTCTATGGAATATTTCCTTAGGTTAGAATCAATCAAGAGGGCCTACCTCTTGGTCACTTATCCTGCTTGATGATGTCCTTGCTCGCTCCAGCAATCTCTAGCTTGCTTCTTCAAGTTCCCGAAACAAGTAAACAACAACAACACACAAACATAATAATAGACAAATTTCAATTCAACCTACTTAATGAGTCAAGAAGCATTAAGACATGAACATGTAATATTACAAAACATGTAGGAAATCAATCGATAGTTGCATATATTAATATCAAAGAGAGATTACAACCATTCATCTTGACGTCACAGTCTTCCTCTGACAAGACAATGTTCCCACACACTTCTGCTAGCATTCCATGATGGCTTCAAACAAAAATAGTTTAAAGGCTCTTCCCTTTAGGCTTCACTCCAAACCAAACACACTTCTCCCTCACACAACTAGATGGATACAACTAGTAAAAGCTTGCTTGTCTAATCAAAATAGTATACTCACACTCAACCAACACTCTAACTAACTTGTGCTTGGGAAGAAGGGAGGTTTATATAGGAAATATGGATGGGATATGGATCCTCTTCTCATGGAAGAAGGACTTATCCCTTGAGGTAGTTGCATCATTATAGGGGAAAGGATCCCAATCTGTCATCCTCGACCACATCCACCCAAACCATTTATGGGACTTCCATTATGGAGCTTCTAGAGCTGGAAGCTTCGGCTCTAATTTAAAAAAATTTCCATAATAGGACCGACATGACTGGAACATATCTCAGTGGCACTGATTGACACAGGAAATAGTGCTAATCCCTACACATCGGCATGGGGGAGACAAAGGCAATTAGTGCCGGTCTTGTAAACTAGGCAAAACAAAAGTTTCAAGGGAAATGGTGTAGAAGGGAAATGATATGCTCATGAAGAGGAACATAATGGGAGTTTCTCCATGAAGGCAAAGCATGTGGGGTTCACTATAGAGGTCCTCCAGGATCAAGGAACAGGGAGTACAGGGACAGTGAAAAAATTCTATGTAACAAGGCTTAATAGGATTTCCCCTCACTATGGTCCAATTTTTAGGTTCTAGAACCTCCTAGAAGAAATTTTATAACAAAAATTATTACATGACATGTTTAAAGAAGAATTTAGGAAGCCTATATTTCTCAAATGGTGTTGTTACAAAATTTCATACATATGAAAAGATACAGGAAAATATTATAATAGCTACAACCATTATAAATTTGTTGAAGGGTAAATGCATGTACATATAAACATGTTTAAAGGAGGAATTAAATAATCATGCATGTCACTAAACCATTTATATCATAAATATCAATAACATGGAAATAAATATTTATCTATTGCAACAAGAAAATTACTGAAAACTGAAGTAGGGTGATCCACATTGCATGCCATCATAGGCTCAGTTGTGCTAAAATTATTCCCACATATGGCTACCCCCTTACCAGATCTTAATGCCTTCAAGAGAACTTAACTCAAGGGTATTTCACACACTCATATTGAAACCATATTTTAATAGCAGTTGTGAAGGCCATTCTCCTTCACCCACTCACAATAAAACTTAGTTCTTAGGATTTCCATATTTGACTAGCCTCAAATTCATAAAAATACCATGCAATTCTAGACAACACAAGGGATTCCTTTTTTAATATCTATAGTCCCTTGACCCTCCCTTCTTTAATTCTCTATGTGTCACACACAACCAGAACCATTCTCAACCCTCAAAGTCACCTAGTCTAAAGAAAAAGTGTTGCAACACATTAATTTCCTATCAAATAAGTTACCAATTACAATTTGTAACAAGTCATAAGGTTTGAATTTCTCTAATTTATGTCACCAATCCTTTTCAATTTGAATTTTGTAAGTGAGAGAGAGAGAGACAAATGTATGAGAGAGTAATAGAAGAGATAAAAACTAGAAGCTCAAGAACCAAGAAGAATAACCCCTTGATTGTTCCTCTCTCTTAATTTTAGAATCACACCTTGACCCTTCATGTTCCCAACATTTCAACTTCTTGGGAAGACTAACTATTGGGAATGGGTGCCCTAGGGTCATTTTTCGAGTTAAAAGCACAAGCTTTGGGGCAGAAAGCCCAAGTTTTTGTATAAGAAGTGTAAAGTCTTCGCATTTTGTGGCCACGGAGCATGAAGATGTAAAGAGTCATCAAGGGCTTCCGCCCTTCTTTTATGTAACTTATGTTGAATTTAAGAGATCCACCCATGGTCCACGTACCATGGGATTGTATAAAAAGGGAAGTCTTAGAAGAGTCTAAGGTAGTTTAGTTCAGTATTGGTATGTTTTGGGTCATTGATTATTGTAATGGGTCTGTGAGAGATAAGAGCGAAGAGTCTTAGTGTAGGAAAGAGGCTCTGTAGTTGTGTACGTAGAGGCCTAGGGTAGAAGTCCGCAGCTGAGTGTGCGGACCCCTATAGTTGTGTGCACAAGGCGATTAGAGTCTATAAAGAAGATATGAAGTGTAAATAAAGAGAATTATTCTGGAATTATCTGTGTATGATCTATTTTACTTATGTTATGCTGAATAGCAAGTTTATGTGTTAATATTGTATTGATTTGTGAATCCATATGCTTTTCTTTGTTATGTGAACGCAAGTAAGAATATCTATTTATGCGAAGATCCTCTTAATGCATGTTGAAGTTATGAGATACTTAAGCTAATCTGGGTAATTACAGAAGTAAGAGTAGTTATAGAAGTGCGCAAGTGTCTGATCTGCCTATCTAGGGTATGCAAAGGACAGTCGTAGACCTTCACGAAGGTCTAGAGGACAACTAAGACGAGTATATCGATAAGCCCTAAAAGGCTTATTGACTTGCATGAAGGAAGGTTTAGGGTATAAATGACATCACTACCATCTCTGGGTGCGGAAAATTGATTCCTGCATCCCCGCCATACTGCTTCGGGTGAGACTTCAGTCCACGCTCCACAGGTTGATGCCGAAAGGGCCAGAAGTGTAGGGATTTTCTTTGCTAATTAATGTTGAACCTCGATTAGGGCCCATCAAGCCAACAAATGGTTTTGTTTCCAGGACCGGGATCTGCATAAAGAAATGTGTGATGTCGCATCACTGGAATCCAACTAGGAATGAGATCAAAGATTGACTCGATACAAATATCCATGAATTTGCGGTGCAAGAGAATAGGAATCCTCAATTGATGAAAGAACAGTGGTTGGACAGATATCTATACACAGAGATACACGAACTCTTCTTCTGTTCCTTACCAATTGAATTATATGAGTGGATCGCGAAATTGGCAGATGACCAAGGAAGGTAGAGGCTTGACGGTCCAATAGTCTGGATCCCAGAGTTAATGCAGAGGTTAGAAGCCTCTGAAGATAATATCGCACGTGCTGTTGATCATTGGCTCGATCATATCATAGGAGGATTCGTGATAGTGTTCACAATCGATACTTCGGTTAGTTACAGTGAAGCAAAGCACCGCTTCTTCAAGGGACTATGAGGTAAGTCTTTAAGGTCTTTAACTACTTGGATTAAGATTCTCTTGTGTGAAAAGCATGTTATGCAGTTACCTTGATGTTTGGAGCTACACAAAGTGGAAAGATCTTCATGGATAGAGGGAAAATAGGCCCTGAATATAACCCGATGATTGGACCTCCTTTGAGTGACGACAAGGAAACAACACAAGCTTCTTCATACAACATTGTTAAACTGATAAGACAAGGGTTCCCGTGAATACCCCATCCACTCGCACCACCTCCATCTTCACCTCCATCACATACACCTTCACCCGCACCACCGCCAGCTTTGCCTCTATCCAATATGGCGAATTCAGTAAAATTTCTTGTGTTCAAGGGGTCTTGATCTAAGGACCTGGACCAATTTTGGTTCATCGTGAAGGGTGTTTGGGAAGCTTAGGGTATTACATATGATTAGATGAAGAAAGAAACGTTGGTTACTAATTTGCAAGAATGTGCACTAACATGGTACATTAAGTAATGCACTGATAATCCAACAGTTGCATTAGCAAATATTCAGATTGCGATGAATAAGAATTCAACAGGGCCAAATCTGAAGCTCAGCCAATTGTGGGATTCAAGGAGATCGTGATGAAGCTTGGTGAGACACATTGGGATTTGGATTAGAGGTTGAAGTGCACAATCTATGAAGTTGACATGAATCTTATGGATGGGAATCATTGCGAATGGTTTTTGGCTTTGCTCTTGCCTCATCTAAGGGTTGCTTTATCACAACAAAAGATTGGAACCCAAGTAGAAGCCCTAGAGATTGCAATGAGATTGCATGAGACATCAACACAAGATGTTAATTTAGGGGTTCAGCAGATTGACGCGTAGTTACAGAACCTATGACTAGAATATCATAGTGTAAAGGAAGATAGAACAGCTCGTCCATAGGTGCGTGAAGAAGTTTGGTGCCTGAAGTGCAAAAGTCATGGACATGACAAAGATCATTGTTGAGCCTTCGTGAATTATGTTGCAGGGGGACCAATGCCTCTAAGGTTGGAATCTCAAGTTGGGCCAAGTACAGGGCTCGTGCTATGGTGTGCTATCTATTAGGTAGCTAGAAAACATGCGATAGAAAATTGGCAATTGTTGTAGAAATTTTTACAAACACCACAACAACTCTTCTGCAACTTCTGTCAATCGGTGGGTCATGATGAGCATAATTGCAGTAGTTATGAGCTAATGATGGATAGAACGCCTGCATATAGGGTACAGGTAGAAAACCGGCCTCTAGACAAGGGTGTTGGGGGAGTGCTAGGCGAATACAGTGGTGCGGGTGACGTGGAGGAGGACCTGGTAGAGGTCGGGGACAGGTTATTTGTTACAACTGTGGAGGACTGGGACACTACGGATGAGACTGCATGAACCCGACATGTTTTTCATGCTGATATTGTACTCAGTTTGACCATGAAATGGAGGATTTCCTTGTATTGTTAGCTAAGATACGTGAAAAGGGGGTGCAACCTCAACAACCAACTCAAAACCTACAAGTGATGAGGGCTGAGCCTCACGAGGAGGATCCTATGATAAATATTATGTTGCAGAATGGAATGACGACTAGCGAAGATAAGGGGAAGAAACCTGAAGAAGGTGAATTGGTCCGCAAAGCACTAGAAGAGGAGATCATGTTTGATCTAGAATGTGTAAGGGAAACATTTATGGAAGTAGAGAAAAGCTTTGCTGAGGCCTCTACCTCAAGAGGTCAGGATAAGCCAGTTGAAGAGATGGAACCTTCCATGCTTACTACTTTCTTGGAGACCTGTATGAAGTTGTTGTGTGATAGAAAGGCTAAGAAAAGAATGTAGGAGCTGATAAATAAATGTGTCGGAAAAGAAAACGCTCCTAACGGACTGTGTGTAGTCAGGAATATTGGTAAGCATAAGGCAAGAACGAGGCATGAGATGAGGCTCACTACCCAGATAGGAGAATATGAGATGGATCAAGTTATTCTAGATCTGGGGTCGGATGCAAATGTTTTTCCTAAACAAACATGGGAGAGGAGGGGGAGACCTATGCTGCAGTGGTCTCCGATTCAATTAAGAATGGAAAATCAGGAGAAAATCATCCCCATGGAAAGGTTGCAGGGAGTGACAGTTGATATTGAGGGCACGAGAACATTGGATGACAACAATCCCTACCCTGTTCTCCTTGGGATCGATTGGGCTACTAGCATGAATGGGGTAATAAATTTGATGAAGTGAAAGAGGATATTTGAGAAGAAAGCCCTCCATGTAGTAGTGCCCCTGGATCATATAGAAGGACCACGCTATACTGAACTGGTCCATGATTATGAAAGCAATGATGATTTGGACTAGATTTATAAGATAAGGACGCGAGATTAGGATTGGGTGAATCCGACAGTAGATGGGTGCATTACCTGGGACCGCGAAAGTTCTTGCACATCAGATTCAGATGAGGAGTTGGAGTACTAGCAAAATTCATTGCATGAAGTATCTACACTATGCTGTAATATGATGCCTAAGTTGTTGCATTGTGTATCATTGGAGGTAAGAAGTCTACCTTACTATCATGGTTTAACTGATGTCGATAAATTTTTGGATGCATCCAAAAGAGAAGTGCCAAAGAAGCATCACTTCCAGGCCTTGGATTGGGTGCTGCGTGCTATGCCTGCGAGATGGTCGGGTATGCACAAAGACAGTTTTGATGATTGGCGTGTGTATAGAAAGATGATGAGATTGCAGTTTGGTCACCCACAATTGTGTCTGACAGAGAAATATGATGGAAGAGATGATTCACGTGATCACCTGGTCAAATGGACTAAGGTTTATGGAGTGGAGCTTCAGCCTAAATGGGTGCATTTGTTTTGTCATACTTTGGATGTAATACCAATGAACTAGTACTTGGAAATAGAGCTCCTCCATGGCACTGATGAATGAGGCATTTTGCAACAGGGATTCTTGATAACATTTAGCTTTGAGGATGGATTTGAATGTATTGATGAGGCATTGCAGGAAGTCAAGGCATAAATCTTCATAGTATCGTAGGATCCCTTGGACTTAATTCAAACGGATTGGACCACCTAGCTGCGCCATGTGTTGGAGTGCTACAATGTGACTGCCGAAGAAGAAGACGAGGATCCAAGGAACATTAATATCCCAAAGGCTGAAGGTCACCGTGAAGTTGAAGGACCGCAAATTGAAAATATAGATATCATCGCACCGCTAAAAATAAGACAAGTGAACATTGGAACAGAGCCAGAGCTGAAATTTGAAAATATTGGGGACTACTTGGATGATGCAACAATAGCTAAGGTCACTGAATTGCTCTGCAAAAACTAGGACTTCTTCCCTACAAAGTTCTCAGACCTAAAGGGGATAATAGGGGACCTGGGAGTTATGAAAATTACGTTGAAACTAGATGCAAAGCCGATCAAGCAGAGGCCTTACTGCCTCAATCCAAAGTATAAAGAAAGGGTTCGCTTAAAGTTGGATAAAATGCTTGCGGTGGGTATTATTGAACCAGTAGAAGAGTTTGATTGGGTAAGCCTAATAGTAGTTTAGGAAAAGAAGTAGAAGGATGAAATAAGGATATGCGTAGGTCTCAGGAAGTTGAATGAAACCTGCATCATGATCCCTTTCCAACTCCATTCACTAAAAAAGTGTTGATAATGTAGGAGGACAGGAAGCATATTCATTCACAGATGGGTTCTCGTGGTACCATCAGATCAATATCGTGCCAGAGGATAGAAGTAAGATGACCTTCACCACGGAGTGGGGATGATTCCAGTATACCATAATGCCTTTTGGACTAAAGAACGCACTGACAATATTTTCGCACATAGTCATCGAGATGTTTAAGGACTTCATTCACAAGTTTCTACAGGTATACTTTGATGATTAAATGATGTTTGGGCTTTTGAAACGCCATGTAGAGAGCCTAAGATTGATGCTAGACACATGTCGAAGGTATAAAGTCGCACTCAATTTGAAGAAATGTTTGTTCTATGTTCCTTTTAGAATCTTGTTGGGACATGTGGTGTGGAGACAAGGATTAATGGTCGACCGAGCTAAGATAACAGTTATAATTAATTTAGAGGCACTAAGAAGTGTGAAATCGCTGCGCCCAATACTAGGGCATATGAGATACTATAGAAAGTTCATTAAGAGTTATGCCCAGATTACTGTGCCGATGGAGAAGTTGCTAAAGAAGGATGCTACATTTTGTTGGAATGAAGAATGCCAGCAAAGCTTATATGTGTTATAGGGGAAGATTCTCACTGCATCGATCCTAGTCTTCCGGAATTGGAAGAAGGAATTTCTTGTGCATGTGGATGCATCATGTATTGCACTCAGGGCAGTACTGACACAGGCCAGTGAGGAAGAGTTGGATCACCCTATAGTGTTTACGAGTAGGAAGTTGTCTAAAGTTGAGAAGAATTATTCAACGATAGAGCGCGGAGGTTTGGCCATGGTATAAGCGCTCCAAAATTTTAGACATTACTTGCTAGGTGGACAATTTAAGATGTATAAAGTCCATTCTACATTGAAGTACTTGGTTAAAAATCTTGTGTTAGGGGAGAAGATATGGAGATGGCTGCTGCTATTTAAGGAATATGATTTCGAAGTTATCGTGAAGCCAAGATAATTGAATGTTGGATTGGATCATCTATCACACATTAAAACAGGAGAGGAGCCTACAAATTTGGAGGAAGAACTGTCTAATGTGTAGCTCTTTGCAGTGCGTGTCGTGGAAAATCACTTCGTAGATATCATACACTTCCTAATGACAAGGACGACTCTGAAGGGGTATACTAGTCAACAAAAGAAGGAGTTGGTGGTGCGCACGATAGACTTTTCTATCATTGCAAGGCATTTATATAAAATGGGGTCAGATGAAATACTACAACGTTATGTGCTTGAGTTTGAATGATGTAGCATCCTTGCTAAAGATCATGGAGGAGATGCGGGAGGACATTATGAAGGAAAAGCAACAACACGGAAGATTTTACACGCTAGGTTGTGGTGGCCAACGCTGCATAAGGATTCCAAGGCTTATTATAAGGCATGTGATGCATGTCAGAGGATGGGAAGGCCATCACGGAGGGATGAGCTACCTCTGAATCCATAGCTATCATTACAACCATTTGAGAAGTGGGTGATTGATTTTGTAGGACCAATTCAGCCTCCATGAAAGAGGACAAGTGCATGATACATCATCACCGTAACAGAGTATTTGACCAGATGGGCATAGGCACAACCTCTGAAGGACTGTACATGGGAAAAAACAACAAATTTCATCTTTGAATATGTACTGGCTAGGTTTGGTTGCTTGGATATTTTTATTAGCGATAGCGGTATGCATTTCCTTAATGAGACGATCAGCGCGTTGATGGAGGATTTCCAAGTTTCTCACCAAAAGAATACGTCGTATCACCCGTAAGCTAATTGGATGGTTGAAGCATTTAATAAGATATTGGAGAATGCGTTAACGAAGGTTTGAAATGCACAAAGAAATGACTGTGATGTGCGCATGCCTGCGGTGCTATGGGCTTACAAGACGGCTTTAAAAAAGCTGACTAGACAAACGTCTTTCAGGCTAGTTTATGGCATAGAAGTTGTGATGCCGATGGAGTACATTGTACCTAGTCTGCGCATAGCGGCATTCACAGGAATGGTGGATCACAAAGCCATGGAAGAGAGGCTCGCACAACTGACGGAGCTGGAAGAGGATATATTTTTGGCTGGATTCCATCAACAAGTTCAAAAGGAGTGCAAAAAGGCATGGCACGATCTGCACATCAAAATGCACACCTTCAAGGTAAATGATTTAGTTTTATTATATGACAACAAATTTGATAAATTTCCAAGAAAATTTTGGATGCACTAGCTCGGGACCTATGTCATCAAGGAGATTACCGATGGTGGAGTAGTTCAACTAGTGAAGTTGAATGGAGACCCATTTCCAGGGAAGGTAAATGGTAGTCGATTGAAGCCATGCACCGGGGATCTGACTAGAGGACTATATGGTGGAAGCATAGTCTTAGCACTCTATGCAGCTGAAAGGAGGCATAGGACTATAAAATACATTTCCCGAGTTATAGAGCTGCGTGACTGTGTGGAAAGGAGGAAAGTCACAGTATCAACAGAAGCGCGAAGGGAGCTGTGTTATAGGAGGAGAGACTGCGTAGGGCAGCTAGAAAGTGACCATTATGGTCATTGTTCATGAGTAGACAGTGAGAAGACAGCTAAGTGGAGCAGGCGGGCAACATTTAAGTCGGAATTTAAGAGTGATATCTTTGAAAATATGCTGCCAATCTAGCATTTGTGAGCGGATTTTGGGGGAAACATTCATATTTGAATTCGAATTTTCCTATAAATTACAGATGGCCACCCAATGAAAAGCAATTTGCATTCTGAGAATTGAAGTGTTGAGCTATCAGACGCACATGAACCTTGAGAATTTCGAGGCTTTGGTGGCCAGTTCAGTATTTAACAAGTTGCCTAAAGCAACCCAGGAGCTTCTTACTAGCCTCATGTCGGTGCATGTGGAAACCGTAAGTGCTGGAGGATTGATGGCCTCTCAAGGACCTGCCCCTGAGGTTGCAAGTGTAGAGATTCCTGTAGAAGTGCCAAAATCTCCGAGGTCACCTAGGCTGAGGCCTACACCTACCAGAGAGGGTCCTAAGACAAAGAAGGACAAGCAAAAAGCGAGACATCTGGTGCATGAGTCACTGAGAAAGCACCAAAAGAAAGAGAAGCCTACCTCGTAGGAGAAAGGAAAGGTAGTATACCTAGAATTCGATGAGGGTGTGGAAGAAATTGGTATCGGCATAGAGGATATCGATATTCATGGGGTAGACCCTATTTCCAAGATACCAGATTACATTCCTTTGTGCCAAGGCAAGGTGAAGGTCCCAAAGGACCCAGATGAGGGAAAATTCTTACTTAACACACTGTTGCTGCAAGACAAGATCACATTTGAAGGTTCGTGCTTGGTGTGTGTGCCACATTTGAAGTTAGAGGATTGGGAACTGGCAGATACTGAGCGGTTTCCCCACTTGGTGACGGATACATTTATGACCCATGTCTTCTATAAAGATTTTGGCGTAACCGCACTAGAGGCTCAGTAGTGGATTAAAGGGGTGGAAAAAGGAAGGTCTGCTGAACTTGCTATGGGTGTCGTATTACAACCGTGCGCCCATCACTTTGATAGTGATCAAACAATTGTTGTGCTTGTTGCACGATGGGTGCCTATGGTTAGGAGAACCGATATTGATCACCGATATGCTGATCCATAGGATCACGTTGCTACTGCACTCAAGGCTGAATCTGGCCAAGGCATTTTGCGGAAAGAGGGGTTAGCGCAACATCGCTAAGAGAATGAAGGACAAGTTTAATCTCGTTAAGATAGTCTTCGGCAAAATCACATAACCAATCTTTTGTCGACGCGTTTCGAACCAACCAGTGTGGTTCGAAACGCGTCGACAAAAGATTGGTTATGTGATTTTGCCGAAGACTATCTTAACAATGTTATGGATCACAGAAGTCTGAATTCCTTAAGTTTAATCTCATCAAGAAACCACGTGGATACTCAATTTCTAGCATAACCAACCCCGTGATTAAGGTAGCCATGCAGATCTTGGCTAGGAAAATAATGAGGAAGTGTCATGCAGACGAAGTGCTAGCACTAGTGTTGTCATTAGTGGCCCAGTGCACGGGGGGTGTACAATTCAATTGGGCACGCTACCTTTGCTACAAGTTCCTCGCAAACTGCAGAGAAGCATAAGACCAGAGTAAGACCTTCATTATGCATGGCTCCTCTTATCAAACATACTGGTCGCGTGGGAATTACAGAGGTACAGTAAGTTTCCTTCGATCGCATCATATTTACAAGAAGCAACAAAATTCTCTTCACTCTAGGCCATAAAGGACGCCGAACGGGTCAAGGACAGTAAGATCTTTTAGGTGTTGATGAAAGCAAGCATTAACACTGCGATAATCGCAAGACATGGCTATCACCAACTATCTTCAAATAGTTTTCGGGCTATGTGGAGTTCAAAGATGACTTCCACTATGTCTCCATGCAGGCACGGAAGGACCCTGAGCAGAAGTGGTATTAACTCCCATACCTTGCAATAGACGATGCAATTGTAGCAGTACTTGAGTGTTGTCCAGGAGAGTGGTGCATGGCGTCAGATTTTTTAGCTGGGTCTAGTAAGTCTAAAGGAAAGCAACAGAAGGAAGAGGCTGGGTTGAAGATGTAGCAGTTGGCTGACATGAGGAAAAAGGAGGCTGAGGAAAAATCCCACGTGCTGCAAAGGAGCAGGCCACAGAGAAGGAAGGGGAGGAAGCGTGCGACTCTAAAAAAAGTCAGAGGTCCCCTTTGCCGCAGAGAGAGGATGAAGAATAACAATCAAGACAAGGTGGTGCAGACTTGAAGACTACTCCATTCTGGGTTAAGCGCACTAGGGAGCATGAAAAAGAAGCACCACAAAAGAAGTCCAAGGCTAGTAAATCATCTCTTGACTTGATCACTTTGATAGAAGGTCATACGAATGACATCGGGGACATGGTAAGGGACGTGATTGAAAAACTGCAACAACAGTTTGAGCAACAACAGAAATAAAATTTGGTCACCATTCAGACGGGTTTGTGCGAGCTGCAGATCTAGGATACTCAACTGCAGACCGGTGTAGGATGTGGCAGCACAACATTGACTAGTTTGGTGCTTGGAACCTCAGAAGCAGCAGAGATTATTCGCTCTATGGATCCCCAGGCCATTGTGCTGCCAAATGGAGCTTTGAATGTAGAAGAGGAAGCTGACAGGGCCACCGTCAGCACTCTCAAGAAGGTTGGGTAGAACTTGGCTATGCTTCCAAGTGAAGCCCTTCACACCCTACAAGATGGTGTGATCGCGGAACTTTGGGCCTGAGAGCAGCATGCGTTGAATGTGATCATCGAATAGAGGGTTAAAAATGAATAGATGTTTATAGAGAAGACTTATGTGATTGATCTCCTTAAGAAGATTCAGGAGAAGAATGAGCGCACCATAGTTGTGGTAGCTGAAGCATGTAGAACCATTCTGGAGCTACATATCCCAGAAGATGTGCCAATCAACGCTAGAATTTGGAAGCTCACTGCAGGTGTGCGCGATGATAGGATAGAGCTAGCTAAGGTTTAGGTTGAGCTGAAACCTAACATTACAAAGCTTGAGTTAAAGGCCTAGCCTTCGACTGCACTAGAGGTCAAAGAGAAGCACGAGGCAACTATCAAGGATGCAGTTGCAACAGTAGATGTCATAGTGAAGGATTGTACTGCGCTCTTCGAGAAGTCACTCGAAGATGTTACCAGTCTGCGAGAAGATCCCAACCTGTAGAGATTAGAAACCAAGACGAGGGAATTGCAGCAGAGGTACGACAAGGTCAGAGCAACGGTGCACACCGTCACCATCACACAGAGGTTGGCAAAGCTACAGGAAGCAAAGGCACTGAAGGAACAAATGGATGCAACACAGCGCATGGAGGCAGTACTGAAGGCCAAACTAAGATCTTGGCTAGATGAAGCCTATGTGCTCATGGCCACCATTGAAGGAAAGTTGGCGAAGCTGTAGGCAACACAACAACAAATCAAGTTAGATAGCACAGGATTCACAATAGAGTAGCTGGTGGAGCAGGTTAAGCAGGCGGCGGCACAGTGTGCACCGAAGTTGCAATGGTACAAGTGGATATGGGAGGTCTTTCTAATAAGATCTCCATGCCAGCAGAGTGACTCGGGGGCGAGTCACCATATTTTTGTTGGGGTCCTGTTGGGAACAGGTCCCCTAGGGTCATTTTTGGGGTTAAAAGCCCAAGTTTTGGGGTAGAAAGCCAAAGTTTTTGTATAAGAAGTAATAAGTCTCTGCATTTTGTGGCCGCGGAGTGCGAAGATGTAAAGAGTCATCAAGGGCTTCTGCCCTTATTTGATGTAACTTAGTTCAGCTTTAATAGATCCACACATGGTTCGTGGACCATGGGATTGTATAGAAAGGGAAGTCTTAGAAGAGTCTAAGGCAGTTCAGTTCAGTCTTGGTATGTTTTGAGTCATTGATGAATGTAATGGGCTTGTGAGAGCTAAGAGCGAAGAGTCTTAGGATAGAAAAGAGGCTTGCAAATATGTGCGCAGAGGCTTAGGGTAAAAGTCTGAAGTTGAGTGAGTGGACCCCTGCAACTTTGTGCGCAGGGCGGTTAGAGTCTGTAAAGAAGATCTGAAGTGTAAATAAAGAGAACTATTCTAGAATTATCTATGTATGATCTATTTTACTTCTGTTATAAATGCATATGATTATGTTATGACAAATACTGGGTTTATGTTTTAATGTTGTATTAATGCGCGAATCCATATGATTTGCTTTGTTATATGAACACAAGTAAGAATATCTTTTTATGCGAAGATCCTCTTAATGTATGTTGAATTTATCAGATAATTAAGCTAATTTGGGTAATTACAGAAGTAAGAGTAGTTATAGAAGCACATAAGTGTCAAATCCACCTATTTAGGGTACAGGAAGGACAATCATAAACCTTCGTGGAGGTCTAGAGGATGAATAAGATGAGTATATCGATAAGCCCTAAAAGGATTAATGACCTACACAAAGGAAGGTTTAAAGTATAAAACGACACCATTACCATCTCTGAGTGTGCAAACTTGGTTCCTGCATCCCCCCATACTGCTTCAGGTGAGACTTTAGTCTGCGCTAATTAGTTTAGGAATTTTCTTGGCTAATTAATGTTGAACCTGGGTCAGGGCCCATCAAGCCAACACTAACCATCACATGAAAGGGAAATATTCACCGAAGCTTTCTTTTTCCTTTTAAGTCATGTTTCCCTCCTTCCCAAGGAATCATAATCTCTTGTTTTTTCCCTTTCTTTAGCTCTAGCATTTTTATTAATAAAAATTAAACTTACATCATATAATAGAGTTTAACATCATAACATCAATACTAGCACCCCAATATTATACGTTCTTAATTACATTACAAACTTTGTGGTAATGAAAGTGGTTTCACAATCCCCTCCCCCTTTAAGGAACATTGTCCTCGGTGTTCTACTATCAGTGGAACCATTATATATAGAAGAAGGGATATGCCACATTCATATCAACAACATTTTCCATGTCCTTAGTTTCCACTTCAACCAATGTCATTCATTTTCCATGATATAGTTATCTCTAGACATCTTGGCATTCCAGAAAATTCCTGTATGGTTTTCCATTACTTCACAAGGTTTATGTTGTAGTGGCTACAACCACCCTCCAAAATTTTTCCTTTGCTTCGTTTTGGATCCTCCCTATTAAAATATTAGTAGATTGTCTTGCACTACCTAGGTACTTGTGCTTTCATTTGAGTTTATCTTGTGCTATACAACTTGTGTTCACTTACTTTCTTTGTAGATTAATAATGTAGATTTTCCTGTAGATTCATAGGTCATGTAATGTGCTAAAACACAAGACAAGAATCTACTCTACTCTTTAAACAACATTAACCAATAGATTGATGAAAAAAACAATCTTCAAGAGGAAGATAATAAAAGACACATAACACAATTGTTTCTCTAGGGAAATCCACTGCTCAAAACCTCGACTATCTATTGCATTAATCAGAAATATGGGTGATAATACACAGATTTTTCTCACAAGAACAATTCCAACATAAGTATGATCAACTATCTACCTCACAATCTCTCCTTGACCAACACTTAACAAATTTATGCTGCCTACTAAACCCCTATTTCCTTGCGCAATTCCTGATTGGAATATCCCATATTTAATTGGGAATTCCTTCTTCCATAACTGTGCAATCCAAATCTAAGTCCTCTTCTGATTGCATGCATGATCTATACAACTCAGATCATTCTATAACTGATAGTACATTGTTCGTGCACTCTACTCTCAACTAGGTCTTTCTCTAAACTGACATGCATGAATTTCTCATGAGGGAATCTTCAGTTATCTAGAGTAGCATTGAGGATGCACCAGTGCACGAAATCATTACTAGACCTCTACTAGTTCCACAAATAGTTAGAACTAGTTTAACTGACTATAACTCAGTCAAGCTGAGTTATCCAATTACAACTCAAATAAACTAATCCCGAACCCCTAAAATTTATGGAGAACATATACGTGACTACAGAAAGATTTCCAACTTGAAATTCATAAGCTAATTAACTTAATTAAACTTAATTAACTATTTACAAGTTTCTATGAGAATAGAACTCGATTTTAATTCACAGTTTAAGGACAAATTAAACTGAAATTTCTTATTGCCATTTCCCAACACTCCCTCTCAACAAGAAAGGGATTATCAGCTACCTTCATCATATCTCTATGAAACTCGAATTTACATCTTGAAAATGCCTTTGTCAAAATGTCAACATCTTTCTCCTCCATGGGAATGTACTCCAACAACATAATCCGCCTCAATACATAATCTCAAAGATGATGATATCAGATATCTATATGCTTGGACTGATCACAAAAAAATGGATTTTTAGAGAGTTTGATACAACTCTTATTATCACAGTAAATCACAGTTGAATCCATCTATTGACCAAACAAACCAACCAGAATTTTCCTCATCCAGATGGCCTCACATGCTACTTGACTTGCAGCCATGTACTCTGCCTCTGCTGAACCAAGTGCAACCAATCTATGTTTCCTGCTCTACCAAGAAACTTTTGCTAACACAATACTGAAGATACTTCCTGATGTACTCTTCCTTTTGGATGGAATCCCTGCCCAATTTGCATCGGTGAAGCCTTGAAGCTTCACCCCCTTGTTGGCATTATGATTCTAGTTTGGCTCTATGGTACAGGTGTTGTACTTGATGGCAACTCACTCAAGTGTCAAAATTCTATTTAGGCTCTCAAAATGATGGAAAATAAGAGGTTCGTAGGTGCATCGTTCAAAAGGTGCGGACCCGCAGGTTCACCGTTGAGGAAGTGTGAACATACTCGTAGGTTATCGGTTCATAAGGTGCGGTCCCCCAGTTCACTCACTCCAATGCAGAGAAGTGCACTCATATGGGGTTTCTTATGTTTGGCCCTTGGTATTTAGCCCGTCATTCATGATCCTATGGTTTAGGCCCATGGTATAGGATCTAAATTGTTGAACCTCGGTTTGGATCCCTTGTATTGGTTTTCGATGGTTTTGTCCCTTGGTTTGAATAAGGGCTTGCCTATAAAAAGGAAAAGAGATCACTTGGCAAATCACTTGTGAAATTTGAATATCTTAAGATCTGAAAGTTTGGGTGATTGGTTTTAAAATCTAGATCTAAATCAAGGAGAAAATTTAAGGCGAATTTATTGATAAGTCGTGATCTCTCGGGCGCATGATCAGATCTGTGGATCTGACTGACTATGGCACATTGGGGGACTGTTAATTTGGCCCTAATCAGAGGTTCGCAGGCGACCCACGGCGTGAGTGCAGGGGTACATAGCACAGGAGAAGGCACAGTGTGGGGGTACGCAGCGCAGCAGAAGGCGCAGTGCGAGGTACGCAACTCAGAAGAAAGCACATTGCGGAGGTACGCAGAGGCAGAAAATGACCGGTGCGGAGGTACGCTGTTAGACGGACAGTGAAGGTGCGGATCTGAGCTGGGGTATGAAGTTCAGCAGAAGGAGTAAGTGAAGTGGTACGCAGAGCAGCAGAAGGATACAGTGCAGATCTGTGCAGTTCAGGCACAGAAAGACTGCAGATATTCGCAGGTTTATATTGGTGAAGTTGCGGACCTGTCTTGAAACATTTGTTGGCTGTCTTTTATCTATTGCTGTAGAGTTTTGGGTTTAGATTTCTGGTATTACTTTTCTGTTTACAACATTCTGAGAAGTTGGGTGATTCATTGGTTGATTGTATAAGGAGATTGGGTGTTTTGCATGTACTTGATGATTATTTGATCTTCTTGGATCCAGTCTGAAAATTAATGAAACGTGGTCCTTAAAGAAGTAGAAGAGCCAAGGGGGTTGTAGCTCCCTTCCAGGAGAGACTGGAAAATGAGAGAGAGTTGTAGCTCTCTGCAGGTTGTAACCTGCATACTGGTAAAGGACTGCACCAGTATAAAATCCTTGTAAAAGAAGTTTCTAATTGAAATAAGATAGAGACATATTGCAGCAGGTGGTTTTCACCCACATTAGGTTTCCACCTTATATCTGGTGTTTTTTGGTGTGCTTATCTATTTTTCTTGTTCTTGTTCATTATTATATGGCACTGACACACAGATTAATGATTAATATCTGAAGAATAAATTCAAGTATAAATCTGGAAGGCATATTGAAAAGAATTTGATAATACTGATTCACCCCCCCTCTCAATATTATTTCCAACAATTGGTATCAGAGCCAGGTTCTTCAGAAGAAGCTTGATCGCTTGAAGAAAGATCTTGCATCATGAGAAACTACGAGAGGGAAGCATCAATCAGGCCACCGATTTTTGATGGGACAAACTTCGTTTATTGGAAGGTAAGAGTTACTTCCTATCTTCAATCTCTTGGTACAGAAGTTTGGGATATCATAGATACAGGATATACTTTTCCATCAGCAACTCCTACAGATCCGGCTGAGAAGAAGAAATATGAAACAAATGCAAAGGCGGTCAATACTCTATTAGGATGCTTATCTCAATCAGAATTTGTCAAGGTAATGCAGTTTAAATCTGCAAAAGAGATATGGGACAAGATTGTTCTGAGCTATGAAGGAGATGATCAGGTAAAACGAGCAAAACTTCAAACCCTTAGGATTCAGTATGAAAATCTCAGGATGTATAATGATGAAAGTGTGGCTAACTATTTTCTTCGTGTAGATGAGATTGTTAATTGCATGGAAAATTTGGGTGAAGAAATAAAAGAGGTTGTTGTGGTTGAAAAAGTTCTAAGATCTTTGTCCCCTAGGTTGGAATCTAAAGTTTCTACTATAGAAGAAAAAGAGAATCTACAAAGCCTTAAAATGTCACAGCTGCACGGAATTCTAACTGCTTATGAAATGAGGAAAGGAGGTCCATCAGACAAGAGAGAAAAAGGTGAGTACTACGAGTTAGGACACATGTTAGAAGAAGAAGAAGAATCAAATTTTGTCAGAAATCTTCAACGGGGTATTGGACAGTTCCGAGGTAAGTTACCTTTCAAATGCTTTGCTTATGGAAGAGTCGGTCACTATGCTGCCAAATGTCCTCACAAGGATAAGATTGACAAAGGGAAGGAACCTGTTAGATGGAACAAGAAACATAATGCAACTAAGAAAAGTTACTACACTCCTGAAGATAGTGATGGCCTATCAAATAGTGACAAAGATGAACGAGGTAATGATTATAAACTTTTAATGGCTTTTGAAGATGACGATTACATGGATGCTATAGATGTGGATGACTTTTATGAAGAGATTTCTAGACTCAAGACATGTTTAGAAGAAAAGAATGTGATCATTGATACTCTGCAATTTCAACTTGATGAAAAGGAAAAATCTCTTGAGAAGTTAGAATGTGAAATTGTTGGCCTTAGAAAAGAAATTGAGAAAACAAAGGTTCTTAATCTTAAGTTTGTTAAAGGATCTGAAACTTTGGATGAGATTATCAATGTACATCGTTCTCCTCTAATTAAGACAGGTCTGGGTTATAATGGGGAAACATCTCAAGCATCCACCTCAAAGAGTTATCTTGATGCAGCAAGGAGGAATGAGCAAAAGCCCAATGGAGATCATCAGGTAAATCAAGGATGAATTACATCAAGAACAAACAGAGACTACCAGGTAAACCAGGGGCAATCCATCTTAAGGGTGAACAAAAGCTACAACCAGCCACAAGTAAAAACTTCTCAATTTGCTTCAAGAATGGATGACAATAGAAATTACAATCATTTGGTTGGTAGATTTGATAATCGCAGAAGTTTCTTCAATGGCCAATGCTTCTCTTGCTATAACTTTGGTCACAAAGCAGCTCAATGTCTTGCCTATAAGACAATCATGACTACATAAGCTCAAAAACAAAGAAGTATGACCAGGATTACGAAAAGGACCTATAACAACTTTTCGGCCCTTGAAAATGAAATTGAATGTTCTATTTGTAATAACTTCAGTCATGAAGATTCTGAATGTAGGAGTAGGTTTCAGCAGACAAAGGAACAAGCCTCAAGCACCCAAACATGGAGAATAAAGGAACCACAACCAGAAAGATGTGGGATAGCTTTTTATGCAGAAGGACAGGAAAATCTATGGTACATCGACAACGGATGTTCGAATCATATGACAGGTGATAAAGAAAAACTTGAATCATATACTGCTTTCGAAAAGGGTAAGAAAGTTTCTTTTGGAAATGATATCCCTGCAGCCATAAAAGGAAAAGGCACTGCTCAGTTGAAAGAAAAGGTCAAAGCTGGAAATGTTTTGTATGTTGATGTCTTGAAGCATAATCTACTGAGTGTCAATTAGATGTGCGATCAAGGAACCGAGGTAATATTTCGATCAAGTGGATGTAGCATTCGTGATCTTGATACAGGAAAAACAATCATCAAAGGCAGAAGAACTCCAAATAATCTATACATATTTGAAGAAGGACAACAACAATGCTATTTGAGCAAGGATGATGAACATTGGTTATGGCACTGGAGGTTGGGGCATCTAAGCTTTTCACAAATAAGGAAAGCATGCAAATATCAGGCAGTTCGTGGTCTTCCAGATATCAAAATTCCAGACAACACCATATGTAAATCATGTCAGTTTGGTAAGCAAACCAAAACTAACTTCCCTGAGAAGGAAGGATCAGCCAGTAGGCCTCTTGAACTAGTCCATATAGATGTATGTGGTCCATTCAGGACAAGGTCACCTCGAGGAGAAGAATACTTTATATTATTCATTGACGAATTCTCCAGGATGGTTTGGTTGGGACTTATGAAACACAAGGACGAAGCATTCGAAAAATTCAAATCTTTCAAAGCCTTGGCTGAAAACGAATCAGATCACAAAATTAAGTGCCTCAGTCCGACAGAGGTGGGGAGTTTACCTCAAATGAATTTTTCGATTTCTGTGAGGAACATGGAATAACAAGGGAATTCTCTACAGCTAGGACTCCTCAGCAAAATGGAGTGGTGGAAAGGATGAACAGAACGGTTCAACAAATGGCTCGTGCTATGCTTGATGAGTCTGGGACTCCCGCAACCTTCTGGGGTGAAGCTGCATTTGCTGCGATTGCTATTCGCAACAAAACAAATGTTCGAGTGAACAACAATCAAACTCCTCAGGAGATCTGGTATGGTTAGACTCCTTCGGTAAAGCATTTCAAAATTTTTTGGAGCAAATGCTATATCAAGAACACTGATGAACAGCTTGGCAAACTTGAACCTAGAGCAAATGAAGGCATTCTCCTTGGTTATTCTCCCCACAACAAAGCATATAAGTGTTACAATAAAAGACTTGGAAGAATTGTTGACAGCGTTGATGTAGTGGTTGATGAAAAAGGATATATCCCTAGGCAAGTGAATCATGAAAATATCGAAGAGGATGAAGACTACTCCCCAAATCAGAAAAATGATGAAGAAGAACCTCAAGAGGCACCTGAGGAGCAAATAGGGATAGAAGAGAAGACTCCATCCAGGTACGTTCAAAAGAATCATCCAGAATCTTAGATTTTGGGGCAGAAAGAAGCAGGTGTACAAACAAGAAGAACAATTGCAGAAGCCTCAAGCTATTTGGCATTGCTCTCCTCCACGGAACCACAAAATGTAAGAGAGGCATGCAAAGATGAATGCTGGGTCAAGGTGATGGATGAAGAACTTGAGCAGATCGAAAAGAACAACACTTGGGAGTTGGTTCCTAGACCAAAAGATAAGAACGTCATATGGACAAAATGGATCTTCAAAAATAAGTTGAATGAAAATGGAGAAGTAATTAGAAACAAGGCCAGACTTGTGTGTAAAGGGTATGCTCAACAAGAAGGAATAGATTTCGAAGAAAATTTTGCTCCCGTTGCTAGACTTGAGGCCATCCAAATGTTCCTTTCTCTCTCAAGCTTTCAGAAGTTCAAATTTTTTCAAATGGACGTGAAATCAACCTTTCTGAATGGGGACTTAGAAGAAGAAGTGTACATTGAGCAACCAGATGGTTTCATCCTTGGGAATGATCCAAATATTGTATGCAGACTAAAGAAGGCTCTCTATGGTCTTAAACAGGCTCCAAGGGCTTGGTACTACCGTTTGGACAAATATCTTCATCAACAAGGTTTTTCAAAGGGACCAGCAGATAGCAATCTTTACATAAAAATTGAAAATGACAAATTACTAATACTTGTTTTGTATGTAGATGATATTATCTTTGGCAGCAATGAAGAAGCTATGAGTCAAAGCTTTGCTTTGGTGATGCAGAAAGAATTCGAAATGTCTTTGCTTGGAGAACTAACATATTTTCTTGGATTGCAAAACCAACAAAATGAAGGCGGAATCTTCTTGTCTCAAACCAAGTATCTCAAGCAGATTTTGAAGAAATATGGCATGGAAAATGCAAAACCAGTATGTACCCCCATGGTCACAGGATGTAGCCTCAGTGCAAATGATGAATCAGCAGCATTGCATCAACCAACCTACAGATCTATGATTGGAAGTCTACTTTATTTAACAGGTACCCGACCAGACATCATGCATGCAGTGGGAATAGTTGGAAGATTTCAGGCAAATCCAAAGGAAACTCATCTTCAGGCAGTGAAGAGAATTTTCAAGTATCTTCAAGGAACTCAAAACTATGGCTTATGGTATCCTAGAGATACATATCTCACACTTCATGCTTATACAGATGCAGATTGGGCTGGAAGCGTGGATGATAGGAAGAGCACAAGTGGTGGTGCATTCTTTATGGGTTCCAGATTAGTATCTTGGTTCAGAAAGAAACAGAGTTCGATTGCTTTATCTACAGCTGAAGTGGAATATGTGGCTACTACATCTTGTTGCACTCAACTCCTTTGGATGATGCAGACCTTGCAGGATTTTCAAATCACGTGTACTCCACCTATCTCCATCTTATGTGATAATACAAGTGCAATCAGCATTTCAAAGAACCCAGTCATGCATTCAAAGACCAAGCATATACCGATCAAGTATCACTTTCTCAGGGAACAAGTGCTTGAACAAAAGGTCAAGTTGGAGTATGTTCCTTCTAAGGAACAAGTTGCTGATATACTCACCAAACCATTGCCCAGGAAGACCTTTGAATACCTTAGGAAAAAGCTGGGGGTTGTTGATGCATCATCTTGTTGTTGAATCTCATCTGTTTCAGAGATTGTTGGTTGTATGCAAGTTTCATATGGGGTATACGCGTACATTTGCTGGGTTGCAGATCGGTCAAAGATCGAATGGCACAAGTTCAAGGGGAGCATATAATGCATTGTTGGAATTATGGTAGAAGATCTCGGAGGAAGTACAGAAGGAGATCATGGATGCTAATCTGAATAGTGCTGCAATATGTCTCTATCTCTTTCATTGTCAATTATGTTGTTTGGTGGATTATGGTTCTTCTTGAAGAAATTTCTTTCCTTTTGCAGATCTGGTTTAGAGTCAGGGGGAGCATGTTCATAGGGGGAGCATAACTCTTTGCCCTTGATGTCAAAGGGGGAGAATGACGTTAAGGATCTTGAGGTTGCCATCAAGACCAAAGGGGGAGATTGTTGGCATTGTGATTCTGGTTTGGCTCTATGGTACAGGTGTTGTACTTGATGGAAACACACTCAAGTGGCAAAATTCTGTTCAGGCTCTCAAAATGATGGAAAATAAGAGGTTCGCAGGTGCATCGTTCAAAAGGTGCGGACCCTCAGGTTCGCCATCCAGGAAGTGCAGACATACCCGTAGGTTATCGGTTCATAAGGTGTGGTCCCCCAGTTCACTCACTCCAATGCAGAGAAGCGCGCTCACGTGGGGTTTCTTATGTTTGGCCCTTGGTATTTAGCCCGTCGTTCATGATCCTATGGTTTAGGCCCGTGGTATAGGATCTAAATTGTTGAACCTTGGTTTGGATCCCTTGTATTGGTTTTTGATGGTTTTGTCCCTTGGTTTGAATAAGGGCTTGCCTATAAAAAGGAAAAGAGATCACTTGGCAAATCACTTGTGAAATTTGAATATCTTAAGATCTGAAAGTTTGGGTGATTGGTTTTAAAAGCTAGATCTAAATCAAGGAGAAAATTTAAGGCGAATATATTGATAAGTCGTGATCTCTCGGGCGCATGATCAGATCTGTGGATCTGACTGACTGTCGCACATTGGGGGACTGTTAATTTGGCCCTAATCAAAGGTTCGCAGGCAACCCACGACGTGAGTGCGGGGGTACGCAACATAGGAGAAGGCACAGTGCCGGGGTACGCAGCGCAACAGAAGGCGCAGTGCGAGGTACACAGCTCAGAAGAAAGCACATTGCGGAGGTACGCAGAGGCAGAAAAGGACCGGTGCGGAGGTACGCTGTCATACGGACAGTGAAGGTGAGGATCTGAGCTGGGGTATGCAGTTTAGCAGAAGGAGTAAGTGCGGTGGTACGCAGAATAGTAGAAGGATACAGTGCAGATCTGCGCAGTTCAGGCACAGAAAGACTATGGATATCCGCATGTTTATATTGGTGAAGTTGCGGACCTGTCTTGAAACATTTGTTGCTTGTCTTTTATCTATTGCTGCAGAGTTTTGGGTTTAGATTTCAGGTATTACTTTTCTGTTTACAACATTCTGAGAAGTTGGGTGATTCATTGGTTGAATGTATAAGGATATTGGGTGATTTGCATGTACTTGATGATTATTTGATCTTCTTGGATCCAATCTGAAAATTAATGAAACATGGTCCTTAAAGAAGTAGAAGAGAAAAGGGGGCTGTAGCTCCCTTCCAGGAGAGACAGGAAAACGAGAGAGAGTTGTAGCTCTCTGCAGGTTGCAGCCTGCGTACTGGTAAAGGACTGCACCAGTACAAAATCCTTGTAAAAGAAGTTTTTAATTGAAAGAAGATAGAGACATATTACAGTAGGTGGTTTTCACCCACATTGGGTTTCCACCTTATATCTGGTGTTCTTTGGTGTGCTTTTCTATTTTTCTTGTTCTTGTTCATTATTATATGGCACCGACATACAAATTAATGATCAATATCTGAAGAATAAATTCAAGTATAAATCTGGAAGGCATATTGAAAAGAATTTGATAATACTGATTCACCCCCCCCTCTCAGTATTATTTCCAACATCCCTTTGTCCATCTGTACCATAATCCATACTGAGTAGTGCCATTGAGGTATCTCAACACATGCTTTGTCGCCTTCCAATACAGCTTGGTAGGCCTAACCATCGCTTTACTAACCTGGTTAACTTCATAACACATATTCGGTCGTGTGTACACCAAATACAAGGGTGAACCCACAAGCTGCATGTAAAAAGTAGCTTCCACTACATTCCCCAAAGTAGCATCCTCCTTCCTCCAGTTACCTACTAAAGGAGTCTCCATGGGTTTGTTGCTCTCCATGCAGAACCTCCTGAGTATCTCATTGGCATACTTTCCCTGAGACACAAGTAGTTCCCCATCACCTTGCCATACTTCCATGCCTAGAAAGTAATGCATGAGCACCATGTCCTTCATCTCAAACTCTCTTGCAAGATCCTCCTTGCAAGACTTGATCAGGGGATCATCATTGCTAAAATAAAATAGTCGAAATATGAAACAATGATCAACAATTTTCCTTCCACCACTATGTGGTACCGGTTCACATCCGCTTCACTCTTGGTGAAGCCCAACTCGGTGAAGTAGCTATCGATCCTGGTGTACCAAGCACGAGGTGCTTGCTTCATCCCATACAACACCCTTTTGATCTGACACACATGAAACTCATGTTCAAAGGTCTCAAAACCTTCAGGCTACTCTATTTACACCTCTTCCTCAATCGTGCCATTAGGGAAGGTTATCTTTACATCCATAATATGTGTCTTCCAACCCACCTGTGTTGATAGTTCCAATATCGATCTGATCGATGAGTACCTTGCAACAAGAGCAAAGGTCTAATTATAGTCAATCCCCTCTACCTGTGAAAAGCCACAGGCCACAAACCTAGCCTTACGATTCTCCACATTACCATTTGCATCTTTCTTTACCTTGTAATGCCATCAGGAGCTGACCACTAACTTGTCCTCCAGTCTTGGGACCACATCCCAAACACTGTTACGAAATATGGAGTCATACTCCTCCACCATGGCATCAATCCAAAATAGTTGCTGCACTTTCTCCTCAAAGGAATATGGCTCTGCCTCAACACATACACTCATAAGATCCATGTATCCATTGTACCTCTCGTGTGACCTTCTCTATTTGTGCTAAGATCTGGGTGCTTTCTCCCATATATAGAAGACTCTTCATGAGTGGATGTCTCCACTCTTGGATCCTCTGCATGTGGTTGCTCCACATTAATCTAAGGCTCTTAATCCTTAGGAGCTAAATCCTCCTCAACCACATGTAGCTCAATCTCCCTCTCAAGGGAAACTCGCATGGCCTTCTCCTCATCAAATCTGACATCCTTGCAAACCACTATCATCCTGCTAGTTAACAAGTACACTCGATAGTTGTGAGGTGTATCAGTCTACCCCACAAATATTCCCAACTTTCTTGTTGGCTCAAGCTTCTTCTATGCATATTTGGTCACATGGTAATATATCAATGACCCAAAAATCCTGAAGTGACCAACATCTGGTCTCTTATCGGAATAAGCCTCCTTTCGTGTCTTCATTCTAAGAATCCAATGTGTGCTATAGTTCTACAAATAAACTGATATGTTACATGCCTCAACCCATAAGCGTAGTGGTAGGCCTTAATCATGCAACATTTCCCGTGTTTCCCCTTCAATGATTTTGTTCTTCCTCTTAGACACCCCATTCTGTTGTGGGTTATGGGGTGTCATCAACTCCCGTTTAATCCCTTCTGCTACACAGAATTTCTTAAACTATTTTGATACATAATCACTACCGTTATCACTCCTCAGAGCTTTAGCCTTCTTGCCAAATTGTTCCTTAACCAATGCTTTAAATTCATAAAACTTTGTGAAAGTTTGATCCTTCTTCTGTATGAAAAATATCTAGCATTTACAAGAAAAGTCATCAACAAATATAACATAATACCTATGTTTAGCCATGGGTGATGTCGAGAATGGTCCAAACACATATGAATGGACTCGCTCTAGAATTTCCTCTACTCAGATGTCTTTGTTGTGAAATAAATCCATGGTGTATTTTCCCAAAGTACACCCCTTGCATTTATCAACTTGATCTAGCATACCTTTGGTAAGACTAGTAGAGATCTATTGCATGATTTTCAAAGACCCATGATGCAAGTGACCCAATCACCTATGCCACAACTTGCCTACATCTTGGCTCTGCAGCTTCTCTGCTTTCATGCTCAAAGAAACACAATATTGTATCTCCAACTTATATAGATTCTTAACTCGAATCCATATCTTATTTACCTGATGTTGAGCCTTAGTTTTGGTCTTATTTTTGCTCAAAGAAACTTACTTATCCATCTATTTTCCATCCATTTTCCCTTAATTTATCCCATTTTGATGTATATTTGATATCCATTCAGGTATTTAATTTTAATTTTTCAATTTCTAAAGTTTTTATGAAAATTTGGTTTTTAGTGCAAAATTGGCAGATTCAGAAATTCTCGTAATAGCTCTATGGTTGACATGGTTGCAGGACACTTGGGCACAAATGGAATGCATGGAGGGACAGCTTGGGAACTAGGACTAAGCCAGAAATGCTTAGTTTGAACTGAACAAGCTCTATTAGACCCATTTGGTGCTAGTCAACCATGACTAGTCATGCAGGAATCCCATAGAAATAGGGCTGTTTTGAGATTTCATAGGAATGGTCATCTTTCTTGCGTTGGGGATAATGAATTCGACTTGGATAGGTGGATGAGAGTAGATGGGTTTGTTTGAGTGATTATAGATCAGTTTTTTCATGAGACTTCTTATTTAAAGCCAAAACTTTGATGGCTTATGTATTGATTTTGTGATATACTTTTATGCTGTGACATCTTTGGATTGAGAAGTAATTTGAAGACTTGTGTTATTATTATTTTGCTGTGCAATGATATGGATTTGTGACTGATCTAAGCTTCTGATATCACCTCTCAAAGTGTGCAAGGCAAGGGTGGAGGGCCCCCACTCCAAGCTAAGTACACTTCCTTGTTAAACTAGTTTTATTTCCTTGTAATTTGGTTGATTGTAGCACTAGTTTTTCAAAGCTTTATTTCAGTTTGCTTTATGGTTTATGCATAGTGATTGATTTCATTTGTTAATAGCTTATTCATCACTTTATTGAGTTGGAAAAACAGGTGTTCAAGTTGGGCATCCCTTCTGCTAAAATGATGAATCAAAACTAGTTTCTTTTGTTTACATGCAAGCAGTTTTATTTCCATTTAGATTTAGATATTGAGATGAATGAATTATGATGGAATATCTTATGTGTCTCTTAAGTTAAGAGCTTCTTTCATTTATAATTTATCCATCTTGAGCTTTTGATTTCAATCTCTGATTCATTAAGTGATAATTGAGGTGAAGGTGGACTTCTTGAGGTCAAGAACCCTTTCAATGTTTCTCTCTTTTTAAGCTGATTGAATTAGAGTTATAAGATGTATTATCTTTAGCTTTTGAATAACTTATCTTTCAAGGTTTGGTTATATCTGATCTTCACATATAGTGAACTTGCCTCAAAGCATAAACAACCCGGATTGATAAGAAATAATTGTGTTAATTTAGGACCATAAATTAGCTCAACATTTTGGCGCCGTTGCCGGGGAGGCAAATATCGGCATAGTCAATAGAAAGATAAAAAAATTCAAAATCACAAAAACATTAGTTACATTCCATTTAAGTTATGTTTCTTTATGCCTAGATATAGAGATCCTCAAGGTAGATTTATTAAAAACCCCCCAACAGTAGAAATAGGATCATCACACACTCCAGTTACTGGTAATCCAACAATTGAGGAGTTGGTAGAAAAGCAAAGAACTGGCCAAAGATTAACCTTGATTGAAAGGCAAACCTTGTTAGCTTGGGAAGCAAAACAAAAACAATTCTCCACTTCCAGAACAAAAAGAAAAATGAAAACAACTTGTTTTTCCATCCATCAATCCTCCTATCTTCCAACAATTTGAAATTCCACTTGAAATTGAGATAAATCAAACAATGGCAGAAGAGGGACATGGATCCGTTATTCTCACTCCTGAACAACAAAGGGCTGAATTTGAAAGACAACAGAGAGAATGGAGAAGGAAGAGAGAGGAAGAGGCAAAACAAGAAAATGATAGGAAGCTAGAAAACGACCGGAAAAGACAAGAAGATGGACTTGACCAAGAAACTACTTTCGGTTTTCCGATAGTAGATACAAGTGCAATATTGGGAGAAGAAGTAAAAATGAAAAATATTCCACCTTCTGTATTGCCAAACTTCTATGGAATGTCTACAGAAGATCCTGATTCATTCATGTTTGAATTTGATATCTTATGTAGAACATATGGATATACTGATGACGTTCATAAACTTCGTCTTTTTCCTGCAACATTAAAAGCAACAGCTTTAAAATGGTTTATGGGTTTAGGAGAACAAACAATAGCCTCTTGGGATGATATGCGAACCGTCTTCCTTAAGAAATATCAAGCTTATTGTAGATCTAGAGATTCAAAGGAAGATGTGTTTAGAATGACACAACAAGAAGATGAAAGTTTAGAAGAATATTTGGAAAGATTCGCATATAATCTTCAGAAGTCTAAACAACATTCTCTAACTCAAGAAACTGTTCGCACAATCTTTCTCAAAGGTGTAAGGGATGAATACCTTGACATTTTGAATGTGATGGGTAAAGGAGATATTTCAAACCTTCCATTCAATGAAATTGTCGAGTTATGTCAGAAATATTCTAGAGGAAGATCAAAAACCGGAAGAAGGGAAGTGAGCTCCAAAGTAGCAAAGTCAGCTGCAGGAGGGATAACAAGAGCTGAAATAGGAAGTCTATTGGAAAATTTCAAAACAGATCTTTTGAGTACATTAGGAACACAAGTGGATGTGCTAAAGGCAAACAAGAAGAAAGAAGAACAAGAACAAGCTTTAGCAATATTTTGTTCAAAATGTAAAAAGAAACATCCTTTGAGAGACTGTCCTTTGGATAGTATTCAGGTTTGTGGTCTTTGTACAGGCAATCATTCCACAGAGAATTGTGTAACATTGAAAGAATTACAAATGAACTCAATGGAAGAAGTGCCAGGGACAGAAGGTTTCTATTATGTTGCACCACGAAGACCATGGCAACCTAGGATGCCTCAACCAAATCAGCCACAATTCCCTCAACAAAATTATGCTTATCCACCTTATAATCCTTGGACCCCTCCAATGCCATGGCAAGCTTGGCCTCCACAACAATATTCACAACAACCTGCACAAGGTTGGAGAGGATATGGTTATGGCAACCAGCAGCCTCAACAGTATCAACAACAATACCAACAACCATTTGCATATCCACAATATCTGCAATCCATACCCTTTCAACAACAACATTATGTATATCCGCCATCCATCCCATTTCCACAGCAGAATCCACCATCGTTGTTGACCCAACCACAACAATTACAGTTACCTACAAATCAACCTAGACCAACTCAACTGCCAGCCCAACCGATGGCCAATCCAAATAACAGGGTGGACAAATCTGCATACACTGTAGAGGAAGCAGCATGTTTTCCTACATATTCGATCCTTCCTCTTGATGATGTCCATCTAAGGTCTGGAAAAGTGCTTAAAAAGGATTCTCCTCCAATTATAGAAGAACCAACTAAATAAGGAGAATCATCTGAAACATCACAAACTGAGGTACAAAATCAGAAAGGAACAAATGTTACAACACAAACACCACCTTATCCAAAAAGGTTGGTGGAGCAACAAAACCGAATAATTCTTCCTGAATTTGATATCTTAGATGAGTTAAAAAATTCTTATGTCAAAATTCCTTTGTTGAAAGAAATTAAAGAAATACCAATATATGCTAAAACAATAAAGGAATTGTGCATTCGAAAATCAAAGAAAAAGAAAAAGGATCCTACGACAATCCAAGTCATTGGTAAATTAGCAAGTCTCATGTCTACACAAACCTTAGTAGAAAAATATATTGATCCTGGTATCCCAATGGTTACCATATCAATAAATAATTTCTCTGTACCAAATACATTAATAGACTTGGGAGCAGCTATAAACGTAATGACAATGGAGACAATGAAAACTTTGCAATTCAACAACATTAGATCAACTTCAACAATCTTGGAATTAGCAGATAGATCTAAAGTTGTTCCTGAAGGAATATTAGAAGATATCATAGTCTCCTTGGATTTGTGGGAGTATCCTGTTGACTTCCTGATCTTGCAACCAAAGACAAACTTGGGAGGACATCCTCTAATTTTAGGCAGACCATGGTTAGCCACTGCTGATGCCTTCATAGGATGCAGATCTGGAAGCATGATTATTTCACATGGAGATGAAAGGAAACATATCACTCTTTATTCACCTGCACAATCCACTTCTTTAGAATCAATACTTGAAACTCAAGAAAAGCAACAATCAAAAGCAGTTTTAAGTATAAATCAATTCTTTGATTTTAGAGAAGAAGAAGAGAATGAAGATTTAATGGACCTTTTTATCTCAGAACCAAGTATCTCCGAGCAGCTTAGAGAAGCTCAATATGAAGCTGCAAATGAACTTTTGAATCAATGTTTTCAGGAAACCTGTACTGTTCAAACTTTGCGGAAATCTTTTATAGACATCTTTCCTGTAAACACAGTCTCCACTCCTACAACAAAAACAATTGAGGTATATCCTGGGAAGCAATTAAACATTGGAAATCAATTGCAATCAACACAAGAGCAAGAGGTAATTGCACTATTACAGAAATATTCAAAAGCTTTTGCTTGGGATTATACTGACATGCAAGGAATTCATCCTAGCACATGTATCCACCACATCTATACAGATGACCAGCTTAAACCTGTAAGACAACCTCAAAGACGAATGAATCCGATGATGAAGGAAATAGTGAAAGAAGAGTTACAAAAATTGTTGCAAGTTGGATTCATTTATCCTATTTCAGATAGTCAATGGGTTTCTCCACTGGTTATTGTGCCAAAGAAAAATGGAAAATGGAGGGTATGTGTAGACTATCGGGAATTAAACAAAGCTACACTCAAAGATCATTTTCCTCTACCTTTTATTGACCAAGTGTTAGACTCATTAGCTGGCAAGAAATTTTTCTCCTTCTTAGATGGGTTTAGCGGATACAATCAGATCAGAATAGCAGAAGAAGACCAAGACAAGACAACATTTACTTGCCCATGGGGAACCTATGCATATAATGTTTTGCCATTCGGTCTATGCAATGCACCTGCAACTTTTCAAAGAGCAGTACTTGCAATATTTGCTGATCTAATTCATGAATGTGTAGAGGTCTACATGGATGACTTCACAGTTTACGGAAACACATACAATGATTGTTTAAATAACCTTGAGAAAGTCTTGAAACGATGCATTGAAACAAATTTGTCATTAAGCAATGAGAAATGCTATATGATGTTGACAGAAGGAATAGTTCTGGGACACCACATTTCTGCTTCAGGAATAAAGGTGGATCCAGCCAAGATCCAAGTCTTAGTAAACTTAATGCCTCCTACAACACAGAAAGAGGTTAGAAGTTTCTTAGGCTATGCAGGCTATTATAGACGATTTATTGAAAACTTTAGTAAAATAGCCCAACCTCTGTTCAAATTATTAGCAAAAGACATTGAATTTCACTGGACAAATGATTGTCAAAATGCATTTCAAGTTCTGAAAGAGAAATTGTCTGTTGCCCCCATTCTTCATGGGCCAAACTGGTCATTACCATTCCATATCTCAACTGATGCATCTGATACAGCAATAGGTGCCTCTCTGGGACAGAAAGAGAACTTGTTTACTTATGCAATATATTTCATCAGCAAAAATCTAACACCTGCAGAAATGAACTACACAGTCACAGAACGAGAAATGTTAGCTGTTATACATGCAGTAAATAAATTCCGGCACTATATAACAGGATATCAAGTTTTCATCCATACTGATCATTCAACAATCAAATATTTGATGAACAAACCAATCACCAATGGACGAATAACAAGATGGTTACTGTTACTACAAGAATTTAATATCACAATACAAGACCGGCCAGGAAGAGAAAATCAAGTGGCTGACTTTATGTCCCGCATACACTCACCCTCTGATCCAAATCCAGTTGTAGATAACTTTCCTGATGAACATCTGTTTGCCATCACAGTCAAAACACCATGGTTTGCAGATATTGCAAACTATTTATCATCTGGAAGGTTTCCAGCTCAATTCACTAAAAAGCAAAAACACAAAATTGTTAGAGCAAGCTCTAGATATACATGGGTCAATGGTGATTTATTTTATACTCGTTCAGACTTAATAATTAGAAAATGTGTACGAGAAGATGAAATATTAGACATTTTAAGAGCATGTCATGATGAACCCTGTGGTGGCCATTTTGCAGATAAACGAACAACATATAAAGTGCTGCAACTAGGCTATTACTAGCCATCCATCTTCAGAGACTCTAAGAAGTATGTCAAGCAATGTGATAGCTGCCAGAGAACGGGACGACCAATAACATCAGATGAAATGCCACTGAAGCCACAGGTTCTCATAGAACCATTTGAGCAGTGGGCACTTGACTTTGTTGGACCCATCAATCCACCATCAAATGGGAAGAGGTACATCTTAGTATGTATAGACTATGTAACCAAATGGGCAGAAGAAAAAGTAGTTAACAGAGCAACAAAAGATACAGTGGTCACCTTTCTTTTTGAAGAAATCTTTGTCAGATATGGAGTACCTAAACAAATTGTAACAGATCAAGGAACACAGTTTACATCAAAGCTGGTACGAGATCTAACAGAGAAATACAAGATCAAGCATAGGAAATCAACACCATATCATCCACAAGCAAATGGTCAAGTCGAATCAACAAATAAAGTCCTGGAAAATATTATGACAAAAACAGTACAGATGAATAGAAAAGACTGGTCTGAAAAATTAAAGGATGCGCTCTGGGCCTATAGGATCACTTGGAAAACAACAACTGGTTTCAGTCCATACCAGTTAGTATATGGGAAGGAAGCTCTACTTCCTATAGAGTTTCAGATACATACATACAAACTAGCAGCTGAACTAGGACTTGACTTGACAGAAGCACAACAGCAACGGATCATGGAACTGAATCAGTTAGATGAGCATCGTCAGCAAGCTATGGAACATACTACATTAGTGCAACAACAAAGAATGAAGTGGCACGACAGATACATCAAAACAAAGACATTTCACAAGGGAGACTGGGCATTGCTTTTCGACTCCAAATTCAAAGACTTCAAAGCAAAGTTCACAACACACTAGCTAGGCCCATATGAAATTGATGAAATCTTTGACAATGGAGCAGTAAGGATCAAGACAATCGACCAGGATTCCACCTCATTTATAGTGAATGGACATAGGCTCAAAGTTTATAATAGGCCTATCAGTAAAGAAGCATTTATGAAACAACTGATCGAAGACACAGAACTGGAACTCATGGCGCCAGATTCGCCATCTTCCAGTCTACTAGTTAAAAAAATAAAAATAAAAAAATAAAATAAAAATTAAAAAAAAACAAAAAAAAACAAAAAAAAAGAGAGAGAAAAAATAAATTGTTTGCAAGTGAAAACTAGGAAACTGGCACATTGCAAGCACGAATTCATAGGGGAAAACCAGGGTAACTTGGACTCTATGAATTCTTTCTACTTGTTCTACAGTTCTCTGATCTCTTTACTGCAGGTACACTCCACCAACCAATGACTTGAGGACAAGTCAACTCTTCAACAAGGGGGGAGACTTGCATTTGCTCTTTAAGTGGACAACTGAAGTTGCAACCATCAGCTCTTTAGCTGGAAACAAGACCTGTATTGTCAATAGAAGGACCTGATATACCAAATCATTGCCAGGGGACCTGAAAGACCTGCCAATGTCAACACAACATGTGCATCTTTTGTAAGCAGAAAAAGGGACCTGAAACAATGCATCATTACAGAGGGACCTGATTATCAATTCAAGATTAGAACCTGAAGAACAAGGAGCAGCAATAAAGTCTACATTTGAATCCATCTACGATCAATTAATTTCATCCTACTTGTACAACCATCATCCAGGGGAGTATACATGGTCATTTTGTACTTTAAAAATTCAAATTTTTCTTAGAAATTCTTAGTTTTTGTTAAGTTGAAATTAGTACCTGGGGATATTCATTATCATTTACATCCTATATTCCTATAACCCCTATACATTATAACCCTATTCCCTTTTATTTCCATACATTTTCCCTCTTTTCACTAACCCTAATACCCCTAAGTATTTTTCTTTGCAAGCTTAAAAAGGCCAAACTAGGACAACTTTCAACCTGCACATACAAGTTCATGCAACTCAGAGCATTAGTAATGGTAATAATTTTAAACATGACCCCAATGGTCATTTTAAAATTATAAAACTATGTTATATAAAGTCAAAAAAAAAAAATGCGCTATATGGAAATCAAAGAATATATATACCATAATATATATGGAAATATCAAACAATATATATACCATAGGTTGACAAAAGGAGTGAATAGTACCAAACGCGCAAATGGTATATGGTAAAAGGTATATATGTGTTGTTAAACGTGCATATGGTACAAGGCATGGCATATAACATAGTCACAAGCAAAGGTTCATGCATCGACGTTAATGAAATATGGTGGATGGCTGTGAATGAACAAACAATAGAACGTTATGGTGGGCATCCAAACATCATTGCATAACCTATCATTATACAGCAAGCAGTGAACACATGGTAATGGAAGCATACGGCGGTGGGTATGATGATAAACCATTGCAATGAATCAAATAAGTAATCCCATACGACAACCGGCCAACACTTAACACGGTGGCATGGCGATTTGTTTACCCATTGGTTGATACGCTGCGCAGGGATCATGCGTACCAAGCCATGACTTGGCATCCTCATGACACAGTCGGGCGACTGGTCAATAGGACGGCCATGTAAGCCATGACTTTTCAAACACCAATGAATATACATTTCGGTACAGCCTGAAACGGTCATGAACACTGACCGAGCTCATGAGCAGTTTAAACCATAACCATGTTCCTCATCGCTGCATAAGCTCAGAAATGGTGTTTGAAGCTGCCGCCCAGTGAAAAGAGAAGCGAATTGAGTCGGGAGAATTTAAAGAAGAAAATTGTTCCGGGATTGATGTTTGAATAACGGATTTTCAGGGATTTATTGAGGTAAGGTGTTGGTTGTTTTAAAAGCTCGGCACAGTGAATCGAAGTTAGACTCTCAGTTGTTTATGATAACGATTGTTTGTCTTGCCACCAGTCAAATTGAAATGGTTAAACCAAGATTTGGAGCGCCGATATCCCTCCAGGTGCTCGGTGATCTAAGGTAAGCCGAAATCGTAGCCCCAACTCGGTGATTTGCTGCATAAAAATTGGTATGAATCCTTAGTGGATCAGGTTTCATTTAAATGCGACGGGTTTGCATGATCAACACGTAGATTTTGGCAATGAATGTGGAATTGTATGCTGTGTCGTGTCAAAAACGTAGCCCATGAACTAAGGAAACATACAGTGCAGTGTTATTGAATGGTGAATGGCGGTGAATGTTAATAAAAAGCGCTGTAGAATGCCATATAGTTGTGCGCTGTACATTTGTATTGCCATATAGTTGTGCGCCGATTTAAAAACAAGCAGTCAAAAACAACATGCATCCCTTGCTGCGCACTGATTTATATCAAAACAAAGGATTGTTATGTTTTAAAAGATTGAATGCCTAACGCCATCTTTGATGAAGGGATTGTATGTCAAAGTCATTTTGAATATGTTGTGTTTGTTTTGTTTTGGGCCGAGAATTTTTATGAGACAGCCGAGAGCGGTGTTTACAAACTTTTGATGGGCCAAGGATGTATTTTGCTTGTAATTTGTTTATAAGGCCGTGAGCATGATTTCAAATGCATTGTGTTTATTTATTTTTAGAGGCTGAGCATATGTGAATAGCCCTCTAGTTGCCATGCTAAGATTAAATCGCCTTCGTGCTCATAGCTCTGATTGCACCTGAGTATAGTTGATATAAGATTGAGGCCGTGTGCATAATTTTGGCACATTACACAGTCAAATTCTTTTTTAAAAAATGATGATATATTGGGTTAGGCCGAGAGCATTTTTGTACATTTGTTGGTGAGGCCGAGAGCCAAATGTAGGTGCATTACACAGTTTTCTTTGTTAAAACATAAACAGTCATCAATGATTTGAATTTTGGCAAAATAAAAGAGGATCAGGAGCATGTATAAACATCGTTTGTATGTATATTTTTGTTTTCAAGAACAGAGGGCAGCATATTAACAGGGTATACAGACATTTCTTGCATTGAACAGGGGTTAAAACAGTGCTGTTGCAGAGGGCAGAGTCAAACAGAGGTGAATTGAGTTGATTGAAAAGAGGAAGGTAAGGTTCTTTGCCTTCAAAAATTTCATTTCGAAATCAAGCAAATAATTACATCTTTCTTTCAAAATGAAATTAGTAACAGCAGAGGAATTTATTCATTGGTTTACAGAAGCAATGTCAAACAGAGTAGAGCCAAAATTCCAGATAGAGAGTTGGGGGAAGGAAACAATAGAAAAACTTTACCAAGCAGGGATGATCAGTTTCCTACAAAAATTTGATGGCCACTCTGAACAAATAACCAGAGAGTTTATAAACAATTTCAATCAAGACCAGACACGGGTGGGAGATGTCATTATTCCTGTAACCCAGGAATATCTTTCCCAAGCCTTAGATCTGCCCATGATAGGTGAGAAGTATTACAAAGGCCTGCACTTTAAAGAGAAAGCTTGGACTTTCTTTCTTGAGAAGAACCGAAAGGGGACATTTGACAGAACAAAAGGGATACCCAGGGAATGGTTTAATGAACCATGGGGTGAGTTGGTTTTGGTTATCCAAAAGTTCTTGACCTGTGATAGGGGGTATAGCATGGCTCACTTGTATCATGTCAGACTTCTGCAGCATATAAAAGGGGAGGATAGGATAAACATGCCTTATTTCCTATATAGGAGCCTCTTGAGAATGATAGAAACAGTCAAACATGAACACAGGCCTAAAGCAGGACAGATATACCATCAAGGATTAATCAAAATCCTAGTTGAGTATCAGGTGAGATCACAGGGCATAGTGTGGCGAGAATTCATGTCTAGAAATCAATTCATTGAACAGGTTCAGGAGGTACAGGACAAAACAGAGCAGGAAAACAAAGGATTGATGAACTCACCCTTATATCCTAGAACAAGAGCCAAACAACAGAACAACATGGCCATGCAAGAAAATGAAACATCTGTTATGTCTATTCCTAGGCAATTTAGGAATAAGAGCCCCATTGACTTAGAGAAGGAAGTAGAAACATATTCCCCAAGACAGCAAGAAGAAAATGATTTTGCACAAGAGGCATTTGAGAAGGATTCTTCCTATGATGGTGCAGCAGCAGCATCACTTATGAAAACAACACAAGATTTTGAGAGAGAACTTAACTTAGGAAGAATCAGAGATCTAACTGACCAATTGGAAATTAGCAAAATCTTAGAGAAGCAATTAAAGGAAGAAAATAAGGCAAATAAGAAAGATAATGCTAAATTGGTCAAAGCAAATGAGAAAATGAATGAAGAATTGGGGAGGCTAAAGAGGAAAAATGATCTACTCTCTAAGCAAGCATTTAAGTGGCTAAAGGAAAAGAATATGTGGCAGGAAAAATATGAGAAACAAAAGGTCAAAGCAGCTTTGTTTAGGGAGAGACATGATACAGGTTTGGATTGTTTGGCCAGGGCAGCACAGCAGGAGGCATCTACAGGTACAACATCTACTACAGAAAGGCGAAGGTCAAAGAGGAACAAGCAAGCATGGGGACATGCTTGATGATAAGCAAGGGAGAGATGTTGAGCCTTAGTTTTGGTCTTATTTTTGCTCAAAGAAACTTACTTATCCATCTATTTTCCATCCATTTTCCCTTCATTTATCCCATTTTTATGTATATTTGATATCCATTCAGGTATTTAATTTTAATTTTTCAATTTCTAAAGTTTTTATGAAAATTTGGTTTTTAGTGCAAAATTGGCAGATTCAGAAATTCCTGTAATAGCTCAATGGTTGACATGGTTGCAGGACACTTGGGCACGAATGGAATGCATGGATGGACAGCTTGGGAACTAGGACTAAGCTAGCAATTCTTAGTTCGAACTGAACAAGCTTTATTAGGCCCATTTGGTGCTAGTCAACCATGACTAGTCATGCAGGAATCCCATAGAAATAGGGTTGTTTTGAGATTTCATAGGAATGGTCATATTTCTTGGGTTGGGGATAATGAATTCAACTTGGATAGGTGGATGAGAGTAGATGGGTTTGTTTGAGTGATTATAGATCAGTTTGTTCACGAGACTTCTTATTTAAAGCCAAAACTTTGATGGCTTATGTATTGATTTTGTGATATACTTTTATGTTGTGACATCTTTGGATTGAGAAGTTAATTTGAAGACTTGTGTTATTATTATTTGGCTTTGCAATGATATGGATTTGTGACTGATCTAAGATTCTGATATCACCTCTCAAAGTGTGCAAGGCAAGGGTGGAGGGCCCCCACTCCAAGCTAAGTACACTTCCTTGTTAAACTAGTTTTATTTCCTTGTAATTTGGTTGATTGTAGCACTAGTTTTTCAAAGCTTTATTTCAGTTTGCTTTATGGTTTATGCATAGTGATTGATTTCATTTGTTAATAGCTTATTCATCACTTTATTGAGTTGGAAAAACAGGTGTTCAATTTGGGCATCCCTTCTGCTAAAATGATGAATCAAAACTAGTTTCTTTTGTTTACATGCAAGCAGTTTTATTTCCATTTAGATTTAGATATTGAGATGAATGAATTATGATGGAATATCTTATGTGTCTCTTAAGTTAAGATCTTCTTTCATTTATAATTTATCCATCTTGAGCTTTTGATTTCAATCTCTGATTCATTAAGTGATAATTGAGGTGAAGGTGGACTTCTTGAGGTCAAGAACCCTTTCAATGTTTCTCTCTTTTTAAGCTGATTGAATTAGAGTTATAAGATGTATTATCTTTAGCTTTTGAATAACTTATCTTTCAAGGTTTGTTTATATCTGATCTTCACATATAGTGAACTTGCCTCAAAGCATAAACAACCCGGATTGATAAGAAATAGTTGTGTTAATTTAGGACCATAAATTAGCTCAACACCTGACCTGTGGCTATGTGTCGAAGGAATGCCTTTCCTTTCTAGAAAATCACATAATAGCCTCTATCCTCAAGCATGGTGACCGATACTAAGTTTTTCTTCAACCCAAGCACATAAATAACACCTCTCAGGGTGAGAGGAGAACCTTGTTCCCTCTCAAAAGTAATCATGCCCAAATCCAATAGCACTAGACCTCCCATCGTCAGCCATCTCGATATGCATCTGGAGATATTTTTCCTCTAGGTCACTGAACAAATCCTTGTCACCAGTCATGTGGAATGAAGCTCCACTACCAAGGTACCATATACTACCCATTATTAATGACACCATGCATGCAATGAGAGTAAATTCCAATTCGAATTGAGAGGCCAGAGCCTCACCCTCTACTCCTCTTGAGGACTTCTTCTTAGACATATTGAGTGAACAATTTGTAGCAAAATGTCCCAACTCATGACAATTAAAGAAATTAACTTTCAACATCTCTTTCTTCTTGCCTCCATGACAAGAATCGGATTTGGAATGGGAAGCCTTCCCTTTCCCCTTCCTTTCCCTACCCACTAAGGAACAATTTTCCTCATCATCAGTCTTTGATGAGGAACCATCTCTGGTGTTCCTTATGATCTCCTCTTACATGAAATCTGACCACAGTCATTCCCAATATGACAGCTTCTCCCTCTCATTGACAGAGTCCTGATAGTTATTCCAACTCTTGGAAAGGCCTAAGACAGCTAGGCTCACCATACCATCCTCAACAATGGTTATTCCAACACTCCATAGATCATCATGACAGTGAGTGAACTTGGTCGAGTATTTTGTAATGGTCTCGCCTTTCTCCATCTTGATTTTTCGAATTTTTCATTTTAGTGCCAACTTCCTATGGTTAGTGTTGTTTTGGAATAGGTCCTTTATGCTTTCCAAATAGAATACAAAGTTTACTTCCCATGCAGACTCAAGATAATGTGGTCTCAAACTCCATCAAGGATTATCTGCCTCGCCTTCGCCACACACTTCTTCTATTCAACTAGATGTTGTGCATCTGATACTCCTGGCTTAGGAATGCCTTGCTCAATGAATTCCTTAAGGACATTATCCTCTAGCACAATGTCCATCCTATCCTTCCAGGCTATATAATTCTAGCTACCTTCCAAGGAATACTCGAGCCTCAAACCATAGAAATCCATTTGTTGATCCTGAAGTATGTATTGTAAATTTGAATTTTACATGGAACACAAAAAATCAAAACTTTGAAATCTCCTCTAGTATACTATATTTATCTCTGATACCATGTAGAGGTTCCTGTAGATTCATAGCTCATGTAATGTACTAAAACACAAGACAAGAATCTACTCGAGTCTTTAAACAATAGAAACCAATAGATCGATGAAAATAATAATTGACAAGAGGAAGATAATTAAAGACAAATAACACAATTGTTTCTCTAGGGAAAGACACTTGTCAAAACCCCAACTATTTATTGCATTAATAAAAAATCTGAGTGATAATACAAAGCTTGTTCTCACAAGAACAATTCTTACACAAGTATGATCAACTCATCGCCTCACAAGCCTACATTGACCAACACTTAGACAATTTCTGCTACCTGCTGAGCCTCTATTTCCTTGGGCGATTCCTGAGAGTAATATCCCATATTTAATTGAGAATTTATACTTCCATAACTGCGCAATCCAAATCTAGGCCCTCTTCCGATTGTGTGCATGATTTGTACTACTTAGATCATTTTACAACTGATAGTACATTGTCCCTGCACTCTTGTCTCAACTGGGTCTTTCTCTCAACTGACATGCATTAGTTTCTCATGAGGGAATCTTCAGATAAATGGAGTAGCACCAAGGATGCACCAGTACACCAACTCACTACTAGACCTCTACTAGTTCCACAAACAGTTAAAACTAGTTTAACTGACTATAACTCAGTCAAACTAAGTTATCTAATTACAACTCAAATAAACTCATCCTGGATGCCTAAAATTTAGGGAGAACATATACATGACTATAGAAATACTTCCAAATTGAAATTCCTAAGCTAATTAAGTTAATTAAATGTAATTAACTATTTACAAGTTTCTATGAGAATAGAATTCGATTTTAATTCACAGTTTAAGGAAAAAATAAACTGGAATTTTTTGTTTCTATTTCTCAAGAAACCACAGGCTGGCGTCCCTGTGACTTGGTTACAATCCGTTTCTTGCAGTGCCTTGGCAATCTACACAGTCCTAGAGGGAAACCAACCTTACTTTTAGGAAATGCGCAATGCAACCTGATAGTGAGCTTCGACTCTAGAAATGTGCAGACCTAGTTAGGAGCTTGTCTTCGGTTGGGAAATTGCATAGAGAATGAGAGGTAGATAGAACCACTCAGCCCAAGAATTGCATAGAAGCATTCCTTTAGTTTTTTTCTGATCCATGTGCTGGTAAGTTTCCTAGTGCCCCCAGAAGCTGTGAAATTTTTCCATGCATGCACGACATCCCTTCCTGAAAAAGCAAAAAGAATCCCTAAAAGCTAGGGATCTATTTTTAGCAGTGGGATTTACACTTGAGTTAATTTTAGAAACGGTTGCCACTTCTCGCTTTTGCCTATATTTTTGGCCTTCGTGTCATAAACCCTAAAATTGATCAAATCTATTTAATATACACTACCAAAGCTCATTTTCACATTTGATATTGGAGATTTGGGATTCCCAAGGCATCTAGGAACCTTCGACATGATTGGTACAACTTTTCCTGGTAGGTTTTGATTTTCAAGTCTTTAATAATTTTTTCTGTCACTTTTGTTTCCTTGGCTTGTGTGAGTGTTATTTTGCATGTTTTATTTAAGGAAAGCTGGCATTTTAGTTTTTTTTTAACTTGTATAAGTGTTGTTTTAAGTTTTTGATTTCCTTTCCAAAGCATCGCATGCATAACCCAGTTTTTGCACTAATGGTCGTCATTGTGGTGACTCTCCCCAAAAGCTTCGTTTTTCATCTGTTTGATTGATTCTTGCATTTTTTTTTATTACATGCATCACCATTCATTCATATCAGCACCATCCTTCGCTCATGCATCTAGATCTACTCATTTTCAAGTTACCCTTGGGTAGATCTTGGTTGTCTTTGCCCGGATCTAGCTCTTCCCGGCATGCACTACGCATTTCTAGATCTCAAGGCTATTCCTTGGCTCTAGGAATTCCACAGAGGCTTCCAGTGACTAGCTCCAGCTACGCTCTGTGCAATTCCAGGAGACAGTCCCTGAGTCTTTCCCACTGGGATTGCACAATGCGTGGTCCCAGCCAGCATCGAATCTAGAGTGAACTACCCATTTTAGAGTTCCAGTCATCAGCAAGTGCACTAGACTACGGATTTCATAGTTCCAATCATTAGGACCTCTCACTGGCAGCTATGACTACATAATGCCCAGATCCAACTGATAGTCCCTCACCTCTTAAAGTCAGAATTATACAATCTTTCCCAGTAGTTTCCCAGTTTATTGCATGATGAGGTCTTAAAGTGATTTTTGATTTTAAGCTGACATTTTCATGCCATGAGTGTCCTCTTTGTCTTTAGGTACAATATTTTTTTAGTAGCTTCTCACTAGTACAAGCAACATGGTTTCCAACAGATATGGATCAAGAGATACCATCGAGAGCAACATTGGATATGTAGTTGAACAGGTGAAAATGAACTCACCAATATATGCAGACACACAACTATTCATAGAGAAGGACATGAAGATAGCATGGCAGGAAATAAAGGACATATTTGTAGGCAGTTTCAAGGAATATATAGAAGATCGACCAGTCTATGTCAACATTCGCAAGTTGGGCTTGTACAAGGTTTCATGTAGGTATCTTTCCTTCCCATGCATGGACATTATTCATTGGATTGTCTCACATACCGATCCAGAGACGATGACATTAAGTAGTGCCAGTGGAACTCAACTTTCCACCTTCAGGACGGAAAAATACCATCATATGTATCACTTGCCACAACCGGTGAACCACATGGATGCACTCTTCTATACTCCCAACAACAATGTGAACAATAGAGACATCATGAAGCATTCGGTAAAAGAGCCATTGAAGTTTAGGGTGACACCCAACTAGGTGTACAAGACTAAGTCACTCAGGAAGGCCTACCAACTCTTGGTCATCTTTTCATGTCGCTTATATGGTCAAGAGAGTAGAGAGACCTTTCCACAGAGTTAGGTGGTTATATTGGATCAGTTGGAAAATGAAGGAAGGTCCTTCAATTGGTCATACATGTTGGCTCTTTAGCTAAAAGTGCATGTGTCTAATGCCCAAAATGTTCTTAAAGATGAGTAAGCGAGATTATATATGTCTACATACTTGCTTGATTCAATTTATGCCCACCAGTAGTTTCTTGGCATGGGGTGGACATGGACACCATTTAGATGATGTTGTGTCTATTGCAATTTTCTCTCTGAGTGTAGCTACCAAGGAGTCATGGTGAGGTTGTATGACAACTTCGTCACCCTATTTTACAAGATGATATTCGAACAAGATCCACATTGCATGTCCCAAGAAGTGATCCAAGCATTGCTTAACATTTCATATTGGTATGCCTCACCCAGTGGCAGCTTTATGAGGATGTTTGGTTGAGAGAAGCCTCTGCATGTGCTACCAAGGTTTTCCATGGATAAGTTGGTCATCCAAGAGGTTGCATATCACATCTCCACAGGGTTATCAACAGGACTGCACAGGAGGAAGGAGGCACCATGGCCTACTCTTCCTTTGTGGATTGGATTGTATGAGATATATAGCTTGAAGGATGTGATGCTAAGGACAAGGAGTTGAAGAGGTTTGAGTTTGGCACCAAGAGTTTCAATCTGTATGATCCTCACTGCATATACAAGAATCACTGTGCGAAGGTGTATTATCCATGGATCCACGGGGCATATCATTGGCCAGAGGAAGACCATTGGAGGTATTGCTACAACTCCTCTAGGCTTAATGAACCAGTTAGCAAGGCTATAGAATTGAAAGCAGCACTGCAGGTAGCAACACCATAGGAAGCAACAACAACAACAACAATGAGCAGCAAACTGATGCAAGACAAAGGTAAGAGGAACATTTTCAAGAGCACGGAGGTTGAGAAGAGCTAAAAGTTCAGAGAATATCCTCTTGTAGAGAAAGTAGCTTTGGAAATAGAGGCGAAGAAGTGACAATGCGAAAGAGAGAAGCAAAGGTTGGAATATGCGAAGAGGAAGTTGCAGGAAACAGAAAGAAGCTAAAAGAAGAGCAGGAGCTCAGGAGGAGAGAAAGGGAAGAGAAGAAGAAACAAGAATAGGATGAAAGGAAAGGTTCACTAACAGAGCAAACTGCGCATATACAAGTTGAGGAATTAGAGTAGCCAACAGATGTTGGTATGGGGTCCCCTAGGTCAGTTTTGGGGTTAAAAACCCAAGTTTTGATGTAAATTTTGGTAAAAAGATGTAAAGTCTCCGCAATTTATGGACGCAGAGCATGTAGATAGTTAGAAGTCAAAAGGGGCTTTATCCCCTTGATTATGTAAAATCAAGTTGGTTTTGAGGTCCACCCATGGTCTGTAGACCATGGGATTGTATGTAAAAAGCTATAAATAGGAATATCTTAGGGAGTCTAAGGGAAAAAGGAGAAGAAGAAGATAAGGAGGAATGTAATGGGTCAATAGGAGATAGAGCATAAGTGAGTCATAAAGAAGGGAAAGGCTCCGCATCTGGGTGCACGGAGGCTTAGAGAAGAGTCTTCAGCTGAGTGTGCAGACCCCTACAACTAACTGCGTAGGGAATTTTTGAGTTTGTAATACCATAGTGAATATCAATAAAGAAGGCTGTTGGAGAAATTCATGTGTTTATCTGCTTTACTTCCGTTATTTATGTTTGTGATATATGCTATAATGGAATTAATGTCTTTATGAATTATTGATGTATTGATGTGTGACTCTGTCGGATAAGTCTTGCAAATTATATGCAGTGTATGTTAAGGTAAACATTGGTACTGAAGCAGAGCCAAAATTTGCGAAGATCGAGGACTACTGGGATGATGCCACAATGGATAAATTTGCTGGGTTACTTTGCAAGTACCAGGACCTTTTTCCTACCAAGTTTTAGGACCTGAAAGGCATCATAGGTAACTTGGGTGTGATGAAAATTACTTTGAAGCCAGACGTGAAGCATATTATGTAGAGGCCATACTGCCTTAATCCCAAATACAAGGAAAATGTTTGTTTTGGAGTTGGATAAAATACTAGAAGCGGGCATCATCGAACCCATTGAAGAGTCTGATTGGGTGAGCCCGATGGTGGTTCAAGAAAAGAAACAGAAGGGAGAAATAAGGATTTTTGTAGATCTGAGAAAGCTTAACGATGCCTGCATCCATGATCCCTTTCCGACACCATTTACAGATGAAGTATTGGACAACGTTGGAGGGCAGGAGGCCTACTCATTCACTCATGGGTTCTCTGGGTATCATCAAATTAAGATCACACTAGAAGATAGGAGAAAAACAACCTTTGCGATAGAATGGGGTTGTTTCCAGTATACGGTGATGCCATTTGGACTCAAGAATGCGCTAGCGATATTATCTCGCGTAGTCATCGCGACATTCAAGGAGTTTATTCACAAATTCTTGGAAGTATATTTTGGTGACTGGACAATGTTTGGGTTAGTAAAGCACCATGTAGCAAGTGTACGCTTAATGTTGGATATGTGTCGAAGATATCAAATCGCACTGAACCTGAAGAAGTGTTTGTTTTGTGTCCCCTTTGGAATTTTGCTGGGCCATGTGGTGTGCAAGCAAGGGCTGATGGTGGACCCTGCCAAGATCATGGTGATAGTGAATTTGGAGGCCCCTAGGAGTTTCAAAGATCTACATGCAACGCTTGTACATATAGGGTATTACAGAAAGTTCATCAAGGATTATGCTTAGATTACCGTGCCTATGGAGAAGTTGTTGAAAATGGATACTACATTCTACTGGGATGAACAATGTCAATGCGGTCTAGATGTATTGAAAGAGAAGATGGTCACCACACCGATCTTGGTCTTCATGGATTGGAAGAAGGAATTCCATGTGCACGTTGATTCCTCGTGTATTGCATTGGGAACAGTGCTGACACAAGCAAGTGAAGGAGAGATGGATCACCCTATAGCCTTCACGAGCTGGAAATTATCAATGGCTGAGAAGAATTACTCAACAACAGAGTGTGAAGGGTTGGCTATGGTGTATACACTTCAAAAGTTTAGGCACTATCTATTGGGCAGGCATTTCAAGATGTACACAAACCATTCTGCCTTGAAGTACCTAGTCAATAAGCCAGTGTTGGGTGGGGGGGAAGATATGTAGATGGTTGTTACTATTTCAAAAGTATGACTTTGAGGTAATTGTGAAGATAGGAAGGTTGAATGTAGGCCCTGACCATCTGTTGCGAATTGAAATAGGGGAAGAGCCTACTAATTTGGAGGAAGGGATGCCTGACGTGCAAATCTTCTTGGTGCACATAGAGGATAATCATATTGAATATATTATCCACTTTTTAACTATAGTGATGGCTCCAGAAGGATACACCAGTCAACAAAAGAAAGAGTTAGTAGTGCATGTGGCACATTTCTTAGTAATTGCCAGACATTTATATCAGATGGGTGCAGACAAAATACTACGACGGTATGTGCTATATTTTGAACGAAATAACATCCTTATTGAAGCTCATGGAGGAGCTGCGGGAGTACATTATGCAGGAAAAGTGACAACGCATAAGATTTTAAATGCGGGTTTGTGGTGGCCTACGCTGCTTATATATTTGAAAGAATATTGTAGGGCATGTGATGCATGTCAATGAATGGGAAGACCATTTCAAAGGGATGAGTTTCCACTGAATCCTCAAGTATCGTTGCATCCATTTGAAAAATGGGCAATTGATTTCATTGGACCAATTCAGCCCCCAGGAAAGAAGACAGGTGCGCGCTATATCATGAACACGATGGAGTATCTAAGAAGACGGGTGGAAGCATAGCCTATGAAGGATTGTATAAGGGCTACAACTACAAAGTTCTTGTTTGAGTATGTGTTGACTAGATTTGGCTCCCAAAAGGTGTTGATGAGTGATCGACGTACGCACTTCCTCAATGAAATGATCAGTGTGCTGACTGAAGAGTTCCAGGTTTATCATCAGAAGAGTAAAATGTACCACCCTCAAGATAATGGAAAAGTTGAGGCATTTGATAAGATCTTGGAGAATGCACTAACAAATATTTGCAATGCACAATGAAATGATTGGGATGTGCATGTACCTGCAGTGCTATGGACGTATAGGACTACCTACAAAAAGCTAACAGGTCAGACAACTTTCCAATTGGTCTATGGTGTAGAAGATGTGATGTCTATGGAATATATCATGCCTACTCTCCACATCACAACTTTCACAGGTATGGAAGATCGCAGAGCCTTGGAAGAGCGGCTCGCGCAACTGATGGAGCTTGAAGAAGACAATTTCTTGGTTGGATTCCATCAGCAAGTACAAAAGGGGTGCGAAAAAGAATGGCATGACCGACAAATCAATTTGCACATGTTCAAGATTAATGATTTGGTCTTATTGTATGATAGCAATTTCACTAAGTTTCCAGGCAATTTTCAGATGCACTGGCTTGGGTCATATGTTATCAAAGAAATTACAGATGGAGGCGCAGTTCAGCTCGCAAAGCTGAATGGAGAATTTTTTCTGTGAAGGGTGAATGGTAGCTGATTGAAGCCATATACAGGAGACCTCAATGACTATATGGTGGCAAGATAGTCTTAGTGCTCCAGGTAGTTGTAAGGGAGAGCACAACTATAAACTACCCTACCAGGGTTGGAGGGCTACGTAGCGGATTGGTTACACAAAAATTGGTGACGGTACAGTATTAGATGCTGCGCGAAGGTAGCTACGCTCTGGATGGAGGTGTCATGCAGAACAGCAGGAAAGTGACCATTGACGATTTGATGGCTAGAATATGGGTACAAAGAGTGGGCTAATGGAATTTGAGGCTAAAATCTGTGAAGATCCACTGCCAATACAGCATTGATGATCAGATTTTGGAGGGAATGGTTGGAAGCAACTCCTCGCATAGGTTGAGGTAGCACAAAAAAAGGAGGCCTTGCTTAAGGCCAGATTGGAGCCCTAGTTAGATGATGCCTACCAGGTCATGAAAAAAATTCAGGAGAAGCTAACGGGATTGCAGCAAGCACAACAAAATATCAAGCTAGCTATGGAAGGATCAACTACATGACAACTCATTGAAGAGATTAAGCAGGAAACTATGCAGAGCACTACCGAGGTGGTCGTTGTACAGGTGGAATTGGGGGATCTTCACATCAAGATCACCATGCAAGCCGAGTGACTCGAGGGTGAGTCATGACCTTTGTGTTGGGGCTCTGTTGGGATGGGGTACCCTGGGTTAGTTTTGCGGTTAAAAACCAAAGTTTTGATGTAAATTTTGGTAAAAAGATGTAAAGTCTCTGCAATTTATGGACGCGGAGCACGTAGATAGTTAGAAGTCAAAAGGGGCTTTATCCCCTTGATTATGTAAAATTGAGTCGGTTTTGAGATCCACCCATGGTCCATGGACCATGGGATTGTATGTAAAAGTCTATAAATAGGAATGTCTTAGGGAGTCTAAGGGAAAAAAGAGAAGGAGATAAGTAGGAATGTAATGGGTCAATAGGAGATAGCATAGAAGTGAGTCATAGAGAAGGGAAAGGATTCGTAGTTGAGTGCACAGAGGACTAGAGAAGAGTATGCACTTGAGTGAGCGGACCCCTGTAGCTGAGTGCGCAAGGAAGTTTTGAGTCTGTAATACCATAGTGAATATCAATAAAGAAGATTGTTGGAGAAATTCATGTGTTTATCTGCTTACTTCTGTTATTTATGTTTGTGATATATGCTATAATGGAGTAAATGTCTTTATGAATTATTGATGTATTAATGTACGACTCTGTCGGATAAGTATTGCTAAATATATGCAATATATGTTAGGTATTTACACAAATCGTATACTACATTCTGTTGTATTTATTGAATACTTAAGTAGACCTATGAAAATTCAGATCTAGTGTTGTTTTATGGTGTGCATAAGTGGATGTTTGATCTATTAAAGGTCTGAAAAACCCTATTGTAGACCTTCGTAGAGGTCTAAGGGTTGGTAGGTGAAGTGTAGTGTCAATCCCTAGGGGCTTATAGATCTACACGAAGGCAGATCCAAGGAAATAAAGGACATCACACTAATCTCTGGATGTAGAAACTTGGTTCCAGAATCCCCCATACTGCTTTGGGTTAGGCTTTGGCATGTGCTATGTAGGTTAATGATGAAAGGGCCAATAGTGTAGGGATTTTTTTGGTGAAATTAACTCTGAACCTGGGTCAGGACCCATTAAGCCAACAACAAATGAAGAAGAGGGTGGGCAGGTGCAGGTTCATGAACTTGCTCAGCAGATTGAGTATATGGTTGAAGCAATGCATATGGAGTTGGAACAGGAGCGACAGGATGAAGACACCAACCTCGTCTCAAGAGAATATGAGGCTGCCCCATATTCAATTCCACCTATAGAATTAGAATTAGTCCCGAGCAAGCAAGGAGAAGTTTGCATCCTTGATGATGATTCGAAAATGGATGTGTACAATCTATAATTTGATGAGTCATGACAATGGATTGTACAAGCGTAAATAAATCATCTCCCAGATGATCATACATCACCTCCACACATAGAGGAAGGGGTGATAGTTGCAGATGCTAGAAGAAATCCAACTTCCATGGCTGATGTTTCTAAGGCTTATGCAGAACAGAGAAGTTCGCAGGATACGCTATGACAAAAATGAATAAAGTGATACTTGCTGAAATATCAACTCTTGAGACTAGCATGCAGACACTATATCGCAGGTTGATTACCATGCACAAGGCAGTTGTCCACCTATACGATTTTCAATAGCAGTGGACAAAGACAACACAAAATCTCAAAGACAACCACGATGCTGTTACATATGTACATGAATGGACAATGAGGTACAAGAGAGCCCCACTTTACTTGTAGAAGATAATGAAGTTGCAGGAAGAGCTAGACAAAGCACGGATTCAGATGTTGATCTAGAATTATGAGCAGATCCCTCTGCTCATCACCACTATTAAGTCTTCCTATACATGGTTGTTCAAAAGTCTGGATGTCATAGTGAGGATACAAAAGATCCCTTCAATCAGAACCCTCACTCAATACATAAAGAAGAACCATGTCTTGTTGGAGGTCGGTACATAGAGTAAATGATGCACGAGGCCACCAAAGATGACTTGCAATTGACAACAGAGAAAATGCAGAAGTAAACTGGTGGTCCAACCACACTTAGGACAATGTTGCACATGCTTCAAGATGAGTTGGATAGAGGTTTCATAACCATATAGCTAGAAGGCATCGAGGCAAGAGTCCGCTTCGAGAAAGACATCACCAAACAATATGGGGAGACAATAGCACAGTACCAAGCTTAGTATCAGTTCATCACCAAATACCATCAAGAGAATGTTTCCGAGTTGGTGTTTCCCCAAGACCCCAAGTGATTTTGTTCATCTTTTTAGGCTCACTCAAGCCTATTTTGTCCCACATGGGTATATATGGAAATTGTATTATTATTTGTAAATATATTGTAAGTGAAATTCTGTGTGTCATTAGTCGAATGTGAATAGTTACTATGTAATATGAAGAGTCATGAAGGTAGTCCAAGAGTCAAAGGGGAATGTCAAGGGTAACCCTACCCTTTGTTATAGATAGAGCCTCATAACACATAGTACAGGCCTTTTGGTGCCAAGATTTTGGCTAGGCATTGCATAGAGAAGGCCTAGAGAGTATTGCGATGAGCCTTGGCTTCTCCACAGTGTAGAGCAAGTACATCTCTTTGGAGGAGAAGGCGGTGTTGACTGTAATGTTACACTATTGGGGCTAGTGGATATCAATGGTGTATGTATGGATGGAACTTTAAGTTAATAATATAACTGAGCCAACACATTTTCATGCATATGTTGTTATTGTAGTTTGACTATTCTAGTTACTTTAGCAATGTATGTTATTTCACTTACGTATTTGTGTATGAACTATTTTTTATGTGATTGTATGAATCTTGTTGAAGACGTGTTGTTGTGATAACCCGTCACTTTGGATTGTGGACTACTCTGCTTCTAGCCTGTGATGTCATTTCACTTGTGTGTTCCTTCAGGTTTCTTACTAATATAATCTTCTAAGGGACACACTTCCTTTCCCCCTCTATGTGTTAGAACCCCCCATGCATCTCACTTGACGCATTGTAATGTCACACACCTTCTTCCGATAGAGTTATCATACATACCACTCTGCACTATTGCGGTCAAGGCATTATTTTACTGCCCACTGCTAGGACTCCTACTCCAAATGGTTTGAGGTCTAGTTGAAAATTTTTACTGGGAAATCCCTTGACATGTTGGCAGGTACAACACCTTCAACAAGTTCCATAGGAAATAGTTTCAACTCATTGTTTTCTTGGACACATCTAATGCAATCATGATCCTAATAAGTGTGTACATGAGTCTTTGAAAACAATTTCATTCAAGTCTCCCCTTCCTTGAAGTCACACTCCTTCCAAGTTCAAGCATCTCCTTTTCTTTCTCCCTAGTTCCTTAGGTCATTCATTCCTTGGAAAGGATTCATTGCATAGGAAGAGTTATGGAGTCTTAAAACCACGGCATCCCTTTTGATTTCTCTAAATAGTACAATACATTTTTCATAACATAACACATGGTGATCAATGTATGTCACAGGGTTCCAATGTCACCATAATGGCCTTGTCCCTAGGATTTTCAACTCCACAACCATCATCTATCCTTCTCGGATAGATCATTATTTTACTTGCATTACAAGCATACAATTTCCATTAGATTAAACATAATAATTTGTTGATGGTGTCAGACCCGCCAACAAAGGGGATCTCCCTTGTATGAAGTCCCAAATAGACCTCACACCATTTCGTGTAGGAGTACCATTTGGTACGATGCCTAGTTACCATTATCTTAAATCTTTGCCTTGGCTCTAGCTGTCATCACGTGAGAGTGTTATGTTGGTGTTGTAGCGGCTACAACCACCCTCCACAATTTTTCCTTAGCTTCATTTTGGAGCCTCCTAGCAGCCTTTCACAACACCTTGTCTTGCTTCGTCAAATACACAAGCTCTAGTGATTTTCTTGCAGAAAGACAACATGTTGATCAAACCTTGATGCATTCCCCTCACAGGTTGTTCATCCAGACTTGGTCCAGCAGTAGGTTGAACAACTCCTTCAAGAATTTGTGCAAATCTGGAGGGAAACCAACCTTCCCTCCACTGCGCAATCCTGACTGGAAGCCTGTTGGGCCCCTAAATTGAGCAATTATGATGATCAAGCTTGTTGTAGGGAAAAGTATCCGATTCGGATGACCCTATCCCACTCTAAGGGTGATAGTACCTCAACAACAACTGTAAAGAAAACTACTTAAGGTTTACTTCTTTATGAAAGCAAGAGAGAATGAAGAAATGCACTAACCGTTGTCTTGCGCTTAATGTCGAATCCAAACTCTTCTCTTTGCTTGCTTGCTCCCAGCTCCTTGCTCTTTGCTGGCCCAGCTACAATGAGATCCTGCAAAATAACAAAGAAGGAAACTACAAGAAGCATGCAATCATAACTGATTCAAGGATTAGCATAAATCAAATATACAATTATCACAATACATCATTGAAACAAGTGCATATAGAAGAACCTCAATAGCTTTTATTAATGGAAGAAGTAAAGTTCTGAGAGTGTTACAACCATTGAAGGCCCCAATCCAGCAACACCTCCCAGCAGAAATAATTTCTCATCTTCACCTCCTTCAAGCAATCACCCAATAGCTCTATAGTGAAACCAACAACATATCATTACTTTGCACAAAATTCCAGCTTCCTGAGCTCATAGGAGAGAGCTCAATATATAGATGAATTGAGAAAGGATGAGTCAGCTTGCAACTGATGTGTAGCTGCCTTGTGTCCTCTCTCTCTTCAGTTGATCTTCAGTTCTTGAGTCCACTTGGAGAACCTTGCTTCCACTTGGAGAAACAGAGCTTTTGACTCATCACAAGGCGAAATCCCTATTCCAAGTGTCATTTTTGGAAGATTCCAGATCAATGACTCAGTGTGCCACTTGTCCCATCTCGCTCAGCGCAGGTGGCCTTTGTTCTACCTGCTTTGCAACGCAGGTACACCATGGAGGAGTTGAGTCTCAGCGCAGAAGCCTAGTGGAGCACCTGCTTTGATTTCAGGATTGCTTGTTTTTGAGTGTTTTCAGGTGGAGAACTGATCTGAGAGCTGTTGGTTTGCTGACCTTGTTCCTCTAGGGGTAGGAACATCATGTTTAGGGACTTTGGATCCCTTGGATTATTGACAATTCATGCCTGATGCTGCAAGGCACAAAATTGTCTATAACAGATGCCCCCTAAAGTATGAGGTCGTTTATCGGGTGAAATGCTTTATTAGGAGGATCCGAAGTTCATTCAATCTGCTGAGAAGTGTCCTGTAATAAGATACAATACAATACATTATTTTTCATACTTTTTCATGATCTAGCTGAGGCGGGCATTCCCATGCTCAGCTTTATAAATTCATTTTGGTACATAGAACAGGCGATCGTCTGATGGTAGACTGATAATTCTCTGCTGAAATTATCATCCTTTGAGAAGGATGATCATCTGCTGCAATGATGTACACATCAAATGTCTTTATATCCTGAATATATATTGCAGCCCGGATGGATGAAACTAGATCCGGGGTCTTCAATCTCTTCCGATCTTCACTCGATGTACAAGTCGATCCATGTGAGAATTTCTTGAAGTCGAACATGGAAAGACATCGCTTGATTACCGGTCAATGATGTAAACCGTTAACAAGCGTGAGAGGAATCACCGATAAGGATGATGACCCTCAAGGTACGGCAGTACAATTCACATGGTGGGAATAAAGGACTTGGCGTCGACCACCATGCAAAATCTTCTGGTCGAAGGTCATTGATGTATACCTGTCGCCGGAAGTGAGAAACTTGCCATTGAGGTATGCAAGCTTCAAAGTACTGAAGGGGTTGTTCCTAGATCAACTCCTTGGATAATGAGCTGATGTCGACAAGGAGCGATCCGTCAAAGGAGGGCCTTAATGAATCCCACATCAGTGACACAGAACGGAGCTAGTGATTGTGATGAGGTGAAAACAAACTGTGATGTATGATTCAGGGTGGCGGTCATGAAATGGATGAAGGACAATGTATGGCAGTGGATGGGACACGGTTGACTCTTTGCAGAACAACATCTCTTGAACATATAACGACACTGATGTGATGGATTGGTAGCATTACCCCAAATGTGGATGGTGTGGCGAGGACCATGGTGATAAGACCGGTGAATGAAACAACCCAACTCGATGTGATACGGAGGACAAAGTGTCATGTTCAAGAGCGACTTGCTACCATTAAAGCTGTGAGGTTCTCCCAATTTTTCCCCAGTCATTGCTTACCAGTACCTCTTTATTTTTGTCAAGCTTGAGGAGGATAACATATGCTTGTTCTATAACCTGCCCTTCGGGCAAGCCCATCGCTATGTTTTAACGAGTCTAGCGATAGGGAAACTCGTTCTCATCTAAAGACAAGTTTGTCGCTATTTAATGAATTTTAACGAGTCTAATGACAAGGATAACTCGGTCCTTTTCATTTTTAGAGAGTCTGAAAAGTTACATAAAGTCAACTCCTGAATTCCTTTTTCATCATCTAATCCCTTAAGTCCGAAAAAGTATAAAACAATACAGAAGGGATGAATTTTCGATTGCTTTAACGAGCTGAACAAAACAAGCGCTCGATCTTTTTGTGCAATAATCCCTCAGGTCCAAAAAGATTAAAATCTAGAGGAGGGATAGCTTTCCGGTCGCTTTAACGAGCTGAAAGGCCAAAACTCGGCAAACTTTTCATATTTTACGAGTCCGTGAAAAGAGCTCAAAGAAGACTCGTCTTTTGAGGAACGAGTGATGAACAGGGCAGCAGCAGATTCCAGGTACAGGTTGGAATATTCCAATCACGGCAGTGTCACAAGGATGGCTTAGTGAAATCACTCTTCGCAGCTGTTCCTCAAAATGGGTAAATAAACATATGGAGATGAACGATTGGCCAAACGAACGGATGGAGGTGATGGCATATAAACACGACCAAGGGCTTTAATATGGCTGTCAAAGGTTACATTTACCAAGGTTATTTACCGGTTCATTTTTTCTAGGTGAGCTTGAACTCTAGGGGAAGATTGCTCACAACTTATGTTTATTTTTTAACGAGCATGAACTATGTGCTAAAACTGCTCGGATCTTGCGTTTATTTTTTAACGAGCATGAACTGTGTGCTAAAACTGCTCGAAGATATGGTTTACTTTTGATTTTTTACCATAACTAGTTTCTCTTTTTCACTGATAGCACTGCATTTTCAAATTGCTGCAACAAACTAGTTAGAAATGAGTAATATTTTCTTGAAAATGAGATTAACACATTAATATTTACCTTGAATTACGTAAGAAAGCAAATAAAAAGGGTTTTTACCTCTCACTTTACCATTTCATTTGCATTTTGCTTGTTGGAGCTTTGGAGGAGCCTCTTTCCCCTCGATTTTCATCAGCTGATTTCGGGAGATTCTGCGGACGATTTTCGGCGCCGTCTGGACTAGGTAGGAGCTAAACCTTAGCTCTTCATTTTCATGGTTTCATTTTCCTGTTTTATGCCTGTTTTGCTGTTCTATTGAGCCTCTGGGGTTTTGCCAGGGCGCCCTCTGATCAACGCAGGTTCCCCATTCAAAAACCGCGTTGGGATCCAAGCTGCTTGAAGGCAGCTTGTCTCCCAACGCAGGTAGTACACTGGGCACCTGCTTTGGGGCATAAAGGCAACAATTTTTTACAGATTTTGATGAAATTTTCACCAGTTTTTCATCAATTTCAGGAGCTGACTCATTCTCTTGTTTGTTTTGCAGGGATTCTTGATCAAGATGGCCCTAACATGGCGAGAACGAGAACATGAAGAAGAATATATGATTGCCCTTCATGATCCTGTTACGGTGGGCGCATTACGAGACTGTGGTTTACTGAAGTTTTTCCGTATCTCTAGTATGAGAGCACAGATTTCTCTACTGCAGTATATGCTTGATGCTTGGGATCTTGTTAACCAAGTGTTCCAGATCAGGAACAAACCTATTCCATTGACCGTGATAGATATTTATCTCTTGACTATCCGGTACAGTTCGGGGGAATGATTCCGTGAGAGACTATGTCCGCCAGTACTGCAGGGAGGGGTCCCAGCCGAGCAGAGACGGCAAGGTGGTTATCCGTGATGTTACTAGCAGGCCTCTCAGGTCCATTCTGTATACTCTTGGTAGGATGGCCGGTAGCGCATCTTTACATGTTGCCAACAGATCTCATATGCAGCATGCCTTGGAATGTCTCCAACCGAAGATCTTCAACTGGAGTGATGCAGTGCTTACTTAGATGAAAAATCAATTGAACAAGGTGAAGGACGGGAAGCTGAAGAACTTTGGTTTTGGTTCGATTCTGACTGCCTTCGCCTTGGAGAAGATCCCTCTGATGCAACCTCAGTACATTGATCTCGGAGTGCCTTCTCCTACCGAGCCACGTATGCAGCGATGGGTCGATCACATGTCCAGACATGCAGGTCAATCCCAGATTTCTTTCAATGCCGCTTTCTTCAGGTGGTTCGATCGCCAGGAGATGTCTTTTTCCGAGTACCCATATGTTGGTATGGATTTCCGGGGTGATCCGGATATGGTACTGCCAGACGATGTTCAGTGGGATGCTACTGGTAAGAAATTCAACCATATTACTGTTCATTGTTTTCATTTATAATGTTCTTGTGCTTTATTCTATCAAGACTTTAATTGAACTCATGTGTGCTTGCAGATGTCGGCCCTGTTCGTCCGGTGGTTCGTCTGAGACCACCTGTTGCTGCTCCGGCAGAGGAACCTGCTCGGAGAGTTATTATCCGTGATCTTAGCGATATTGAGACCCTTATAGCTGTGCAGGGGCAGGTTGAGAACCTTACCCGTGGTCTTCCGGATGTACAGATTGACGAGTTACCTTTACCGATGCAGCAGCACACTATCGGTGTACCTAGACGATGGACCCGTCTTCTGCGCATGATAGCCCAGACTGTGGCTTACTATCAGGAGCATCACTAGGCTAGGGTGCCCCCTAGCATTTTTGAGTTTTTAGGTCACATGACCAATTTTGTCTTGGTTATAGAACATTATGTATGAACTTTATGAACAACTTATATATATATTTTGATTTTCGAGTCTCATTCTGGTTGATTTGGATGATTCATATGTACACTTTTTATGATGTGTCCTTTTTATAAATGTTGCAAATGTCTATCTAACACATAGTTTGCCAATGAGTCAGTTAATGTGTTTAGATTTCTCGAAATATGTTGATATTGAATTGAATCAAATCGTCTTTCCAAGATCTTTACTCTTAGGAACATGCGATAAATAGCTAGATTACGAACAGAATATATACCATTGAGTTGTAGTACTACGAGCTGTGAGTCTAGCCTGACAATTAGTCGGCGTATGCCTCGTGTGATGGCATCAGAGAGTAGTTCTATCAACGCGCTATACTCAGCGATGTTATTCGTTGATTGCCCAATACATACACCTCTGAAACTTACTAACTCGCCACTTGGATCAAAAATGGCCCATGCTGCGGAGGATAGGTTCCGCAAACTACGACTCGCTCCGTCGGCATATCCAACACATGTCTCCATAAGGTTTGACATCTGCAACGAATGAAAAAGGAGAATCACTCAACCAAAACAAGAACTTTGGCGAAAACAAAATACAACAAAAGCATGCAGGTTACTATTTAAGCATAGTAACGCTTGAGGTACAGCCCGTTCCGGGGCTCCGCCAGTGGAATCCCGTCGTAATCTATTAACTCGTAGGCTCCTTTTGCTAACACTCTTTTAACAATATAGGGGCCCATCCATAAGGAATTGAATTTACCTGCTCCTAATTTATCGGATTCTTGGTCATAAAGCAAGACCAAATCACCTTCTGAGAAGACACGGGGTTTGACATTTTTGTCGAACTGAGCCTTGACTCGTTTCTTATGGGCTTCGTTAGCCAAAGCGGCATCACAACGAGTTTCATCCAAGTGGATTAATTCCAAGAAACGAGCCTCTTCTTCTGAAGTTCCGGGGAGGAGATCAATTGTGAGTTTAAGCGACGAAATTTCACACTGGATCGGTAAGACTGCTTCTAGACCGTACACCAATTGGAAAGGTGTGAATCCGGTTGCGTTTCTTACCGAGGTTCGGTAGGCCCACAAGGCTGCATACAGGATTAGGTGCCATCTTCTTTTATGAACTCCGATCATCCTCTGCAACATACGCTTCAGGACCTTGTTGATTGCTTCAACTTGTCCGTTGGCTTGTGGATAATACGGAGTAGAGCTGTCGTGAGATAGCCCTAGTTTGGCAGCTAATTCGACCATCATGTGATTGCGGAAATGCGATCCATGATCTGTAACTATAGCCTGGGGTACGCCGAACCTGGCGACTACATGATTGAAAAAGAATAGGGCAGCTGTTTCACCAGTATTGTCCAATGTAGGCATCGCCTCGGCCCATTTGGTAAAATAGTCAGCTGCGACTATAATATACCCATGCCCCCCGGTCGAGGTGGGGTTACATTGCATGAAATCGATGCCCCATTTGGCAAAAGGCCCAACTGCAACTATTGGTTGCAGAGGTGCGGGTGGTCTTCTGGTTTTGCTATCAAAGATTTGGCAGGAATGGCAACTTCGGACTGCGATTATGCAATCTTTGAACATTGTTGGCCAAAAATATCCTGCTCTTAATATCTTTTGGGCTGTAGCGAAACCTGATTGATGCCCTCCACACGCGCCTGAATGACACTCATTCAGGGCTTTTTCGGCCTCTTCATGGGTGAGACACCTCCTCAGAACTGTATCGATACCACGACGGTAAAGGGTATCACCGACGATCACGTAGTCTTTTGCTTGGTATCGTATACGTTTCTGTTCGGAGTGTGAGGTGTCTGGCCGAAACTTTTGAGTTTGGAGATAGATAATTATATCTCCATACCATTCATCGCTTGCAGATATCAAAAATAAAGTCTCGTCCACGATTGATTCCTTGGAAGTTTCATCGTTGGACGACGATGGGAGATCGCATAGTAATTCTGCGAATACCAGAGCTTTCTTTGACTTGGATTTCACAAATTCCAGATCAAACTCTTGAAGGATCGCTATCCATTTGGAATACTTGCCCCCCAGCAACTGTCGCGACAGTATATAAGTCATGGGGTTGCAATCTGACAGAATGGTAGTTTTCCTAAAGAGGATATAATGTCGAAATCTCTGTACCGCTTGAACAGCAGCAAGCGCTAGCTTTTCAACGTAAGAATATTTACTTTCTGTATCATTTAAGTTTTTACTTAAATAATATACAGGATGTTCAACTCCATCGACTTCTTGAACTAAAACCATCGCAATGGTTGTATCCACTGCAGCTAGATACAAGTTAAAATCCCTAAGATAATCCGGGGCGTACATTAATGATGCTTTTACTAGAGACTCTTTCAAAGCGTCAAAGGAAGCTTGCGCAACCTGGTCCCAGTCGAAGGGTACATCTTTTTTCAAAAGACATGTGTAACCTTTAGCAAGTTCTGCGTAATTTGGAATGAACCTCCTCAGAAAGTTTGCTTTCCCTTGGAGTTTCTGAATCTGAAGCAAATTTGAAGGTGGAGGCAAATTGATGATTGCCTGAACCTTACAGGGGTTGAGACGAATCCCATCTTTAGAGACTACAAAGCCAAGTAAACGACTAGAACCGACGCAAAACACACATTTGTGTGGATTGAGTCTTATCTTGTAGTGTCGGCAACGTAGAAATATCGCTCTTAGATGCTGCGGATGATCAGTCCGCTTTCGCGAATGAGCCGGAAGATCGTCGAGATATGGTTGAACAATGCTCTTGATGTCGTGGAAGGCATAATTCATAGCCCTCTGAAAAGTCGCCCCTGCGTTCTTCAAACCAAAGGGTAATTTTCGATAAGCGAATGTGCCCCACGGACATATAAATGCAGTCTTAGACTGGTCCTGTGGGCAGATATTAATTTGATTATATCCGAAGAATCCGTCCATAAAGGAAAAGATTTCACATCCGGCGCATTCATCAATTATCTGGTCGATGAAAGGTGTAGGGTAGTTGTCCTTTGGACAAGCTTGGTTTACATCCCTATAATCGACGCACACTCGTATTGTTCCTTGTTTTTTCATAACAGGAACAATGTTCAATACCCAATCGGTTAGAGGAACCGGGTAGATGAATCTAGCATGGAGAAGTTTCTCAACTTCTGCTTTAATGGCAACGGCTTTCTTAGGGTGCACCTGTCGAAGCCGTTGTCTTACTGGTTTGACATCAGGATACATTTTAATTTCATGTTCAACGATACTTGAGTCGATGCCTGGCATTTCATCATATGAACAAGCAAAGACATCTCTAAATTCGTGAAAGAGAGCGTTATATATTTCCAGTTCTGAAGGGGAACAACCTTTGCCAACATGAATATTCTCTACAATACCTGTTTTGGTCGAGATATTTATGGCTATAGTCTCTTCGATATTGGATAAGTTTCGCTCAGAATCCACCGTGTTTACAGTATTTGTTAGGAATTCAAAGACTGAAGGGTTGTAAAGATCTTTCTGAGTATCTTCCTCGTATTCCGGAAGAAGGGAACGATGGTGGTGATCATTCCATGGTGCCCCCTCAATCATCATTGATTGCAAGATTCCTTCGTCAGTCCCATGTACTTTCGACCAAGGATCTAATGGGGTACCATATTCTCTAGATCTATCTACCCAAACGCTCGAAGAGCGTTGATTGGGATTCGCCTCCCAGGCCTGAAACATTGATTGCTACAATATTTCAATGGGGCTTGGTGGCAAAACCATTGCATGATCCATAGCGACTTTGCCTTCTGTGTCTTTCAAGGTGGATACCATATTGCATGTTACTACAAATGGTACATTTCCTATGCAACTAGGAGGTGGTAGCGCGAAAGTTCCCATCATAGTGGGATCTTTCAACAGACCTACTCCAATATCTTGAATCGACCGGTCGCTGCCATGGATCATGGGAACGCTTCCTGTAACTTGTGAACCATTAGGGAGGAAGTTTTGTTGATCGACGACCGTAATCCCTCCTTCAAAGGGGAATGCGATCTTCCTAAAATAAGTCGATACAACAGCTTGCATGGCATAAATCCATGGCCTTCCCAGTAGGATGTTATAGTCAAGATTGCCATCAACGACTTCAACATCTATTTCTACTATTTTGCCCCCTAGTTCAACTTTCAGGTTACTAAGGATACTGTAAGGGGTATATATCCTTCCGTCGAATGCTTTTAATGTTGTCGATGATCGCGACAAGGTTGGAGATCCTAACGTTTTCCAGCAACTCATCGACATAATACATGTCGATGCCCCCTCATCAATAATCGTTCTATGAACTGTTTTGTTGAGGGCTTTCACTTGGACGAGGAAAGCTAGTTGAGCTGGTAACTAAGGATCATACCCTTTGTGATCAAAGGATACCAGATTGGAATCTTTAGGATCCACCCCACCAATTGCTGATAACAATGCCTGCCTTTGGGATGGGCAATGTTGTAGTACCTCAAGAGTCGACATAGCAGATGGCGATTGTGCCAAATCTTCCACTATGTTATAATGCTGTGCCGCTCTGGCACGAGGATTAAATGTAGACTTGTGTACTACTCCCTTTGGCGGTTTTATCGTTAATTCGTGCGTGATGGGGGGTACAACTTCTGCCGAAGTTGTTGTCGAACTGCTAGGTTGATCTTTACCTTTATCGTTCGACACCTGTGGATTCCCGTAATCTTTGTTCCTTGTCGAAATCAAAGCATCATTTTGCTGTTTTGAAACCGACAACATAAGCACTTGAGATGGGGAAGCGTTTCCACTATCAACCAGATTTTGACCTGGGTTAGGAAATGGATCACTTGACACAGCTGAGGTATGCAGACTCTTAAAGAACCTCTTTAGCTCAGCTTTGAATGGGCAATTCTTAGTGTTATGATCCTTGTCATCGCATATTTGACATGGATTCGGTTTCCTATTCCCAGGAGGGTTCGAAGAATTTTTCTTAGGGGATGATTCACCTTGTTTATTCTTCTTCCCTTTGTTTTGCTTCTTCTTGCTTCCTGGTTGATTGGTTTCTTTGCCTTTATCTGTCGATACGGCATTTACTTCCGAAGCAAGAATTTCTCCATGCGCATTTTGATTCGAATCCTTACGGGCCTTCTTTTGATTGGTCCTTTTCGGATTCATGTTTTCCGTGCCAATCACGCCATCGCCGGCATGAGAGTGACTATTTGATTTAGGAGGAGGAGGGATTGAAAACTCTGGTCTAGGGGCGTCTGGTATTTTGTCATAGAGCGTGCCGGACTGAGTATATACTAAGTCCAAATATTGTGCACGAGCAATAACCTGCTCTTCTGTTACGACTCCCCCCTTTGCCACATCTTCCGTTATGGCCGGAAGTAACAACTTTATAAACCACTCAGCTAAAAGCTGATCAGGAACGTATGTTTTAACCATTCTTCGTCGACGTCGCCACTCATGTATATGATCTGATATATGAGTTGCGGTTGTCTGTTTGAAGTTAGTCAATATCTCTGTTCCCGTTTCATACCTTATCGGTAATTGAAAGTGGGTTAAAAATGTCGTGGCAAGGGAGCTAAAATTGTCGAACGAAGCTCTTGGCAATTCTATATACCATTTCGCCGCTGGACCTGTCAATGTCCTCTGAAAGAGGCGAAGCCTTATCGAATCATCATTTAAAGTGTTCGACGAACACCATAGATGAAATGTCATCACATGATTCGACGGGTCTTCACCTGGATTTCCATTGAATTTAGGAATGTCGGATGGGAGTTTGTGCGGGATCACTGGCCACCATGGGGCGTAAGCAATTGGATCATTGGTTAACCGATGTAAATCAGGCAACTCTAAAGTCGACACGAATGGTAACTGTTGATTCAAGTTAGGGGAAGCGTATCCAGGGTATGATGGAATCGCCTGAACGGTTGGTCTTTGCATACCAGCATAATGGAGTTGTTGTTGGTATGACTGATACGGTTGATGGACTTGACCACTTTGGATATATGGTTGTCCAGTATTCGCAAAGATTTGTTGTTCAGAATCTTGGTACACTTGTTGGAATTGTGGCTGTTGGTATTGCACTATCCACGGTTGCGATACCATGGGTTGTTGTGCTATACTAACCATTGGACCAAGATGTGGGGTGATTGTACCTGATTGTACTTGTGTCGCCCTACCAGTAGGCGATTGTGGTTGGGTCGCAGGGTCAAGGGGCTGTTGCATGAGAACCTGAGAAATCTGAGGTTGACATACAACAGGCATCGTTTGAACTTGCGACACGGTTACAATAGCCGGTGTAGTTGGGATGTTCGTCACAGGTACACACTGTTGCATAGAATATACAACTCTTGGTGGCTGGGATAGCATAGGTACCCAAATGCTTGTTGCAATTCCACCATAACTTGAATAAGGTCGAGAACGCCCGTATGGGTACCCTCCCGGAGGGGGTAATGAAAGGGCGTACTGCCCCCCATACGGTGGTAATCCAGAACTCAAGGCAATTGATTGTCCTGGGGGACTGGATGGCCTAAATTGATTCCCAAAAGGGTCAATTTGTTGAGTCTCACCATAAGAGTTACCAGACATTACTCCGGAACAAACAGGAACAGACCATACTACCGATATAGTTCCTTGGTGGACTCCTTCTAGCGACTGAGAGCTAGTTGGGACAGATGGTATGCCGGCGAACATTGTTGGATTTGCAGCAGGTAATTCTGCCGTCGCCGTGTCATTTGACACAGTCCTAGATGTCGACAGTTGTTCAGACATTTTGAGTCTATCCAATTGATTGCCTAGTGATTCTACAGGAACTTCCACTGGTGATGGACAAACTTCTGTTGTAGCAGGAAATAGAGTGACCCCTACTCCAAAATGAGTTGGAGTGGATACTTGCGGTTCCTCTATAATTTCCTCTATCGCAATCAGACCAGGTGGAAGAGGAAGACCGTCATGTCCGTAATAGATTTCTGGTGCCGAAGAAGGGGTTGTATCAACAGCGACAGATGTTTGAGGAACAAAACTCTCTGGACCAGTTACAGATGGAACTGGTTCAGTTATACAAGTATTTGCCCCCAGACTAGGATCAGTATTACTGTCCTTCTGCGACGGTCGAACTTCTTCTATAGAGGCAGGGTTTCCAGAAATGTTTGGAGTAACCAGAACCTCAGATGTTGTTGGAACACTTGTTCTAACTTTTAAAGGAGATTTTGAACTGGTTCGACGAGCTCGCTTCGTCCGGACTGTTTTCGATTCCGGAGACAAAGACGGTTGACTCGCAAGCCTCCGAGAACGACGGATATTCAATTGACTTTCTTCCACGATTGCGGATTGCTCGATCAACTAAAATATAAAGGGGAAAATTTTCGTTTCCGATTTGAATGAATTTTATTAGATGCTTTTAAAGATAACTTTGCTTTTTCATGTTTTAAGAGTCGAGAAAAAGCTAAAGATGACTCTAGTCTCCTTCGATGTATTAACGAGCCCGAAGTGACAAATGCTCGGTTGGAATTTTTCAGTTATAGAGTTTGAAAAAGGCCAAAAGAAACTGCTCTGGAGATCTAGGCAGAGGGTGTGCCAAACCTTTCGCAAAACCACGGAATACGTTTTACGGTACGTGTGGTCAATCTTCGTGAATGTTGTGTTCACTGCATTGCGATTAGTAGGGCGGCCGACACGGCTTCCTAAGGATAAAGGATATATGCCTATAGGGGTCTCCCAATATATACTCGACGGTATGTGGGAGCACAAGTCCGTATTAGTGCCACCGACTCTCAGGAGGAATCACCCACCTTCGTAGAGATCGACAGTCACTACGTTTAACGATGCCGGAACACGTCTCTAGCTTAGACCTCTATGTGTTTGCGTTATGTTTCAATGCGTTGTTAGGTTCATTCAGTATATTTTAAGTTGATCTTTTTAAAGTTTGCCTTTCAAGGTTCACCACGAGATGTATATGACAAAAATCCTAAATGCAGCCTAAGATGAGAAGCAAGCTTTTTTCAAATCTTTTTGACTGATGAAAATCTTAACTACTGAGGGAGAAGAAAGGCATATCTTTTCACACAGTTCATACAGCACAAACTAATGCACTTTCTCCTAAATCATCATGCAAACTTTTTCAAATGCAAAATGCACAATGCATGTATTTTCTTTTCCCTTTCTTAATGTTGATGTATTACAAAAAGAAAGTTGTTATATCACTTTGATTTCGATTTAAAGCGAAAGTAAACAAGCTAGTCCAAAATCAAAAGACACCTTAAGATTTACTTGTTTAATCACTGGAAATACATGAAATCAAACCATAATGACGAAAGTAAAAAGACTAATCAGCTATGGACAGCAAACAAGCTAACTCTTTAGACCAGCAAAATGCCTAACACAGGTTCAGATCTAAGAGGCCAAAGCAAGACTAGTTTACTTTCGTTATGGGAAATTGTAAATGATGTAAGAAATACAAAAGAACAAGTACAATTTCGTTATATAACAGAGGCAGAATGATGGCAAGTAAGGTTGGTTTCAGAACAGGTACAAGACTGGTAACTGGCTGCAAAATCTATAGTGAAAACAGGCAAGAAAAAGGGAGGAAACCCCAAATGCACAAGGCAAATTTGGGCCAACGCAGGTGCTGCACAGCTAGTCTAGCTCTCAGCGCAGGTAGCCCCTTCGGGACCTGCGTTGCAAAGCAGGTAGCCTGTGTACTACCTACTTTGGAAAACGAAAGTTGCGTTTTCTCAGTTTCCGGGTCACAATTTTCTCAAAAATTCACAGTTTTTGCTCAAATCAGAAGCTATCAGTCAAGCACACACTAAGGGATGACAAGGAAGATGAAAAGCTATCACTAAGAGCTTACAAGGATCCTTGTAGATCAGCTCTTCAAATCATGAACATGCTCAGAAATGAGCTAGAGTAGCTGCCCTCTACTTCGCTTTTGATATAGTCAAAAGCTTTTCAATTTGGTACTCTTTTGTTCAGGAAATGAATAGCAAAATACTACAAACAATCAAACAGATACGGTCCCCAGCGGAGTCGCCAGTTTGTTGTAGGGAAAAGTACCCGATTCGGATGACCCTATCCCACTCTAAGGGTGATAGTACCTCAGCAACAACTGTAAAGAAAACTACTTAAGGTTTACTTCTTTATGAAAGCAAGAGAGAATGAAGAAATGCACTAACCGTTGTCTTGCGCTTAATGTCGAATCCAAACTCTTCTCTTTGCTTGCTTGCTCCCAGCTCCTTGCTCTTTTGCTGGCCCAGCTACAATGAGATCCTGCAAAATAACAAAGAAGGAAACTACAAGAAGCATGCAATCATAACTGATTCAAGGATTAGCATAAATCAAATATACAATTATCACAATACATCATTGAAACAAGTGCATATAGAAGAACCTCAATAGCTTTTATTAATGGAAGAAGTAAAGTTCTGAGAGTGTTACAACCATTGAAGGCCCCAATCCAGCAACACCTCCCAGCAGAAAGAATTTCTCCTCTTCACCTCCTTCAAGCAATCACCCAATAGCTCTATAGTGAAACCAACAGCATATCATTACTTTGCACAAAATTCCAGCTTCCTAAGCTCATAGGAGAGAGCTCAATATATAGATGAATTGAGAAAGGATGAGTCAGCTTGCAACTGATGTGTAGCTGCCTTGTGTCCTCTCTCTCTTTAGTTGATCTTCAGTTCTTGAGTCCACTTGGAGAACCTTGCCTCCACTTGGAGAAACAGAGCCTCTGACTCATCACAAGGCGAAATCCCTGATCCAAGTGTCATTTTTGGAAGATTCCAGAGCAATGACTCAGTGTGCCACTTGTCCCATCTCGCTCAGCGCAGGTGGCCTTTGTTCTACCTGCTTTGCAACGCAGGTACACCATGGAGGAGTTGAGTCTCAGCGCAGAAGCCTAGTGGAGCACCTGCTTTGATTTCAGGATTGCTTGTTTTTGAGTGTTTTCAGGTGGAGAACTGATCTGAGAGCTGTTGGTTTGCTGACCTTGTTCCTCTAGGGGTAGGAACATCATGTTTAGGGACTTTGGATCCCTTGGATTATTGACAATTCATGCCTGATGCTGCAAGGCACAAAATTGTCTATAACAAAGCTTCACCCATAAAATTGCACAATCCTTCCCAGCTGGGCTACTCAGCCCAGAATTTGTGCAAATCTGGGTAGAAAACAACTGCTCTACCCAGAAATTGCACAAATCTTCTGAGTAGCCAGCCCAACTCCCAACTAGAAATGTTCATTTTCTCATAGTAGTTGAGTAGCCTCTTGCATATCTAGCTGAGTTGACAGATTCCCGCTAGGACTAAAGAAAATAGACTTGCATGCATGGGCTACTTCTCCCAAGGCAGCATGCAAAGGCATCCCTTATTTTAGGGATCTATTTTTGGCAGTTGGAGGTTACATGCAAGGATCATTTTAGAAAACTCCCACCAAGTGTCGCTTTCCCTAGATTTGTGGCATGCATGTCACAACCTTGATTTTATCAAAACTCATCAATCGAACACTGCAAATCTCATTCCTCACATCAACCTTGCAGTTCTGACATCCCACATCGGATCTAGGAGCTGTTAGCACATTCCACTCAGTTGTTTGGGGTAAGCCCGCTTTCCATGTCTTGCATTGCATTTCTGGCACTTTTTGTGTTTCTCTTCATATGAATGTTGTCTACTTGATTTCAGTGAGTGCTTGTTGTCATTTTTATACACACTAGTTTGTACAAGAACTGTTTCAGTTTTCATTAACATCTCACTACTGTCGTGTGCATGAAACTGTTTTTCATGAATGGTCACCGATTTAGTGACTCACCTCACTCACATGCATGTTGTTTGATTTTTTGAATCTGTCATTCATCGTTTTCATGCATGATCATTCACTTATGCTTACACTCAGCATTGCCATGCATCCGCATTCACTTTCGCTTTCAGTTCCCTGTCGGCGAGTCTGGGCAGCGTTGGCCTGGACTTTGCCTCACCAAGATAGCATTGAACAATCCTAAGAGCGAAGGATCTCTCTTCCTCTTAGGAAATGTGCATTTCTTCCCAGTGACTATCGTCTAGTCTTGCATTGCATAATTTTGAGGGACAGTGACTGCTGGCCTAGAAAATTGCACAATGCAATCACTGAGCCTGCAACCATTTCCAGCTGAGATTGTGCATTTTGCAACTCCAGTATTCAGTAGCCAGACTGGACTGTGCATTCCACAGTTCTAGTAGTCAGTTAGCCTCCCAGCAACCTAGAATGTGCATTGCATAGTCTTGGCAGTCAATCTCGTGAACTCCCTGTGGAAATTGTGCAACTTTCATGATCAATCACATAGGTATGTTGCAAGTCAGTTCTCAAGTTCATTTTGGTTTTCAACTAACAGACTGCCTACCATGAGAATTGCCATGTCTCCAGGTATAGTAGGTTTTCATTTTCCTCTCAGCAGTACATGTACAATGGTTTCAAGAGAGCAGAGTCAAAGACACCATTCAGAGCACACTTGGGGATGCAGTCGATCAAGTGTCTATGGACCTACCTACCCACGTAGACATCAAGTTGTTCATAGACAAGGACATTAATATATGCCTCCAGCAACATCACAACAAGAAACACCATGAACAAAAGTTGAAGGCAGCATACCGGATGCAACGAATGCAAGAGGAAGGTTGTTGACAACATGGAGGCAGAACAAAGTTGCAAGCTTAAGCATATCCATTGATGATGAAAAAAACTTTGGAGACTTAGGTTATGAGGTGATGGTGCAACATGAAGATCACGTGAAGGCAGATAATGGAACAAATAATGAGTTGCATGTGTTGAAGCATCAAATCAAGGAAGAACATGAGCTACATAGACAAGTGAATGAGTTGTAGCAGGAACAGGAATAGCAGGGGGTGCAACATGCAATCACAGATCAACCTGCTCCCATACAAGTTATAGATCCATCCCAGCAGCTGGCAGAGAGTAGACATGGTGAGCAGTTTTGTTGATTGCATGCAAGGGATTCAGCAGCATGCATGTCATTGTGAACATGCAAGCAATCCAACCATTCAGCACTCTCACCAAGGCGAAGATAAGAAGCAAGTCCGAATGGAGTTGAGCATGTCATTGACAGTTGATGCGCATGACCACCAACACACATTGGAAGATCAACATGAACACTATGCATCAGTTTCTTTCTAGTTCGACCGCACCCAAGAAGACCACATGCATGTTAGCAGACGAGTCAGATGGAGGAGCCATACCAATGCACCCGAATGCAATGGAGGCAAGGATTCACTTAAGCAAGATGTCACGATGGAGTGCATGCACACCATCACGGATGACCAAGATTGGCATCAGCTCACCACCTTCACCATCACAAGCATGTCAAAGAGTTGGTCTCACCATAATGGATCGATTGTCAGTGATGTCTTACATGGCTTGCTCAAGCCATTTTGTCTCACATGAGCACATGTGGATTGTAATGTAACGTCTTGTCAAGTGGAAGTTCAAGTGTCGTTAGTTGGATGTAATAGTCATAGAGTAGATGAAGAATCATAAGGGTAGTTGAACTGTCACAAAGGGGAATGTCAAGGGTCACCCCACCCTTTTGCTATAAATAGAACCTCATAACTCATTGTAAAGGCTTTTCATCAGCCAAGCTTATGATAAGAGTATCTTGGAGAGACCTTGGATAGTATTGTAATGAGCCTTGGCTTCTCCATTGTGGAGAGCTAGTACATCTCTTTTGAGGAGCAGGTAGTTGTGGTTGTAATGTTCCACTATTAGAACTAGTGGTTGGACATGGATGTATTACATGAATGGAACTTACACTTCTTAATATAACAGGAGCCAAAATGTTCCATGCATATGTTGTATTTTATTCTATGCTATTTGGTTTACTCTAAATGATATATGTATTGGTTTGCTTACGCATGCATGTATAGACTATTCTGTATAAGTATGTATGAATCTTTCTAAAATGTGATGTTGGTTTAACCATCACTTTGGATTCCTTTCTAACTTGCTTTCTAGCTTGTGATGCATCTTTGCTCATGTGTTCCCTTCCAAGCCACGTACTATTATAGGTTTCCAAGGGGTTCACTCATCTCAACCCCAATGTGTTAGAACCTCTCATGCACCTTCCTTGGCTTGTTGCAACTATCACACCCTTGCTACCAACAGAGTTATCTTACTTCTCTCTGTGCGAAGTCGCAGTCAAGGCATTACCGTACAACCCATTGCTGGGACTCCTACACCAAACGATCTGAGGTCTAATTGGGACTTCCTACCGAGGAGATCCCCTTACATGTTGGCGGGTCCAGCATTGTCAACATTCTGGTGCTAGAAGAAGAACCAAATGACAAGTTGAGTCCTCACATCAATTTTGAATCTCCACATATCTATCATGACTAACTAATGCATTGCTCTTCCGGAGTGCATGTCTTATGGAAGTGACTTCATTATCTCAGAAAAGCTCTCGGATAACTTGTCTCATAAAACATATGATGGTGGAGGCCATGTAGCTTTGGTTAGGCATGCAGTCAATGTTGTAGGCTCATGCAAAAGACATGGATTCTTTGAAGAATACATGAGCTACTTGCTGTTCGTTTTCATGATTCGGGTGCACCCAATGCACTAGTGTGCCACGATGCCTGAAAAATCTATTCATTCTCTTGCTCATCTGGTTGGAGAGATAGACCGTGCTTTCAATCACTCTGACTGTAAAGCACTCAACAAAGAAATTATGAAATTACGAAAAGCACCCGATGAATCCGTTGAATAGTTTCACACATGCTTTTGTAATCTTGCATATTGATTCCCCGAAAATGATATTGATTGGGAATTTCTCGATGGGATATTTGAGTATCTTCTTTACATATCTGAAAATCCGCAATTCTTGAAATCACTCAGATCACACTCATACTCCGATCATGGATATGCGCAATCATGAGTAGGAACATTCGTTGTCACAAGTGATTGTCCGCCTCCACCTCATCAAACAACTCCACCACTGCAGAGTGATGTGGGAGATCATGCACACAGATATGTTGAACTGTCACATCCTCCCAGCCCACCCGCTCTTGATATCTACATAGATTTGGCTTGAAAGCATGTTGGTTTTCACGTGGATTCATTCCCTCGACCTCCATCCTTGCGTTCTGTTGATCCTCTAGATTGTACTATGTTGTGTTTTTCCATTCCGTACTCCTCACTTGTTGTGAACGAGGATCAAGTTGTCAAGGGAGTTTGTGTTATGCAGCCAACCTATGCCATCATTCATGATGAGTGTGTGTAGGAATCTAAAGAAGAACCCATGTGAATGATGACACCCTTTGAGTCGCACCTCATCCGCTTCATCCTAACAACCCTTGTGATTTTGCAACTGCTAATTCCCCCTATGAAAACCCATTTCTGGATGTTTCTACTTCCGATCATTCACAGGACACGTCGGATGTTAGTCTATCATCATAGTGTGGAGAGGACACATCTTCCTCTAGAAATCCATCCAATCTATCATCTGTCATTTCTGAAAACACAGAGGGTGAACATCTTTACTTCTCATCTACCCCTCTACATGATTCATCAAATCATGAGGATGCCAACAAACATCCTAAATTTTCTAATCTTGGTTGTCTTGATCTCTCCACTTCTTCATGTGATCACGATGTTGATTCAATCGTTGTTAATCTATATAAGGCACTGGTCTAAAATGATCTATATGTCAATGAAGTCAAAACCCCATAGACTGTCGAGGAACTTCAGCCCGAGCTGATGGTTATGTCAAGCCCTCACTGTCGTGAGGTTGGTTTTACTTCCGGTCAGGAAATTGTTGAAACACTCAAGGCTCCTCATCACTCTATGCTTTGCATTGAAGATCATCCAAACACCTAGATTTTTCTTTCTCCACTCGAACTACATGATCCCATCGCTCATGCATTGGAGAAATCTTACACGGCAAGCACACATGCACAACATAAGTGGTCTACCTTTCTCACGTTTGCTTGCATGTCATAGTCAAGAGAATGCACACACTCAACATATGCATGCAGTCCAACACAACACCATGGCAGCTCCATAGAGTGCATGTCATGGACTTTCACTCATCTCTGTTCCGTGGTTGCTTGTAAACTCGAAGTGTGTTTGTCTTCACTGATATATCTTTCTTGTTTGTTGATTTGCATAGCTATCTTGTTCACGAACCATGTCTTCACCAACATGGGTCAACCAATGTGCCAATTGCTGCATTGGAAGTATCACTTCATGTGAGATGGCCCATGCACCATTAGCTTAGGAGTAGGAGTAGTGTTTTCTTTTAGTCTGTGTGCTTGCATGCTTGTTTGCTTACTTGCTTTGTTGGTTTGTTTGTCTACTTACTTGTTTTCTTACTTACTTTTCTTTCACTTTTGCTTCTAATTCTACTTTGTCTTGTTGTTAATTTTTTTGTTTTGTTCGTAGGTTAGTTTCGCATGAAACCATGTATGCCTCTTGAAACAAGCTGGGTAAAGTACAAGAGGCCTTGTGCAGCTATCACTACTTGGTTATCTGTCATCTTTCCTCTATATGAAGAACTTGTTACTTTTGGTCCATGATACATCAAAGGAAAATATGAACTATTCGAGGTGAACCTTGGTGAAAACACAACACTTGCGCACTAACTAGTATCACCTACTCTTGTTGGTTGTTTTTGGGTTAGCTCTTGTCAGCTCAGTCTAGCAGAGTAAGGTGAGGGGGAAAACCTTAACAGGCAAGTCAGAGGTATAATAAACTATGACTCTACTGGAACAACCTCTTCTTCTATAAATAAGTCAGGATCCCTCTTCTGCCTCTAAAATGAATAAGTGCTATGCACAATTGAAAAAATTCAAAATGAAAAAGTGAAAAGTGAAAAACTTCAAAATGAAAATGAATAAGGTGAAAGAAGAGAAAGGCTTCCTATGCAGAGAGGTGATGCAAGTAACTCCGTCGGGGTACTGACCATGCTTGCTGGCATCAGAGCCATGCTTGTGTTCTTATGTGACTCCTCCGGGGTATTGTCTAGGCCTTTTGGTAGCAGAGAAACACTAGAGATGAAAGTAAGACTTTGACGACTATACTGCTTGTGCACCAATATACCCCTCAACCCCAATCAAAAAAACTCTGTTGCCTTGGCTTGGAATGTGTGTCAATCAACCAATAGCTTGGAAAATGCTACATCTTACAATCAAGCTAGTGTGAAACCAAGATGAGCTGAGAGCTGAACAATGCTTCCGGAGGTGTTATACTTGTTTTTCATGAACAAGGTCCATTCAGAGAGATAGATTTCTACCAGTTTTTCACCAACTATTTTAGCAGGTACAACCACCCTCCAAAATTTTTCCTTAGCTTCATTTTGGAGCCTCCCTACCAACCTTTCACAGTACCTTGTCTTGCTTCGTCAAGTACACAAGATAAAGTGATTTTCTTGCAAAAAGAAAGCGTGTCGATCAAACCTTGATGCATTCCTCTCATAAGCTCTTCATTCAAACTTGGTCCAACAACATACTGAATATCTCCTTCAAGAATTTGCACAAATCTGGAGGGAAACCAGCCTTCCCTCCAGAAATTGTGCAATCCTGAATGGAAAATTGCTCAGACACAAAATTGCACAATTCTGCTGAGAAAGCTTCAACCAGAAAATTGTGCAAATCTTCTGAGCAACCAGCCCAACTCCCAGCCAGAAATGTGCATTTTCTCCCAGAAGTTGAGCAGCCTCTTGCATGGGCATATGAGTTGACTCGTTCCCTCCAGGACCAAGGAAAACATACTTTCATGCATGGACTACTTCTCCCAAGGCAGCATGCAAAGGCATCCCTTGTTTTAGGGATCTATTTTTGGGAGTTGGAGGTTACATGCAAGGATCATTTCAGAAACCTCCCACCAAGTGTTTCTTTCCCTATATTTGTGGCATGCACGTCTCAACCTCGATTTTATCAAAACTCATCAACCAGATGCTACAGAGCTCATTCCTCATGTTAGTGCCTAGATTTACCTCAGGCTGAAAAGGTAGGATCCAGGGCCAACATCAAACCACGCTCAGACTGGTAGCTAGCCCTACCAGGTCAGGAGAGGGCTCTCTCCGGGTCAATCTCAGCAAATTATGATCTATGGGGGCTTGAGATGACTAAAATATTTTCTAATATTAGGCTAGGTATGAGTGCAAGAGAATTTGATTTGATAAAATAATGTTTTGTTGGCTCAGAGGGAAAGGCAGATTTTGTGGTGCGCGGATTGAGGCTCAGTTCTGCAGAAATCTCGATGGGGAAAGGTAGGCAATCATTTTGGCACTTAAATTTTAGTGAGCTGGAAGGAAAAGATAGGTGAGGTCTTGAAGAGGGCAAGGGTAATCATGAATCCTCCCCAAACAGCTGAAAACATCAATAACTAAAGCAAACTTCAAGTAGAGCATTGCACTTTCAATGAATTCTACTTACACTTTTGTTTGTTTAGTTCAAAAGAAATAAGATAGATAATGCAATCACATAAAAAAATTCACAATCACAAAGAGAAGCACTATACCAAGACAAATTTCCACATGAATCCCAAAGAGTGCTACAAATCCTGGTCTCAATTCCTTAGCCAAAATACTGAAAATCAATGTACAGTGAAGCTCAATGCTTTCTCAAGAGTCCAACCATGCTAATGACTAAAAGATCAGAATATATAGACAAAGCATAAGTCATCCTAGCCTCTAGGGGTCTAGCTCACAATTTTAGGAGCTATTGCAACTAATTCTAAACTGAGAACTAGAAGTCAGGCAATGGAACAACATGCCTCTAGAAATTAGGGAACTGATTCATTCAGTTTCAAATAACATTTTAACCAATGAATCTACCTCCATAAGTGAAAATTTCGCATATTTACATCATGATCCATAAATGTATATTAAATTACATCACAAATTTGACACTAAGCATGTGAAAAAGTAAAACTGGCAAAAGATGGGCAAAAAACAGAGCATTCCTGGTCAAACTGGGCCAAATTTCCTCTATGCGCCGCGCTTGATTCTCTATGCATAACACCTATTTGGACCCACTTTTGAAGGCCTTCCTGGTGTCCAAATTCACTCCAAGTGTGCTTGTTGGAAAGGTTTGCCTGTCTACTTTCCAACCCAAGTGGAATTTTTCAATTTTGCCTCCATTTGCCCCTCCAAAAGTTAGTTCTCCCAACACTACTTCTTGTGTGTCAAAATAGGGGCAGTGAGGTCATTTTTTGAGTGTTTTTGACCTTTTTGAGGGCTAAAAACCTGTCCAAATTTCTTGGACATTGGTAGGCAAGCATCTTTTTCCATTCCAAATCTAAAAATGCTGAGTTTTTGTCATTTGGAGGCTCCCATAAAAATCGAGCACTGGGTGGCGCAGCGCATAGAGCAAAAAATTCTGTTTTTTGTGCCAAAAATGCAAAAAGTGCCCCAATTTTTTTTTAAATTTGGGCTGAGTATTCTCCATCAAGCATTGTGTTGGGCCAAGGAAGCCTCAACCAATATCTAAAGTCCTTCGTGCTCCTTTCACCTCTTTGATGCCCTCTTCAATTTTGCCTTTAAGCTCCCGATTCTCGCCTTGCAAACTTTGTTTCTCGCCATATAATGATAAACCATGTGCCTTAACAATGTCTTCTCCTTGTTGAAATTTTCCAATAACTTATCTAAGTGGATGTTAGCTCTTTCAAGCCATGACTCCCGATCGACATTGATCTCTTGCTCAAGTGACGTGAGCTCCACCCTCCTCCTTTGGGCAGCTTGGCGATTCTCCCGAATGTTTTGAAGCTCCATAATCGCTTGCTGATCTTCAAGCTGCTTATTTCTTTTCTCCAGTGTATGTCTCTTCATCATGGTCGTATGAAGGATCAGACTCCATGTTTGCTAGTGGGTGAGTTTTCTTGATGAGTAGTAGGAGATTTATGGTGTTTTCAATTTTCTGCCACCAAGGTTAAAAATATATGAGGAATTGTGAAGGGGAAAGTGTATGAGGGGTTTTGGGAATGTTTTTGACAAGTTTTTTTTTGAAATAGGGGGTTTTAGGGATATTTTTTAGATTTTGGGATAACAATTAGGGTTTAGGAATGTGTAGCTAGGGTTTGGGATAGTGGGAGTTAGGAATATGGGGTTAGTGAATTTAGGGATATGGGAATTAGGGTTATGGGGATGAAACTAGAAAATGAATGTGGGAAACAAAGAGTGTGGGTGTGAGGGAATGGAATTTGGCAGAGAAAACACAAACTACAAACCCTAAGCACTTGTTTTTGAGCAAAAATTGCAAGGAAGTAGGGTTTGAGTTTTGTCTCACTAAACCACCATAAATTTTAAGAAAAACTCATTCTCAAGCAAGGGAAGAAAGCTTGACTTACTTTCACATCATAGGATTGAGTAAATTTGGAAATTTGAGAGAGTTTATGGGTGAAATTGGGCTTACGACTCTATGCGCTGCGCCACAAACCCAATGCGCCGCGCCACCAAATCCAATGCATAATGCTTTTTTCAAGAGACTTTTGGAGGCCTTCCCAATGTCAAAATTGGGTGAGGGATAGCTAGTTGGAAAGGTTATTGAGTATAATTTCCAACCAAACTATAATTTTTTAATTTGGAGTTCATTTTCCCTATCAAAAATCAAATCTCCCAAGACTAGTCAAAATGTGCCAAATGAGACTGCCTCAAGGCAGAGTGATGTTGCAGTCAACTTTTGAAGGCCTTTCTCAACTCCAAATTGAGCTCATGATAGCTAATTGGAAATATCTTTGTGTCTATTTATCATTTGACTCATCAAACAAGTCATTTGGCCAACCAAGCTAGGAGAAACCTTGATTTTACCAAGGTCACTTCAGAGGTGCATCAATTCTCCCGAGGCAACTGTATTTTTGACATTTCTCTAAAACCATGATACCTGTGTAAAAAGTGAAGGAGGTTTTTCTTCCTTGGAATATTATGGAAAAAAATCTCTCTAATTTTTCCAAAATTCATCTTTTATTTTTCAAAAACATCATTGGAGTAAAACCTATCCTGATGTGTGGAATAGGGGATTTGTCGAAATGAAGTGAAATGAAGGGGATAAGTGGCTTCTAAATTCTTGAGAAAATTTTGGGAATTAGGGAGGGATGTTAGGAAGTAGGGGAAAGTGTAATTTCAAAGATTTAGTGAGGAGAAGGGGTCCAAAAGGGCAAAACACAAGCCTAGTGTAGAAAATTGTCAAGTTGTAGCAAGAAACTAGGGTTTGTGCAAAAATGAGGAATTTGGGGGATCTCAGTGATGGGAAGTGTTTAATAAGGTACATTAAGGATAGGGGAAGGTGTATGAACATCCGGATACAAGTTTTTCTAATGATTTTATCATCCAAGAGAAATTACCTTCAAAACCCTAGGAGAGGGAAATGAACTTTACCTAGGCGCAACTGAAGCATGAACAAGGTGTAAAATGACCCATTGGACCCTAACATGATGATGACAAACCTCTGAATGATGGTGGACTCAGCTGAATGGTGACATGGAATGACATTTGGACAACTTTGAAAGGAGTAAAAGCAAACCATAGACCTAATGTGTAGTGACCAAATTTTGCTTGAAGACTCACTGAAATGACAAAATTTGACCTTGACACCTTAAAATCACTTTGTAACAGCATGTTTGATCACTAGAGGAAGGCTGCAAAAACTGACACTAACACCTCACATCAACCTTGCAACTCTAACATCCCACATCGCATCTAGGATCTGTCGGCACATTCAGATCAGTTGTTTTGGGGTAAGCCAACTTTCCATGTCTTGTGTTGCATTTTTGGCGCTTTTTTTTGTTTCGGTTCATATGAACATTGTCTACTTCATTTTTGTGAGCGCTTGATGCCGTTCTGATACATACTAGCTTGTACAAGAACCATTTCAGTTTTCATTAACATCTCACTACTGTCACATGCATGAATTTTTTTTTCACAAACAATCGCTGATTTAGTGACTCGCCTCACTCGCATGCATGTTGTTCCATTTTCTAAATCTGTCATTCACTATTTGCATGCATGATCATTCACTTATGCTTACACTCAGCACCGCCATGCATCTGAATTCACTTTCACTTTTAGTTGCCCGTAGGCGAGTCTGGGCGGCCTTGGCCCAGACTCTGCCTCACCAAGACAACATTGCGTAATCCTGAGAGGGAATGCTCTATCTTCCTATCAGGAAATGTGCATTTCTACCTAGGGACTGTGCTCTAGTCTTTCATTGTGCAATTTTGAGGGACAGTGACTGTTGGCCTAGAAAATTGCGCAATGTAGTCACTAAGCTTGCAACCATTTCCATCTAAGATTGCACATTGCACAATTCGAATAGTTAGCAGCCAGACTGGACTGTGAATTGCGCAGTTCCAGTAGTTAGTCAGCCTCCCAGTAGCCCAGACTATGCCTTGCACAGTCTTGGCAGTTAGTCTTCCGAACTCCTGGCAGAAATTGCACAACCTTCATGATCAGTCACACAGGTATGTTGCAAGTTAATTCTCAAGTTCATTTTCATTTTTTACTGAGAGATTTCTTGCCATGAGTGTTGCCATGTCTCTAGGTATAGTAGGTGTTCATTTGACTCTCAATAGTGTAGGTATGATGGTTTCAGGAGAGCAGAGTCGAAGACACTATTCAGAGAACACTTTGGGAAGCAGTCGATCAAGTGTCTATGGACCTGCCTACCCACAAAGACATTAAGTTGTTTGTAGACAAGGACATCACAATATGACCAGAGCAGCATCAAAGCAAGAAGCACCATCAATAACCGCTAAAGGTAGCATACCGGATGCAATGAATTCAAGACGAAGGTTGTTGACAACACGGAGGCAGAACAAAGTTGCAAGCTCAAGCAGATTCACTGATGATGAAAGAAACTTTGGAGACTCAGGCTATCAGGTGACGACGCGACATGAAGATCACACGAAGAAAGAGAATGGAACAAAGTAGGAGTTGCATGTGTTAAAGCAACAACACAAGGAATAACATGAGCTGCACAGACAAGCGAATGAGTTTCAGCCTGAACAGGAAAAATAAGGGGCGCAACATGCACTCACAGATGAAACTATGCCTGTATAAGTTATAGATCCATCCCATCAGATGGTATGGAGTAGACATGGTTAGCAGTTTTGTTGATCACATGAGAGGGATTCAACAACATGCATGTCATTGTGTGCATATAGGCAATCCAACCCATTCAACACACTGACCAAGGTGAAGATAAGAAACAAGCCCGACTGGAGCTGAGCATGTAGTTGACAGTTGATGCACATGACCACCAACACACACTCAAAGATCAACACGAACACTATGCATTAGTGTGTTTCCAGTTTGGATGCACCCAAGAAGACCATGCACATGTTAGCAAATGAGTTGGATGGAGGAGCCATACCAATGCACTCGGATGCAATGGAGGTAAGGGTTCGCTTCAGCAAGATGTCACCATGGAGTGCATGCACACCATCATGGATGACCAAGCTTGGCATCATCTCACCACCTTCACCATCACAAGTATGTCAAAGAGTTGGTCTCACCATAATGGACTGAGTGTCAGTGATGTCTTGCATGGATTGCTCAAGCCATTTTGTCTCACATGAGCACATGTGGATTGTAATGTAACATCTTATCAAGTGGAAGTTCAAATGTCGATAGTTGGATGTAACAGTCATAGAGTAGATGAAGAGTCGTGAGGGTAGTTGAACTGTCACAAAGGGGAATGTCAAGGGTCACCCCACCCTTTGCTATAAATAGAACCTCATAACTAATTGTAAAGGCTTTTGGTCAACCAAGATTCCGATATGACTATCTTGGAGAGAGCTTGGATAGTATTGTAATGTGCCTTGGCTTCTCCACTGCGTAGAGCTAGTACATCTCTTTGGAGGAGCAGGCAGTTGTTGCTGTAACATTCCACTATTGGAATTAGTGGTTGGACATGGATGTATTGTATGACTGGAACTTACACTTCTTAATATAACAAGAGCCAACATGTTTCATGCATATGTTGTATTGTATTCTATGCTATTTGGTTTACTACAAATGGCATATGTATTGGTTTGCTTACACATGCATGTATAGGCTATTATGTATAAGTATGTATGAATCTTTCTGAAATGTGTTGTTGGTTTAACCATCACTTTGGATTTCTCGCTAGCTTTCTTTCCAGCTTGTGATGCATCTTTGCTCATGTGTTCCCTTCCAAGCCGCGTACTATTATAGGTTTCCAAGGGGTGCACTTATCTCAACCCCCATGTGTTATAACCTCTCATGCACCTTGCTTGGCTTGCTACATTTGTCACACCCTTTCTACCAACAGAGTTATCTTACTTGACTCTGTGTGAAATCACAATCAAGGAATTACCATATGACCCACTGCTGGGACTTCTACACCAAATGGTCTAAGGTCTAATTGGGACTTCTTACCGAGGAGATCCCCTTAGATGTTGGAGGGTACAGGACTGCCAATAGTTGGTATCTTCAAAAAACAAGGTACGTGTGCCTAGCGAATGCGTAATGTAACTCATTTCTAGGTTCTCTTACTGTAAAAGGGGAGAGTGAAGTGAGCGTCTTGATGAGAGAGAGTAGTCCCAACCCAGGAATAAACACGCGTGATAACAACAAGGGTATGTCCAACATCCAACGGAATAGTTCACAATGGATACAGTAGTTGTTAAAACCAAATTTCAAGGGTCTGTCCAGTGTCTAGCAGAATAGTCCACATGGGGGTGACAGTCGTTAAAACCAAGAAAACACAAGGATGGCCTATCTAGTGTCCAACGAAGTAGTCCACATGGGTGGGATAACAGTGATATAAAATACAACACATCTTCAACAATATGAGTACTTAAATAACCGAAGTAGTTCAACTATCTTAGTACAGGAGAAAACATGCATTACAAACATTTAAAGAATAGCATTACAAATGGATACAAAACATGCATGAAAATGTGCTGGCCTGAGACAATGTTCTGAATTAAGCAAAAGATACAAGACATATATGTACACCATAGATCATTACTCCCAGTAGTGGGATGTTGGATCTCACTCCCTAAAGAAAAAACTATAAACTCTCAAGGCTTTGCAGGAGGAGCCAAGGTGAAAATTCATTTTCTCATACAATGAGGGGGTATATATAGCCAAGGGGGAATAGTTTACCCTTGTGACTCTTTCACTTTCATCATGACTATTTGACTTCCTATGACTTTTTGAATTTACATGACTCTTCAACTTCAAATGTGGGTCTCTTGGACTTCCACTTTACATTACATTAATTACAACAAGTATGGCCCATAGTAGTGATGTGGTAAAGACAACTCATGACACAACTCGACATGAAACTGATGACATGTATTGGATGAATGTTTTGTCCATGTCAAGTTGCTATGTTGTTGAGTGATGGTATGTTATTGGTGTAATATGGCTTCATCTTTGCATGGAAAAGTGCATGGGGTCTTCGATGGTCTTGGTCTTTTCTTGGTGGTGAATCTATATGTGTCCTTTTCACTCATTTCTTGAAGTGCTTCGTGCATTTATTCGACTGCAAGAAAGTCTTCTAGCATGTGCTCCTTTTCCATCCCATTTGTCATCATGCCATTTTTCATCGATGTAGCTATTCCTACAATCACTCATGACAATATGACATCAAATCCAAAATTATCCTAGTCTAACACAATGCATTATTTTCCATTTTGGTGCAGGTGACTAGGAGAGGGACAAGGCACTGAAATTGCATAGAGCACAACATGGGCCAGGATGCGAGGCTTCGTAGCACTATCAGGAAAAACTGGGTAGATGTCATTGGGAGGAAGATTTGTACAATCCAGGACGATAGTGATAGTTGCGAGGAAAAACCCAGCTGGGAGGCATAATTGCACAGTTTCTTGTTGGAAGGCTAGGCAGGGTGTCAGGTACCTACTGGGCCAATCTACGAAAATTTAAGGGGAACACTGGGAAAGTCATCTAGCTCGGATCTGCGCAATTTCTTCGGGGAAGATAGTATGGGAAGTAGGAGGTATTGGTAGGAAAAGTTGCTCAGCTTTCTAGAGGAGGATAAGAATGGGTTGTAGGAGCTCCTAGTCAAAATTATGCAATCCTAGGAGACAGTTCGAGTCTAGACATAACTACGCAATTTCTGGTCTGATTGTAGAGTGGGATAGAAGGGTAGGTGATGGATAGATCTACACAATTTTCTAAGTGAGAACAGAGAATGCCAACATGGAAGCCTTCCTGTTCAATATGCATAGTTTTTGGGATGATTGTAGAGTGGGGTAGAGGGGCAGTTGAAAGACAAATCTGCGTAATTTCTGGAATGATTGTAGAGGAGGCCAAGAGGGAAGCCTGCCTAGAAGATCTGCATAATTACCATGACAGTGTAGTGACAGGCAGCAAAGGCTTGTCCCACATGTCTGCGCAATTTCTACAGGCAGTGCAAGGAAGTCAGGTTGGACAAGTTCTACGTAGTTTTGAGATTAGTGCAGCCCTGGGTCACAACTCAAGTCCATTTTTTTTGTTGAATAGTGGGAGGTTTGATGGGACATCTTACGGGAAACACATACTGGATCACGTTTTGGGACAACTTCTACGCAGTTATGGGAGATAGTCAACTGGCTCATTTTCAAAATTTCACAGTGCAGGTTGCCCGAAGGACAGCCTTAAGCCCTGCGCAGTTTTGGGCACCAGTGCAAGGTCACTAAGATCAGGGTCTAGTTGAAGGAGGGTTGGCCGATTGAAATATTTCCATGAAAATGACTAAGTGTGAAAGAAAGTGTACTATGCATACATGACAATTTGATCACACACTTAGCATGACTCGATGGCAAGACAACTCAAACCAACAAGACAAACATGTGCTCAGTGAGACTGACTCAAAGGTTAAGAGCGACAAGTGCGATAGTTGATATGTGTCTTTGAATGACCGCGATGAAACTTGCACGACAATTCTTACAAATTTGTGTGTGAGTGCAGCTGATGTCGGCAAAGAGAAAACAACTTATGCACAAAAATAAAAACCTTTAGGAATGCCAAAAAAAATTGCAAGCATAACATAGTGATCAACATGCCAAAAGACGACTGGTGGTCAATTGAGAAAAAGGGTGTGAAGACTGAACAAGAGCTCATGGGATGATCTCGAGTGTTTGCGACCATCAAGGGGAAAACTGAGGAAGGCTCCAAAATTTGGATGCAGGCCAAAATTTTGAGGATGTTCCAGCCGCTACAACGCTTGGTGACAAACTGGTTGAATACGAACTTCTTTGTTTCAGTTCACTTACATCACAGGGCCTTGGCCTTTCAGGAAGTATTGATTCATTGTGAAGGTTACTTTGGCTTCCCCACTTACCCCATGGATAGAAATGGTTCACCTTTTACCAACTCAATCAAACACATCAAAATTTTCATTTAGATCACAGTGCTTCAATATTAGGAAGGGTAGTTTGGTTCGAGAGCTTAATATTTGCAGAGTATAAATTTTCATCTCTAGTGTTGCTCCACTACTAGTAGGCTTGGACAGTACCCTGATGGAGTCAAGTAGGAATACAATCATTGCTCCACTTCTAGTGAGGCTGGTCAGTAGCCAAGTGGAGTTTCTTGCTTCACCTATCTACGTAGGAAGCCTTTCTTTTCCTTCGCCTTTGTATTTTTTTGAAATAGGACTATGCCTAGGCACTTATTTATTTTTGGGGCGGAAGGGGGATCCTGAATTATTGAGAGCATATGAGGTTTTTCCTTCAGAGAAACATGTAAGACCTCTTATTTAGGTTTTCTCTTTTATATTTTCCCCCTTCTCCATTTCTACTAGTTGGAGTAGGCCTTAACACATAGAGCATAAGACTGAGTATAAGCATGGGGTTTCCCAGTTTGGACACAAGTTCATGGTTTGACAAGACCTTTCCCTTATAGACAGATCATATTTTCTAGCAAGACTTCATTTGCCAAAAGCTACAACCAAGCATAGAGAAGATGGACATAGGACTGGCCAAGTGCTACCGTGTCACAAGACTCCTTTACTTCAACCACATACTTATTCAAAAGCCAACACACAGTATAGGCACAACATTTATGAGAGTAGCACAAAAGAAAGGAAAAATCAACATGAAAGGGAAAAACAAGACAAGGAATTGAGTACACAAAAAGTAAAAAAAACCAAAAGACAAGAAAGAAAAATGGCTAAAGAAAACATAATGAAAATAAGAATACCATGATGGACTACAAGTGCCAGAGGAGTGTAAGGAAGGAAAACTAAGATGCAACTAATCCTACTCCTATCCTAACAGCTAAAGGATTGGGATTACTACATGAAATTTCCAGCGAATTCACCGTAGTCGTTCCCGACCTACAACCACAAAGACACAAGCAATTAAAATAGATAACAAATAGTGTGTAACAGAAAATACAAAAGCTTGAAAATCTTGCACATGGAAAGGAAGGTCTTGCCTGTGGGCAGAAAAATGTGTCACGACCTCCCAATACACATGCTTACCTTTTAGATGGATATTATTATTCAAAAAACCTCAGAATCCTCTTGCGAGTGTGTATTTATCTACAACGCACTTCTTAGCGAGTGCAAAAAACGATTGAATCTTATTGCCTGCAACATGGCTCGCCAAGTGAGATTGTTCCATCCATTGAGTGATTGGATTGTGAAATTCATAATGGATGTTTGGAAAATCTCGAGACCTATGAAAATATGGTGTTATGATTGGATGGATTCGAATTGGATCATTATATTGTTTTTCATCCATCTTGATGCATTTCGAGTGGAAAAGGTTGAGGAATCAACTCACAAGACAGTTTTTATTAGCGGGACCCAGTTTGGCAAAACGGGGTCCGAAACCTTCTGAGAGAATTTTTAGGCATCAAGTGATGTATTTTGGGGGTAAAAATTTATCTATAAAATATTACACCTTCTCATGCTATTCTACACAAGGATAGCTTTCCAACGGCATAAGAATCACGTGAATCAGAGTCCATATGCAAAATTTATGCCACTCAAAAGTTGAGTTTTCTATTTTCACACCTATAGTTTAGGAGGATGCCATGCCAACCCACATTATTCATGGAAAAAGGGGCTATACATGCATTTGTGATGTAAAAGACTCTAGAAGATTCTATTTTGTAACTCTAGTTAAGAGTTGATGTAGTCAAACTTAACCGCTAGTAGGCTATCAGGTTGTGTTATAACCAGGCCACTCGGAGAAGAGGCATTCCATTCTTTCGAGAGAATTTTGTTCCATAATTGAGAAAAGATAGCCAAGAGGTTAGAGGTAGATCAAGCACAGAGAGGATATGTGCACTATAGTAGCCCACAGGCCTCAGACATTACTTCTTTGTATCTATAACCATATTTCCAGATAGAGAAAGAGAGCAAAGTGACCTCACCTTCCAACTAGGTTTTCTCTCGAAAGGGTTTCCCAGAGAGCATAACTTGTGTATTAAGTGTGTGTGAGCTTATTTTTTCATTCTATACTTTTCTTCTTGATTCACTTTTACATGCATGCACTAATTACAGTTAATTTTACATATTTAGAGATTAAATGAAACTATAATAGTGTAGAATCTCAAATTTTTTAATATAATATTGTCAGATCTGTTGTGATGAACTCACCAGTGGAATATCCATGATAGTTTATGGATGATTTGGTATCAGAGTAGGTTTCTTTGGGTATTTTGTGGATATTGTGGGGATCTATATCAGCAAGGCCGAAAATCGTAAAACCCTAGTCATGGGCCACGAATATGTAAACAAACCTCATGATTCTACAGAGGTGAGGTTTTCACGGCTCAAAGAAGAAGTCGTGGATATAAACCACAATGTCAATCTCCTCATGGAGATCGTAAGAAATAAGTTGGGGATATTTAGAGAAGGAGGGGGTTCTAATGCATAGGAAAAATTAGAAGGGGGATCAAGAAGATGCAGATAACCAACCGAAGAAAGAACCCGAAAAAGATCAACCCAGTTTGAGTGTCGTGAACCAATCCCTGTTTAAAGTGGAAGCAAAATTTGATATTGGGCGATACCACAGTGAGATCTATGCTCTAAAGCTAATCAATGGTTGTAGCAACTGTAAGTTTATTTCAGTGTCCATCAGATCGAGGAAGGGTAGAAGATCTCATTCACGTGGCTAAAATTAGAGGGTCGTGCACTGACTTGGTGGGAGAGTCAGACGGAAACCCTGAGTTTGGAGGGAGAAACTCTAGTGACTAAGTGGGAGGATTTCAAAACCCTCATTAAGTCGTAGTTTTATCCCATTGGGTTCATGGAAGACCAGTGGATCCGGTGGCATTACCTGAGGAAACATTCAGGCCAAAACATGTAGGAGTATACCATAGAGTTAAGAAATATGGCCATAATGTTGGGTACCTCTCCAAAGAATCGAGATGTACTCCTCAAGTATTTAGGGGTTTGCACTGCCATCTGTGTGAGAAAGTGATGCTTTTCAGGCCCAGAATGGTCGACGAGGCTTGTGTACAGGAACAGTAGATGGAGAACATAGGCCTAAAAAGAGTGCAATCAAGCAGATCGAAGAAAAAGGAGCAACAAAACACTTCTAAGGATGGGAAGAAGAAGAAAATAGGGGGGAAAGATAAAAATATAACAACCACAACACACCAGTGGAAAGATCCTATCAACCACTGAAACCACTATAATATTGATGGCCATATAGAAGAGAAGTGCTAGAAGTTGCATCCAGAGCTAAACCCAAAGAACAAGAAGAGAGATAATAAGAAGAAGAATTGCATATCCACTGATTTGAGAAACCAAGTTAAAAGTAGCTTAGACGTGGATGCGAAGATCACTTTTACGTTAGTGCAGAAGGAGGTGAATCTCAGTAGGCTTCAACAACAAGAAGATAAAGAAATGAACAAACTCTTACATGTAAAGATATAGGTCAATAATACAAATATTGATGCTTTGTTTGACTGAGGATCGCTGGAAAATCTCATTGCAACAGATCCAGTCTAGAAGTTGGGGCTGGAAGTTCATGATCATCCAAACCCATATCCACTAGGATGGGTGCATAAGGATCTAGAGTTGAAGGTAACAAAAGAATGTAAAATTAGATTTGCTATCAGTGTTGATTTTATTAATGAAGTGGATCTAGATGTGGTTCCCCTTGATGTATGTGTAGTCATGTTTGGGATTGCATACATGTACATTCATGATGCAATATTCATGAGGAGATATAATGAGTACTATCTCATCAAGGATGGAAAATCATTCATCATCAATAGGCATAAAGCCAAGTCGAAAATTTCACTGGTAATTCTCAATCAAGCCAATAAATTGATCATTTCTAGCAATAAGTATGTTTTATTGTTTTTAAGAGAAATTAGTTTGTAGAGGAGTCAATAAGAGGCAAGGCATCACTAGAGGGGTGTACTAAGAAAGAAAAACAAAAAAATTGGAGGAGTTGTTAAAGGCATACAAGGATGTGTTCTAAGAACCTAAAGGGCTACCCCCAATAGAGAAGTGTAGCATGAGATTCAACTATTTCCAAACTCCCCATTGCCAAATATTGGGTTGTATAGGAAGTCTGTTATAGAAGAAAGTGAGGTGAAGAAAAAGTTGCAACAACTTCTAGAATAGGGTATCATTCAATTGTGGACATAAACATGTGGGTCTCCCATCATCATTATGCCAAAGAAGGATGGGACTTGGTGGATGTGTATAGATTACATGGCATTGAATAAAATCACACTCAGGAACAGATACCCCGTGCTCAAAATAGATGATCTGCCAGTTGTAGCAAGCAAAGTATTTCACCAAGCTCGACGTGAAGTCTGGATATCAATAGATTTGAGTTAAAGAAAATGATACATGGAAGACCACCTTTAAAACTAGGCAAGGTTTATCTGAGTGGTTAGTTATGCCATTTGATCTATGTAATGCACTAGCTATATTTATGAGATTAATGAATGATGTATTGCACCCTTTTATAGATTCATTTGTTATTTTCTATTTGGATTATATACTGGTATATAGTCCTACCTGGGAGGAGCATATTTCAAATTTGACGCGGGTGCTAGAAACATTGAAGAAGCACCAACTGCTAGCAAATCTCAAGAAGAATGAGTTTGCACAGCAGTACTTGGTGTATTTGGGATATGTGATTGGTGGAGGATAATTGAAGATAGATCATTCTAAGATGGAGGCCATCATAAAATGGAAAGTGCCTACTAATTTTACAGAGGTTAGGAGTTTCATTGGAGCAACTTAGTACCTAAGGAAATTCATAGCCTCATTTTCAATGGTAGAAACATCGCTCCATGCCATAACATCAAGTGGAAAGAGTTTCTAGTGGGGAAAAAGGTAGAAGAAGGCTTTCAATGAGTTAAAGAAGAAGATCAATGAAGCACTAGTTTTGGAATTACCAAACTTGCAATGACCCTTTGAAGTGGAGACATATGCGAGTGGGTATTCTATGGGAGCTGTCTTGATGCAAGGAGGAATGCCAGTTTGCTACCATTCTAAAGTATTTCATGGGGCATTTCTTAACTACCCTACCTACGATAAGGAGCTCTATGCCATGGTGCATGCTGTGAAGAAGTGGAAGCACTATCTGATGGGAAAGGAGACAATAATCCACATGGATCACCAACTCTTATAGTACCTAGAGGCCCATAATAAGCTACTATAGACCAGGCAATACAGGTGGATGGGGATTTTACAATAGTTTCATTTAGTGATCAAGTATACGAAGGGCAACTGAAACAAGTTGACCGATATGCTTTCAAGGCAACCCACATCAAATATTACATCTTTGGGGGCTCTTATGCACATGGAGCCATTCACCCATGATGCATACAAAGAGGCATATTCATAAGATGAGGACTTCAAGGAGGTGTATCAACAATTCCAGAGTCAAAGTCATGTGCACGATGGCAACATCACCATTGAATACCATCTCAAGTATGGGTTACTATACAAGCTGGATAAGCTATGTGTTCTTAAAGGTGAGCGTTTACGGTTGATTAGAGAGGCTCACAACTCCAAGGTTGTAGGGCACTTTGGTGTAGGGAAGACCATGGCTGACTTGTAGAGGTATGTGTATTGTCCCAAGATGCAAGAACAAGTAGTTAGGTTCATAACAAGATGCATGCTTTGTTGTACCAACAAGCCTAGCATCAGGAAACAGGGTCTGTATCATCCCTTTCCTATACCTACTCCTCCATGGGAAATAATTTCCATGGGCTTTGTGGGAGGTTTACCAACAACCAGGAAGGGACATGACTAGTTATTCGTGGTAGTTGACAGCTTTAGCAAAATGTGTGTTCTGATGCCATGTAAAAAGACCATCAGTGAACAAGAAGCAACAAACTTGTTCTTTGGATAGGTCTAGGTACACTTTGGGATACCAAGGAGCATCGTTTCAGACAGGGATACAAGATTTATCAATTCATTTTGGACTACATTGTGGGAGAAGATGGACACGAAGTTGAAGATATCTACAAAATTCCGTCCACAAACAAATGGGTAGACAAAAGTAGTCAACAGGACTTTGGTGCAACTTCTGAGGGGTTACAAATAGAAGCATCCAAAGACCTGGGATGAAAATATGGTATATATACAACATTATTATAATAGCACAGTCCACACTTCTACAAGAAAGTCCCCATCTGAAACTTGTTTTCAATATTTTCCACCTTCACCTTTGGATATTTCATATGGGCAGCAAGGAGGAGTGAAGGAATACATTATAGGAGATGCTTTGAGGGCTGAAAAATTTATAGATATGATAAGATAGATCCATCTATAGGTACAAGAAACACTACAGAAGTTGTAGGTGAAGCATAAGGCTAGGCATGATCAACACATAATAGAGAAATCATTCAAGGTGGGAGACAGAGTATTCCTACAGTTGAACAAGGAGAGGCTGCAAGGGACTGGTAAGAATATCAAGGCTCTAAGGTATGGTCCCTTTGAGATACTGGAAAAGGCGGGTGATAATGCCTATTGACTTAGTTTAACACCATATATGCACATTTAATCAGTTGTAAATGTAGATAGTTTGAAACTCTATGAGCCTTCCATGCTAGATCAGGAAGAGGAACATGTCCTACATTCTATGGAGGATTTGGCACCAAACACTCAGACAGAGTTGAAAGAAGATACAGTTTTGCAGAATAGGTCCAGAACTATAGGACAAGGGAAAAAATACCCTTCACAGATTGGGTTGAAGGGACAACTTCTAGGAAAAGCTAAATGGTACACCAGTGAGAAGGTGGAGAAAATATTTCCTCACCTCATTTAGTAAAATATTTTGGGGACCAAAAGCCTCCAAAAATGGGGAGGTGTGATCCGAATTATATCATTATATTGTTTTTCATCCATCTCGTTGCATTTGGAGTGGAAAAATTGGACAAATCAGCTCATAGGACCGTTTTTATTGGCAGGACCTAGTTTGGAAAAATGGGGTCCGAAATCTTCCAAGTGAGTTTTGAGGCATCAAATGATGATTTTTGAGGATAACAATTTTCCTCTAATGCACCACACGTTTTCATGCTATTCTACACATAGATATCTTTCCATCAGTACAAAAATCACATCAATCAAATTCCATATGTAAATGTTATGCACTCAGACGTTGACCTTCCTATTTTCACACCTATAGTTCAGGAGGATGTCGTGCCAACCCCCATTATTCATGGAAAAAGGGGCTAGAGACATGTTTGTGATGTAAAAGGATATAAAAGAGTATTTTTTGTAACTCTAATTAAGAGTTGATGTAGTCAAAATTAACCACTAGTAGGCTATTCGCCTGTGTTATAATCGGGCGACTAGGAGGAAGAGGCATTCCATTCTTTCAAGATCATTTTGTTCCATAGTTGAGAAAATATAGCCAGGAGAGATAGGAGGTAGATAACACAGAGAGGATATGTTCACTTTAGCAACCCATGGGCCACAGACATTACTTCTTTGTATCTACAACCATATTTCCATACAGAGAAAGAGAGTGAAGCAACCTCACCTTCCAGCTAGATTTTCTCCTAAAAGGGTTTCCTAGAGAGCATATCTTGTGTATTATGTGTGTGTGAGATTATTTTTTCATTCTCTAATTTTTTGCTTGATTTAGTTTTACATGCATGCACTAATTACAATTAATTTTATAGATCTAGAAATTAAATGAAACTGTAATAGTGTAGAATCTCAGATTTTTTAATATAATATTGTCAGATCTTTTGTGACGAACTATCGTGTGGAATATCCACAACAGTTTATAGATCATGGAGAGATGGGATCACTATGGGAATCAAAAAAATAAATCTGTTAATTCTCATTAGTCATGCCAAGATAGTGAGGACCTGCTATAACCATCAGCATAGGCTGAAGTGCCTCACTCGCTTGACAGAAATCTGAGGAGAAAGAGGCTAAACAGTGAAGATCGGAGAGCACGAAGTAACTACTATTGAATGTACCATTGGGAAAATGATAAGTTGCATGACAGTCACCTGAGATGGGGAAATGATCATATGAGTTTGTTAAAATATCAGATTCCCAATTTGAAATTAACAAAGACAAATTCATTTGAACAATATTGTGAATGCTCTAAAAAATGGAACGAAGTTCGCCATGAGCTAGACATGACAGACCACCCCCTACGACTCGTGAAAAATTGCGCAGGCATCATGGTCATCACAAGAATGTAAAAGGGATGCCAACATTGTGAATGTGTGATACTAGTTGGGGCATGGTGAAAAAGGAACTTGATTCATGTGATAGCTTGTGCATTGATCATCACACAGGGGGGTTGTTGGTGTGATGAACGAGCATATTTGAAGTACAAGGTTTGCAAGGAGACTGAGGAGCTGATCATGAGATCGAAAATCTGATAATTATGCTTACGAGAAAAGACAATATTTGAGATGATAAACTTCATAATTCCATGATTTCATGAGGGATGGACATTCCCACCCCAAGTTTGATGCAAATAATGTGCATGAAGATGAACGTGCTATGACAAATTTGTGAATTCGACCATAAGTGAAATTTTGAAAATTTGAGAGATGACATCCAGAATACCAAACAATTTTTACACATGAATTCACATCGAGTACAACCATGCAGATATATGGATTGTGCATGATAAACTAGATCTTATTCGGTTCTGGAGGCTTACCAGAGTCGTGAGGTCCTGACATAACCATCAACAGATGTTGAAGTGCCTCGACTCTCTGGCATGTCCTGAAACTTTCTAGAATTGCAGAATCATATTTTGAAGTTTGAACCAGATCATGCATGGCGTGAAGATGGTTGTTGTTTCTGATTTCAAAATTTCTCTCAGGATGGCAGCCATTTGTGTCATAGGTTGCACTAAATTTTTTAGCTTCAATAAGCTGAATTGAAGAGTTTTCTTCATGTAAGACAAGAGAGGATGGGGAATGGGAATTACCTTATGTGATTAAACTATTTTCAACTTCATCATGGATAACCTCACTGTCTTGTGTCAGTTGAGGAGATAACACATCAGATGAAGAAGTAAGAGAACATGGAGTATCTCCGATGCATGTGGATGCGTTGTAAATGGTAGGACACATGGGTGAGTGAGGTGAAGCCGAAGTTTCAATATGAAAGTCTTCTTTGACCAAAGGAAATTCTAGATCTGAGTTAGAGTATTCATGATAAAATAGAAGATCACATGATATGCTTGGGTTTTCATCATAGTATATGGAAGTATGGGAGTGATGAGTGCCCAAGACTGGGGGTTGATCGAAAGGATTAATTTTACAAGATGGTTCACCAAGATTAGTAGATTGAGAATTGTTAGAGAATGGAAGCTCATTATTTTGATGAAGATGATTTTGAATCAGAGAGGGATAATTGATAGTGTCCACACCTTTATGCTCCTTTACCCATGTAATGTGACTGCCTTATGCCTGATCACAATTTGAGTTAGAAGCTTGAGAATCAAGCGAATGTGCACAAATGGCTGGTGAAACAGATTGATCATGCGAGTCATGGAACAATGCATCATGTCTTGTGAATGATGGAGGATGGCAGAGAGGCAGATCAACTTCGAGACTTCAGCTGTGAACAATGATGTCCTCTTGAGGAATGGAGTGAGTCTTGGTTATAGGCTCTCTGAACCATTATGGAACTTCCTCCATGGAAGCTGGAGACAAATGAGAAGATGGGATGGTGGCATGCTACGCAAATTCCTCAGATATGCAATCACCAAAAGGGGTCACCCACATCGAGAACAAAAAAGGAGGAGGACAAGGAACAAACATGGTTTTGGGCTCCTCCACTACAATTTGAGGTGCCTCATGATCTACAAGAGTTGGGGAAGCAGAAAAAATGGGAGGTTCATGTTCATCGTATGAAGGGACACGAACCAAGTGCTTGAACTCGTGTTGAAAGAAATCCCAATTGAAATCTTATTATGGAATTTCATAGAAAAGGTGAAGAAATAGATCAGAAAATTTCTCAACTGATTCATTAGTCTCCATTCTTAATAGGTTGATTCTTCCACAAACATCTCGGTAGTTATACTTACCGAAGGCTTGATGGAGCTCCTTGAGGAAAGGGAGAAGGGAATGGATGAAAGTAGGTGGCAAGGTATGACACCACTGATTAGCACAACCTTCAAGAGTGAGGAAGAAAAGCACACAAGAAGACTCTTTATTATCAATTTCATAAGGTTCAAAAAACTGAAGAAAATCAGAAATGTGCTTGGATATGGACATTCCTTCCTCACCATAAAACTTTAACTGGGACAAGTGATTGAGAATCTCATCAGGGAGTGAAATTTGATTAAGGGAAAAATTCGAGAAACACCTCGGGAGCACGATTTGTGTATGAGCCATTTTAGATAAGCGATTCAAACTAGATGCAATGGGCTCAACTTGTCATCTTTCCCTCCTTTTAGCACTATTTTGTTTACGATGCTGGCCCAGTCAACAAAGGGGATATCCCTTGTATGAAGTCCCAAACTAGACCTCACACCGTTTGGTGTAGGAGTCCCATCCTGTATGATGGCTCGGTTGCCATTACCTTAAATATTTTCCATGGTTCTAGCTATCATCACATGAGAGTGTTAAGCTGGTATCTTCAAACAACAAGGTATGTGTACCTGATGAATGCGTAATGTAACTCGTGTCTAGGTTCTATTACCGTAAAAGGGGAGAGTGAAGTGAGCCTCTTGATGAGAGGGAGTAGTCCCAACCCATCAAGAAACACATGCGAGAAAAACAAGGGTCTGTCCAGCATCCAACAAAATATTCCACAGTGGATGCGGCTACTGTTAAAACCAAATTTCAAGGGAAAAGATGTACATCATCCAGCAGAATAGTCCACATAGGGGTGATAGTCATTAAAACCAAGAAAACATAAGGATGGTCTGTCTAGTGTCTGGGGGAATAGTCCACAGGGATGAGAGAACAATGATAAAGAATACAACACATCTTCAATAATATGAGAACTAAAATCATTGAAGTAGTCCAACTATCTTAGTACAGGTTAAGCAAACATGCATTAGAAATGTTTAAAGAATAGTCTTACAAATGGATACAAAACATGCGTGAAAATGTGTTGGCCTGAGACAGGATTCTAAATTAATCAAAATATCCAAGATAGATATGTACAATATACATCACTACTCCCAGTAGTGGGACATTGGAGCCATTACTCGCTCCTCAAAGAACATACTGCAAACTCGTAAGACTATGCAGGAGGAGCTAAGGTGAAAAGTCCTTTTCTCATATAATGAGGGGGTATATGTAGCCAAGGGGGAATAACTGACCCTTGTGACTCTTCAACTTTCGTCATGACTATTTGAATTCCTATGAATTTTCAAATTTACATGACTCTTCAACTTCAAATGTGGGTCTCTTGGACTTCCGCTTTACAATACATTGATTACAACAAATATGGCTCATAGTAGTGATGTGGCTGAGACAACTCATGACAAAACTCGATATGAAAGTGATGACATGTACTGGCTGACTATTGTGTCCATGTCAAGTTGTTGTGCTACTGAGTGATAATATGCTATCGGTGTAATATGTTGGTGAAAAGTGTGTGGGGTCTTCCATGGTCTTGGTCTTTGCTTGGTGGTGCATGTATACATGTCCCTTTCACTTGCTGCTGGATGTGATTCGTGCATTTGTTCGATTGCAAGAAAGTCTTCTATCATGCACTCCTTTCGCATACTATTCATCGTCATGCCATGTTTCATCAATTTACCTATTCCTGCAATCATTCATGACAAGATGACATAAAATCCAAAAATCTCCTAGTCTAACATGATGCATTGTTTTCCATTTTGATACAAATGACTGAGAGAGGGACAAGGCATTGAAATTGTGTAGAGCACCATATAGGCTGGGATGCAAGGCTCTGGACCATTGTCAGAAAAAAATGTGCAGATGTCACTGGGAGGTAGTTTTGTACAATCAGGGACAAAAGTGATAGTTGCAAGGAAAAACCCACTTGGGAGGAAGAATTGTGTAGTTTATGAGAGGAAGGAAAGTCTACGCAATTCATCCAGCTAGGATATACATAATTTCTCCAGGGTAGAGAGTGCTGGTAGCAGGAGGAACTGGCAAAAAAATCTGCACAGTTTTCTAGAGGACAGGATCGGGTTGCAGGAGCTGCTGGTCAAAATTACGCAATCCTGGGAGACAGTCCAGGTCCGAACATAGCCGTGAAATTTCTAGGTTGATTGCAAAGAGGGATAAATGGGTAGGTGACAGAAAGATCTTCACAATTTTCTAAGTGAGAATAGAGAAGACGAGTAAGGAATCCTTCCTTTCAGATCTATGTAGTTTCTAGGCTGATTACAGAGTGGGGAAGAAGGGCAGGAGACAGAAAACTCTATGAATTTCTAGAATAATTGCAAAGCAGGCCAAAAGGGAAGCCTACCTAGAAGATCTGCACAATTTCTTGAGACAGTGCAGTGATAGGAAATAGAGGCATATCCCATATGTTTGAATAGTTTCTACAGGAAGTGCAAGGCGGTCAGTCTGGAAAATTCTGTGCAATTTTGGAGATCAATGTAGCCCCGGGTCCCAACTCAAGTCCATTTTTCTATTTGACAAATGGGAGACTTGATGGGAGATATTGTGAGAAGCGTAGACTAGATCAAGTTCTAGGACATCTTCTGTGCAGTTCTAAAAGATAGTTAACTAGCTCATTTCCAAAATTGCATAGTGCAGGCTGCCCGGAGGATAGCCTCAAGCCCTGCACAGTTCTCGGTAGTAGTGCAAGGTCACTGAGATCAGGGTCCAGTTGAAGGAGGGTTGTCCGGTCAAAAAAATTTCAGGAAAATGACTAAGTGTGAAAGTAAGTGTACTTGTGCATACATGAAAATATGATCACACACTTAGCATGACTCAAAAAAAAGACACCTCAAACCAACAAGACAAACATGTGCTTAGTGAGACCAACTCAAAGGTTAGGAGTGACAAGTGCGATAGTTGAGATGTGTCCTTGAACGACTCTGATGAAAATTGAGTGGAAATGCTTACAACTTTGAGTGTGAGTGTGATTCATGTCGACATAGTGAAAACAACTTATGAACACAAATGCAAACCTTCAAAAATGCTAGAACAAACTCGTAAGTATGACATAGAGATCAACATGAAAAAATATGACCGATGGTCAATGAAGCAAAAAGGGTGTGAAGACTCGACAAGAGCTCATTGGATGAGCCTAAGTGTTTGCAACCATCAAGGGGAAAACTAAGGAAGGATCTGAAATTTGGATGCAAACCAAAATTTTAGAGGTTGTTGCAGCCTCTACAATATAATTTAAATCAAATATTATATATTTTTCTTTTCTTTTCCAACATTGCTTCATACAGGAATCAAATTTCATAAATATAAGATTCTTCTTATGGTATTTGACTATTGCATATGGTATTACTCAACCTTCATTAACATAACCAAGGACATTTCAACTGCAATTTGTACTTTCGATCAACCAAACAATGGTGAATGTTCATACATAAAATATTTTCATCGCAATATTTATAGCATCCCCTGAAATGATCTTAGAATTATTATACACATAATATTTCAATCACTTTCAATTGTTTTAAAAATAAATTGAAATGAAGATATCATTGCATTATTTATTTGCATCATAATCATTCCAACATTCCATAATGCTTTCAAAATTTTATTCCAACAAAAAAAGGGTAAAAAATAAAAGATACATATCTCTAAATTTGTGAATAATTACCTTCCACTTTGTTTTGCATGATTAGAGATTCATGCCACTCATTCCACTACTCAACAATTACTAAAATTTAATAGAAGTTATTTCTTTTCTATGACATATATTGGGTAGGGGTCCCCTAGGTCTAAGTTTTGTCTGAATCATGTAAGGGCTCTTCATTTTGAAGAGAGGAATGTGATTAGAGTAGGGTTTTAAGAGTCAAAGGTGCTTTAGGGTGGGTTAAAGCCCCTTCTTTTGTAAAGGGATGGGATTGTCTAGATGATTTTGAGCTCTGCCCATGGTTTGCAGACCATGGTATTATAAGGGTAAAATCACATATAAAGGGATGTTTTAGCAAGTACTAAGGCATGAATTCAGTGGATGAAATAATTTTGAGTCTGTTTTTGTAAGATCTTTCTTTGGTCAGGCGAAGGGGAAGGCTCCTACAACTGTGTGCGCAGAGACCTTGGTAAGTCTATAGTTGAGCATGCAGGCCTTGCAGATGTGTGCGAAGGGTCAGAAAGACTATAATTGAGAAGAATTGCCTAATAAAGAAGAATTTTGCGACATATATGTGTATTTTCTTATGTTTGCATTGCTTATGTGTTTTATCTTGTTTATGGTTTGTTTTATAAATTTCTTATGAAATTGCATCATGAAGGTTCAGATACTATTTTATATGCTAAATAATACATCTTAGAGTAGTTTCACGCAGTTTGCTAGTCTATTTTGTAGGAAAATGCTTTACGACTATAATACTAAGGTTAATAGTTTGCGAAGGTTGTATCAAGCCCTAAAATGTTAAAAGACTTATAGCCACACTACATAGTTCCTCTGGATATAGAAACCTGGTTCTAGCATCCCCCAATATCACCTCGAGTGAGACTGCGGTCTACGCAAGCAGGTCATTGCCAAAAAGGGCAGTGTTATAGGGTTTTGTTGGTTAGTGCAACTAAGTTTGAACTTAGGTCTAAGCCACTGAAGCCAACAAATGGTTACATTGTCGAGACCAGGATCTATCTGAGGGATGTGTGATGTGGCATCCGATTAGAAAAGAGATACAAAATTGGGTAGATCGGAAGTTGCAAGAGTTTGCAGCACAGGAACGAAGAGATTCGTGCTAGTCGAAAGAAAGGTGGTTACAAAGATATATCTATATAGAAAAACACAATATTATTTTCACATAATTTGCTAATGAGTTGCACGAGTGGCTTTCAAAGCTATTCGACAACGAGCCCTGCTGGAAACATGACGATCCTATTGTGTGCACCCTAGAGCAAATTAAGCAACATAAGGAGTCTGAATATAAGGTCAAAAGAGTTGTTGATGACTGGGTTGATAGTATCCTTGGAGGCTTTATTATTGAAGTTTTAATTGACACAATAATATCTTATAGTGAAGCTGAGTGCCAAATTTTCAAAGGCCAACGAGGTAAGTATCTGAATTCTTTAAAGCTTTGGATTAAGATGTTGTTATGTGAAAAGCATGTTATGCCTATATATTAATGTTTGAAAAATGCCAAACTGGATCTACCTAACTGGAAAAATATTTAGAGCCAATCGTGACAAGTATATTGAGGGTGAGTACAATCCATTATTGGGTGAATCAAACAGTGAAGAAGAAAGGAGCAACCCTAGCACACTTAGAGGTGTGACACAATCAGAAACTCAAGGCACTTCACAGATTCCTAACCCATCCACTCCACCTCATACACCTACACCTCCACCTCCACCTCCATTATTCAACATGGATAACGAAGCGAAGATACATATCTTTAAGGGACAGGGATCAGAGGATCCTGATCAATTTTGTTTTCTTGTAGAAGTTGTGTGGAAATTGCAATAGATCAATGATGATGATATGAATAAAGTGTATCTTGTCACAACGCTACAAGATAGAGAATTTTCATGGTATATGAAGTATAATACAGTGAATCTAGCTGCTTCATTAGCTGCAACGAAGAACACACTAAATGCAGAGTTTAAGAAGCCCAAGTCGCAGTCACAACGTTTTATAGAAATAAAAGAGATTAAGAAAACCATCAAATGAAACTTCCTGGGATGTAGATCAAAGGTTGAAATGTTTGATGGGACAATCCAACTTCCAGATCTCTGATGAATTGCACAAAGAGTGGTATATAACTGCGCTATTACCACACCTTAGATTATCACTATCGCAACAAAATATCAGGACGTAGGCACTCACGGTGAAATTATAAGATTCATTGGTACAAGACACTCACATAGGGGTTCAACAAATATAGTCCCAGTTAGAAAGCTTGCATATGGATCTACAAGACCTGAAGGAAGGAAAGGACGTTTGGTCTGAGATGCGCCTAGAAGTATGGTGCCTAAAGTGTAAGAAGGAGGGCCACTATAAGGATAGGTTTCCTGTCTAGCCTAATTATTTGGCTGGCAGAGGTCCCAATCCCTTGAAGCTAGAGCCTAGTGCTAGACCAAGTAAAGGATCGAGCGTAGGGTGTAGTATTTGAAGAGTTGCAAGGAAGCACCCGACTGATCACTACTATTTGCTATAGAAATATGTTCAGTCACTGTAATAGTTATTTTGTAAGTTATGTCGATCAGTAGGACATGATTAGAGCCATTGTCACAACTATGAATTGAAGATAGATCAAACCCAAACATATAGGATGCAAGTTGAATGCTACTTGCATGAAGATAATGGTTCACCTATGATTCGCAGAGGATTTCAAGGTCGAGTACATGGTCACAGAGGAGGCATTGACCGAGGAAGGGGTTAGATCATATGCTATAATTGTGGCAAAGTTGAACATTATGTGTGAGATTGTCAGAATCCCACTCACCCTTCATGTTAGTATTGTAGATAGTTTGACCATGTGATAGAATATTTCCCTATTTTAATGGCTAAGATGCAAGAAGGAACCATGCGAGGATGATCCAAGCATTAATATAGTGACACGAAGTGGTGTGACTACCAAAGAAGATAAGGCAAAAGGTAAAATTCTTGAGGTAGATACATGGGTTAGGAAGGCAGGAGAAAATAATACTGGGTTCAATATATAGAAGAAAAAATGCAACTTTCTTAGAGGTGAAGAAGAGTTTCATAGACATAGGAGCTTCGACATCAAAGACATAGATGTAACTAGTACCAAAGAAGAACACTCCTGAAGTAGGTACTGTGATGGAGAACCCTGATTTGAATGTTCTGAAGTCCTTTCTGCAGATGTGCATGAATTTTTTAAGGGACCAAAAAGTAGTGGAAGGGTTGAAAGAATTAATTGATAATTGTGTTAGAAAAGAGAAGCCACAACCTGAACAATGCGCAGTAAATAAGGTCAAGAAGAATAAGAAGAGGATTGGCTAGGAAATGAGATTAAATACAAAGATTGGCAACTTTGAAATGGATCAAGTAATTCTAGACTTAAGATCTGATGAAAATGTATTGCCGAAGTAGACTTAGGAGCGAATGGGGCAACCAAGTCTGTAATGGTCACCAATTCAGTTCTGCATGGCCAATCAATAGAAGATTATCATAATGGGATGGTTGCAGGGTGTTATGGTGGATATTGAAGGAGAAAGAGTGAGGGTGGACTTCAAAGTCATTGAGATTGTGGACGACAGTAACCTGTATCCAAATTTTCTCGAAATTGATTGGGATTTTGCTATGGATGCCATAATCAATCTTAAAATGAGAAGTATGGTATTTGAAAAGAATGGTAATGGGGTTGTTGTTCCCTTAGATACCTTCGTGGGAGCATGATATACAAAGCCTATCTATGAAGAATACGTTGATGACGGTATTGACCACATCTATAAGTTAATTTCATGTGGCGAGGATTAGATCAACCCCACCGCAGATGTGCGGATAAGTTAGGAGAGGGATAGTTCAGACTCGGATGAAGAACTAGAGAACTAGCGGAATAGGTTGCATGAAGTTTCTACTCTACTCTATAATAGAATGAAAGAAGCCTTTCACTGCATATCAACTAAGGTATGCAACTTACGATATTATGATGGGATAGGTGATGTCAGTGTATTTCTAGATAAATTTGAAAGGGATGTACCAGAAGCACAACGATTTCAAGCCTTGGATCTGTATTTAAGGGCTACACCTGCGCGTTGGTGGGGTACACATAAGGATTATATAACATATTGGTAGGAGTATCAACAATTGATGAGGCTCAGGTTTGGTCCTGCAAACATAAGAATCATAGAGAAGTACAATGTCCAAGATGATCCTTGAAATCATTTGTCTCATTGGACTAAGGCATGGGGCAAAGAACCTTGACCAGAATGAGTACATGTATTTTTTCACATTTTGGATGTGAACAAATGAATTGGTATCTTGAAATGGAGTTGTGCCATGGTACCGCCAATTGGAACAATATGAAGGAAAGTTTTATTTTGACCTTTAGATTTGAGAGTGGATTTCAGTGTATCGATGATGCTCTTCAAGAAATTAAATAAATAATTCTTAGGACACCTAAGAAGCCAATGACTTGGGTATTGTTATCACTCTAGGAAACTCTCCTAGGTTGCAGCTCAGAGATGCCTGGTAACATATAATCTTCAATATTGTTCTCTGAACTATTGGAATAAATAATGGTTTGGATCAAGCCATATAACCATTTCAACTATGTTTTTACTCAAGACATGCATGAACACCCTCAGCTTACAAGGCTTTAGAGCACTAATGCTCAATAATTTGTAGATGTATATACATACATAAACATAAAATAATGGCTAGCTACAGGCAGTAAAAGAGAATACTTACTATACCGGCAGATGCATATATGACCACATATGAATGGCTAACTACAGGCAGTAAAGAAGCTTGCAAATCTAATTCATCAATGCAGAGATAAGATGATAGTTATCTAGCATTAGACACAAAAGAAACATGAACAACCTATTCAAGTGCAAGCTTAGAATAGAAGAGAAAATGAACGTTGAACATATAACAGCAAAAGAAGCTTGTATTACTAATGAATGAAGATGAGAAGCTTGAGTAGCAAAGTCTCATTAGTCTCCAGAAGTTGAACCTTTGTTACCTTTAGTTTCCAGCCTTTTATAGACCTTTTACAATGCTCCTAAGATCTAAGAGGCTCGGAGTGTCTTAATCTATCCTTCCTGTTTTTTTCTAACAACCTGGTGCCATGACTAGGCATGCATAGGCTCGAGGGTTTCTTCTTCTGATAGAAGAATAACCGCATCTTGATCTTTTAGCTACGCTGGCAGGGAGCTCTCTCGTGCTAGAGATACTCCATGATAATTCTATTTGTTTGGGTGAATTGCGTTGTCCACTCCATGATCACTTCTATTTGTTGTGGCTGCATCGTGTTAGGCCCTGTTGTTTCCCTTTCCAGTCTCTGTTCGCGATGGAATGGCTATTCGGGCCCCTATTATCTTTTAAATGTTTAGAGTGACTATTTTTCTATTAAACATAAAAAAACATAGCAACACTGTAAAAATCCTACCAGGCTATTCCTTTCGGACTTCAAAAGTCCTTAAACATGGCATATATTCCTATTGGGTCCACCTTTGGGGTGATATTTCATCTCTACCGTTGATCTGGGAGTTCTAGATCCAACGGTGGTGATCCATTTCAGGTGCCTCTTTTGTACTAGAGTTAACTGCCCAATGAGGGTGGTTTTCTCTCTCCTCATCCTGGACACATGGCAGCCGATGTATGGCATCGGGTGGACCCCAGCTAAAACCGTTTACCACCCACGGCCTGCCTGAAATCCTGCTTATTTCGCGATTTGTTTTGTGTTTCAAAAATGCATTAAAACATTGGAAATCATTAAAAATGGTTCTGGCGGACCTGAAAATTTATACATTTTCATTCCCGAACCCTTTCGAGTCTGTGCTTCATCGCAATGTCACTGCCCCAGGCTTCCTTTGTATTTTGTTTAAACAATGAAAATACACAAAAAATATTAAAAATAGGTTTTTGCAGACTTGAAACCATATATATTTTGCTTCTGAAACCTATCGGGTCTGGGTCTTATCGCATCGCGCACATATATGCAAAGGCCCTGCTCTATGGTGATCACTGATGCGATAGAGCAATGTGATCAATCACCATCGCATGTCGCTCATCCCAGAGGTCTTCCATATATCATGGCGTATGTCCCTGCCAATTGTGACCCGCCGATCCGATCATCGAAGATCACTGATCGGGGGTGTCCTCCACTGAACCTTAAGTCCTCTCTAATTGCCGATTTGTGATTTTCTGCTTAGATCTGGGTCATTGATCATATAGATCTAACGGTTGCTGTGCATTGCTATGCTTAAGCCTGCGATACTTGGTTTTTTTATTGTTTTAATGTGTTTTTGCCTCCCGATAGTGTATTTCCGCCCTTCCAAGGGCTCTTGTCATGCGATGGTTTTGAGTTTGAATGATCCTTAAGAAGATTTTGAAGACTTTTGGGGCATACTTGAATCCTTTGGCATGATTTTAAGCAAACTTTGGAGACTTTGGGAGTGTTTTGGGTCCATTTTTGGGCCAAACACCTCCAAGGCTAACACTGGCTCCTTCTGGGGATGAAATCCTCCCTATGAGGTTTCAAGAACTATAGAACAATTCCTTTCCTGTAAAAAACAAGATAAAATCTTCCTCCTAGTGTTGCATTGGGCATGGAGTCTATTTAGCATGAAATAAAAACTTGAAAAAACATATTTACAATACCAAGGCTTGAAAGCCTTAACTGAAATAAAGTTTCAAAAACTTCCCATTAACTAGGCCATCAAAAACATATCCTCCTTCCTTTGATGCATCCCTTTTGAGAAAACAGTCACCAAACTGAAAATTGACCCTTTTTACCTTTCTATCAAAGGTTTCTTTCTCTTGGTCAATGTGCATATCAACAAAATAATCGAAGACTTGAAAAAGCCTATTGATTTGATCATCTACTTCAAAAACTTTCTAGCATTTGACATTATCAAGTAGAGATGGTCTATATTTCACCTCATCTCTGTATGCTTTCAGCCTTGGATGTTTTTCTTGGAAGGTTTTGTACACTTGCTGAATGATAAGGTCTGCTTCATACTCTGTTGTGTCATTTATGATCTGAAAATTTAATATAAAATATGAATCAATGCATTCTTGTGTGGGGGACACAAGGACTTCACCTGTTCCTACAGATTCCTTAGAGCAAGCCCCGTCAAAGAACATGTCCCAAAACTGTGGGCCTTCTTCCTCTATGATCTAGAAAACTGGTTTCTTAAGCTGAGTGGAGGCTTGGATGGATTTAGGCTCAAGAGCCTCAAGGATAGATGTATTGAAGGACTCATTATCTATGGATGGAGCTTTGAGGATGATAGGATCAACTGTTGGTTGCTTCTACTTATTAGCTTGTTGTTCTGGAGGGACAACAGCTTTATGAACAGGAGTTTCCTTGACATTATTCATCATCGACCTCAGATTATATTGGTGTTGATCTTTAGTTTGTAGAACAGCTTCACCATCCCATTCTTGGCTGATTTGGTCATTGAATAATGACTTCTCATAGGCATATTTGGTTAAAAAAGGGGCACTGCCTTTTTCTTCCATAAAATGGATCCCATCCTCTTCTTCAAACTACTCTTCTTCCATGACTGCATTCTAAAAAAGGGTCTTCATCTTTGGTGTTCATTGGCATCTTTGTTTCTTTGCAAGATCTGCAACTAGTCAATTTCCCTTCTATATGGATTTGGATTTGGAGGAGCAAAGGTATTAGGAACCCTTCCTTTCCCAAAATGTTGCTCAACCATTAATTTGGAAACTTCAGAGGCTAATGACTCTATCATTTTGGCCATTTTATCAATATTGGGATTTGAAAATGATGAGGGCTCACCCCTCTGTCTCCTTCTATCAGCATTACCTTTGAGCTTTTCTATAGCCATGATGTTTGATTCCACTTCCAGCGCTACATCTTGCATATCATCCAAAGAAACACATCACCTCTCCCTCAACAGTAAACAGAATTCAGAATCAAAGGCACTGGCATCGATGAGTCTAGCAGAGGTAGTGGCGGGTTTCACTTCAGCTGGTATCTTGCTGTACATGCAGTTAAATCTCTTATTAAAATCAGACAGCAGCTCACCATTTTCCCTCTTTAAGTTCCCAAACTTAGTGTGGTAGTAAAGGATATCATTCTTATCCCCCCAATGCTTTAGAAATGCATCATCTAAAGCCTCAATATCTGCTACAAATCTTGGGGTCAATTCCCTGAACCATTTTCTAGCCTCTCCATCTAGGCTTTGGACAAAGACTTTCATCCAGACATCATCTTTACTAATGTCCAAGTTATCAGCATAGCTATAGAATGACTCAAAATTTTCTTCAGCTGAAACACCTTCAGTTCTAGTGAACTTAGGCATATACTTCTGATATTCTCTAGTAGGCATAGCATTCAAAGGAGTGGGCAGTATTAGAGGTCCACACCTAGCAGTTATGATTCTTTCCATTTTGGTAGGTGCTTCTGGACCTGCCATAGCTATGGTGGCTAAAAGAGTACTGGTAGTTTGAATGATAGAGGGCTGATGAGTGATTGATAAGACTAAAGGAGTATGATGGATATGAGGTGAGGTTTCCTTTGGGCTTACAACAAAAGGAGAACCTAAAGAATAAGGAGCTTTATGAATCTTTGAGAGTTTTTCTTCACATTAGATGTTATACTCTCAAGATGTATTTGTTCTATTACAGGCGTTTCTTGAAGAGATATAGGAGATTGTTTAGGTTTACCTGAACCTGATGCTCCTTTCTACAATACCTTTCTCTCTTTGATGATTTTTTCAGGGTCAGGTACTGGGTTAGCTTGTAGCTTCTGAGGATTTCTCCGAGTATGCCTCACAAACTGAGCCATAACTATGAAGTGGAGTCACCAAGAGTTTCGGCTTCTAGTAGAGTCGCCAGATAGATGATTACAACCAAAAAAGTGCCTAGAATTTGTCTATCATCAAAGCTGGATCTATGTCATTTCCCAGTGAAGCTGAGCTTCAGTTTCCTCTCCCCAGTAATGGCGCCAATTATGTTATCACTCCAGGAAACTCTCCCAGGTTGCAGCTCGGAGATGCCTTGTAACATATAATATTCAATATTATTCTCTGAACTATTGGAATAAATGATGGTTTGGATCAAGCCAGATAACCATTTCAAATATTTTTTTACTCAAGACATGCATGAACACCCTCATCTTACAAGGCTTTAGAGCACTAATGCTCAATAATTTGTAGATCCAATGAATGGATGGAGAATACTGACCGTACCGGCAGATGCATACATAAACATAAATGAATGGCTAGCTACATGAAGCAAAAGAGAATACTAACTATACCTGTAGATGCATATATGACCACATATGAATGGCTAACTACAAGCAATAAAGAAGCTTGCAAATCTAATTCATCAACGCATAGATAAGATGACAATTATCTGGCCTTAGACACAAAAGAAACATGAACAACCTGTTCAAGTGCAAGCTTAGAATAGAAGAGAAATTGAACATTGAACATATAACAACAAAAGAAGCTTATATTACTAATGAATGAAGATGATAAGCTTGAGTAGCAAAGTCTCATTAGTCTCTAGAAGTTGAACCTTTTTTACATTTAGTTTCCAGCCTTTTATAGGCCTTTTACAATGCTCCTACACTCTCAGAGGCTCGGAGTTTCTTAATCTATCCTTCCTATTTTTTTAACAAACTGATGCCATGACTAGGCACGCATAGGCTTGGGGGTTTCTTCTTCTGACAAAAGAATAACCGCATTCTGATATTTTGGCTGCACTGGTAGGGAGCTCTCTCGTGCCAGAAATACTCCATGATCATTCTGTTTGTTTGGGTGAACTGTGTTGTCCAATCCACGATCACTTTTGTTTGTTGTGGCTGCATTGTACCAGGCCCTGTTGTTTCCATTTTTGGTCTCTGTTTTGCGTTGGAATGGCTATTCGAGCCTCTGTTATCTTTTAAACATTTAAAGTGACTGTTTTTCTATTAAACACAGAAAAACACAAAAACACTGTAAAAATCCTGCCAAGCTATTCCTTTCGGACTTCAAAAGTCCTTAAACATGGCATATATTCCTATTGTGTCTGCCTTTGGGGTGATATTACATCTCCACTGTTGATCTGGGAGTTCTAGATCCAACGGTGGTGATCCATTTCAGGCGCCTCTTTTGTACTGGAGTTAACTACCCTATGAGGGTGGTTTTCTCTCTCCTCATCCTGGGCATGTGGCAGCCGATGTATGGCGTTGGGTGGAGGCTGAACAAAACCATTTACTACCCATGGCTTGCCTGAAATCCTGCCTGTTTCACGATTTCTTTTGTGTTTCAAAAATGCATTAACACATTGAAAATAATTAAAAAACGGTTTTGGTGGACCTGAAAAATTATACATTTTCATTCCTGAACCTTTTCAGGTCCAGTGTTCATCACAATCGCACTTCCCCAGGCTTCCTTTGTATTTCATTTAAACAACGAAAATACACAAAAAATATTAGAAAATGGGCTTTTGTGGACTTGAAACTATATATATTTTTCTTCTGAAACCCATCGGTTCCGGGTCTAATCGCATCGCACACATATATGCAAAGGCCCTGCTCCATGGTGATCACTGACGTGATATAGCAGCACAATCAATCGACATTGCATGTTGCTCATCCTAGAGGTCTTCCATATATCATGGCGTATGTACTCGTTGATTGCGACCCGTTGATCCGATCATCGGAGATCACTGATTGGGGGTGTTCTCCACTGAACCTTAAGTCCTCTCTGCTTCGTGATTTGTGAATTTTCACTTAGACTTGGGCCTTTGGTTGGCCAAATCTAATGGCTGAGGTGAATTGCTATGCTCAAGCCTGCAATACTTGGTTTTTTGATCGTTTTAATGTGTTTTTGCCTCCCGATAGTGTATTTCTTCCCTTCCAAGGGCTCTTAGCATGTGATGGTTTTGACTTTGAATGATCCTTAAGAGGATTTTGAAGACTTTTGGGGCATACTTGGATCCTTTGGCATGATTTTAAGCAAACGTTGGAGACTTTGGGAGTGTTTTGGGTCCATTTTTGGGCCAAACGCCTCCAAGGCTAATAGGTACAACCTGGCTGGAACACACAGTTGCAACACACAATAGAGTGTTATAATATGACCATTGAGGAAGGCGTGGAATATTCAAACAACAATAATATTCTTGAGTCAGAGGGACATCGCGAAGGGGTAGGACCATATGTTAAAATACCTAATGTAACAGAGCCTGTTAAATGAGTCAAGTCACCATAGGGCCAGAGGTGGAGCCAAAGTTTGCGCACATAGGAGATTACTAGGATGAAGATACAATAGTAAAGGTCGTCAATTTATTGCATGAGGACCAGGATCTATTTGCAACAAAGTTTATGGAGTTAAAAGGGATCGTGCGAGACCTAGGCATCACGAAAATCACTTTGAAGCAAGATGTGAAGCTTGTAAAAGAGTGACCACATAGGCTCAACCCAAAGCACAAGGAGAAGGTAAAGGAGGAAATTGAGAAGATGGTCATAGCTGGCATAATCTAAACTGTGGAAGAATCTGACTGGGTGAGCCCCATGGTAATACAAGAGAAAAATACTAAGGGAGAAATAAGGATATGTGTTGAATTAAGGATGTTGAATGACGTCTGTGTACATGAATCTTTCCCAACACCATTCACAGACGAAGTTTTGGAAAATGTAGGAGGAAAAGAGGCCTACTCCTTTACAGATGGGTTTTTTGGGTACCATTAGATTAAGATAGTTCCTAAAGATAGGAGTAAGACCACCTTCTCTACTGAATATGAATCCTTTAAATATAAAATTATGTTGTTTGGGTTAAAGAATGCATAGACGATATTTTCTAGAGTTGTTGTCACAACATTTAAAGAATTCATTCACAAGTTTTTGGAGGTGTACTTTGATGACTGGACAGTCTTTGAGCTATTAAAGAAGCATGTATCAAGCCTATACTTGATGTTGGATATGTGTAGGAAGTATCAAATCTCATTAAACCTAAGGAAGCACATTTTTTGTGTACCTTATGGGATTTTACTGGGACATGTTTTCTGTAAGCAAGGGCTTATGGTATATCCTGAAAAAATCACTGTTATTATCAATTTGGATCCACCAAATAATGTGAAGAAGCTACGCACAACGCTTGGACACACTGGATATTATGATAAATTCATTAAGGCGTATGGTGTACACACAGATCACTACGTCGATGGAGAAAGTACTAAAGAATGATGCCACCTTCTATTGGGATGATGAGTGCCAAAAGAGTCTGGATGTCTTAAAAGAGAAAATCGTCACTAAGTTGATCCTTGTGTTTCCTAATTAGAAGAAGGAGTTCCACGTTCATGTGGATGCATCCTATATAGATTTTGGAGTTGTCTCAGCGTATCCAGGTGAGGGGGATATTGATCACCCCATTTAATTTGTGAGTCTCAAGCTATCTAAGGCAGAGAGAAATTATTCCACAATGGAATGAGAAGGCTTGGCTATGGTGTACGCACTGCAGAAGTTCAGGCACTACTTGTTGGGTATGCACTTCAAGATGTTTAGGGACCATTCCACACTGAAATTCTTGGTGAACAAACCTATGTTGGGGGGGATGATTTGCAGATGGCTATTACTGTTTCAAGAATGTGATTTTGAAGTAATTCTCAAGCCAAGATGACTGAACGCTGAGCCAGATCATTTATCTCAAATTGAGAATGGTGAAGAACCAAACAACATTGAAGAAGGATTGCTTGATGCGCAAATCTTTCTAGAGAGGGTTGTTGATGAACATTTCGTAGATATTATTTAATTTTTTACTACTAGACTAGCTGCTGCGGAATATACAATGCAATAGAAGAAAGAACTAGTAGTCTAAGTGGTGGATTTTTCTCTGAATGCTTGGCATCTGTATAAAATGGGTCATGATGAAATATTGTGTAGATATGTCCCTGAGCATGAATGACACAATATTTTTGTCGAAGCGCATAATGGTGTCACAGGAGGGCACTATGCGAGCAAAGAAACCACACAGAAAATTTTGAGGGCAGGACTATGGTGGGCCACAATGGACAAGGATTTGAAGGAATATTATAGTGCTTGCATTGTTTTCTAGAGGATTAGAAGACCATTGCGAGAGATGAATTTCCACTGAATCCTCAAGTTAATTTACAAGCTTTTGATAAGTGGGTGATTGACTTTATGGGGCTGATTAATCTACTAGGCAAGAAGATTGGTGTGAACTACATCATTATCATGACAGATTATCTGACCAGGTGGGCTAAGGTATAACTGGTAAAGGACTACAACATAGAAACTACTTCACACTTCATTTTTTAGTATATATTTTTGAGGTTTGGATGCCCAAATATCCTGATGAGTGACAAAGGAACACACTTCCTCAACTGCACGATTGAAGCCTTAACAAAAGAATTTCAGGTTCATCACCAGAAGAGCATGCCTCATCATCCTCAGGCGAATTGCATGGTTGAGGCTTTTAATAAAATTTTGGAGAACGCTCTTACGAAGGTGTGAAACATCAACAAGAATGATTGGGATATGCATATACCTATAGTGTTATGGGCATGCATGACTACTTGCAATAAGCTGACAGGGTAGAGTCCATTTAGGTTGCTGTATGGATAGGAAGCTGTGATGCCAATGGAATATATAGTACCCAGTTTGAGAACCACATCAGTAACGAATATGGTAGACAATGATATTATGGAAGAAATATTGGAACAACTGCTCATGCTAGAATAAGATTTCTTCCTTGAAGGATTTTACCAACAAGTACAAAAAGCTCAAGAAAAGGCATGGCATGATTGACATATTAAGAAACAAACTTTTAAGACTGGAGACTTGGTTTTGTTGCACGATAGTAAGTTCATGCAGTTCCCTATTTAAGTTCAAGATGCATTGGCTAGGCCTATACGTTATCATTGTTATCTTAGATGGTGGCGCAGTTCAACTCGCGAAGCTCAATGGAGAATTAATTATTGGGTGAGTAAATGGGAGTAGGTTGAAAATATGTAGGGAAGACACTCTCTCTAGGACAACACGATGACTGTATGAATGGAGGACAGTCTTAGTGCTACAGGCAGTTGGAAGGAAGCATAATACCATAAAGTATTCTTCCAATCAAGGACCTTGTCAAAGATGGAGGGGTACGCGGCATTTAGAAGGATGGCACAGGTGGAGAAAGTTGCGATGAAGAAGGGGTAACTGCGTGTTGGCTTAGGGGGTCCTGACCTAGGTTCAGAATTAGTTGCACCAACCAACAAATCCCTACACTACTAGCCCTTTCAGAAACAACCAGCGTAGCACAGGCTACAGTCTCACCCAAAGCATTATGGGGGGATGCTAGAACCAAGTTTCTGCATGCAAATACTAGTGTGATGTCTTTTAGTGCCTTAGATCTGCCTTCGCGTAGATTGATACACTCTCAGGGCTCGTTATTGCAGCTCTTGTTAAACAACCTTTAGACCTTCGTGAAGGTATACAATTAGTCTTTTCAAACCTTTAACATTCAATCTATCTACTTACGTGCATCAGAAAGCAGTCCTAAATTAGGGTTCATGTAGGTTTACTTAAGTTATTGGTAAACATCAGAGAATTCATCTGAGTCTTCACGAAAATACATAAACATGCTTTGCGTACATCATTAACAGTTATTCAATAGAATCACACAACATTCAATCAATACTCCATAAAAATGAGTTATTCACAGACAACATATAACATTAACAGAAACAGAGATAAAATAGATATACACAAGAATTCTTTGGTAACTGTCTTTATTGATCTTCAATTCAGGATTATAGACTCAAAACTACCTTGTCCACTTAGCTGTAGGGGTGCGCGCACTCAACGGCAGACTCTACCTAGGCCTCTGGGTACTCAGCTGCAGAGCCTTTCTTCCCCTATCTGACCCACTTCTCTTCGCTAGCACTTCTCTTCTATCTACCCATTTCTTATTAATTCTTGTGTTAGACTCTCTAATAAACACCTGTTTATATCCTTTTACATACAATGCCATGGTCCATGGACCATGTTTGTATCTCAAAATAGACTCAAACTTTACATAAAACAATGGGATAAACCCCTTTGACTCCTACTCATATACACGATCAACATCCACAAATTGCTGAGACTTTACATTAATTACAAAAATGAATCAAAACTTGGGTTTTCTTAACCCCAAAACTGACTCAGGGGACCCCATCCCAACACTGTGCTATACAGAGGGCTCTAAAGCAATTAAATCAAAATATGACCATTGGGGATGATTTGACAAGGAAATTATCATTAAAAGGAGCAGGGGAAATGCATTTAAGGAGAATATATGAGAAAATATGCCACCAAATTAGCATTTATGAGGAGGATCTGGAGGGAATTGAGTGTTTTTAATTTGAAAAAATTTATAAGTCTGACACCCCACTCCACATTCAGACACTTTGTTTGTTGAGAATTCGCTGTGAGATTTTGTGCCTAAGTTTGAGTGGAGGACTTTGTTGCATGTTTGGTTGGAGTTGGAAAGACCTTGAGCAGGAGTTTTTGAGTCGAGGGCTAGAATCCATTATGACCACTTCACAGTCAATTCATACTACTACTCCTAGATCGCCAAGAACTAAACCTACTATCACAGAATCAGTGGCCAAGAAGCAGAAGAAGCCCCAAAGGACCCCAATTAGACAATCACTAGGGAAAAGTCCCACAAAACTATGAAGTAAGGAGAAAATGGATCCGCAGAAAAAACTAATGGAGCCCTAAGATATGAATGAGGAAGAATTAGTTGACATATTTGTGGATATCGACGCAGACGAGGTGGAACCAATCTCTAGGTTTCCACCCTATATGCCACCAAGGAAACCAACTGCGAAGGTGACGAAGGACCTACATTCTATTAAATACAAGGTATTTACACTTCTGTTACCCGAGGAAGTGACAATTGAATGATTGCAGTAAGTATCCCCAATTTGCACCTAGAAAATACCTCCAATCTGTTTATTACGAAGAAGCTGGAGTGACAAGGGTTGAACCAATGACGTGGGTAGTCCGGATTCAACATGTTACATTGCTGAACATGCTTTACATTCCACATTTTGGGTGCAAAAACATAAACACAATCTGTGTGCTCCAACTACTGGCATTCGTACATGATGGGAATTTGTGGCTCGGATAGCCAATCCCGATTGATGATATGTTAATCCAAAGGATTACTGCGCTGTCTCATCAAGAAGCAAACCGCAATGATGCATTCGTGGGGAAATATCATGAGAAAAAGTTGGTTGATCAGATGAAGAATGACTATGGCATCATCAAGAAGTCCTGGGGCTATTCTATAAGTTTTATTAATGATGAGGCTACAGAATTTACCACTTTAATTTTGGTCAGTAAAATTATGAGGAAGTGTCAGGTAGATAAAGTGTCGGTCCTAGTCATATCCTTGGCTATGCAGTGCATCAAGAGGATCCAATTTTATTGGGTTGGGTATCTTTGTTAGGATTTTTTGGATGAATCTCGTGAAGCACATGAAGTAGGGAAGCCATTCCATTACGCGTGGTTGTTACTCTTAATCACATTAGTGGCATGGAAAACACCAGAGGATTCACAATTCCCTAATGTAGAACCTAATGTGTGCAAGGCAGCGAAGTTTGCCTCGTTATGGGAATCTAAGGAAATGACCCTGGTTATGGAGAACAAAATATTCAAGGTTCTCTTTGAGATGGACCTGCACATAGTCATCAACCAAAGGCCACGGTTTTCGCCTGCATTATTTCAATAGTATAGAGACATTTTTGATTTTAAAGCAGACTTCAACAATGTCTCTATCAGCACCAAGAAAGATTTGAAGAAGGTATGGCATGAGATACCATAATTAGTGTCTAAAGATGACATCTTGATGGTCATTAGTAAATGGACGAGTAACTTGCTCACCCCAACAACGGTAAAGGTGACTGAGAAGGCACGAACAAGTGCGCAAGCCTAAAAATCACTGACCAAGAAAGATACCGAAAAGGTGCCTACGATGGTCACAGTTGACCTAGAGGGAAATACTACCGAGCCTGCAGTCGAGAAGGAGACTAAAGAAGGGGAACAGGGTGGTGAAGACCCTAATGTGGACATAAAGGACACTGATTTCCCCTTTATAATAAAGAAGCGGAAGAAGTAGATGTTAGATAAATCCACCAACATCGAAGCTTTGGTCGTCACTAAGGGGGAATTTGATGAAATTGGTGACACCTTCCACATTGTGATGGATATGTGGTGGAACATCAAGGATCAATATAGGATAGTATTGACAAAGGTCCAACAGGGCCTTAAAGAATTGCAATTTCAGACGATCGTGCTTTAAGCAAGCATGGTTTAGGTGAGATGGCATTAAGCAAGCATGGTACCATCGACAACCAAGCTTACCACAGATCTCTGAGAAGTTCATTTTCCAAAAGGATCACTCCATGTCGAGGCTTCCAAGGAAAGGGAGAGTGCATAAAAACTGGAGAATCTGAGCCTAAATCTTGTGATGCTCCCCCTTCAGACACTGCATGAACTTCATCAAGGTGTCACAGATGAGCTAAAGATATGGGATAAACGAAATTTTTTGTGCATCGATGAAGTTAAAATCAACAACCAACAGATGTTTGAGGAAAAGAATAAAGCAATGAAAGACTGTGAGGAGGTAGTTGCGTGCAACCAACAACTAGAAGAGGCCATTACCAAAGCATGCAGTAAGCTTCGAGAGCTCTAGATCCCAGCCAAGGAAGCTTCAGCAGAAAAGATTCAGAAAGTAGGAGAAGTAGTCAGAGAATCAAAGGAGGAGGTGGGAAAGGTTCACTTTGAACTGAATATGTAGATTACATAAATTCATATGAAGTTGGAGCCTACAACGCCATCGAAAGTTTGCGAGTAGCGCGAAGCTACCATCAAAACCACTAAGGTTCAGATAGAGACTATAGTCAAGGACTGTAGTCAACTTTTTGAAGATACAATGGAAGTGTGGGATTCATTGCAAGAGGACCCACATGTGTAGAATATCAAAGTAGAGATAAGAGATAAGAAACTATAGTTTGATGATCTTAAAGCCACGACACGGACCTTAGCACCTGTGCAAACAATTCACTTGTCTCCAAGAAGGCATACTTATGCAAGGATAGATCGATGAGCTACGAAGAAAGGCACAAATCATCTCCACATAGACATAGCCTTTGGCAGATGAGGCCTCCCAGCTGTCACAGGATGTTGAGGGAAAAATGAAGAGCATGCAACAAACCCAGAGGACAATCAGCCTCATAATAGAGGGGTCGACCACAGAAACGCTCATAGATGAAGTTCACCAGGTTGTGGTGCAATGCACAACAACACTCCATCCATTATAGACTACATATAGAGGCCTCGAACCCAAGATGTAGGATGTACCAGCTGAGTGACTCAAGGACGCGTCACATCTTTGTGTTGGAGGCCTATTGGGTAGGGGACCCTAGGTCTAATTTTTGTCTGAATCATGTATAGAGTCCGCATTTTGAGGAGCAGAGCAGGATTAGTGCATGGTTATAAGAGTCAAATGAGCTTTAGGGTGGGTCAAAGCCCCTTATTTTGTAAATGGATGGGATTATCTAGAGTATTTTGAGCTCTACCAATGGTTTGCGGACCATGGTATTGTAAGGGTAGAAGCATATATAAAGGGATGTTTTAGAAGGTACTAAGGCATGAATTCAGTGGATGAAATACTTTTGAGTCTATTTTTGTAAGATCTTTCTGTAGTCAGGCGAAGGGGAAAGCTCATACAACTGTGCGTGAACACCTTGGTAAGTTTGCAGTTGAGTACGCAAGCCCCTGCAGCTGTGTGCACAGGGTTAGAAGGACTATAATTGAGAAGACTTGACTAATAAAGAAAAATTTTGTGACAAATATATGTATTTTCTTATGTTTGCATGATTTCTATGTTTTAGCCTGTTTATGGTTCATTTTATAAATTTCTTACGAAATTGCATCATGAAGGTTTAGATACTATTTTATATGTTGAATAATACATGTTAGAGTAGTTTCGCACGAATCGCTAATCTGTTAAGTAGGAAAATTCTTTACCATTGTAACACTAAGGTTAATGGTTCACAAAGTTCAGATCAAGCCCTAAACTATTAAAAGCATTACAACCAAACTACATAGTCCCTTTGGATGCAGAAACATGGTTCTACCATCCCCCAATATCACCTCAGGTGAGATTGCAGTTTGCACAAGAAAGTCATTGCCAAAAGGGCCGGTGGTATAGAATTTTGTTGGTTAGTGCAATTAACTTTGAACCTAAGTCTAATCCCCCTAAATCCAACAACATCTAATCATGCAATTGATTGTCTCATATAAGAATGCATGCACTCAATGCACCAAGCATATGTACCATCATGATTCATAATATGAGCATTATGACCAAATATTCCATAGTAACTCATGTATGCATCACAAATATTCTAACAATATTTACACACTAAAGACTTCTTGCCTTAGTCATAACCCACTAGGTATTAATGACAAACTAGATTTCATATATCAACAATCCATACAATTTTCACATTAACTAGGAAATACCAATCCTTCAATTACATGTTCCTTACCAATGAACTCAAAATTATATGATAGAATCACTTGTCTCAAGCTTAGAAACTATTCGGCCAATACTCATTGACACATGAATAGAATTTCGGTCCCTACATTGGCTTCATACATCCCATATTTTCATGAATTCTCTCAAAGCATTACCAAACATATTTTATTGCATGAGTGTATTATTGATTCATTTAATACTTTTCCAACATGAAAACTTAATGCATGTACAAATTATTAATATTTTACTAAATCATTTTTTGTTGGCATTTTTCTTCCTTAACCATACCTAGGTTAATGCATGAAGATGGGTTACACTTTTGGGCCAAATGTGGTGATGAAATTTCAAAATTTTACTCTTTTATCGAATTGAATCCCTCAAAATTCATATAAGCATTGTGAATTTTGATTTGGAGTAAAAAGACAATTTGTAGAGAATTATGTTGTTGTCCTAATTATTTATTTTGCGAAATAATAGTGTCATATAATTTGTAAATTTTCCATTAAATGAAATGCTTGTCCTTGCAAATTTTCTCACATCTTAATAGGTATGCATGTGTTCACGTAGAATAACTTAGTCTAAAATGTATAACTTTTAAAAAATATACATATGATCATGATCTACACAAAGATAACTAAGTTGTGCATATTAAAATTTTATTTTTTATTCAAAATTATATATTTTTGAAATTTTCAAAGCTGACAAATTAATATTTGAATTGCATTCTTCATATACAACATTCACCTAACATTTTTTTCTACTATTTAAATAAATTCAGAAACTATGAGTACCCTTTTGAAGAGGACTTGTAATGGATGATGTTGGTATGTTTTGAAATTTTTTCATTTTGTCTATTTTATGTTATTCATTTTCTATTCAAACCCTTTGAATTGTAAAAAAAAATTCAAGCATAATGTTTAAAAGAAATTAGATGAAAAATATCATGTGAATACAAAAATGTCAAATTCATATGCCATTGGATAGAGGATTCCTTCACAAATCCAATGTGATCAACTCCACCACCTAAGGAAAAATATTTCCTTAAGTCTTCCAGGCTACAAAATGGTGTTGTAGAGAAATCAACAGGAGGGGAGAGAAAACTCTATTTTTTAGGCCCTCAACAACTCGATCGAGCGCTTAAAGTCAAAATTTAAATAGCTCAATCAATGATTTAAGAATCCCTTGATCGATCTATTGATGTGGTTACACAAGGGCTCAATTGTGATTTAAGGCTTATTCAATCCACTCTTTCAATATCGCGTGCATCATGTTATTAGCAGGAAATTTTAAAAAAATAGCTCAATGGAGTTCCTAGATAAGCTCGGGTTACATAGGATCTCTATCAAGGATTTGTTTTAATTCTTGATCAAGCAATATTTAATCCCTTAAGTAACTCGAATGAGGGCTGAAATATTGCTCGATCGAGCACTTAAAAAGGCTTGATTGAGTTGTTTTTTTTTTTCACTCACAATGTGCCCTCACTCATAACAAAATAGAACTCAACATCATGCATATACCCACCCCTTCTTGCGAATCCATATAATACATGCATTAATTTGAAAAACATATTATATCAAATTTAGTTAAAAATAATTATTACACAGTTACTTTACATTTTTTACCTTTTCTTGTTACTTTCCCTACTTACTTTGCTACCATCACATGATTTCTTAGCTAAGATATTTTCAAGTAATTCAACTGGATTCTTAGTATACTCATTAGTTTAGCATTTGGTAGCCCCTAAAATCATCTCAACCTCACATATTAGTCAAAATTTATTGTTTCATCTTCTTACTCACAAATTTCAATTAATATTCATAAAAGACATTTGCACTATGTATCCAATTTACACATTTGAACAATTCCTTCAATCATGCATGAAAACATGTTCATGTACATTTTTTCATGCATGTTCCATACTTTCACATATCCCATGCTATTCATACACATTTATTTTTAAATTTAATTTTTAGCCTCTCTTGTTTTCAATCATTCTTATGACATGTCTCAGTGAGGTCTCATAAGAATAAGCATAAGAAAACTACTTTATTCCATATTGTAGTTAACAATAAGAAAGCTCTCTTGCACACTTGTTATATGAACATTCCATGTGACATAAAATTCATTAGGTAACCTTAACATATTACCCAAAACATCACAAATTCCAGTTTGTATTTTCTTACCTTTAACACATTCATATTATTTCATAAACAAAATATATTATATAAGCATAACTTTTAGTTAAGGGAAACTCCCTTCGTAAGCCATTTTCAAAAGTGAGACTTCATTGCTGATATGGTTCATATTGTGCTAGTCAATCCCTCCTTGACTAATCCTTTATCCACATCTTCCCTCTAATGCAACTATGGAATGCATGCTTCCAAGATCATTAGGAATTTCATCACATGAATAAACATAGCAATTTAATTAAACAAAGAAATATTTTTCTCAAATTAGTAGTAGGCTTGCTACCCAAATTTCTTCCTTTGTAACAGTTATGGGGTCTCTCCCCCTTCCGCTCCTATACATATCAACTATCTCAATGCACATTATATTGGTACAATTGTCTTAAAACATGATCCTTCCTTCATGTAATTTCACAAGAATATATTCGTACATGCACTTAATCAAACATTCAAAAAATTCTTTAAGTGTGCATAAAATTCAAGAGTTATAATCAATATTTTTTAGAACACTTATCTAGAGAAAATGATTGACTTGTTGGAAACCTCTTATTTTTTCTTAGCCAGAAGCTCAGCTACTTTTGTATTTTTCAATGGGGGGTTATTATAATGTTGGTCCATGACTTATAACAACCATTATTGACCCCTGGAATGTAAATAACATGAATATGTGGAACTAGGATGGTGAACTGGAACATACCAAATAAGTTGGTGAGTCGAGGACATCTTTTGAGGCTCATTGAGACTATGTGCATGAGTGTTACATTTTTTGGTGTTGGTATTCCCTTGTGCACATGTTTTATATTTATATATCTTTTGAGGATGTTTATAAATGTAATTATGATAACACATGCATGTTAATAAAATAAAATGATTGTAGACCAATAAGACAAAAATAGTTTGGGGGGTTGAGACTCCATGGGTGAGTAGAAAGGGGCTCATATAATTTAATAATAATGAAAACGTGCACATGCATATAACTAAGGTTCATTAAGTAGCTGGGTGAATTCATAGTGGTAGAAAAATGATATGCATATAAAACAAATCATCTTGGCATTATGAAGGGGGGATTATTCATGTTCATCCATTATAGCAGAAAAACATGGAATGAGAGCTTGTACGGGTACTTAGAATAGTTGTGAGGGTAGTGGAACTCCTAGAAGTAACATGAATCTAGAAAATTCATGTCTAGATAAGTAAGGCACCATGGAAGATGGTGGCATAGCTCAAGCAACTTCAGGTGCAAAGAAGGGTGTGCACCACTTTGGTGCAGGTTGATGGGGAATGTGAGCATGTTGGTTAGAAGATCCCAGGTTTGGTTCCTTGGCTATGTGAGAGCCTAGAAGGGTACCTTGAATACACGTGATGGTATTGAAACTCCTAGAAGCTACAATACTCTAGAATATCCTTGCTCAACCAAGATAGGGGCTCATGGGGAATGTGAGCCTACTGGTTGGAGGCTACGGGGTTTGGCACCTTTTCCTATTGATGGTACTAAGCATTTACTAGGGTTTCATCAAGATAATTCCCCATGGAGTCAAGTAACCATCTTGGGGGTAACTTTCTATTTGAAGAAATATGATAATGTGGTCTATGGCTGGGTGGAATATCGAAGGTCAACAACCAATTAGAAACAATTGAAAGATAAGTATATATCTTCTATGTTTATTTCTATTGTAATGTTATATATGTTTTAGTAAATTGTATCTATATGATAATCATGTAGAACATGCATATGCATAATTAGTTCATTCAAGTGTGAATTTAGATGACATATCATGAGGTGGGGAATCTTCTAGGAAAGGGGAAAATTTCTAGATTTCAAGTTACCAGAGATATTAGGGACAAAATTAGACCTTAACCGAGTCTCTAATAAGACAAAAGTGGGTTGAGTGGCATTATAGGTGGTATATGTTGTACAAGAAATCCTTTTGACAAATAAAAATAATCCCTCTAGTCCTATGGGAGGATCTAGCAACGAGCTAGACAAATATATGCAAACTCTCCTAGTTTATATCAGAAAATACAAAGGAAGATAGATGACCTACCTCACTCTGATGCTAACACCCGTTGATATCATTCTCGGTGTTCTCACTTCCAAGTTCAATCCTCTCTACGTTGTTGGGGATGAATACCTGTAAGGAAGATCAAATAGAGATGACAAAACCATACATAGCATAATTCCTTCTCACACAAACTATGTGACAGATCAAGGAGTATCACACTAAATGAGTAATGATAGACACACTTATGGAAAGTAAACACATAATGTATTATAAAGAGAATGGTAAAGGGAGCATTACAACCACATAAGACTTGATGTTGGAAGCCTCCTTTGGATGAGTTTCCAAGTCCTAGCCAAGACCTTCAAGCACTTCTTTCTCCTTAGCAAAATGGGAAGAATTTAGGCATAATTTTAGCATAAGAAGGCAACCAAGAAATATCCAACCAATTGCAGATAGTAGGGATCTAATTTATAGGGAAGGAGAGGGAGTTAAGGATCCATAAAAGGAGGGAGAAGTTCCAAAACTCAAGGGAAAGATCCATGAAATTAGGATCAAGGACCAAGAATGGGAGATCTTGCTCTAATCCTTATTCACTTGTAACCATACTCGAGACTTCTAGTAAGAGAAGCTTCTCCTCCACTTTAGGAGAAACTACCCAAAGAGGTTCATCACAGGTTTTCCTTATAAAATCCATGCTAGCATCAGTAGTCTAGTATAGTGCAACAACTTATCAGCATGTGTCACCAGTGGTGCAAAACCTGTTGATCCTGAAAAGTAGTTTTTTGACAAGTTTTCTCAGAAATCTGTTAGGGAAAGTTTTTCTTCTGTTCTTCAAGGATTCTTATGTATATGCTTCATGGTGAGTACATTGATTTTTTTTTTCATTTTGACACTTTAGGATATGGGACGGGAAGTGTGACAAAATATTGTGTAATAGGTGCCCCCTAAAGCATGAAGGCAAAACAGGGAGTGATGGGTGAAATTCTTTACAAGTCAAGGCAAGGAATCAAAGAAACACCGTTAGGAGAACTACAAATCAACCATGATACAATATATCTGACATCTCTGATGTAAGTATGCCTAATAATACATCTCTAAGTAGCCATCTAACAATACATGAATCCATGGCATGGAGGCATCCATCCAATAGAAGGGATCATGTGTATGGATCGACGACATGGACACAACCATATTACTAGAAAGGATCATGTGTATGGGCCCACGGTATCGACACAACCATCCATATAGAAGGAATCAGTGTACAATCATGAATAGATAATAACTCCATACATCCTAGGTTTATTAGATGAAACCCAAGGTATTCATCTCTGTCTCAACCCAACCAAAGTATGAATCCCACCATGTGAATAGACATGTCGAAGTCGAACATGGTAGAAAATCACCTGATTATTGGTCAATGATGTGAACCATTAACAAGAACAAGAGAAACCACCAATAATGAAAATGTATCTCAAGGTACAACAACACAATCCATAAGTGTGAACAAGAAAGCTGAAGTTGAACACTCACAAAATCATTCGATCGAAAGCCAATGATGTGAACCTATCGTCGAATGCAAAGAACCTACCATTGAGGCATGCAAGCTCCAAGGTACTTAAAGGGAGTTTCTAGATCATCTTCTTAGATAATGAGTTGGAATCGACATGAAGTGATCCATCGAAGGCGGGCCATAATGTTTCCCACATCATCGACACAAAACATAGGATTTAGCATAGTTGGTAAGAGTGATTGAGGATTGTTACAAAAAAGTCAAATAGGGTATAAGTGGTTTGAAGTACAGATGAGAATTCTCTTGAACATATCGACGACACAAATCCAAACTTTGGTAGGATTTGAATCAACATAGTATCAAAGGCCATGATGACAAATGGATATAATGAGATTAGAGGCAAATGGATTCCAAATACCCAAGAAGGTAAGTGAAGAAGTGAGGATAACCCAAACCTGACACAAGCAACAGATAAGTTTCATGTTCAATAGCGACATGTTGCCTTTATACAAAATACATGACACATTTACTTCCATTTTTCCGCACTATTTATAGTGAGTACCTCATTATTTTTTTATCTCAATATTTAAGAGGATAGCATATGCTTGTCATATAAGTTAATCCTTTGCTGGAACAGGGTCCCCTGGGGTTAAATTTTGTAGCAGTTTTGTTAATATTGTAAAGCCTCCACATTTTGAGGAGTGGAGCGCGTAGGTCAATAGGAGTCAAAGGGGCTTTAGGCTGGTTAATGCCTCTTAGTTTGTTATGGGTTAAGTTGTTTTATGACCCACTCATGGTTCACGGACCATGGTATTTTGATAAAGAATGATATAAAAATGAGTCATAGAGATTCATGAGAGATATCAATCTATCAATGAGCGAATGATCTAAGTAAGAGGTAGGAGTTTGTTTTTTCTACTTACGTGAAGGGGAAGGCTCCTGCAACTGTGTGCGTGGAGACCTTGGTAAGTCCGCAGCTAAGTGCATGGGCCCATCAAGCTTTATGCATAGGGCAAGAAGAGTCTGTAATTGAAGATCTAAGCATAATAAAGGTTGTTTTGGTGCATTATCTGTGTTTTTGTGTGTTATTGTTTACTTATGAAATTATTGTATGTTTACTCTGTTTACTGCCACTTATCATGAAAATTACTTAATAGATGCATGAAAGGGGTAGATATTTTTATTCACATGATGTTATGAATGTTTAGAACAATCGGTGAAGGGTTTGAATCTGTTAAGTGTTAGTTACTATAATTTTCAGGTTTTAAGGGTTAGGGTTCGCGAAGGTTGAAATAAATCCCTAAGAGTAATAGAAACACATCACATAGACCTTTGGATGTAGAAACCTAGTTCTAGCATCCCCTAATACTGCCTCAGGTTAGACTGCATCCTGTGCTACGCGGGTTGTTGCCGAAAGGGTTGGCAGTGTAGGGTTTTGTTGGTTAGCACAACTAACTATGAACTTGGGTCCAAGCCCCCTCAAGCAAACAAACAGTTCTGTTGCCAGGATCAGATCTATTTGAGGAATGTGGATGTGGCATAATTGGATAACGACTAAGAAAGAGATCAAGAAGTGGATAGATCGAAAGCTGCACAATTTTGCAGCCCACAAAAATAGGAATTCACGCTCGTCAAAAGAATAGTGGTTGAATAGATACTTATACACAGAAGAAAATAAAATTTTCTTCTACTCTTTTCTGTGTGAGTTATACTAATGGTTGGCTACATTTGTGAACAATCAAGGTACATGGAAATTGGATAATCCTATTGTGTGGACTCCAAAGTTAGTAAGGCACCTGGAAGGTTCAAAAACCAACATCGCGGGGCTGTTCATTATTGGATCAATAGTATTTTGTGTGGATTCATTACTGAGTTTGTGATTGACACATATGTCAGTTATAGTGAAGTAGAACTCTGCTTTTTTAAAGGACCAAGAGGTAAGTATCTAAAGTCCCTGAAAACTTGGATTAAAATTCTATTATGTGAGAAATGGGTTATGTCATTGAATTGATGTGTAGATGAGACTTGACGGGAACTACGCGAAGTGGGAAGCCATTCAAAAGAGATCTAGATCTAGGTGTTGAGTATAGTTCATTATTGGGAGCATATGATAGTGAAAAATAAAGTAGTAGTCAAAAGATGCCTCAAGGTGTGCCATAGATGGTAAATCAGGGTATTGCAGGAATACCACATCCATCAACTCCACCTCCTCCATCACCTCCACCTCACACACCTACACCTCCACCTTGTTGGCTTGATGGGCCCTAACCCAGGTTCAGCGTTATTCATCCAAGAAAATCCTTACACTACTGGCCCTTTCGGCATTAGCCTGAAGAGTGCGGACTGAAGTCTCATCCGAAGCAGTATAGGGTGATGCAGGAACCAAGTTTTCGCACCCTGAGATGGTTGTGATGTCAGTTTTACACTTTAACTTTGCCTTCGCGTAGATTGATAAGCCTTTAGGGCTTGTCAATGTACTTTATTAGTCTTTCAAAACTTCCATGAAGGTCTGCGATCATCCTTTACATAACCCTAGAAAGAGATTCAGGAAGTTACGCACCTCGGTAACTACTTTTCTGTATAGTTTCCCGAATTATCTAAAGTGTTTTCCAATTCTACCATGCAATTAAGATTGTCTTCGTGTAAACATATATCTCTACTTATGTTCATATAATAGAGGAAAAAATATATATTCACACATCAAATTAGCAATAAAACATAAACCCGGTGCTTAACATAACATAATCGCATGCACTTGACAGAAGTGAAATACACAGTAATTTTAGAATACTTCTCTTTATTGATGATTCAAATTTCCAGTATAAACTCTAACTGCCTTGCGCACACAGCTGCAGGGGTTAGCACACTCAGCTGTGGACTTCTACCCTAGGCCTTTGTGCACTCAGTTGTAGAGCCTCTTTCCTACACTAAGACTCCCTCTTAGCTCTTGACAGAGTCATCAATGACTCCAACTATGACTTCCTATTCTGAACTGAACTATCTTAGACTCCTCTAAGACATCCTTTTTATATGCTCCCATGGTCCGCGAACCAAGGGCAGATCTCATCAAGACCACACAAACTATCTAAATTAAGGGTAAAAGCCATTTTTGACTCTTGATATCTTCACGCTCTATGACCACAAAATGCAGAGACTTTACATTCCTTTATACAAAATTCGGTCTTTCTGCCCCAAAACATGGGCTTTTAACCCCAAAATTGACCCTAGGGGACCCATTTCTAATAGGCCCCCAACATAAAAATTGTGACTCACCCTCTAGTCACTCGACTAGCATGGAGATCTTGTCACGAAGACCTCCCAACTCCACTTGGACTACTGCAACTTCGGCAGTGCACTGTGTTGCTGCCTGTTTCATCTCCTCGACTAGGTGCTTCATCGTTCACCTTGCTCTATCTAGCTGTATCTTTTGTTGAGTCACTTGCAGACTAGCCAGCTTGCCTTCAATAATAGCCATGCTCAAATATGCCTCATCCAGCGAAGGCTTCAAGAGAGCCTTCAGCACTGCTTCCTTGTGCTAAGCTACGTCCACCTGCTCTTTCAGTGACTTTTGCTCCTATAGCTTTGCTAACCTTTGTTTGATGGTGATGGTGTGTGCTGTCACTTTAACTTCATCATATTGCTGCTACAACTCTTGTGCCTCCATTTCCAGCCTTTTTACATTGGACTCCTCTTGCAAGCTGGTGACTAATTCGAGTGACTGCTCGAAGAGCACAATGTACTCCATTACTGCACTGTCCACTACTGCCACATTGTCATTTGCAGTTGTCTCACATTGCTCGCTAACTTCTGGCAGGGTTGAAGGCTAGGCTTTCAACTGTAGTTCTGTAATCTTGAGGTTCAGGTCAAATTGAACCTTCGCCAACTATAATCTTGCGTCGCATACTCCGGCAGCCAGCTTTTGAATCTGCACATCTACTGACTCATCATCGGGAATGTCCAGCTCTAGGACAGACCTGCATGCCTCAGCTACTACCTTGGCCGTGTGCTCATTTTTGTTTGTGATGGCTTTGACAAGTCAATAGAGGAATCTCTTTGTATATTCATTTGAGTGTTGTTGACTTTCTGCTCACTGATAACCTGTAATGCACATTGTTCGTAGGCCCGAAGTTCTACGATCACTCCATCCTGCAAAATGTGAAGTGCCTCACTAGGAAGTGCAGCCACATTGAGCCCAACTCCTTTAAGAGCACTGGTAGTGGGCCTGTCAGCTTTGGTCTTTGTGTTTAGTGCTCCCTCTGACAACACTATTTTCTGGGGATCCAGTGTGCACACCCTCCCTATTGCTTCCCCTATGCCAGGCGCAAAACTAGTTGAAGTTGCCCTACTTCGTCCCACGCCTAGATTTGCAGCTCGTACAGACCCGTATGAATGGCACCCAAGGCCTGCTTCTACTGTAGCTCTAACTGCTGCAACAATTCTTTAGTGGCATCCCTTATCGTATCACCAACATCATTCAAATCACCTTCTATCAAGGTGATCAGATCGAGAGAAGTATTGCTGGCCTTAGACTTCTTTCATGGCCCTACCTTCTCTGGATCTCTATTGTGCTCAATGTAGAAAAAAGTATTCTCTAGGTCTAATCCTCCCTATTCTGACTGCTGGTCCTCCTCCTCTATCTCCAGGGAAGGTGACTTCTGACTCCTATCAGATCCGCGCTCCTCTTCTTCCACCTGTCCTCCCGTCTGCTTCACGGTGGCTCACTCTGCCTTGGGATTTTCCTCAACCTCATTTTTTTCTCTTTGCGGCCAACTATTCCATCTTCATCTTGGCCTCTTCCTTTTTCCACTGCGTTGCGGACTTGCTAGACCCAGTTGTCAAGTCCGAGGTAGTGTGCCAATCTGCCAGCCAGTGGTCGAGGACCGCTGTAATTGCATCATCTATGGCTAGGTATGGTAGGTCATACCATTTCTGCTCAGGATCCTTTTGTGTGCGTATCGAGACATAGTGGAAGTCAGCCTTGAACTCCACATACTCTTGCAGCTTCTCAAAAATGGTTGGCGACAACCGCGGTTTGTGGTTGATGGCCATATGGATACTCATCTCCATCAAGATCCAAAAGATCTTGTTTTCCTTGAACCTTTGAGGATCCTTCGTAGCCCATAGCGAAGCGAACTTCACTGCTTCCGGTAGGTCAGGCACGATGGAGGAAACTGGCTATCCTCTGGTAACTCCCATGCGACCAGCACTATGGACAGTAGCAACCATGCATAGTGGAATGTTTTGTTGTGATCCTATGCCTCTCTACAGTTTGCGAGGATCTCACCATAGAGATACTGCACCTAGTGAAATTGTATGCCCTCCATGTGCAAGACCACTAAGGCTACTACTGGTGTCAGCACTTCTTCTGAGCGACACTTCCACATAATCTTTCCTGCCAATATTTTTGTTGCTACTTTGACCATGGGGTTAGTTATAATTGTGATGGCATAGATGCTTGGCTTCTTAGCGAGTTTGAATTTTTCCTTCATTGCTTCAGCGAGGTTGCGCTCGCCTGTCTTTCTACCAAACGCAATGGCTAGATTTTCTCCCGAGTGAGGTAGCAGAGTGATCCTATGGATCAGCATGTCAGTGATGGGTATTGACTCTTCTAGCCAGAGACATCCATCGTGCACCAAGCACAGTAGATGCTTGATCACTACCATAGTTATGGGTGTGCGGATGTAATGCGGTACCCATAACATGTTTAATAGACCCACCTTATCCACCCCTTTTACCCACTTCCTTAGCTCCAACACAGTCACACCAGAGTCTTCGTAGAAGATGCAGTGCATGAGTTCATCCGCTGTTAAATGGTGAAAGCATTCTATATCAACCAAATCCTAGTCCTACAATTTTAAAAGGGGGATGCGCCCCAAGCGCAGTCCTTCAAAGACGATTTGGTTGGGTGGTAAGGGTGTGTGCAGTGTGACCTTACTTTCATCAATATCCTTCGGAACCTTTGTCTTGCCTCTACACGAAGGAATGTACTCAGGTAGTTTAGAAATGGGGTCAGAACCCTCCACATCAACGCCCTCCACCCCCTCCATATCAATTTTGTCCTCACCCACATGGAGTTCTTCACCATTGGCTTCAGGCTCTAGGTTAATCACCTTGCCCTTCTCCTATGCGGTGAGCTTTCCCATCTGTGGGTGATTTTTGGGTGATGCACGTACCGGCTGTTGTGCTTTCTGTTTATCCTTCTTTGATTTTGGACCCTCCTTGGTTAGTGTAGGCCTCGCCCTGGGTGTCCTCGGTGATTTAGTCACTTCTACCAGTACTTCGACGCTTTCAACCTCCGGGGAAGCTCCTTCAGTTGCCATTACTACATTTGGGGCAGTTCCTTCAGCTGCTGTTGCTTCTCCTGCACTCATGGTTTCTGCAGGCACCGACATAATGTTAGACAACAACTCCTCCTACATCTCTATTGGAAATTTCGCAAACACTGAACTCGCTAATAGAGCTTCAAAGATCTCAGGGTTCATACATGGTTGAGAGCTTAATACCTCAATTCTCAAAATGCCAAGTGTTTTTTGCTAGGCTACCACCTGTAATTTATAGGCATTTTTGAATTCAAATCCGATTGTTCGCCCCATAACTTGTTCATAAATGCTGGATTGACACCATATTTTCATAGATCTTTCCCTTAAATTCTGACTTAAATGTCGCCCCCCACTCCATTTGGCTATTTTCCCACTGTGAATTCATGAACAGTTACCACAACAATCACTTTTAAGCTGTCTTGTGCAGTCCATTCTTGGATCTAGCATAGTTCCCTGCATGTTTCTGCTGACATTGTGACATTCCTTCATTCTGCGCAGTTCCCCAATTGTGCAACTCCCTAACCTGGGAAAAATAGTTTATAGTCTCGTGCCACCTTCTAGCTTCCTAGAGTGCTAAGACTATGCTGCCATCATGTAGTCATCTAGCCAGATCGCCGATGTATGGCTTCAATCGGCTACCATTCACCCACCCTAGGAATGGTTCCCCATTCAACTTTACCAACTGAACTGATCCACCATCAGTAATCTCCTTGATGACATAGGGCCCCAGCCAATGCATCCTAAATTTCCCTCAAAATTTATCAAACTTCTTGTCATATAACAAAACGCGATCATTCACCTTGAAGGTGTGTAGTTTGATGTGACGATCATGCCATGCCTTTTTGTGCTCCTTTTGAACTTGTTTACGAAATCCAACTAGAAATCTATCCTCCTCAAGTTCCATTAGTTGCGCGAGCCTCTCTTCTAGGGCTCCACGATCTGCCATTCCTGTGAATTCCGCTATGTGTAGACTAGGTACAATGTACTGCATCAGCATCATAGCTTCTATGCCATAAACCAATTTGAATGGCGTTTGTCCAGTTAGCTTCTTACAAGTCGTTCTGTAAGCCCATAGCACCACAGGCACGTGAACATCCCAATCATTACTTTGAGCATTGCAAATATTTGTGAGCACACTCTCCAGTATTTTATTAAATGATTCTACCATTCCATTATCCTGCGGGTGATATGGTGTGCTCTTCTCATGGTAAACCTGAAACTCTTCTGTCATAACGCTGATCGTCTCATTGAGAAAGTGTGTACTGTGGTCACTCATTAGAATTTTTGGACAACCAAACCATGTCAGCATGTACTCAAAGATAAATTTGGTTGTTGTTGTGCTTGTACAGTCCTTTATAGGCTGCAGCTCCACCCATCTAGTTAAATACTCAGTCATAGTGATGATGTACTATGCACCTGTTTTCTTCCCTAGAGGCTGAATTGGTCCTACAAAGTCAATCGCCTACTTCTCAAACGATTGTAGTGATATCTGCGGATTCAATGGCAACTCATCCCTGTGTGAGGGTCTGCCCGATGCATGCCCTACAATATGCTTTTGAATCCTTATGCAAGGTCGACCACCATAACCCAACGCGTAGAATCTTCTACTCTGTTGCTTTTCCTGCATAATGACCTCCCGCAACTCCATCATGAGCCTCAATGAGGAAGTTGTTTCGTTCAAACTATGGGACATAATGTTGCAATATTTCATCTAATCCCATTTTGTACAAGTGCTATACAATGATAGAAAAGTCTGTTGTGCGCTCCACCAGGTCCTTCTTCTGTTGGCTTGTATATCCTTTTGGAGTTGTACCTGTCGTTAGGAAGTGTATAATATCTTCAAAGTGGTTGTCCGCGACACGTACTGCAAAGAGTTGCATGTCGGGTAGTCCTTCCTCCAAATTTTTAGGTTCCTCTCCCATTTCAATGCATGACAGATGATCTGGTCCAGCATTCAAGCATCCTGGTTTCACAATAACTTCAAAATCATACTCCTGGAACAACAACACCCACCTTCATATCTTTCCTCCAAACATAGGCTTGTTGGCCAGGTATTTTAATATAGAATGGTCTGTATATATCTTAAAATGTCTGCCCAACAAGTAATGCTTGAACTTCTGGAGCATGTACACCATAGCTAATCCTTCGTGCTCTATTGTGGAATACTTTTTCTCCACTTTGGACAGCTTCCTACTTGCGAACACTATAGGATGATCCAAGTCCCCCTCACTAGCTTGTGTCAATACTTCTCCCAACACAATAGATGACATGTCCACATGTACATGAAACTCCTTTTTCCAATCTGGGAAGACCAAGATCGGCACGGTGACCATTTTCTCCTTCAGCACATCCAAGCTCTTTTGGAATTCTTCATTCCAACAGAATGTGACATCCTTCTTTAATAGTTTCTCCATTGGCGCAGTGATCTGGGCATAACTCTTGATGAACTTTCTGTAGTATCCTGTATGCCCCAGTGTTGCACGTAGTTGTTTCACACTCCTTGTTGCCTCCAAATTGCTTATGACCGCTATCTTTTCTTGGTCTACCATTAAGCCTTGTCTGCATACCACATGGACCAGCAAGATCCCAAAAGGGACACAAAACAAACCTTTCTTCAGGTTAAGCGCGATTTGGTACCTATGGCATGTATCTAACATCAAACACAGACTTTCCACATGGTGCTTTATCGGTCCAAACACTGTCCAATCATCAAAGTATACTTCCAGAAAATTATGAATGAAATCCTTGAATGCCACGATGACTACACGCAAAAAGATTGCTGATGTGTTCTTTAGCCCAAAGGGCATCACCGTATATAGGAAGCATCCCCATTTAGTCGTGAGGGTTTTCTTACTTCTATCCTCTGGTGCGATCTTGATGTGATGGTACCCATAGAACCCATCAGTGAACAAATATGCTTCTTGGCCACTTACATTATCGAGGACCTTATCAGTGAATGGGGTTGGGAAGGGATCATGCACGCAGACATAATTCAACTTCCTGAGATCTACGCATATCCTAAACCACTATTGGGCTTACCCAATTAGATTCTTCCACCGGTTCAATAGTATCTGCCGCAAGCATCTTGTCTAACTCTAAGTGGACCCTTTCTTTAAACTTTGGATTGAGGCGGTAAGGTCTTTGCTTCACAACTTTCACATCTCGTTTTAGGGTGATCTTCATGATACCCAGGTCCCCTATTATCCGTTTCAGATTTGAAAACTTTGTGGGAAACAGATCCTGATATTCATAGAGTAGTTTGACGACCTTATCTACTGTCGCGTTACCCAAATAGTCTCAAATATTTGCAAAATTCGGCTCTGCCTCCATGCCAATGCTCACCTGCCTGGTCTTGAGTGGCTCAGTTATGTCCGGGTTCTCTAGCTATGGTCCTTCAACTTTGTGGTGTCCTTCAGTCTCTAGAATATTAATCTTCCTCGGGTCTTTGTCTTCTTCTTCTACTGTGACATTGTAGCACTCCAGCTGTCACACGGAATGAGTCGTTCTTGCGGACAAGACCGGCCTACCTAATATCTAATGATATCTAGTGACAACCAAGCTAATCAAATCCTATCTTTCTCTAAGTATGAAATTTATAAAAAAAAGGCAAACAAGTGTTTTAGGCCTACCTTGGGTCCAATGCAAGTTTGTGGAAGCCTTGCTCCTTTGATCCAAATGACCTCCCTTGTAGCGAATCTGAAAAAACAAACAAGCACACAAATTAAATAGCACCTGAAAAGCCAATATCATAAAGCATACTTATCATGATGATCAAAGAATTCATGAAACAAATGACATAAGACAATTTGTTGAGAAAAATGAATCTGATTGTATTAATTTAAATCAAAGAAGAACTTTACAACCTGTGCCTTGATGCTGTACAAGCTCCTCCCAGGGTCCAACAAGAAGTCTCCCCTACTTTGACAAGTTTCACTCTCTTCCCAATGAAGCCAAAAGGTATGTGATCTCTCCTCTCAAGCTTAACTAGGAAGTCTCAATTCCACCAGCATTTACCCTAAAAAATGTTCAGCTTCTAACCTCTCTAGCAACCAGCCAAATGCCTTAATTTATAGTGCAATGGAGGGAAGTTACTAGGTCCACCTTCAAAGGGATAAAGCCCTCCTTCAAAGGGATAGCTCCTCTCATCAAGGGATTAGCTCCTTCTCTTTTGGGATGCATGAACCACCTAAGAGCGAACGATCCACATCAAAATTCCTTCTAGGATCATCTAGAATTACCCCAAAGTGAGTTTTTTAGAATAAACTTGCGCCTTTTTGACTTTCATAGGGGTCCGCACCCACTTCTTTAGAGACAGAGTGGGCAGGTCTGCAGGTAACATGAACAGGGGGTGCGGGACCGCAGGCAACAGTGAGAGAAAGTGCAGAACCAAAACTTTATTGATTTTAAAGGTCTTTCCCCCATTTTCAAAGCTTGACATGAAGAGCTGAGGTCTGAGAATTGCTTAGGAGGACAGTATGAATGATGATAGACCCATACTGACTACAAATAGTCATGGTGACAATATTTTGTGTAACAGATTTCCCCCTAAAGTGCGAAGTCTATAGTAGATGAGGATTTCATTTATCATCTAGGAAGAGTGAAGTACTTTATCATTTCGAGGATCATCTTGTGGAGAGCCCGGTTGGAAAGTGTAAAAACATTCAATGCAAAATATATATATGAGATCATATCATCGCTGAGGTAGGCATTCCCATACTCAGATCAAAACTGACTAGAAAACTAACTACTGCTCTGATATAGGAATGATCTTATAATGCATCGCAAGTATAGACACATGTAGACACAGCATGGACGCAACCATCTGTTTATGAATAGTCCACTGTATAATGAATACAAAATTCCTCACAGCTTGGATGGTGGAAACTAGATCCAGGGTCTTCATTTCTACTTCCCGAAACAGTACGATTCTATCCATGCGAATGAATGTGTCGAAGTCGAACATGGTAGAAACCACTTAATTACCAGTCAATTACGTAAACTGTTAACAAGTGTGAGAGAAACCACCAGTAATGTCAATGGTTCTCAAAGTACTCAGTACAATCCATGAGATGTGAATAGATGTGTTGATGTTGAACATGTCACGGAATCCTTTGATCGAAGGTCAATGATGCAACCTATCGTCAAAGGCGAGAAACCTGCCATTGAGGCATGCAGATCCCAAGGTGCTGACGATTTCTAGATCATCTTTCTAGATAATGAGCTGAAGTCGATAGAAAGCGATCCGTCGTAGGCAAGCCCACAACACAAAATCATAGATCATGTTTGAAGAAATTTAGTTGCAAGGATTGACTCAGGGATGGTCAAGATGGATGACAGATATTTTGCAGATGAATGGCTTATTTGCACTGACATCTTGAACACATAACGACACAGCAGATGGTTTGGTGACAATTGACCCAAAGTTAATAACCAGAAACCGGTTGAAGACTTTCAATGTGGTTTGATCAACTGTTAGGCAAAGGATTTCCCAACCCAAGTGAATAAAAGTGTCGTGTTCAAGAGTGGTTATAAAGTATGACAAACAGGCTCATTTTTCTCTCTTTTCCCCCACCATTTCTGGAAAGTACCTCTCTATTTTTGACAAGCTTGAGGAGGATAACATTTGCTTGATTATAAGCTCATCCTTCGGATGAGTCCAACTTAGTTTAAATTCGAACCCTAAGAAGGGGTGGTCTGTTCCTGTTTGTAATTGAACATGTCATTTACTATTAAATTTTAACGAATCTAGTATAGGATAAACTCGGCATTTTTCAATTTTAGAGAGTCTGAAAAAACTTAAGAAGACTCCATGGTTGTCCTTTTTCATAAATTTGTGTCTCCCAAGCCCGAAAAAGTATAAAATAATACTTGAGAGAACCGCTTGATCATTACGACCAAGGAGTACTTTTCATATTTAGTGCCTCTGATCCAAAAAAAGTAAAAAAGTGATCAATGACACATCGTTTTATAACCAATATCGAATTTGAAACGACAAAAATCTAGCAATATTTTCATGTTTCTTACAGTCAGAAAAGGGCTATAAGTGGACCGTCTTTTTAGTTCCGTTTTAACAAGCTTAAAAAGAAAAACTCGGCAATCTTTTCATATTTTAGGAGTCGGAAAAGAGCTTAAAGGTGACTCTAAGGTTTCACTTTTTCGTAAGTTTTAACGAGTTCGAAAAATGAAAAAAATGTACTCATGGTTTTCATTTTCTCGTATGTTTTAATGAGTTCGAAAAAATGATAAAAATGTACTCATATGGTTGACTTTCAATTCAATTTACGAGCAGGAAAAGACGGAAAGAACTCGGCATTTTCATTTGCTTTACGAGAATGAAAGATAGAAAAATAATCTTGGGATTTTCATGAGTTTAATGAGTCTTGAAAATAACTGAAATTGACTCGAGATAGGTTTCATTTTTACAAAAGCTTGCAACAGAGAAAAACTATTTTTCATAGTAGTTTCATTTTTACACAAGCTTGAAATAGAGAGAAAACTGTGCTTGATGCCCCCTAAGCGTAACTGCTAGAGCGCATGCCCCCCAGCTTCATTTCATTCAACTAAGTACACTGCTGGTAATTATTAGCTAGATGGAATGAAGGTTCAGTGACGAGATCATTTGAAAGACTTGACCTAAAACCGTAAGAAAATTATGCAAAAAATTGAAATAACTAACCTAAATATACAACTTAACATTTATGAGATCTAGTCAAACTCTCGACTCAATTAGAGGAGGATTTGTTTCATTTTTTAACAAGCTTGACACAAGAAAAGAACTATGGTCGGATCTGGTTTCATGTTTACGCAAGCTTGAAACGAAAAACTATGCTTGTTATAAGTTCGCATGCCCCCAGCATAATGACGCAAATCGAGGTACATGCCCCCCAAGCTTCATTGCATTCAACCAGGTGGATGAAATGAAGGTTTACTTTCGAAATCTTGGAAAGAATCGTGGGAGTTGTTTAATTTTTTAGTGAGGTTGACACAGGAAAAGAACTATCCTCAAAACCCTTGTTTCATTTTTTAAATGAGCTTGACACAAGATAAGGAACTATGCTCATAAGTACTCTCTACAATCTACCTAACAAGGAACTATGCTCTAAAATCCTTGATTCATTTTTTAATGAGCTTGACACAAGACAAGGAACTATGCTCGTCTAATCTCTACAATCTACCTAACAAGGAACTATGCTCTAAAATCCTTGATTTAATGACCTTGACACAAGACAAGGAACTATGCTCGTGATTCCTTGTTTCATTTTTTAACGAGCTTGACACAAGACAAGGATCTATGCTCATGATTCCTAGTTTCATTTTTTTTTAATGAGGTTGAGACAGAAACAAACTATCCTCGTGTCTACTCTCTACAATCTACCTATATAACCTACTGATTCATTTTTTTTTTAATGAGGTTGACACAGGGAAAGAACTGTCCTCATACCTGATTCATTTTTTAGAGAGGTTGACTCAGTAACAGGAACTATCCTCTGACCAATTGATTCATTTTTAAACGAGGTTGACACAGGAAAAGAACTATCCTCATGATAGCCTGTTTCATTTTTTAATGAGGTTGATACGGGAAAAAAACTATCCTCGCAACTAACTGATTCATTTTTAACGAGGTTGACAAAGTAAAAGGAACTTTCCTCGAACAACTAATTCATTTTTTAACGAGGTTGACACAAGAAAAGAACTGTCCTCATACTCATTGATTCATTTTTTAACGAGGTCGACACAGTAAAAGGAACTTTCCTCGAACAACTGATTCATTTTTTAATGAGGTTGACATAGTTAAAGAACTATCCTCACACTCATTGATTCATTTTTTAACGAGGCCGACATAGTAAAATGAACTTTCCTCGACTCACTGATTCATTTTTTAACGAGGTCGACACAGTAAAAGGAACTTTCCTCGAAAAACTGATTCATTTTTTAATGAGGTTGACACAGTTAAAGAACTGTGCTCACACTCACTGATTCATTTTTTAACGAGGTCAGAACAGTAAAAGGAACTTTCCTCGACTCACTGATTCATTTTTTAACGAGGTCGACACAGTAAAAGGAACCTCGAACCAACTGATCATGGCTTCCAACTGGAAGAAAGACATGTCAATGGACACACCTTGATCATGGCTTCTAAGAGGTCTTCATCAAAAGGAAGAATAATTCTCTAGAAGGAACACATGTCAAGGGACTCAAAAGGGATAAGAACATCATGTTCAAGTAATCCCATAGAGTTTTCCATGTCAATTACCGGATCTAAATCAAAGGAAGATGAGCAAGTAGTGAGAGGCTCACTTACATCGGTAACTGAAAACATGGGACCAGTTGCCACATAATTAACACGTGGCGGGGTAGATACCACTTTAGAATCAGGAACATTTAGGGGTGTCATATAATTGGTAGTTGAAACAAGACTAGGGAACGAAAGTTGGTCTACAGTCACAATATTTCCATTGTGAGGGAAAGACATCACACGAAAGAGTGTCGATATGACAGCCTTCATTGCATAAACATATTCTCGCCCAAGGAGTAAATTGAAATCCAAGGGACCTCGAACTACAATAAGATCAATATAGACAGTTTTACCTTCCAAGGTAATAGAAAACTTAGGAAGGATCCTTAAAGGTTCACTAATGGTTTTGTTAAAAGCTTTCAGATTTTGTGTAATAGGTGCAAGTTGAGGGGAACCCAAAGCTTTCCAAGCAGTTGAGGATAAAATACTAACAGAAGCACCTTCATCTACCTATGTGAGGTGCATGTCCCTACCACCAACCTTGACAATGATTTGGAAAGGGATGGAGGAAGGAAGATGAGGTTCACTCTCCAATGGAAGAGTGGGATTGACTGTACTTGAAATTAGATCAATCACTCCGTCAGTTGACGGTAGGTTGGGAGAAAGTTTACGGTAACCAGTTGAAAATTCTTGCTGTGGAATAGTAAGGCTTTCCAACAATTTTGAGGCTTCATCCATGTGAGGGCAAACGTGAGTTTGATGACTCCCTTTGCATAACTTACAAGGAAACCTAACTTTACCCTTTTTCCCAGGAACCTGAATATCACTGGTTGATGGATCAATGGAAAATTGATGAGATTTCTCCGACCATACTTCAAAGACCTTTGGAATACCAGGACAATTGATAAGGAAGTGGTCACCCTTACAAATCCTGCAAGGGTATTTGGGTTTACGATGCATGTTGGAGGTTTCCTCAACACAACTAACACTTACAGCGATGGTTGGTTGGTTGACTTCTTTCTTATCTTGCTTCTTCTTCTTCTTCTTCTTCTTCTTCTTCTTCCCTTTCTTCTTCTTCTTAGCTACCTGGTTACTAGCGTCAAGGCTTTTACCAAGCGAAGAGGAAGAAATGGAGGAAGAAAAAATAGGCGAAGAAGGTAAAGGGTCAACAGAAGGTTGGTGATGTTGAGATGGTGAACTCTATTGAGGTGAAGCATTCGGTTGAGGTGGAACAATTGGAGTATTTGGGGCCAATGAAGTTTAAAATAACCATATCGGTAAACCTATTGTAAATCCAAGTAATGACAAAGTAGCCATATAAGGAGGACCAACATTTCCAAAGAAAGGAAAAGTACTAGGATCCTCGTTAAGAGGGGTTCCTTGGTCGGTAAATTCCGGAACAATTGCCATTATATTCAACTTTAGTGAATTTTATTAACAATTTAAACTAAAATTAACAATTCAAAATTCACACCTATGGCCTCTAAAAGTAAAAACAAACAAATTAACACGCGCTATCAAATCTAGGAGTCAAACCACACACAAACAGTAACGTTCCGTGCCGAAAACAATAGTTGGTGATGAAATCCAACGTCGCAGAATTCAATACACAAATGGCGGTTGGAACAGTTACCCTGACAACCTACTTAATGAAACAGACTGGCACAAGTTTCTCCACTATAACCGTCTCGAGTGAAGATAACCCCCCAGAGAGTCCAAGTGAGTCTAGGCGACATCTGCTCCAGGTACAGTGGGATCTTCCCTCCACCATCACCTTAGGAAAGAATCCTATGGATTATGGCCACTAAGGTTACCAACAAAAACAAATATACCTAGTGGAACAGTCTATGATCCGATACACACGCAAGGGCAGAGTAACAAATCTCAATCCCCTTGAAGGCTCCTTGACATAATCCAAGGTTTACCAACAAGTGACCCTAGGCTCCTCGACAATGGTTAATTCAAGGTTTACCGTTTTTAATATGTGTATATCTGCTATCGTTCCCAATGAGGAAGGATTGATTACCTCACTGGTTCAGATATGATCTTGTGCTTCTCCTTTAAGAGGAGCTTTCCCAGAGCATAGATGTAACAATTGGAATTTCTCCCTACCGCAAGATCAACTACTTGTTTGTTTTACTGTCTTGGAGAGTTAGCTAAAACCTATTCCAAGACACTAGCCTAAGCTAGATTGGTGGAAAGAGTCCTAAAAATGCAAAAATTACTAGATAAATTTTAATTAATTGCTGTGTTATTTAGGCTTTTATTACTCAAAAGGGTAAATGGATATGAAACCAATGGTGTTATGACCCGACCCAAAACTGAATGCAATCGAATATGATCATGTAATCTTTTCAATTCGATGAATCCTAACTAAAGTAAGGAGAGAGTTTCCATTCACTTCCAACAATGCAAAAAATTGATCACTAAGAGAAACTATAACAAATTCTCTAATGCACTAATTTCATCAAGAAAAACTAATGCAAATCAATTCCAAAATAGTTTTTATTTTTATTTTTGTGTGTTAAAAACAAGCATAAAAGTATGTAAATTCAAATCAAAGAATGCTGATCTAAATCTACAATTGATTTTTCAGAATGTAAACTATGCAATTGTAATCTATGCACAATTCACTTGAAAAGTATGCAAATGTAATCTATGCACATTTTTCATTCATATTCTGAAAATGATAATTCTAATTATGCAAATGTGATCTATGCAAGAGAATTCTCAAACACAAGATGATTCTAATGTAATCTAAGAACCAATCAAGTGCAAGTCAAGAAAATTGGGTGAGAGTTCCAAAGATAAAAAAAAAAAACAGTCAAAGGCAATTCACACTCATACACAACTTACGAGGGGGGAATTTTTTTTGCAAAAACAAAAGCAAAAAGATGAAAAATTGTGAAAAGACTAAGACAAACCTCCAAGTAATGACCAAAGGAAATCAAATTAAGAATTTCTCAAAAAGAGACTCAAAACACCCAATTGATAAAAGCTTAAAACAGGAATGCCAATGGAATTAACCTAAGAAAAGTTCCTGACAAGTCACGTGCAGATCTGGGCAGAGGCTAAAAACACATAAACAAATCCTAAGCTGACTGAAAGAGAAAATCTTAAGTTTTTCAAAATTTTGACAGGGTCCGCAGGCCCCTAGTATACCCAAGTGCGGTACCGCTCTGTGTGTAAAGCAAAAGTGCGGGTATGTCCGCACTGTGTTACAAGCAGAGGGTGCGGTCCTCTTCCAAAAGTATGAAAAACAAAAAATAATTCAAGATCTACTAAACCTACCCAATCCCACACACATCAAGCCAAAAACTAGAAACAAAGACACAATTTCTCAAGTCAAAGTAAAAGCAAAGGAAAAAATAAAAAATTCAAGTCCCCAGTGGAGTCGCCATTTTGTCACACGGAATGAGTCGTTCTTGCGGACAAGACCAACCTCCCTAGTATCTAATGATATCTAGTGACAAGCAAGCCAATCAAATCCTATCTTTCTCTAAGTATGCAATTTATAAACAAAGGCAAACAAGTGTTTTAGGCCTACCTTGGGTCCAATGCAAGTTTTTGGAAGCCTTGCTCCTTTGATCCAAATGAGCTCCCTTGTAGTGAATCTGCAAACACACACAAGCACACAAATTAAATAGCACCTGAAAAGCCGTTATCATAAAGCATACTTATCATGATGATCAAGGAATTCATGAAACAAATGACATAAGACAATTTGTTGAGAAAAATGAATCTGATTGTATTAATTTAAATCAAAGAAGAATGGTACAACCTATGCCTTGATGCTGTACAAGCTCCTCCCAGGGTCCAACAAGAAGTCTCCCCTACTTTGACAAGTTTCACTCTCTTCCCAATGAAGCCAAAAGGTATGTGATCTCTCCTCTCAAGCTTAACTAGGAAGTCTCAATTCCACCAACATTTACCCTAAAAAATGTTCAGCTTCTAACCTCTCTAGCAACCAGCCAAATGCCTTAATTTATAGTGCAATGGAAGGAAGTTACTAGGTCCACCCTCAAAGGGATAAAGCCCGCCTTCAAAGGGATAGCTCCTCTCATCAAGGGATTAGCTCCTTCTCTTTTGGGATGCATGAACCACCTAGGAGCGAACCATCCACGTCAAAATTCCTTCTAGAATCATCTAGAATTACCCCAAAGTGAGTTTTTTAGAATAAACTTGCACCTTTTTGACTTTCATAGGGGTCCGCACCCACTCCTTTAGAGACAGAGCGGGCAGGTCCGCAGGTAACATGAACAGGGGGTGCGGGACCACAGGCAATAGTGAGATAAAGTGCGGAACCAGAACTTTATTGATTTTTGAAGGTCTTTCTCTCATTTTCAAAGCTTGACATGAAGAGATGAGGTCTGAGACTTGATTAGGAGGACAGTATGAATGATTATAGATCCATACTGACTGCAAATAGTCACGGTGACAATATTTTGTGTAACACCAGCGCATGGCTCAGTTGGGTCGTCCAATCAGGTTGAATCAATTCTAAAGTATCCTGCGGTATCCTAAAAATGGATGTCTTAACCTCCTGCAATGCTTCATCGATAGATTGACATCCATCCTCAAAACTAAGCTTCATAAAAAATCCTTGGCGCAAAACATCCCATTCTTCGGTGCCATGATAGAGTTATGTCTCCAAGTACCCATTCATTGGTATAACATCCAAGGTATGAAAAAACAAATGGAACCACTTCGATTGAGGCTTTGCTCCATATACTTCAGTCCATTTGTCTAAATGATCATGTGGATCATTTCTCCTATCATACTTTTCTGTTAGTAATACCTTTGGGTGGCCAAAGCGTATCCGCATCATCCTTTTATATTCACGCCAATCCTCAAAACTGTCCTTGTGTGTACCCCACCATCTTGCGGGTGTACCACACAGTGCCCAATCTAATGCCTGGAATCGATTCTTCTCTGGTACTTCCCTTTCAAATGTATCCAAAAGTGATCAACATCAATTAACCCATCATAGTGAGGCAGATTGCGTACCTCTAATGATACACAACACAACAACTTGGTCATCATATTATTGCGCAACATAAATACTTCATGCAGTTGATTCTGCCAATGCTTCAGTTCTTCATCTGAATCTAATGTGCAGGAGCTCTCACGGTCCCATGCAATACATACGTCTGTTGTCAAATTCACCCAATCCTAATCTCGCGCCGTTATCTTGTAAATCTGGTCCAAATCATCATCAGTTTCATAATCACGAACTGGTTTTGTATAGTGCAATGCTTTTGCAAGATCTAGTGGCACAACTACACGGAGCGATTTCTTCTCAAATATCATTTGTCACTTCTTCAAGTTGATTACCCCATTCATGTCAGTGGCCCATTCAATCCCAAGGAGTGCGGGGTAGGGATTTCTATCATCCACAATCTCTATTACTTCAAAATCTGCTACTGCACTTGTGCCTTCGATGTCAACTGTTTGTTAGAAAATTAGATATTACGGAGCAATGGAACACATAAAATATTGTAGAAAAATATAAACACAGAAAATGCATAAAACAAGAGAGACACAGATATACTTGATTCACCCAGTTTGGGCTATGTCCACCTCGAACAGCCAGTCCTTCCCTTTTATTATCCAGCAAAATGAAGAGACACAACGTACAATAGATCCACTGTAATATCCTCTATTTTCTCTCACAGTCCCACCTCTCTTTTTCTCACTCACAGAAGACACATCAATTTCACAGCCTGAAATACAATGCCCTCATACAAAGAGACGGGTTGCCTTCTAGGGCAAAAAACCCTAAACTAAACATAAGTTCTACCTTCCGATCATCCGCCTAATGAACGGCTCAGATTGACTAGAAACTACTATACTTTTACAAGGCAATTTTACATTTATTTTTGGCTTTGGGGGCGCTGCCCCTGAACCCCCTAGCTGGGGGGGATTGGCCCCCCCAAACCCTCGCGGGGGGACAAGTCCCCCCTGCACCCCCCTGCATGGAGGGGTGTACAAAACTTCTTGGGGTATACATCCAGCTGAAACAGAGACCTCTGAACAATCATGCTCCATACACAACAATCTCCCACTTGGAGAATGATTGTAGCAACTCCACCACTGCTTCATTTGCTGGACAATGACTCCTCTTTGGACCTAGCTGTTTTTCATCTTCATCGTCATCCTTGAAGACCAATTGAAACTGAGCATGTTCTCGGTTTCTCCTTGGTTACAACTTTTGTTAGCATGTCTGCAAGATTCTGGCTAGTGTGTATCTTTTCCAGCTTCAACTCTCCATATTCCAACACTTATCATGTGAAATGGTACTTGAGCTATATGTGTTTAGTCCTGGAATGAAATGCTGAGTTCTTTGAAAGATGAATGGCACTTTGGCTACGACTATATAATGTGCCCATATCGTGCTCCTTACCCAATTCAACCATAAACCTTTGTAACCAAATCATTTCTTTACTAGCCTCTGTAGTAGCAACATACTCTGCTTCTGTTGTTGAAAGTGCAACAACACTTTGGATTTTTGAAACCCAACTGACAGCTATTCCACCAATAGTAAATACATATCTTGTAGTGCTTCTCCTGTTATCTCTGTCACCTGCCATATCTGCATCAACATATCCCTGTAGAGAAATGTTTGAACCACCAAAGCATAATGCTTGATTTGTGGTACCTTTCAAATATCTGAGAATCCATTTCACTGCCATCTAATGTTCCTTTCCTGGATTGTTCATGTACCTACTTACAACTCCCACTGCATGTGCAATATCAGGCCTTGTACAGACCATTGCATACATTAAGCTTCCAACTACTGATGCATATGGAACTTTAGACATATAATCCATGTCTTCTTGGGTCTTTGGGCACATTTCCTTACTAAGTTTGAAATGGCTAGCAAAAGGTGTACTAACTGGTTTTGCATTATGCATATTAAATCTTTTCAACACCTTTTGTATGTACTCATTTTGAGACAATGTTAATTTGTGATTTTTCCTGTCCCTAGTGATTCTCATACCAAGGATTTGTTGTGCAGCTCCCAAATCCTTCATTGCAAATGAATTTTCCAATTTTATTTTGAGCACATTTATCTCCTGCATGTTAGACCCTACAACAAGCATGTCATCTACATACAATAACAATATAATATAGCTGCCATCATTTTTCTTTTTCAGATAAACAAAATGATCAGAGTGACATCTAGTATAACTTTGTTTAGACATAAACTTGTCGAATTTTAGATACCACTGCCTTGGAGCCTATTTTAAGCCATATAAGCTCTTCTTCAACCTGCACACTAGTTTCTCCTTCCCTTTCACCTCATATCCTTGTGGCTACTGCATATATATCTCTTCCTCCAAATCCCCATGGAGAAAGGTTGTCTTTACATTTAACTGTTCAAGATGCAAATCTTCAGCTGCTACTAGACTTAAAATAGTTCTGATTGAAGTCATTTTAACAACAAGATAAAATATTTCATCAAAATCAATACCTTTCTTCTGTGAAAACCCCTTTACCACAAGTCTAGCTTTGTACCTCTGTTTTCCTCCATCTTCTTCCTTCAACCTATAAACCCATTTATTCTGCAATGTTGTTTTACCTGCAGGCAACCTGACTAAGTCCCAAGTCTGGTTATGTGCTAAGGAGTCCATCTCTTCTTTCATGGCTTGCTCCCACTTCTTCCTGGTTTCTACTTGCACTGCTTCTTCATAACATTCAGGTTCACCAGAATCAGTCAACAATAAATAATATAATGAATGAGAGTATCGTTCAGGCGGTCTACCTATCCTGGTAGATCTTCTAACACCACTTTCAGGTGTTTGGGGTGCCTGTTGTTGTTGTGGTGGTTGCTGTTGTTGTGGTTGTTGATTATTATTATTTTCAGGCACCTTTACTTTTTCAGTGATTTCATCAAGAACTGCATATTCCTTGTTTTCTTTTTCTTGCTTCTTTTCCTGCAACTGATTCTTATACAAGACCTTTTCATTGGATATTACATCTTTGCTCCTAATGATTTTGTGATTTTCATAATCATATAAGAAATAACCAAAATCATTAACACCATATCCAATAAAGGTACATTTCTTTGACTTTGCCTCAAGCTTTGTTCTATTTTCTTTATTAATATGGACAAAGGCCTCACAACCAAAAGGCTTTAAAAAATAGTAGTTTACCTTTTTACCTGTCCATGCTTCCTCTGGAACACCACCATCCAAGGAACTTGAAGGCCCTCTGTTTTTTAGATAAATAACAGTATCTACAGCATATGCCCAAAACTGTAAAGGCAATCCTGCATGCAATCTCATCACCTTGCACACTCCATAATTGTTCTATTCATCCTTTCTGACACACCATTTTCTTGTGGTGTTCTTGGAACTGTCTTCTCTCTACGAATTCCATGCTCTGAACAGTACCTATCAAACTCTTTGCTGCAATATTCACCTCCATTGTTTGATCTAAGACACTTCAATTTCTTTCCTGTCTCAATCTCAACCAAAGCTTTCCATTTCTTGAAAGTATCAAATACATTAGATTTATTCTTAATATAATAAATCCAAGTTTTTCTAGTTGCATCATCAATAAAAGTAACATAATAATGAGAGCCACCGAGAGATTATACCTGAGCAGGTCCCCATACATCTGTATGCACAAGCTCTAATTTTTCACTCTTCTTTTCTTTCCCAACTCTTAGAAATCTGACTCTCTTTTGTTTTCCATAAATGCAATTCTCACAGAAGTCCAAATCAAAATTCTTCAAACCCAACAAAAAATTCCTTGAGTGAAGAATCTTCATCCCCTTTTCACTTATGTGTCCGAGCCTATCATGCCATAATGCTGCATCTGCTCCTTTGGAAGTTAAAGCATTAACAGAGTTAGAAATACCATTGCATAAATACAATGTACCAACCTTTTCACCTTTTGCTATTACCAGGGCTCCTTTGGTGACCTTCCAAGCTTTATCTGTGAAAGTTGTCACACAAACTTCACCGCCTAACTACCCTGTTGAAATCAGATTTTTCTTTAGATCTGGAACATGCCTTACCTCCTTTAGTAGCCATTGGTTTCCATTATGTTTTTTTACAAGAACCTTACCCATTCCAACAATTTTGCAGGGTTTATCATCACCAAAACGAACTTGTCAAAAATCTCCTTGAACATAGTCATGAAAGTATTTTTTATCAGGTGTGGCATGGAATGAGGCCCCCCTGAATCTACCACCCAGGAATCAGCAATATTTTCGAAAGAAAGAATCAAATCATCTTGTAACACCTCACCTGTCACATTTGCTTCATGATTGTTTTCTTGCTATGGATCTCCTTCTTTTCCCTTCCGAGATCTACAGTCTTTCTTTAGGTGTCCTTTCTTTCCGCATTTCTAGCACACTATCCCTGATCTGGACTTGGATATGCCTTTCCTTGATTTACTGCGATATCTTGAGCTCTTTCCTCTTTCCATTTTTCTTCCCCTAGACTCTACACTCAAAGCATTACCCGATGTCTCACCGGAGCTTTTCCGTCGCATTTCCTTGCTAAGGATAGCACCTACAACATCATCAAACTTTAAAGTACTAGATCTAGGCATAGAGTTACTAATGGCCATTACTAAACCATTCCAACTTTCTAGTAATGAGCACAAGAATAATAGAGCTCTAACTTCATCTTCAAAGTTTACCCCTACAGAACTTAACTGACTTGTAACTGTATTAAAATCATTTAAATGATCTACAACAGATCCACCTTCCGACATCTTCATACTAAATAACCATTTCATAAGAAATACCTTGTTTGAGGCCGAGGGTTTTTCATATAGTTTCGACAACGCCTAAATCAAACCCTCTATTGTTGTTTCCTTCTAAATGTTGAAGGCGACTGACGCAGCAATGCACAGCCGTATTTTTTCGAGTGCCTTTCTATTGAGAAGGTTCCATTCTTCATCTGTCATAGCCGTCGGCTTCTCTTTTTTTTCTGCTCAATGGTAGGTACAGATCTTTCTGATACAGATAATCTTCCATCTGCATCTTCCATAGTGAGAAGTTTTGGCTGTTAAATTTCTCGACCCTAAACTTACCATCTTCTACCATTGCTCCCACTCGAACGAGGAACCCTTCTTTCTTGTGAGTTTATCAGCCAAATAGACCTTCGGCTCTGATACCAATTGTTAGAAAATTACATATAAACACAGAAAATGCATAAAACAAGAGAGACACAGATATACGTGGTTCACCCAGTTTGGGCTACATCCACGTCGAACAGCTAGTCCTTCCTTTTTATTATCCAGCAAAATGAAGAGACACAACCTACAGCAGATCCGCTATAATATCCTCTGTTTTCTCTCACAGTCTCACCTCTTTGTTTCTCACTCACAGAATACACATCGATTTCACAGCCTCAAATACAATGCCCTCATACAAGAGAGGGGTTGCCTTCTAGGGCAAAAAACCCTAAACTAAACATAAGTTCTACCGTTAGATCATCTGCCTAATGAATGGCTCAGATTGAATAGAAATTACTATACTTTTACAAGGAAATTTTACATCCTGCCGGGGGAATGTTGGCCCCCGGACCCCCTAGCTGGGGGGGATCGGCCGCCCCTGATCTCCGCCGAGGGGAAAATTCCCCCCCGCACCCCCCCGCATGGAGGGGTGCACAAAAATTCATGGGGTATACATCCAGCTGAAACAAAGACCTCTGAACAATCATGATCCACACACAACACTGTTACCGCCTGCAACCTCCCTATTGGGATGATTTTCTACTGACTCGCCATCCCTAACTGAATCGGAGACCACTGTAGCATAGGTCTCCCCATTCTTTCCCATGTTTGTTTTGGCAAAACATTCACGTCAGACCCTAGGTCTAAGATAACTTGGTCCATTTCATATTCTCCTATCTGCTCAGTGAGTCTCATCTCACATCTAGTCCTTGCCTTATGCTTACCAAGCTTTCTGACTACACATGGTTCGTCAGTAGTGTTTTCCTTGCTAGCGCACCAATTGATCAGTTCTTGTAGTCCCTTCACTACCTTGCTATCATGTAGTAGTTTCATGCAGGTCTCTAAGAATGTGGTAATCATGAACGGGTCCATTTATTCAACTAGTTTCTCCTGAATTTCTGAGGTAGAGGCCTCAACAAAGCTTTTCTTTTCTTCCATAAATGTTTCTTTTGCACGTTCTAGATCAAACCCAGTCTCCTTTTCTGGTGCTTTGCAGATCCACTCACCTTCTGCAGGCTACTTTGCTTTATCCTCACCATTCATCGTTCCACTTCACAGCATAATTTTTACCTTAGGGTCTTCCTCGTGAGGCTCGACCCTCATCATCTGTAGGTTCTGAGTTGGCTATGGAGGCTACGCCCCCTTTTCACGAATCTTAGCCAACAATATAGGAAAATCCTCCATCACATGGTCAAACTGAGTACAATAGCGGCATGATAGTCGCATCGGATTTGGGAAGTCTCTCACGTAGTGTCCTTGTCCTCTACAATTGTAACAAATAAGCTGCCCTCGACCTCTACCAAGTCCTCCTCCACCTCGACCTCAGTGCACCCCTAATACTCACCTCACGCTCCTCCACCAACTTGTTCCAGAGGCCGCATTTCTGCCTCCACCCTGTATGCAAGTGTCCTGTCCATCATTAATTTGTAACTATGACAATTACACTCATCATGACCCACTGATTGACAGAAATTGCAGAAGAGTTGTTGTGGTGTCTGCACGAATTTCTACAACAAGTGGCAATTATTAGTCGCATGTTTCCTAGCTACTTGGTAGATAGCACACCATAGCGTGGGCCCTATACTTGGTCCTACTACAGTATTCGGCCTCAATGGCATTGGTCCTCCTGCTGCAATAGAATTCGCAAAGACTGGACAATGATCCTTGTCATGCCCCTGACCTTTGCATTTTAGGCACCAGACTTCTTTTTACGCCTTTGGTCGAATTGTTCTATCTTTCTTCAGACTTTTCATTTCAAGGCAAAGGTTCTGCAACTGCGCTTGAATATGTTGAACCCCCAGATTAGCATCCTACATTGGTGTATCGTGCAATCTCATTGAGATTTCTAGAGCTTTCGCCTAGGTCCCAATCTTTTGTTGTGATAGCGCAACCCTTAGGTGAGGCAGGAGCGAGGCCACAAACCATTCGCAGTGGTGCCCATCAGGCATATTCATGTTGCCTTCACGGATCGTACACTTCAATATTTGATCCAAATCCCAGGGCATCTCTCGAGGCTTCATCATGATCTCCTTGAATCCCACAATAGATTGCACTTGAGACTTAGGTCTACTGAATTCCCTATTTAGCGTAGTTTGGATATCTGCCAATGCGGACATCTGGTTATTAGTACTGTAGTTAATGTACCATGTTACTGCGTGGTCCTGCAAAGCACTAACTAACGTTTCTTTCTTCATTTGATCATCTGTGATACCCTGAGCTTCCCATACAGCCTTCACGATGAACCAAACCTAGTTTGGATCTTCATTTCCTATGCCCTTGAACACAGGTAGCCTTATGGAGTTCACCATGTTGAAGAGTGGAGGTGGCGGCAATGTGGGTGAGGGGGTAAATGGTGGAGGTGAGGATGGAGGTGGTGTGGATGGATGAGATGAGGATGGAGGTGGTGCAGGTATTTGCAGGAACCCTTGTCTTATCAACGGAATAGCGCTAAGCAGAGAAGCTTGTGCTGCTCCTTCGTTGTCACTCAGAGGAGGCTCAATCAGTGGGCTATATTTAGGACCTTTTCTTCCTCCATCCTTGAAATTCCTTCTACTTCGCGTAGCCCCAAACATCAAGGTAACTGCATGACCCTCTTTTCACAAAAGAGCATCTTAATCCAAGTATTTAATGATTTCAAATACTTACCTCATGGCCCCTTGAAGAAGCGGCATGCTGCTTCGCTGTAACTAACCAAAGTATAAACTACGAACTCTATCACAAACCCCCCTACAATATATTTGAGCCAATGATCAACAACACGCATGATATTATCTTTAGAGGCTTCCAATTTCCACACTAACTCCAGGGTCTAGAAAATCAGACCATCAAGGCTCCACCTCCCTTGTCTATCTTCCAACTTCGTAATCCACTCGTATAATTCAACTGGGAAGGAATAGAAGAAGATTTCATGTATCTCTGTGTATAGATATCTGTCCAACCATTGTTCTTTTGTCAATCATGGATTCCTATTTTCTTGCACCACAAATTCGTGGATCTTTCTATCCAACTAGTCTTCAATATCCTTCTTAGTTGGATTCCAATGATGTAATATCACACATCTCGTTATGCAAATCCTGGTCTTAGCAATGGAACCATTTGTTGGCTTAATGAGCTCTGACCTAGGTTCAGCGTTAGTCAACCAAGAAAATCCCTACACTACTGTGCCTTTCGACATTAGCCCATCGAGCATGGACTGAAGTCTCACCAAAGCAATATGGGGGAATGAAGGAACCAAGTTTCTGCACCCTGAGATGGTTATGATGTTAGTTTTACACTTTAACTCTGCCTTCACATAGATCAATAAGCCTTTAGGGCTTATCAATGTACTTATTTATTAGTCTTTCAAAACTATCGTGAAGGTCTGCGATCATCCTTCGCATAACCCTAACAAGCGATTCAGGCACTTACGCGCCTTTGTAGCTACTTTTCTGTATAGTTTCTTCAATTATCTTAAGTTTTCGCCAATTTAACCATGCAATTAAGATTGTCTTCACATAAACATATATCTCTACTTGTGTTCATATAACAAAGGAAAACATATATATTCGCGCATCAAATTAGCAATAAAACATAAACCCAATGCTTAACATAACATAATCGCATGCAATTGACAGAAGTAAAATACACAATAATTTTAGAATACTTCTCTTTATTGATGATTCAGATTTCCAGTACAAGCTCTAACTTCCCTGCGCACACAGCTGTAGGGGTCGGCACACTTAGCTGCGGATTTCTACCCTAGGCCTTTGCGCACTCAGTTGCAGAGCCTCTTTCCTACGCTAAGAATCTTACTCTTAGCTCTTCACAGACTCATCAATGACTCCAACTATGAATTCCTATTCTGAACTGAACTATCTTAGACTCCTCTAAGACCTCCTTTTTAAACAATCCCATGGTCCGTGAACCAAGGGCGGATCTCATCAAGCCGACACAAACTATCTAAACTAAGGGTAGAAACCCTTTTTGACGCTTGATATCTTTGTGCTCCATGCCACAAAATGCGGAGACTTTACATTCCTTTATATGAAATTTGGGCTTTCTACCCCAAAACATGGGCTTTTAACCCCAAAATTGACACCAGGGGACCCGATCCCACCACACCTCCACCTCCACCCCCGCTATTCAATATGGAGAATGTGATGAATATGCCTATATTTAAGGGTCTGGGGACAAAAGACCCTAAACAATTTTGGTTTGTAGCAGATGTTGTGTGGAAATCATAATAGATAATAGATGATGGCCTGAAGAAAGTGAAATTGGTCACATCATTGCAGGATAGGGCACTAAGCTAGTATATTAAGTATAGTATGACTCATCCATATGCGACGTTGAAAGATACGAAGGATGCGCTAAATCATGAATTCAAGAAGCCTAAGTCTCAAGCTCATTATGTAACTGAGGTTAAAGAAGTTAAGCAGAAGGTAAATGAGTCTGCATGGGTTTTTGATAAAAGGTTGAAATGTCTGCTACAACAGGTTAATTTGTGGATGTCAGATGAACAACACAAAGACTGGTATATTTCTTCACTATAACCTCATTTTATATTTCCATTATCACAACAGAAGATCGGAACACAGGAAGAGGCACTAGAGATTGCTATGAAATTGGAGGCCCTGCCTATCGAGGAAACAAATATGGGAGTGCAACAAATTCAATTGCAGTTGGCTAGTCTGCATATGGATTTGTAGAGTCTCATAAAGGGAAGAGAAGTCCAGAATGAGACCCGCGTCAAAATATGGTGTTTAAAATGAAAAGTCCATGGTCATGACAAGGATGATTTCCCGGTGTATCAGAATTATCTAGTTGGGGGGAGGTCCTATCCCCTTGAAGATAGAAAATACTACTGGGACGAGTATAGGTGTCATACCATGGTGTGCTATCTACTAGATCACAAGAAAACATATGATGGACAATTTTCATTTGTTACAAAAGTTTGTACAGACTCCCCAACAACTGTTTTGTGATTTTTGTAAGTCTATAGGTCATGATGAGTGCAACTGTCAAAGTTGTTAATTAATGATGGAAAAAACACCAACATATAGAGTACTGATGGAGGCACATCTTGAATAGGATCAAGGCACAACTGTAGTGCACAGAGGATTCCACGGATGAGGAAGAGGACGAGGGGCAGGAGTAGGAAGAGGTCGAGGATAGATCATTGGTTACAATTGTGGAGAACCATTCCACTTTGTGTTATATTTTCAGAACCCAATGCACCCCTCTGTTATTGTTCTATGTTTTTGAGGTTGAGGGAGTAAATATATTGGACAACATCAATCCACTTTTGAAGCTGGGATCTAGCCCTACTAGCTTCAGAGAGGGATCTCTCTTTATAATTTAGCTTGGTTTTTAAGTTGATTTTAGGATAGTTATGATTATTCTTGGTTGTTTGTTTGAATTTGTTTGATTGGTTTGGTTGGTTAATCTGATCAAATTAATTTCTTTCCATTGGGCTATGGAGTCAAATAAAGCTGGGTGCTGCACCAAATGTTTAAAAGAGTAATCACAGGGAAAGCTAGTTACATTTACTGGATCTTTTAAATTGAATTATGAAATGGAGAAAAAGTGTGTTTTAGTAGTGATTGAAAAGCATTTAAAAAAATTTCAATAAGACTTTAGAAGAAAACATACAGATTGTAAAAACAGTCCAAATAAGGTGTTCAATTAACATATCTTATTTTTCACATTTCCTGTTTTACAATTAGATTTTAGATGATAAACATACAGAGAATAATAGTGGAAACAATATTTACAATAAGAAAAACATCACCAGTAAATCGCAACACAAGAATCCTATGAAAATTCTTTGCATTAATGGTGCTCCAGCGGTGTGGAAAAAGTATAGTGCTTGATAAAAAGAGTTACAATGATCAGGAACCGACCCTCAATACTTCGAATGGATGAAGTATTTAAAAATAATTTGCAAAAAGGATGCAATTAATGGCTCATCGACATGGCATTCTATTATTAACTTCAAACTGATAGAATGCAATAATGTGACCAAAAGAGGTGAATTTGGTGAAATGATCTAGACAAATGGCATTGTTTTGGTGGAGAACAATCGCTGAGTGGCCACTATTTCGGTGTTGCATTGGTGAAGCTGACCTTTTCTTTAATCCTCAAATTCTCAAAATTTATCCCACCTCTCCTCATCTAGAATGGCAATTTTTGTTGCCTTGTGGTAGATCTCATCTACCTCGGTATACCGAGAAAATGTAGGTTTTACTACAAAAATGTGCTTTATCTCATGATGGATGAAAGTCATGTTGTTGATAGCTTCGTAAAAAGCTCTCCCTGTCATAACACCTTTAATGTGGGAAGACTTAGAAATATCCTTTGCAATGTATTGAAGATTCTTTTTATAATCTTCCCTGGTCATCAGTTTGTCGTTGATCACAAATAAAGAAGGTATTCCTTTCTTGTTTAATGCTTCTATTCTGGTGAAAAATCTATTGACTCCTATTTCCAAAATGTGACATTTTTCTGTAAGATGCACAACCAAGTTCTTCTTTGTTAGAAATTTCTTCACTTCTAATATTGTTTCTATCCCATCATCTATTCCCAAATCATCCAGCTCATATCTATTTATGAAATTGATAAAATTTATGATGTTTTTGGCTATGGTAGGCATATCTCCCATTTCATTGTTAATAGTGGAAATGGCCTGATTGGCTTTCTCAATCAACTCTTTCTATTCAAATATAATCTGGATACATGGCCAGATTTCATCCATTACTTCAATGATATTGTTCCATATAATTTCTTTAACTTGGGCCAGTGTGTGGCCAATAGAGGACTCAGTTTTTAATTTCCTCCATACTTCTATCTGGTTTTGAGCTCTCTGTAGCTCTGCTGCATGGAAAGTTTCAGTCTTTGCCTTCTGGTCTTGTAGAAGATTGACTTGAGCCTACAATATTTTGATTTCTTCTATTTGGAGAGACATATTCTGCACTACACTTTCCAACTGATCTGCAACATTCCCTGTGTCTGTTGTAGAAGATGTAGCTGTAGGAATTGTTGTAAGAGGCACTGCTTGCAAAGGGACAATAGACATCCTGGCAGCTTGCTCCTTTTCTTTGATGATTTTCTCCATCTCTATTTCCATTTGTTTCAATTGTGCACTCTGATCCATGATGAGCTTCATCATGTCTGCCTTATGTGACTTTATCTCTTCAATGTCTTTGGCTAGAGAGTCTTCTGTGGCTGGTAATTTGAATTGCTTTCTTAATGTTGCTATGTCAGTATTCTTCTTTCTTACAAGCTCTTCTACAACATTGATATTTGTAGGATCATATCCTACTTTGATTACCAAGTCCTCCAAAGCTTTGATCTGAGTGTCTTTTGCAAGTGCAGAGACTTTCTCCATCTTCAATTGTGACTAGACATTAGCTAAAGTAACCTGCAATTTAGACAAACTCTTAGTAGTGTTACTGAGAGTAGATGAAATCATTTTCCTAGTCTGCTTGTGCATCTCCATTTGTTTAATGGGATGTATGTATTTCACATCAAATTCAAATGAAGTCTTCTTGTAGTCTGATGCTTCTTTGGGCTGGGAAATCTATGCTTGGAGGAATGCCATTAGCATTTTACCTTTATAAGAGTCAAAGGCTAACAACACTCTACATTTAGAACTAGAAGTCTACTTCCAAAACTAATTATATGTGTTGATCTTCAAGGCCTCATTTCTTACTTTAATCTCCCTGGAAATATCAAATATACTTTTCTTTGTCTCCCCTGTGATAGATGTGCTGGTCAGCATGGCCTGTTGATGATGCTATGAAGTTGTTGAGGTAGTAGGATAAAGTGTATCCTAATCACCTACTAGTGAGGAAACAAGTGGCTATTTGGTGGTAATAATATTTTCTTGACTCGAATCCTTGCTCAGGCTTAGTTTGGAATTGAGCTTGGCCTTCTTTCTGTACATGATTTTGAAGCCTTCACTGGAAATTTCAATCACTGAAGGTGACTCTTCTTCCCTGCTCCTCTTTTTTGTTTTCTCCTGTGCGATAGGAGTCTGTACTATTGAAGATGAAACCAACTGCTCCTCTGCCTCATGTAGAGTGTTCTCAGTCCATTCTAGCTAGTTTTTATATTTTTCAATCTCTGTTCTAGATGTATGAAAATAAGCGATAGATTTTTTCTCTACCCTTAACTTGGAGATGACCCCTAATGGATCATATGACCAGGTGAAGCTGAGACTGAATTGCATTTCTTTCAACAATTTGTCTGCCTCTTCCCGTGCTGCTCTGTTGTTACAAATAAAAGGCCCTATTTGTGTTTATATTTTGAACTGGGATTTCTTCTTGGCAGCGACAAAGTGAATCTGATCAACATTGACCATTTTCCTTATGTATTCTAAGGAAAAAATCCTCATTGGGAGGAATTTTGGCAGCTTGTAAGGGGCAAGTTCACACCCAAATATCTGCAGCTTTGTGTAATTTTGATAAAGGTGCCAATCCTCTATCTAGACTTGGTCTAATAACTACAAGATTTTCTTGATTTCTTCACTGATTCTTGGCTATGACCTGCTCCTTAGGAGATTGAGTGTTGGATGTACAAACATCTCTATGAATTGTTTGTATGAATATTCCTTTTGTTCCTTCATTACCAACGTAGTCCAGAAGATGACTGATTGTTGATTTCCTTCTTCATCCAACTTTTGCAAGGCAAGCTTGAGGTTGTCTCCCTGAAAATATAAAAACATATACACTAACACATAAGCATATTTAAATACTTCCTCAATTTGGAATTTGACAAACTATTCATGGATAGAATCTGCAAGAAATTGGCTAAAGTTGAACAAGATGGAAGGCTTGGAATCTGCAGAGAAAATGGAAAGAAATCCTATGATTGCCTCATCTACCCACTGATCTGAGTAATAGCCAAGGAGGTAGGAGATGACTGTGATGATTTTCTTGGCTCTCTCAGGGAAAATAGAGGATGGATAAGGAGGATTTTTCTTGGGTAATGGGCATCTTCAGTCAAGAAAATCTCAAGGGTTTTGGCTCTTTTAGCAAATTCCAGTTTTTGATATAATTCAACAAGTGCTTCATGAGAAAAATAGGTGGAATTCTCTTCTATAGGAGCTTGCATCATTTGGTCTATAGCTTGGGGAGTGACAGTGAACAAAATTTCTCCAGTAGGAGAAATAATAGCTCTTTGGCTAGGTAGATAGCAAGCATGACACTTCCTGATGAATTCAGGGGTGTTGTGGGTACGGGGAAAGATATAGTGGGGAAAATTGGATTCCCACAGTTGAATATCATCAAATTTATCTATAAACTTGTCCTCAAGCTAGCAGTACATCTCAAACAGATCAAATTCACAGAGGGTTTCATGAATTTTATAGTCTCTGTCTGCCAAAGGGATGTGGTGAAAATCGATGGGAGGGTGGATCAAAGGACTCACAGGTTCCTCTTGTCCCTTGTCTTTCGGAGGCATGATTGGCTAAATTGAGAACACTGGTGAAATATGGATGGTATGGGCTTATAGTGTGTAGAGAGGACTTGATATTTACAAACAGGAAAAGAAAGATACTGGCCCGAAATTTAGTTAGTTGGAAATATCCCCAGCTGGGTGAAATTGTTATAGTTTGGATTGGTGCACCTATAAGAGGACAATGGAATTGGAAGTGTATAAACTCAGTAACCGGTGAATGGGTGAAAGAAAGAATTTTATAATTTTTTATCTTTCCCATTGATGGTGGCGTGTGTCCATTGGATTAACGGTTAAGAGATTTAATTGCTTAACAAATTAATTTTAGAGGGAGTGGATGTGATTGGCAGAGCAACAGACGGATGACATGCTGAAGGGTGACTGGCGGGAGTGTAATGGATAGGATAGTGGTATCGCTTGGCGGATAAACCACTTTTCAGAGGGGTGGGGGGGAGGTGGTGAATGGTTTTGGCCAAAGGTGGTGCAAAATCCTAAGGTGGTGACACGTTACGGTAAGCGCGGGTTTGAATACTGCCCATTTCGAAGCCCCCCCCCCCTGTTCCAACAGTAAAGTTTGGATGGTGAGGGGTGGGCGAAATGTAAGATGAGCCATTGAATGCATCGAGGTGGGCGCAGATGATGGGAAAGGTGATGGTGGATTATCGTGACATGATGGGGCGTATGCTAGGCTAGGGAAAATTATTAAATGGTGTATGCTTAGAGTGTAGTGGGGTAGACAGATGAAAATATGAGCGGGGAATAGTGTCGGGTTAGTGAAACTTTATGGATAGGGGATAATATACCAAATAGTATTTGATATATCAAAATTTTAGAGTAAAACTTTAATCCCTTTGCCTTTTTTCTGTGCATGAAAATATATTTGGAATTCAACTTAGGATAAAACTTTCATGCTTGTCCTGAAATCATCATTGTGCTTCTACCTATCTTTTCTAATTTTAATTCTTTTTCTAAGCTAACATTTTCTCTTCTTGCTTTGTAGGGTGCATTTAAACCAACAGACCCAAATCACTTTTTTTATGAAAATCTACCTTATCCTATCACTTATTTCGCCATTGATTCAGATTAAACTGTTGAATCAATTTTATTTTTGCCTAGCTACTGATTTACCAAGATTAAACTGTTTGGTAAATCTTCATTCACTATCATATTAAACAAAAATTTAAATGTGTCCAATCATGATTAAACTGTATGATTTGAACAGAAGTCTAGTTATTGTGGCATTTAAAAACAGTGTGCACACAACCTTATTTGAAAATAAACTACAAGAACTAACTTGTAAGTAGTGGCATTTTGACTTGCAGCACTTTCCGTATTAGTTTTTATTTTTCTTTCGTGGGGTTCTTATTTTCATTTTTTTTTCTTAACATACCCTCTTTTCATTTTCTTTTTCATATATTTTTGGAAATCATTTGAATATTGAAATTTATGTACAATATGCAATCACAAATACAAAATACTCAATGAACTTGAGATCCTATAATTTATAGGACCCTAACAGTGGCTCCAGCTGGCGATGGAACTTCTCCAATTGAAGTGTGAAGAACATATGATCAATAGCCTTGAGTACTCCATGTCTGTAATGTCTTCATCTGATTCCTTTGTTGTTTTAAGATACTATTGGTAGCTCATCAATCGAGTATTAGGGCCTTCACTGTGGGCTTCAACCTCTGTTAATAAGTTACCCAACCAAAATCATAAAGACTATGATATTTACAATGATGTAAGAAAAAAAATCTATAGCCTAAGAAAAGTAGTGCTTCAACATCCTTCCATTGACTAGACCTCCAGATATCTTGGCTCCATTTAGTTCTTTAAGGTAGAATGCATTATTTCCCCTGAAAGCATGAACAATATATGTCCCTTTCCAAATATTATCAAACTTGCAATGTTTGCCTTTGTATTCTCTCATTGAATCCCATCTCAAAACTTGATCCCCAATGTTAAAGACATCAACCTTTGTTATTCTATCAATTTTTTTTTAACATTTTCTTGAATAACTTGGGTCTTGTTGTATACTTCCTCCCTGGATTGCTGCAACTAGATAGTTTAATTAATCCTTCTCTGTACATCATTGGGTTCAGCTTGCACTTATTCAATGATCTTCATGACTAGAACTCTTAAGGAGGATGGAAAAACTGCATCCATCCCATAGACCAATTGGTATGGTGACATGCCAATTGATTTTTTAGTAGTAAGTCTATCAGACCAAAGTGCATTGACCAACTTGTTATGCCAAGACTTTTTGTTGTCTTCTAACATCATTTTGATGATGTTTACCAGAATTTTATTTGAGGATTCGGCCAACCCATTACCCCGAGGGTAATAATTTGAATGTCCCAACATAATGTGGTATTTATGGAAGAAGTCAACCATCCTTTTAGATTTAAATGCTACATCATTACCAGTGATGCGTTTTCTAGGAAAGCCAAATCTTGAGAGGACATTAGTCTCAAGGAATTTAATAATGACAACATCAGTAGCAACTCTGGAAGGGGTGGCCTCTATCCATTTGGTAAAGTAGTTAGTGGCTATGAGAATCCACTTATGTTGGGCAGAGGAAGAGGGATGAATTTCACTGATGAAGTCCAATCCCCATTGCTAGAAAAGGCTATCAACAGAGATAGGATTTAATGGCAGTGGTAACAATTTTCTCTTTCCCTCAAAAATATGGCATTTATGGGATGAGGTGACTTGTTTGTGAATGTCAGGGAAAAGGGTAGGCCATTAGAAAACAACTCTAAGGATTTTATTGGTAGTGGTTTTCTAATAAAGATGTCCACCGCAATCTCCTTCATGGAATTCCTGCATAATGTTTTCTGCATCATCTTTTAACAAGAATTTAGGTAAAATACCCCCAACATCTTTCTAATACAATACATTATCTATAATACAAAATTTATATGCTTTTAACTTTAGAAATATTACCATTATTTTTTTCAAACTAGAAGGAGAATTCAAATTAAATAAAACATAAAGCAAGTCTGCATACCAGGGTGAGTTTAGAAATGCCTCATCAATTTGTGGAGTCACCTGCTCCTCTTGATTATCGAATGAATCAATCAAGCTAATGTCCAAAGCATGGAAATTTGACTCAGCCGTCAATTTGGCTAGTCCCTGACCTTTGATTAACTTGGCAGGATTGATTTCCAAGTCATACTCTAGAATGACAAAAATCTATTTTCCTCGTTTTCCATTAGGTCCATTATGTGTCGAAATGTCCTTAACCACTGAGTTAGGTACATAAGAAATAATATGGGAATGCAAAATATATACTCTAAAGTCTTTTATTGCTTTAACCAATGCAAAGCCCTGTTTTTCCATAATATTGTATTTCAAAGATGCATCTCTTAAAGGTTTACTGAATAATGCAATAGGTTGTTGAAAGCCTTCACCATGTTTTTGCAGTAAGACTACTGCAATAGTGTGTTTGGAAGCAAAATAGAAGATTATGAAGTCTTTTGTGAAATCTGGGTTGATCAACACTAGTGCTTTGGTCAATGCGTGTTTAGCTAAGTCAAAGGATTGTTTAGCCTCAATACTCCACTTGATTTTAGAATCCTTTTTAAGCATGTTTGTTATGTTTCTAAGAAGTCTTACCAGGTTAGGAATGAACCTCATTAGGAAATTGATTTTACCAATAAAAGATTGAAGCTCCTTGATGTTCCTTAGATGACTAATTTTTAATATTGCTTCAATTCTACTGGGATCAATCCTGATTCCATCCTTGGAAATAATGTGACCAACAAGTTTTCCTTCCTCAAGGCCAAACATTGTCTTCTTAGTATTTAGTGAGATGTCAAAGCTTCTACATTCTTCAAACACTCTTCTCAGATGTGCTAAATGTTCCTCATCAGTTTTAGAATAGACAATAATGTCATCAAGATAAATCAAAATAAAATGGACAATTTCATCAACAAAGGTAATATCCATTGCTCTTTGGAAAGTGGCTCCAGCATTCATTAACCCAAAGGGAGCTTTCACATACATGAAGGTTCCTGTTGTGGAGGTAAATCCTCTCTGTGGACAGAGACGATCCCTACTAGCCCAGACCGGGTCTAGCAACAATCAAACAATGCTATCACGCAAGTTCCTAATTGCAAATTAAAGGTGGATGATGAGAACCTACTTGGATTCCAACGCTAATGTTCGTAGAAGAGACGTCGCTCTCGTTCCTTTGCTTCGGCCGGTCACGATCCACACGATATCCGTGATTAGACACCTGCACATGCAAAGAACGACACAAATACAAGCATAAAATCCAATAGATGCAACTATATATCAGTCAGAAAAGATATAACTCAACATCAATCATGAGACAATGAGAGTGGAACCATAATGCTAGTCATCTATTATTGATAAATAACAAAGAAGAATACAACCATTGTTCTGACGTCAAATCCTCCTTTGGCTGGGTAGTCAGCTACACAAGTCTTGCAAAGCTTGTTGGGATGGGAACAAGCCTCTCTCTCTTGGGTGACAAGAATCTCCTCACTTAGATTTTGCCTTATGGGTGCAAGGAAGGCTCTTGCAGATTCAAACTCTTGAACTCCTGGTATTCTCTATCACTATACTAGAACTGGAACTAGCTTGCTCAAGGCATAGACACAAGCTTTTATAAATAGAGAGGAAAAAGATAGGATCAACCACATTATTAATGGGATTGGGCTTTATCACTTAGAAACTTCCATGAAAGGTGGCAAACCACTTCCCTTCTATGGAGATTCGAAGCCAAACCATCCTAGCTCAACATAGGTTTAGTTCATGAATGGTTTAAGGAGAACCTTCGGAAGCTTGTTCGTTGAAAACTTTACTCAATTCGGTTGGCGCAAATGCGACTCTGGGACAGAGCGCCAATAGCGCGCCCTCTTTATAGGATTTCCCTCATTGGCACGGGCAGTAAACTGAGGACCCGCGCTAATGAAAAAAGAGTTGTTTTCATGGGTATTCTGCAGGAGATGTCTTCAGGGCATATGAAGCTCATACTTAGAGGAATATGATGCAAGTGGTTTCAGGTCATGTCACTTTTCACAGGTCCTGGAATGAGTCCTCCAGTGTGCGGGAGAGGGGTAACAGGGATGGTGACAAACGGTGACAAATTGTTGTGTAACAGATGCCCCCTAAAGCATGAGGCCCGAGGGAGAGAGAGGGATGAAGTTCTTTACAAGAACATGCACAACTGAAAACACGGCCGCCGGAGAACCTGCGTAAAGAAGTACAACTGATATCTCAAGTACATGATATGTGTGGTATGGGTGCAGCCATCCATAATAGAGTACATAATAATCTAGATCCAAGGTATGGGCGCAGCCATCCAGCGAGGATCGATAAATAGACTCAGGCATGGTCGCAGCCATCCAGTGAATGAGTCATGTAATGATCATAATAAGCCACAAATTTCAACCTGGATTCCAATAAACAAAATCCAGGGTCTTGCGCTCCATCTCGACCCGAACAGAGTACAAGTTCAAGCATGCGAATACATGATTTGGAGTCGAACATGCATGAACATCGTCTGATTACCAGCCAATAGTGAAAACTGTTAACAGACGCGAGAGGTACCACCAATAATGACAATGGTCCTCAAGGTACTATAGGTACAATCTACGGCATGTGAATCGATGAGCTGGCGTCGAACACCCGCAGAATCATTCGATTGGAGTCCAATGATGAAAACCTCACGTCGAACATGAAGAACCTACCATTGAGGCATGCAGGCTCCAAGGCACCAGAAGGGAGTCTCTAGATCAACTTCCTGGATAATGAGCTGAAGTCGACAGGAAGTGACCTTGATCAAAGGTGGGCCATAATGTTTCCCACATCATTGACACGAGACAGAGGAAAGATGTTGTGGTGAATTAGAATTATGTGAGGTATCAGAGGGAGGTTGTAATTCTCCAGAGGTCAACTTCTCTTGAACATATCGGTGGCATGATAGTGGACTTGGCAGTATTTGACATCAAATGAGCAGAGGTCATGGTGACAAGGCAATGAGTAGATGAGGGGTCAAACAGGATTGTTACACAACAATTTGTCACCGTTTGTCACCATCCCTATTACCTCACCCGCACATTGGAGGACTCATTCCAGGACCTGTGAGAAGTGACATGACCTGAAACCACTTGCATCATATTCCTCTAAGTATGAGCTTCATGTGCCCTAAAGACATCTCCTGCAAAATACCCATGAAAACAACTCTTTTTGCATTAGCGCGGGTCCACAGTTCACTGCCCGCGCCAATGAGGGAAATCCTCTAAAAAGGGCGCGCCATTGGCACTCTATCTCAGAGTTGCACTTGCGCCAACCGAATTGAATAAAGTTTTTAACCAACAAGCTCCTGAAGGTTCTCTTCAACCCATTCACCAACTGAATCTATGTTCAGCTAGCATGGTTTGGCTTCGAATCTCCATAGGAGGGAAAGTGGTTTGCCACCTTTCATGGAAGTTTCCAAGTGATAAAGCCAATGCCATGAATAATGTGGTTGATCCTATCTCTTTCTTCTCTATCTATAAAAGCTTGCCTCTATAACTTGAGCAAGCTAGTAATAGTTACAATAGTTCCATTTCTAGCATAGTGATAGGGAGTTTGAAGCTGCAAGAGCCTTCTTTGCACCCATAAGGCCAAATCTAAGTAAGGAGATTCTTGTCACCCAAAGAGAGAGAGGCTTGTTCCTCATCCCAACAAGCTTTGCAAGACTTGTGTAGCTGACTACCCAGCCAAAGGAGGATTTGAAGTCAGAACAATGGTTGTATTCTTCTTTGTTATTTATTAATAATAGATGACTATCATTATGGCTCCACTCTCATTGTATTATGTTTGATGTTGAGTTATATCTTTTCTGACTGATATATAATTGCATCTACTAGATTTCATGTTTGTTTTCGTGTTGTTTTTTGCATGTGCAGGTGTCCAATCACGAAGATCGTGGGGATCGTGACTGGCCGAAGCAAAGGAATGAGGGTGATATCTCTTCTACGAAAACTAGCATTGGAATCCAAGTAGGTTCTCACCATCCACTTCTTATTTGCAATTAGGGACTTGCATGATAGCATTGTGTGATTGTTGCTAGACCCGGTCTGGGCTAGTAGGGATCATCTCTGTCCGCAGAGAGGATTTACCTCCACAACAATTTGGCGACTCCGCTGGGGAGTCTTGTCTCTTTGGTTTCTCGTTTGGTTGCTTAGATAGCTTTCTGGGTTGGATTTCTTGTTGTTTCTTGCTTCCTAGTTTGCCTAGATACTGTCTTCAAGCCTTGAGTTGCTTGCTTTTGTTTTTGACTTAGAAAACTTGATTAGCGCGCTTTTTAGCCTTACAGTCGCACCAATTGGCGCAAGTTGCTCAAAAACAACCCGCGCCAATCCCATAAAAGCGCGAGTTGCAGCCTGACAGTCGCACCAGGCCTGTCAACTTTTCCAGTTCGCTTGTCTTCAAGCCCTCTGAGCTTGGATTTGTATTTTGCCGCGTCTTTTTCAATTACTGGAGTGTGTTTGATCCTTGTTTGACTGGTTTTAGACCTTCATCCTTCGGGTGTTTGCCTCTTTCTATCGGTTTCACATTTTAGCCCTAGGGCATCTAGTGGCTTTGTGCATCGAGCCTTCCATAGGAGTCTTGGGTTCTTTGATCGTCCAGTCGACTTTGTGATTACTTTTTGCATTTGCTCAGTAGTTGTCAAAGCTTTTTCTTGTTATTCAAGTGATTTGTTTCTTTTTCGCTTGGGTTTCGCTTGGCTTCGTTTGGGCTTAGATCACACAGCTCATAGAGGTCTTTGTGCTTTCTTCTTGGTTTGAAGGACTGTTTTGGTGTTTTGGGGATTCCATTGTGTGCTCATTGAGTGAAATTGATCTTTTGCTCGGTGTTACTATCTCTCAAAATTTGTTTAGTGCACTTTGCCATTGAAAAGAAAAACGAATAATCTCTTTTGCGTTGCATTAGTTAATTGAAATTAGAATCTTTTCATTGATTAAGCGATTTAAAACAAATAAAAGTTTCGTTTATTTGTCATTAGCTACATTAGAGTGGTTCTTGATTGTTTGCGGTCATTTTTTTTGAAAAATTCTCAACTCTCTCGTAGTTAGTATTCATCGAACGAAATGATATTCTTTGGCATATAGTTTGCATTTAGGGAATTGTGAGAGATTACATACGGTAGGACCTGGAAATTGAAACTTAACTAAAGATCAACCATAAAATGAACTGAATGAACTTAAAAACGCATTGGAACATAACGCTCACTGTTTAGAGGTCTAGGCTAGAGACATGCTCCGGCGTCGTTAAACCTAGTCACTGTTGTTTCACACTATGGTTGGGTGATTCCTCCTTTTGTGACTCGATAGTGGTCTAGCATGGACTTGAGCTCCCATGTACCGTTGCGTATATAGGGGAGACCCCACTAGGTTATCATCCTTTATCCACAGGAAGCCGTGTCTGCCGCCTTACAAGCCGTAACGTACCGAACACAGCATTCGGGAAGCTTGGCTGTCGTACGGGAAGTCCTTGGTTTTCATATGACTTCCAAGGTGTATATGCAGTTTTACGGATTTGTTTGGTAAACCCTTTGCCTAGTCTCTCCAGAGTAGTCAATTTTGATCCTTTTCGGACTCCTTAAAAGAAAAGGCTCACTTGAGCAGTTTGTCACTTCGGGCTCACAAAACATTCGAAGGCGACTAGAGTCACCTTTTTGTCCTTTTCTCGACTCTTAAAATATGAAAAGGTCAAGTTCTGTCCTTGCGTCTTAAAATTTATTTGGCCGCGATTAACATTACCTGGTTAGATCTTGTTTGTGTTACCTTGAGTAGGCTTCTTTTCGTTCTCGATGGCAACTTTTCCGGGGTTCACCAACCCAGGTCATTTCGCTCCTTTTGGAAATGTTGGTGCTCCTTATATGGTGACGTTGTCCCTCCCAGGGTTAACTGTTGGGTTGCCGGTTTGGTTGTTCTCAACCTCTTTGGTCCCTGCCATCTCACCGTCTAGTCAATTCGTCCCTCCACCTGAACAACATCATGTTGATTCTAAGGTGGATCTCTCCCCTTCTACGCCCACTTCTATGTCCTCATCTTCTACTTCACCTGGTGAAAGTCTAGAATCGAGTAACTAGGTGGCTGAGAAGAAGAAGAAGAAGACGAAGAAGAAGAAGGCTCCTAAGGGAGAGGTTACAAGTGCAGCTACCCCCTCGAGTACACCTGAAGTCGGGCCCCCTTCCGCTCCTCCGCGGCAGGTCAAGTTTCCTTGCCGATTATGCATGGAGGACCATCTTCTTCGCGATTGTCCTGGCATTCCCAGGGTACTAGAAGTATGGTCTCATGATCCGGCCCGCCCCTCATCGTCCTCTGAAGCTCACATCGATGCTACCTTATCCGTTGGGAATGGTAAGGGAAAAGGGAAGATTCGAATCCCCTGTAGACTTTGTGAAGGCAATCATCCCCTTCACCTTTGTCCACTCATGGATAAAGCCTCCATTGTCTTGGAAAGTCTTACAGCTCCTTCACCCCAACTTCCCATTGGTTATCAATGTCTCTCTGTAGCCACAGATCGTTCCCCTGCTGACAAAGAGATTGATTCATATTCTTCTCTTATCCAGCCTCCTCTTCCCGAACCCGGCTGTCCCCAGCCTGTTCCAGACCAACCATTGGTCGGAAAGAGTGTCGACTCGAGTCCGCTGCTCTCTCACTCTGTTTCGGAAGAGAATCACGCCCATGTTCTTCACGTCTCTTCAGATTCTCCTGAGTCCCGAAATGACTCTCCTAACCCAGCTGCTCCCGAAGGTTCTCCTTCGGTTCCTTTAGCACATGGGGGCAATCATAAAATTCCCCCACCAAGTAGTCTGGTTGTTTCCTTTGATTGGAATCGCCTGATCGCCGGTCGCCTTCCATCCCGTATGCCTTTCCAGATCACAGTACATGCCTGTGCTAAGGCAGTACCTGGCACTGTTTTGGATGAAGGGGTGTTTGTCAGTCTTATGCTGTACACTACTTGGGAAGCTTTAGGTTCCCCGTAGCTTGGGCCAGTCACTCAAAATCTGTTGGCCTTCGACGGAGGAGCCTGTCCATCTCTAGGAGTTCTCCTGAACTTCCCTATTACTTTGGGAGGCAAAACCATCTATATGGACGTCTTGGTTACCCAAGGTGTTTTAGACTTTAGTCTTCTCCTTGGTCGCGACTATGTTTATGCCATGGGGGCCCTTGTCTCTTCACTTTTCCATGTTGTTTACTTTCCACACAATGGAAGAATCGTGACTATAGATCAATTATCGTTCTTTAGTCCCCTGGTGCCAGTTGCGCAGCTGCCACCCCCTCCTGGTTTTTATCCACCATTTGCATCTGCCCCATCACAGATCAACTACGTGGCCACCTATCCCGTGCCTGGATCCAGTGATGCCGCCGTCGTGCATAGTGTCCTGGAGGCATTGGGCCCTGACTTCCAAGATGTTGGCCTTCCATCAGGAATGGCACTCTTGGGGGCCTCAACTTCCTATTCATTATGGTGAAGTTCCACCGGAGCATAGTTCCTTTCCTATGTCAAGCTCCTTAAAAAATGAAACTAGGTTTGGTCTGGTCGGAGCATAGTTCACTTTCCTATGTCAAGCTCCCTAAAAAATGAAACTGGGTCTGGTCGAGCATAGTCCCTGATCTTGTGTCAAGCTCGTTAAAAAAATGAAACAAGGGTTATGAGGATAGTTCTTTCCCTATGTCAACCTCATTAAAAAATGAAACAACTCCCTTTCCAAATCGAGTCTTTTGATTAAGTTCTCGTAAAATCCAAGTCGAGTCTTTCCAAGATCTCAAACGTGAACCTTCATTCCATCCACCTCGTTGAATGCAATGAAGCTTGGGGGGCATGTACCTCGATTTGTGTCATTATGTTGGGGGCATGCGAACTTATAAAAAGCATAGTTTTTCATTTCAAGCTTGTGTAAACATGAAACTGAATCCAAGCAAAGTTCTCCATGGTTCAAGCTTGTGTAAAAATGAACCCATACCCATTTTACATCTCGTGATTGCTGTCTTTATCCGCTAAATTTTGCTAAATGAGCCTTGGTTGTTTCATTCTATTGCTACCATCTCTTTGGCCGATCATATGCTCTCACTTGGTGGTTTTTCCTTTCCTGAGGAGCCGCAGCGATGAGTGGTTTTATTAGCCAGCCTCTTGACCATTACATGTTTTGAGCAGTTCCACCATTACCGGAACCAGTTGCTACCCTTTATACCACTCGTTCCTCCAGGACGAGTCTCCTTTTAAGCTCTTTTCTGACTCGTAAAAAATGAAAATATTGCCCAGTATTTTTCCCTTTTTGACTCGTTAAAGAGAATAAAAAATGGAGGTCTACTTTCAGCTCTTTTCCGACCATTTAAAGATGAAAAGATTGCCGAGTTCCCTCTTGACTCGTTCAATGGAAATAAGAGGCGGTCGTCTTTAAACTCTTTTCCGACCGTGTAAAAGACAAAAAGATTTTCGGGTATTTGTCATTTCAGGCTCGTTAATGGTTACGAAACGACGTGATATCGATCGCTTTTTTAATTTTTCAAGTCGATGTCACTACTCATGAAAAGTACTCCTCGATCGTAATGGTCGGGCGGTTCTTTCGAGCATTGTTTTATAATTTTTCGGGCTCGAGAGACACAACTCTATGAAAAAGGACACCCCTGGAGTTTTCTTTTCTGCTGTCTTTTCAGACTCTCTAAATAGGAAAAGACGCTGAGTTCTTCCTTTGTCAGACTCGTTAAAACTTAATGACATCGGATTCCGTCGTAATGATGCTCACAAGCATATGCTATCCCCGTCAAGCTTGCTAAAACTAACTGGGGTACTCACCAGAAATGGTGGGGACAATGGACCCATAATTATTGTCGTGTCGGCAGTATGTCGCTCTTGAACATGGCACTAATCTGCATTCGTGTCTGGGTGGGAACATCTCATCTTGTTTTTACACTTGCCTCTGTGGGTTTGGGTGATCCTATCTGACCTCTCATCTGCTCATTTCCTTGTCACCATGACCTCTGTTCATTTGATGTCAAATACTGCCAAGTCCACTATTGTTCCGCTGATATGTTCAAGAGAAGTTGACCTTTGCAAAATTACAACCTCCCTCTGATACCTCACATAACTCTGAATCACCACAACATCTTTGCTCTGTCTCATGTCAATGATGTGGGAAACACTATGGCCCACCTTTGATCAAGGTCACTTCCTGTTGACTTCAGCTCATTATCCAGGACGCTGATCTAGAGACTCCCTTTCGGTGCCTTGGAGCCTACATGCCTCAATGGCAGGTTCTTCGTGTTCGACAAGAGGTTTTCATCATTGGCCTCCGATCGAATGATTCTACGGGTGTTCGATGCCAGCTCACTGATTCGCACGCTGTAGTTTGTACCTATAGTACCTTGAGGGCCATTGTCATTATTGGTGGTACCTCTCGTGTCTGTTAACAGTTTTCATCATTGACTGGTAATCAGACGATGTTCATGCATGTTCGACTTCAGCTCATGTATTCACATGCTTGGACTTGTACTCTGTTCGGGTCGAGATGGAGCGCAAGACCCTGGATTTTGTTTGTTGGAATCGAGGCTGCAATTTGTGGCTTATTATGATCATTACATGACTCATTCACTGGATAGCTGCGACCATGCCTGAGTCCATTTATCAATCCTCTCTGGATGGTTGCGTCCATGCCTTGGATCAAGATCATTATGTACTCTATTATGGATGGTTGTGCCCATACCACATACATCATGTATTTGAGATATTAGTTGTACTTCTTTACGCAGGTTCTCCGGCGGCCATGTTTTCAGTCACGCATGTTCTTGTAAATAATTTTACCCCTCTCTCTCTCGGGCCTCATGCTTTAGGGGGCATCTGTTACACAGCAATTTGTCACCGTTTGTCACCGTCCCTATTACCTCTCACCCGCACATTGGAGGACTCATTATGGGACCTGTGAGAAGTGACATGACCTGAAACCACTTGCATCATATTCCTCTAAGTATGAGCTCCATGTGCCTTGAAGACATCTCCTGCAAAATACCCATGAAAACAACTCTTTTTGCATTAGCGCGGGTCCACAGTTCACTGCCCGCGCCAATGAGGGAAATCCTCTAAAAAGGGCGCACCATTGGCGCTCTGTCTCAGAGTCGCACTTGCGCCAACCGAATTGAGTAAAGTTTTTAACCAACAAGCTCCCGAAGGTTCTCTTCAACCCATTCACCAACTGAATATATGTTGAGCTAGGATGGTTTGGCTTCGAATCTCCATAGGAGGGAAAGGGGTTTGCCACCTTTCATGGAAGTTTCCAAGTGATAAAGCCAATCCCATGAATAATGTGGTTGATCCTATCTCTTTCTTCTCTATCTATAAAAGCTTGCCTCTATGCCTTGAGCAAGCTAGTCATAGTTACAATAGTTCCAGTTCTAGCATAGTGATAGGGAGTTTGAAGCTGCAAGAGCCTTCTTTGCACCCATAAGGCCAAATCTAAGTAAGGCGATTCTTGTCACCCAAAGAGAGAGAGGCTTGTTCCTCATCCCAACAAGCTTTGCAAGACTTGTGTAGCTGACTACCCAGCCAAAGGAAGATTTGACGTCAGAACAATGGTTGTATTCTTCTTTGTTATTTATTAATAATAGATGACTATCATTATGGCTCCACTCTCATTGTCTTATGTTTGATGTTGAGTTATATCTTTTCTGATTGGTATATAATTGCATCTACTAGATTTTATGCTTGTTTTCGTGTTATTCTTTGCATGTGCAGGTGTCCAATCACGGAGATCGTGGGGATCGTGACCGGCTGAAGCAAAGGAATGAGGGCGATATCTCTTCTACGAACACTAGCGTTGGAATCCAAGTAGGTTCTCACCATCCACTTCTTATTTGCAATTAGGGACTTGCGTGATAGCATTGTGTGATTGTTGCTAGACCCGGTCTGGGCTAGTAGGGATCGTCTCTGTCTGCAGAGAGGATTTACCTCCACAACAGGATAACCCAAACCCACGGAGGTTAATGTGAAACAAGATGAGATGTCCCCACCCAGACATGAATGCAGACTAGTGCCATTTTCAAGAGCGACATACTGCCGACACAATAATGATTATGGTTCCATTTTGCCCACCATTTCTGGCGAGTACCCCGATTATTTTTTGATGACAAGCTTGACGGGGATAACATATGCTTGTAAGGCATTATTACGACAGAATCCGATGTCATTAAGTTTTAACGAGCCTGACAGAGGAAGAACTCGGCGTCTTTTCCTGTTTAGAGAGTCTGAAAAGACGGCAGAAAAGGAAACTCCAAGGGTGTCCTTTTTCGTAAAGTTGTGTCTCTCGAGCCCGAAAAAGTATAAAACAATGCTCGAAAGAACCGCCCGACCATTACGATCGAGGGGTACTTTTCATGAGTAGTGATTTCAACCTGAAAAAGTAAAAAAGCGATCGAAATCACGTCGTTTCGTAACCGTTAACGAGCCTTAAACGACAAGGGCTCGGCAATCTTTTCGTCTTTACATGGTCGGAAAAGAGTTTAAAGACGACCGCCTCTTATTTACGTTTAACGAGTCAAGAGGAATAACTCGGTAATCTTTTCATATTTAGACTGTCAAAAAAGAGTTGAAAGCAGACCTCCATTTTTATTCTATTTAACGAGTCAAAAAGGGAAAATACTCGGCAATCTTTTCATATTTTATGAGTCAGAAAAGAGCTTAAAGGTGACTCATCCTAGAGGAACGAGTGGTATAAAGGGTAGCAACTGGTTCCGGCAATGGTGGAACTACTCAAAACATGTAATGGTCAAGAGGCTGGCTAGGAAAACCACTCATCGCTGCGGTTCCTCAGGAAAGGAAAAAAAACCAAGTGAAAGCATATGATCGGCCAAAGAGATGGTAGCAATGGAATGAAACAACCAAGGCTCATCTAGCAGAATTTAGTGGATAAACGGCAATCACAAGATGTAAATCGGGTATGGGTTCATTTTTACACAAGCTTAAACCATGGAGAACTTTGCTTGGATTCTGTTTCATGTTTACACAAGCTTGAAATGAAAAACTATGCTTGTTATTAGTTCACATGCCCCCAGCATAATGACGCAAAACGAGGTACATGCCCCCCAAGCTTCATTGCATTCAACACAGTGGATGGAATGAAGGTTCACTGTCGAGATCTTGGAAAGACTCGACTTGGATTTTACGAGATCTTAATCAAAGACTCGATTGGGAAAAGGGGTTGTTTCATTTTTTAATGAGGTTGACATAGTAAAAGAACTATCCTCATAACCCTTGTTTCATTGTTTAATGAGCTTGACACAAGATCAGGAACTATGCTTGGCTCCTTGTTTCGTTTTCTAAAGAGGTCGACACAAGATCAGAACTATCCTTGGTGACACAAGCTTGAACCAGGAAGGACTCTGCTTTTTGGAAATGCGCATGCCCCCAGTGCAATGGCGCAGGATGAGGTGCATGCCCCCCAAGCTTCATTTCATTCAACAAAGTGGATGGAATGAAGCTTTACAAGATCTGAATTGAAAGATGCGATTGGAAAGGGGGAATTGTTTCATTTTTTAACGAGCCTGACACAAGATCAAGAACTATGCTCGAGAGACTTTGTTTCATTTTTTAACGAGCTTGACACAAGACAAGGAACTGTGCTCCGACACCTAGTTTCATTGTTTAAGGAGCTTGACACAGGGAAACAAACTATGCTCCAACAAGACCTAGTTTCATTTTTTAAGGAGCTTGACACCGGAAAGGAACTATGCTCCACCCGAACTTCATCATAAGGAATAGAAAGTCGGGGCTTCCAAGATTGCCACTCCCGGTGGAAGGGAAACATCTTGGAAGTCGGGGCCCAATGCCCCCAAGAAACTATGCACGATGGCGGCATCACTGGATCCAGGCATGGGATAGGTGGCCACGTAGTTGATCTATGGTGGGGTAGATGCAACTGGTGGATGAAAACTAGGAGGGGACAACAATGGCGTAGGAGGCATCGGGGGACTAACGAATGACACTTGATTGATAGTCACAATTCTTCCATCGTGTGGAAAGCAAACCACACGGAAAAGCGAAGAAACGAGGGCCCCCATGGCATAAACATAGTCGCGACCAAGGAGAAGACTAAAGTCTAAAACACCTTGGGTAACCAAGACGTCTATATAGACGGTTTTGCCTCCCAAAGTAATAGGGAACTTTGGGAGAACTCCTAGAGATGGACAGGCTCCTCCGTCGAAGGCCAACAGATTCTGAGTGACTGGCCCAAGCTGCGGGGAACCTAAAGCTTGCCAAGTAGTGTACGACATAAAACTGACAGACGCCCCTTCATCCAAAACAGTGCTAGGTACTGCCTTAGCACAGGCATGTACTATGATCTGGAAAGGCAAATGGGATGGAAGGCGACCGGCAATCAGGCGATTCCAATGAAAGGAAGTGACCAGACTACTTGGTGGGGGAATCATATGATTGCCCCCATGTGCTAAAGGAACCGAAGGAGAACCTTCAGGAGCAGCTGGGTTAGGAGAGTCATTTCGGGACTCAGGAAAATTTGAAGAGACGAGAAGAACATGGGCGTGATTCTCTTCCGAAACAGAGTGAGCGAGCGGCGGAATCGAGTCGACACTCTTTCCGACCAATGGTTGGTCTGGAACAGGCTGGGGATAGCCGGGTTCGGGAAGAGGGGCCTGGACAAAGAAGAATTTGAAGCAATCTCTTTGTCAGCAGGCGGACAATCTGCAGCTGCAAAGAGACATCGATATCCAACGGGTAGTGGGGGTGAAGGAGCTGTAAGACTTTCCAAGACAGCGGAGGCTTTATCCATGAGTGGACAAAGGTGAAGGGGATGATTGCCTTCATAAAGTCTACAGGGGATTTGAATCTTCCCTTTTCCCTTACCATTCCCGACTGATAAGGTAGCATCGTTGTGAGCTTCAGAGGACGACGAGGGGCGGGCCGGATCGCGAGACCATACTTCTAGTACCCTGGGAATGCCAGGACAATCGCGAAGAAGATGGTCCCCCTTGCATAATCTACAAGGAAATTTGACCTTCCGCGGAGGAGCAGAAGGTGGCCCGACTTCAGGTGTACTCGGAGTAAGAGCTATACTTCTAGCCTCTCCCTTGGGAGCCTTTTTCTTCTTCGTTTTCTTCTTCTTCTTCTTAGCCACCGGGTTACTCAAATCGAGACTTTCACCAGGCGAAGTAGAAGATGAGGACGTAGAAGTAGGCGTAGAAGGGGAGAGGTCCACCTTAGAATCAACGTGATGTTGTTCAGGTGCAGGGACGGATTAACTAGATGGTGAGACGGCAGGGACCAAAGAGGTTGAGAAAAACCAAACTGGCAACCCAACAGTTAACCCTGGGAGGGACAACGTTGCCATATAAGGAGCACCAACATTTCCAAAAGGGGCTAAATGACCAGGGTTCCCGTCAGAGGGGGTGCCTGGGTTGGTGAACCCCAGAAAAGTTGCCATTGGGAACGAAAAGAAGCCTACTCAAGCTAACGCAAACAAGATCTAACTGGGTAAATGTGAATGCAGCCAAATAAATTTTAAGACGCAAGGACACAACTTGACCTTTTCATGTTTTAAGAGTCGAGAAAAGGATAAAAAGATGACTCTAGTCTCCTTCGAATGTTTAGTGAGCCCGAAGTGACAAATGCTCAGATGAGCCTTTTCGTTTAAGGAGTCTGAAAAGGATCAAAAGTGACTACTCTGGAGAACTAGGCAAAAAGATTTACCAAACAAACCCATAAAACTGCATATACACCTTGGCAGTCATATGAAAACCAAGGACTTCCCGTACGACAGTCAATCTTCCCGAATGCTGTGTTCGGTGAGTTACGGCTTGTAAGGCGGCAGACACAACTTCTTGTGGATAAAGGATGATAACCTAGTGGGGTCTCCCCATATACTCGACGGTACGTGGGAGCTCAAGTCCGTGCTAGACCACTTGTTGCATCACGGAAGGAGGAATCACCCAACCTTAAGTGAAACAAAAGTGACTAGGTTTAACGACGCCGGAGCACGTCTCTAGCCTAGACCTCTAAATAGTGAGCGTTATGTTCCAATGCATTTTAAGTTTATTCAGTTCATTTTATGGTTGATCTTTGATTAGGTTTCAGTTTTCAGGCCTTACCGTATGTAATCTCTCACAATTCCCTAAATGCAAGCTATATGCCAAAAAGTATCATTTCGTTCGATGAACACTAACTACGAGAGAGTTGAGAACTTTTCAATCAAACAAAATGACCATAAACAATCAAGAACCACTCTAATGCAGCTAATGGCAATAAACGAAACTTTTCTTTAAAGTCACTAATCAATGAAAAGCTCTAATTTCCATTAACTAATTCAACGCAAAAGAGACTGTTCGTTTTCTTTTCAATGGCAAAGTGCACTAAACAAATTTTGAGAGACAATAACACCGAGTAAAAAGACAAATTTCACTCAATGAGAACACAATCAAATCCCCAAAACACCAAAATAGTCCTTCAAACCAAGAAGAAAGCACAAAGACCTCTATGAGCTATGTGATCTAAGCCCAAACGAAGCCAAGCGAAAAAGAAGCAAATCACTTGAATAACAAGAAAAAGCTTTGACAACTACTGAACAAATGCAAAAGAATAATCACAAAGTTGATTGGACGATCAAAGAACCCAAGACTCCTACGGAAGGCTCAATACATAAGGCCACTAGATGCCCTAGGGTTAAAATGTGAAATCGATAGAAAGAGGCAAACACCTGAAGGATAGAGGTCTAAAACTAGTCAAACAAGGATCAAACACACTCCAGTAATTGAAAAAGACGTAGCAAGATACAAATCCAAGCTCAGAGGACTTGGAAGAAAGTAAACTGGAAAAGTTAACATGCCTGGCACGACTGTCAGGCTGTAACTCACGCTTTTCAGGGATTGGCGCGGGTTGTCTTTGAGCAACATGCGCCAATTGGCGCGACTGTCAGGCTAAAAAGCGCGCTAATCAAGCTTGCTAAGCCAAAAATAAAACGAGCAGTTAAGGGCTTGGTTAACAGTATCTAGGTAGACCAGGAAGCAAGAGACAGCAAGAAATCCAACCCAGAAAGCTATCTAAGTAATCAAATAAGAGAACCAAAGAGACAAGACTAATTCCCCAGTGGAGTCGCCAATTTGTTGTGGAGGTAAATCCTCTCTGCGGACAGAGACGATCCCTACTAGCCCAGACCGGGTCTAGCAACAATCAAACAATGTTATCACGCAAGTTCCTAATTGCAAATTAAAGGTGGATGATGAGAACCTACTTGGATTCCAACGCTAATATTCGTAGAAGAGACGTCGCTCTCGTTCCTTTGCTTTGGCCGGTCACGATCCACACGATCTCCGTGATTAGACACTTGCACATGCAAAGAACGACACAAATACAAGCATAAAATCCAATAGATGCAACTATATATCAGTCAGAAAAGATATAACTCAACATCAATCATGAGACAATGAGAGTGGAACCATAATGATAGTTATCTATTATTGATAAATAACAAAGAAGAATACAACCATTGTTCTGACGTCAAATCCTCCTTTGGCTGGGTAGTTAGCTACACAAGTCTTGCAAAGCTTGTTGGGATGGGAATAAGCCTCTCTCTCTTGGGTGACAAGAATCTCCTCACTTAGATTTGGCCTTATGGGTGCAAGGAAGGCTCTTGCAGCTTCAAACTCTTGAACTCCTGGTATTCTCTATCACTATACTAGAACTGGAACTAGCTTGCTCAAGGCATAGAGACAAGCTTTTATAGATAGAGAGGAAAAAGATAGGATCAACCACATTATTCATGGGATTGGGCTTTATCACTTAGAAACTTCCATGAAAGGTGGCAAACCACTTCCCTTCTATGGAGATTCGAAGCCAAACCATCCTAGCTCAACATAGGTTCAGTTGGTGAATGGTTTAATGAGAACCTTCGGAAGCTTGTTCGTTGAAAACTTTACTCAATTCGGTTGGCACGAGTGCGACTCTGAGACAGAGCGCCAATAGCGCGCCCTCTTTAGAGGATTTCCCTCATTGGCACGGGCAGTAAACTGAGGACCCGCACTAATGAAAAAAGAGTTGTTTTCATGGGTATTCTGCAGGAGATGTCTTCAGGGCATATGAAGCTCATACTTAGAGGAATATGATGCAAGTGGTTTCAGGTCATGTCACTTTTCACAGGTCCCGGAATGAGTCCTCCAGTGTGCGGGAGAGGGGTAACAGGGACGGTGACAAACGGTGACAAATTGCTGTGTAACAGTTCCCTATGGTGTAGTGAAGGCAATTTTATCCTGATCATTAGGTTAAGACTTGGTTATAAGCTGAGAAGCCATCCAATAAGGAAATTCTACTAGACCCTACTACCTTTCGCAATATATGATCCATTTTAGGTAAGGGGTAGTTGTCTTTAAGGGATACCTTATTAAGATTTATGAAATCAATACAAAATATGATTTCTCCAGTTTTCTTTCTGGTGGGTACAATGTTGGACACCCATTTAGAGTATCTAAGAGGAAGTATAATTTTAGCATCATACATCCTTTTTACTTCTTTCTCAACCAAATGCATTAGGATGAGATTTATCCTACGAAGTTTTGTTTGAATGGTTTTTTATCTTCTTTGATAGGGATTTTATGTTGTATGATACTAGTGTCATATGCTTTTAGATCCTCATAACTCCAGGAAAAGACATCTATGAACTCTTTGAAAAGAACTATGTACCATTGTTTTGTGATAATAGGAAGGGATTTTGAGAGTTTTATCATCTTGGGATTCTGCTCACTACCTATATTGTGTTCTTCTATGTCTACCCCTATGGGTTCCATTTTTGGCTTTTTGGCCACATCATTGAAATTGAAAAGTTCTTCTAATGGAGATAAACCCCTAGGAAAAACATTATCCTTAAGCTGAAGTACTTCAAATTCTTCTTTTTTTGGATCTATTTCATGCAATTCTAATTTATGTACATGTTTATTAACTAAAATATTTACATCAGAATCATCAAGCTGCTTATCTATACTAACATATTCAACAATCCGATTTTCTACTTCACACTATAAATCTATGTTGTATTCTTCATACTCATCCTTGGATTGCAAAAAACTTTTGATTTGTTTGTCACTTCCAAATGCCTACCAGTGTCTCATATTGTCAGGTACTGTTGGATGATGTTTAACCTCCACTGTATATTGTCTGTTGGGATGAGGCATTTTACATGTGCTAGCTAAAAAAGCTAAACCATTAGCCAAGACATTTTGATTTCTGGGAATGACAGCAAGATCATATTCTACAAAAGTTCCTTGAAAGTCAAGCACAACATTTATGTAAGCTCTCAACATCGATATTTGGCAGCATATTCTCCCTTGATCTGTCTTATAATTAATTCAGAATCCCCATGAACAACAATTCTTTTAGCACCTAGCCTTTTCAATAATTGCAATCCTAAAAGAAGGGCCTCATATTCTGCTATATTATTAGTGGAATGAAAATTGAGTTTATAGGAATGACCTTTTACATGGTTGTTTCTTGAATTGGACACCCAAACACTTGCCCCTAAACCTACTCTGCTATAAAATCCATCAAAGCTCATGCTCCAAAAAGGTTTAGTTTTAGTGTTTTGTTGCACAATTAGTGTTTGATTTTCAAGTTTTACATCAATATCATTTTCTTCTTTAGTAACATGTGCATCAATGTCCCCATCATTATAAAGAATGAAAGGGTCCAGGTCATAATGAATAGAGTAAAGAGGATAGTTATGTGGTGTGTCTTGACTACTCACCATATACGTCATTAAAGTTTCCCTATACAGTCTTCTCTGTTGACCAAACACTGGTATAGTGGCATAAGTCGTGTCCATTTTCAAGATTCTTTGTAATTTTTCTCCCCATGAGTGTGACAACAGCATGCCATACTTAGGGGGAATGTCTCCAACCAGTAGATCCATGTCTATACTTTTATCAGGGATTTGGGTTAAAGTAACACATAGGTCTTTGATAAGACCTAGGCATCTAACTTTTCTTGAATCAAAGCAATACAAATCTTTGTATTTTCTAGTAATTTCAAGTCCTAGATTTTCCATGAATTCTTTGGGCATTAAATTATGGGATTCACCTGAATCTAGCATAGCATTATGAAGAATTTTATCATGGATAATGAAACTGATATAAAACGGAAGGAATCCTCCTTCTTGTGGTTTACCTTCAACTTCTGGCCAAATAATAGTTCAGGTTGATCATCATTCAAATTTACATCGTCACTTTTCTCCCCAATATTTAATGCTTTCATGACCTAAGTCCTGTACAAATTCTTGTTCATTAATTCAGTTAAGGGGATAGAGATTTTTAGTTTGGCAAGTCCATTCTCAATTCTGAATGGCGTTTGATTCTTAAGTAGATTTGAAAAATCAGTCTTTTTAGTAGCTACTTTTGTGGCCAGTTCTGATTGTTGACTGGTAGAAGGGAGATCAGTTTGAGTAGTTTTGTAAGAAGTATCAATGGTATTTTTCATAATAGCTTTTGCTATATTTTTTCCAAGATTTTCAGTAGTTTTCTTAGAATCAGAATCAGAGACCTTTTTGACAGGATTTTTAGAATTCTTTTTATTGGGAGTATCTTGATTTTTCTTACTCCTAAGATTATATTGCCTATGGACTTCCATTATGGCATTTTCAAATCCTAATTTGCATTCATCTAACTCTTCAGAATCCATTTCAGTTTGGGCTATAAGAAAAAGCTCTTTCTCCTCTTGAGTGAGGAAAACTGTTTCCTCATCACTTATCCCTAACAAATTTATTTGATTATCATCCAAATATTCCATAATGTTCCCCTCATCATCTGTGTAATTTTCCTAAAAATGAGGCCAGACCTACTGGTTTGGTCCCTTTTGTTCTCTTTGTTTAACTTGGGGAACATTTCTTCTAAAGTTTTGGTTTCTAGTTTGTGGGACATTTTGGTTTTCCCTTGCTTGAGACTAATCACTAATGTTAACTCTTTGCATCATTTTATTCACTACCCTAACTAAGTTATCAATCTTATGGTCAACAACAAAAGTAGTTGGTTCTTATTTTATGGTTACTTTGCGTTCAGAATTTTGTTTGGCTTTTTTGGCCAGGATGTTAGCTTCAAATTTAATTGCATTTGCTTGCATTTCTTCCAAAGTTGTCGGGTCTCTTTCTCTAAGTTGATATTCCATGTCTACATCAAAACCATCTGGAAAATCAATCAGAGCTAGGCTAGGGGAGGGCTTGATGTCTTATGGAATGGCATTGTAAACAATATTGAATTGTTCAGAATTTTATTCCACAATTTCGTTGGGTTTTCTTTTTAAACTTTTATATTCATTTAAGAGTTGAAGTAGGTTCTTCTTGATCTCCCATATAGCTAAACAAATTTGATGGAAAGCTTCAAGGTTGGCTATACGTCCTGCAGGTAAACCCCTAATCCACTTTTGGACATCACCTCCTAATCTTTGGACAAACAATCTCATTTTAATATCTACTTCATCCACTTCTTGGAGATCAAAAACATCATTCATCCTATCCACATGTTGTTGGGTCGTGTTAGCACCAGTATTATCAAAGGTCACAATTTTGGATGGATAATTTGCAGGCATAGCATTTAGTTGGCTTGGTAACACCAAGGGTGCATACCTTCCTACCATAACAGTCCTGGTAGATTGACTTGAGGATGGACCTAATGGAGGTGCAGTTCTAATGACTACATGGATAATAGGGAGAGTAGTTTGAGAAATTAGCAATAGGGAAGTTGAAACTATGGAATGAGTAGGACTCGGAGGCTGTAAATGTATAGATTGGGAAGAATGACTAGAAAAAGAGGCTGTTGCAATAGTCAAAGCAGAGAATTCAAGATATTTCTAAATGAAACTTCCTCGATAGCTTGGTCCAACAGTAAAACTAGACCTTGTAATTTTTAAAATTGTTGTAAAGATTCTAGATCAAGATCTATTTCAAGGTCCTAGGTTTGGGGTACATATGGTTGCAGTATGACTTTATCTATGATAGTTTGATCTATAAAAGCCTTAGACTTTGATCTAACAAAACTTTTATGAAAAGGAAAATCAAATTCTATGTCTTGTAAAGTTTCTAATTTTTTCTAGGAGAGAATTAGACCTTGACAAAGGAGTATTTTCTAGAGGAGAATTGAATCTAGAAAAGGGACTATTACTACCTTGACTCTCGGTAAAGCTTTTCTTTCTTACTAGTTTCTCAGGTTCCTCTACAATTTTAGCACAGTTGGGATCAAGATGATATCTAGTATAAATTCTTTTGGGAGCTAGGGCTATGAAAAATTATCACACAAAAATCAAAATCATAATGTATAATCTAGCAAATATCTACAAAAAACAACCTCAAATCATGTATTTCATACTGATACAGTAATTGCTTACTGAAATACTTATTTTAAACTAGGGAATAATAACGTTTTGGATTAAAATGTATTCTTCCCAAGTATGGTCTCCACTATGTTATCATTCTATATTTTGGAGGTTGAGGGAGTAAATATATTGGACAACATCAAACCACTTTTGAAGCTGGGATCTAGCCCTACCAGCTTCAGAGAGGGATCTCTCTTTATAATTTAGCTTGGTTTTTAAGTTGATTTTAGGTTAGTTATGATTATTCTTGGTTGTTTGTTTGAATTTGTTTGATTGCTTTGGTTGGTTGATCTGAACAAATTACTTTCTTTCTATTCGGCTATGGAGTCAAATAAAGCTCAGTGCTGCACCAAATGTTTAAAAGAGTAATCCTAGGGCAAGCTAGTTGCATTTACTGGATCTTTTAAATTGAATTATGAAATGGAGAAAAAGTGTGCTTCAGTAGTGATTGAAAAGAATTTAAGAATTTTTCAATTAGACTTCTGAAGAAAACATATAGATTGTAAAAATAGTCCAAATAAGGCATTCAATTAACATATCCTATTTTTCACATCTCTTATTTTACAATTATATTTCAGATGATAAACATATAGAGAATAACAGTGGAAACAACATATACAATAAGAAAAACATCACCAGTAAATTGCAACACAAGAATCCTATGGAAATTCTTTGTATCAATGGTGCTCCATCAATGTGGAAAAAGTATAGTGCTTGATAAAAAGAGTTGCAATGATCAGGAACCAACCATCAATACTTTGAATAAATGAAGTATTTAAACATAATTTAAAAAAAAAGATTACAATTAATGCCTCATCGACATGGCATTCTATTATTAACTTCAAACTAACAGAATGAAATAATTCTACCAAAAGAGGTGAATTTGGTGAAATGATATGCACATCTGGCACTGCCTTAATGGAGAACAGTTGCTGAGTGGCCACTATTTCGGTGTTGCGCTGGTGAAGCTGACCTTTTCTTTAATCCTGGAATTCACATAATTTATACCACCACTCCTCATCTGGAATGGTAATTTTTTTGCCTTGCAGTAGATCTCATCTACCTCGGTATACTGAGCAAATGTAGGTTTTACTACAAACCTGTGCTTTATCTCATGCTGGATTAAACTCATGTTTCTGATAGCTTCGTAAAAATATCTCCCTGTCATAGCACCTTTAATGTGGGAAGGCATAGCAGTATCCTTTGCAATGTCTTGAAGCTTCTTCTTATAATCTTCCCTGGTCATCAATTTTTCATTGATCACAAACAAAGAAGGCAGACCCTTCTTGTTTAATTCTTCTATTCTGGTGAAAAATCTGTTGACTCCTATTTCCAAACCGTGACATTTTTCTATAAGCTACACAACTAAGTTCTTATTTGTCAGAAGTTTATTCACTTCTAAGATTGTTTCTATCTTGTCATATATTCCTAAATCATCTAGGTCATATCTATTTTTGAAATTGAGAAACTTTATGATGTTCTTGGATACGGTAGGCATATCTTCCAATTCATTGTTAATAGTGGAAATGGCCTGATTGGCTTTCTCAATCAACTCCTTTTGTTCAAATATAATCTAGATACATGGCTAGATTTCATCCATTGCTTCAATGATATTGTTCCATATAATTTCTTTAACTTGGTCCAGTGTGTGGCCAATAGAAGACTCAGTTGCTGATTTCCTCCATACTTCTATCTAGTTTTGAGCTCTCTATAGCTCTGCTGCATGGAAATTTTTAGTCGTTTGCTTCTCATCTTGTAGAAGATTCACTTGAGCTTGTAATGTTTTGATTTATTATGTTTGGAGAGACATATTATGCATTGCACTTTCCAACTAATCTGCAGCATTCCTTGTGTCTGTTGTAGAAGATGTAGCTGTAGGAATTGCTATAAGAGGCACTGCTTATAAAGGGACAATAGACATCCTGGCAGCTTTCTCCTTTTCTTTGATGATTTTCTCCCTTTATTTCCATTTGTTTCCATTGTGCACTCTGCTCCATGATGAGATTCATCATGTATGCGTTCTATGACTCTGTCTATTCAATGTCTTTGGCTAGAGGTCCTTCTGTGGCCAGTAATTTCAATTGCTTTCTTAATGTTGTTATGTCATTATTATTATTTCTTACAAGCTCTTCTACAACATTGATATTTTTAGGATCATATCCTACTTTTATTACCAAGTCCTCCAAAGCTTTGATCTTGGTGTCTTTGGCAAGTGCAGAGGCTTTCTCAATCTTCAATTGTGACTGGACATTAGCTAAAGTAACCTACAATTTAGACAAACTCATAGCAGTGTTAGTGAGAGTAGATGCAATAATTTGGCAGTTTGCTTGTGCATCTCCATTTTGGTCAATAGGATGTATGTCTTTCATATAAATTTCAAATGAATTCTTCTTGTAGTTTGATGCTTCTTTGGGCTAGGGAATCTGTGCTTGGGGGAATGCCATCTGCATTTTACCTTTCTCAGAGTCAAAGGCTGACAAAAATATGCTTTGAGAACTGGAAGTCTACTTCCAGAACTGATTATATGTGTTGATCTTCAAGGACTCGTTTCTTACTTTAATCTCCGTGAAAATATCAAATATATTGTTTTCTATCTCCCCTGTGGTAGATGTGCTGGTCTGCATGGCCTGTTGCGGATCCCGTGAAGCTATCGAGGTAGTAGGAGAAAGTGTAGCTTGATCACCTACTAGTGAGGAAACAAGTGGCTCTTTGGTGGTAATAATTTTTTCTTGACCTAAATCCTTGCTTTGGCTTAGTTTGGAATTGATCTTGGCCTTCTTTCGGTACATGATTTTAAAGCCTTCACTATAAATCTCAGTCACTAAAGGTGACTCTTCTTCCCTGCTCCTATTTGTTATTTTCTCCTGTGTGATAGGAGTCTGTACTATTGAAGATGAAACCAACTTCTCCTCTGCCTCCTCTAGAGTGTTCTTAGTCCATTCTAGCTAGTTTTTATATTTTTCAATCTTTGGTCTAGATGTATGAAAATAAGCAGTAGATTTGTTCTCTACCCTTAACTTGGAGATGACCCCTAATGGATCATATGACGAGGTGAAACTGAGACTGAATTTCATTTCTTTCAATAGTTTGTTTGCCTCTCCCCTGCTGCTTTGTTATTACAAATAGAAGTCCCTATTTGTGTTTTGATTTTGAAATAGGATTTCTTCTTGGCAGCTATAAAGCGAATCTCAACAACATTGAGAATTTTCCTAATGTATGAAAGGAAAAAAGCCTCATTGGGAGGAATTTTGGCAGCTTGTAAGGGGCAAGTTCACACCCAAATATCCTCTACTCTATGTAATTTTGATAAAGGTACCAATCCCCTGTCTGGACTTGGTTTGATAACTGCAAGATTTTCCTGATTTCTTCACTGATTCTTGGCTCTGACCTGCTGCTTAGGAGACTGAGTGCTGGATGTACAAACATCTCTATGATTTTTTGATATGAATATTCCATTTGTTCCTTCATTACCAGCGTAGTCCAGAAGATGACTAATTGCTGATTTCCATCTTCATTCAATGTTTGCAAGGTAAGCTTGAGGTTGTCTCCCTGAAAATATAAAAACATATAAACTAACACAGAAGCATATTTAAATACTTCCTCGATTTGGAATTTGATAAACTATTCATGGATAGAATCTAGAAGAAATTGGCTAAAATTGAACAAGATGGAAGGATTGGAATCTACAGAGAAAATGGAAAGAAATACTATTATTATCTCATCCACCCACTGATCTGAGTAATAGCCAAGGAGGTAGGAGATGACTGTGATGATTTTCTTGGCTCTCTCAAGGAAAATAAGGGATGGATAGGGAGAATTTTTCTTGGGTAATGGGGCATCTCCAGTCAAGAAAAGCTCAAGGGTTTTGGTTCTTTTAGCAAAGTCCAATTTTTGATATAATTCAACAAGTGCTTCATGAGAAAAAGGGGTGGCATTCTCTGTTGTACGAGCTTGAATCATTTGGTCTATAGCTTGGGGAGTGATAGTGAACATAATTTCTCTAGTAGGGTAACAATAGCTCTTTGGATAGGTAGATGGCAAGCATGGCACTTCCTGATGAATTCAGGGGTGTTGTGGGTACAGGGAAAGATATAGTGGTGAAAATTGGATTCCCACAATTGAATATCATCAGATTTATCCATAAACTTGTCCTCAAGCCAACAGTACATCTCAAAAACATCAAATTCAAAGAGGGTTTCATGAATTTTATAGACTTTGTCTGCCAAAGGGATGTCATGAAAATCGATGGGAGGGTGGATCAGAGGACACACAAGTTCCTCTTGTCCCTTTTCTTTCAGAGGCATGGTTGGCTAAATTGAGAACACTTGTGAAATATGGATGGTACAGGCTTACAATGTGCAGAGAGGACTTGAGATTTGCACACAAAAAAAGAAAGGTACTAGCTTGAAATTTAGTTAGCTGGGAATATCCCCGACTGGGTGAAATTGTTCCAGTTTCGACTGGCACACCTGTAGCAGGACAATGGCAATGGCAGTGTATAAAATCAGTAACCAGCGAATGGGTGAAATAAAGGATTTTATAATTTTTTGGTTTTCCCATTGATGGTGGCGCGAGTCCATTGGATTAATGGTTAAGCATTTTAATTGCTTAATCGATTAATTTTGGAGGGAGATGATGTGATTGGCAAAGAAATGGACAGATGACGTGGTGAAGGGTGACTGGCGAGAGCGTAACAGATAGGACAGTGGTATCGCTTATCGAAGAAACCACTTTTCAGTGGGGGGGGGGAGGTGTTTAGAGGTTTCGGCCAAGGGTGGTGAGAAATCCTAAGGTGGTGACACGTTTCAATAAGCGTGGGTTTGAATACCACCCATTTCGGACCCCCCACCACCTGGATGGTAAAGTTCAGATGGTGAGGGGGGCCTGAAATGTAAGGTGGGATGTTGGATGCAATGAGGTGAGCGTGGATGATGGGAAAGGTTACGACGGATTATCGTGATGTGATGGGGCATATGGTGGGGTATGGAAAAGTATTAAATGGGGTATGATTGGAGTGTAGTGGGATAGGTGGATGAAAGTATGAGTAGGGAATAGCGTTGGGTTAGTGAAACTTTAGGGATAGGGGATAATAGACCAAATATTATTTGATATATCAAACTTTTAGAGTAAAAATTTAATCCCTTTTCCTTTTTCTGTGCTTGAAAATATATTTGGAATTCAACTTAGGATAAAACTTTCATTCTTTTCCTGAAATCATCACTGTGTTTCTACCTACCCTTTCTCATTTTAATTCTCTTTCTAAGCTAACATTTCTCTTCTTTCTTTGCAGGTTGCATTTAAAATAGCAGACCCAAATCACTTTTTTTTTATGAAAATCTATCTTATCCTATCACTTATTTCGCCATTGATTCATATTAAACTCTTGAATCAATTTTATGTCTACCTAGCTACTGATTTACCAAGACTAAACTCTTTGGTAAATATTCATTCACTATCCTATTGAACTGAAATTTAAATGTGTCCAATAATGATTAAACTGTATGATTTGAACATAAGTCTAGTCATTGTGGCATTCAAAACAGTTTGCACAAAACCTTATTTGAAAATAAACTACAAGAACTAACTCATCAGTAGTGGAATTTTGACTTGCAGCACTTTCCATATTATTTTTTTAATTTTCTTTTGTGGGGTTCTTATGTTCCTTATTTTTTTCCTTGACATAGCCTCTTTTCATTTTCTTTTTCGTATATTTTTGGAAATCATTTGAATATTTAAATTTATGTACAATATGCAATAAAAAATACAAAATACTCAATCACCTTGAGATCCTATAATTTATAGGACCGTAACAGTGGCTTCAACTGGGGAAGTCACTTCTCCAATTGAAGTGTCAGGAACATATGATCACTACCCTTGAGTACTCCATGTCTATAATGTCTTCATCTGATTTCTTTGTTGTTTTAAGATACTATTGGTAGCTCATCAATCCAGGCTTAGGGCCTTCACTGCGGGCTTCAACCTTTGTTAATAAGTTACCCAATCAAAACCATAAAGACTATGATATTTACAATGATGCAAGAAAAAAAATCCGTAGCCTAAGAAAAGTGGTGCTTCAACATCCTACCATTGACAGGACCTTGAGGTATCTCAGCTCCATCTAGTTCTTTAAGGTAAAATTAATTATTTCCCCTGAAAGCATGAACAATATATGGCCCTTTCCAAATATTATCAAACTTTCCATGTTTGCCTTTGTCTTCTCTCCTTGAATCCCATCTCAAGACTTGGTCCCCAATGTTAAAGTCATCAGCTTTTATTCTTCTATCAAAGACCTTTTAACATTTTCTTGAATAACTTGGGTCACGTTGTATACTTCCTCCCTGGACTGCTACAACTGGATAGTTTGATTAATCCTTCTCTGTACATCATTTGGTTCAGCTTGCACTTATTCAATGATCTTCATGATTGTAACTCCTAAGGAGGATGGAAAAACTTCATCCATCCCATAGACCAATTGGTATGGTGACCTGCCAATTGAGTTTTTAGTAGTAAGTCTATCAGCCCAAAGCACATTGACCAACTTGTTATGCCAAGACTTTTTCTTGTCTTCTAACAACTTTTTGATGATGTTTACAAAACTTTTACTTGAGGATTCAGCCAACCCCTTACCCTGAGGATAATAAGTTGTTGAATGTCCCAAAGTAATGTGGTATTTATGGCAGAAGTCAACCATCTTTTTAGATTTAAAGGTTGCAGCATTATCAATGATGAGTTTTATAGGACAACCAAATATAGAGAGGATATTAGGCTCAAGGAATTTAATAATGACAACATCAGTAGCAACTCTGGAAGGGGTGGCCTCTATCCTTATGGTAAAGTAGTCAGTGGATGTGAGAATCCAATTATGTTAGGAAGAGGAAGAGGGATGAATTCACCAATGAAGTCCAATCCCCATTGCTATAAAGGGATTTCAACATAGATAGGATTTAATGGAAGTGGTAACAATTTTCTCATTCCCTCAAAAACATGGCATTTATGGCATGAGGTGACTTCTTTGTGAATTTTAGGGAATAGGGTAGGCCAGTAGAAACCAACTCTAAGGATTTTATTGGTAGTGGTTTTCCAATAAATATGTCCATCGCAATCTCCTTCATGGAGTTCCTACATAACGTTTTCTACATCATCCTTTAACAAGCATTTAATTAAAATACCCCCAACATCTTTCCAATAAAATACGTTATCTATAATGCAAAATTTAATTGTTTTTAACTTTAGAAAACTTGCCTTTGTTTTTGTCAAACCAGGAGGAGCATTCCAATTAAATAAAACATAAAGCAAATATGCATACTAGGGTGAGTTCAAAAATGCCTCATCAATTGTGGAGTCACCTGTTCCACTTGATTATCTAATGAATCAATCAAGTTAATGTCCAAAGCACAGAAATTTGACTTAGCCATCAATTTGGCTAGTCCCTGACCTTTGATTAACTTGGTGGGCTTGATTTCTATGTCATACTCTAGAGTGACAGCAATCCATTTGCCTCGTTTTCCATCAGGTCCATTCTGTGTCAAAATTTCCTTAACCATTGCATTAGGTACATAAGAAATAATATGGGAATGAGAAATATATACTCTAAAATATTCTATTTCTTTAACCAATGAAAAGGCTTTTTTTTCCATAATATTGTATTTCAAAGATACATCTCTTAAATATTTACTAAAGTAGGCAATAAGATGTTCAAAGCCTTCACTGTTGTTCTGCAGTAAGACTGCTGCAATAGTGTGTTCGGAAGCAAAAGAGAAGATTATGAAGTCTTTTGTGAAATTTGGGTTGTTCAACACTAGTGCTTTGGTCAATGCTTGTTTAACTAAGTCAAAGGATTGTTTAGCCTCAATACTCAACCTGATTTCAAAATCCTTTTTAAGCATGTTTGTTATGTTTCTAAGAAGTCCTGCCATGTTAGGAATGAATATCCTTAGGAAATTGGTTTTACCAATAAAAGATTGAAGCTCTTTGATGTTCCTTGGATGACTAATTTTTAATATTGCTTCAATTCTACTAGTGATCAATATTGATTCCATCCTAATCATCAGGATGCACTAAGACTTGGTTATAACATGAGAAACCATCCAATAAGGAAATTATACTAGACCCTACTACCTTTTTCAATATATGATCCATTTTAGGTAAGGGGTAGTTGTCTTTAAGGGATACCTTATTAATATTTCTAAAATCAATACACAATCTTATTTCTCTAGTTTTCTTCCTGGTAGGTACAATGTTAGACACCCATTTAGAGTATCTAAGAGGAAGTATAATTTTAGCATCATACATCCTTTTTACTTCTTTCTCAAACAAAGCCATTAGGATGGGATTTATCCTACAGAGTTTTTTTTTGAATGTTTTTTACCTTCTTTGAATGGGATTTTATGTTGTATGATACTAGTGTCATATGCTTTTAGATCCTCATAACTCGAGGCAAAGACATCTATGAACTCTTTGAAAAGAGCTATGTACCATTGTTTTGTGACAATAGGAAGGGATTTTGAGAGTTTTAACATCTTGGGATTCTACTCACTACCTATATTGCATTCTTCTATGTCTGCCCCTATGGGTTCCATTTTTTGCTTTTTTGCCACATCATTAAAATCGAAAAGTTCTTCTAAAGGAGCTAAACCGCTATGCAGAACATTATCCTTAAGCTGAAGTACTTCAAAGTATTCTTTTTTTTTTTGATCTATTTCATGCACTTCTAATTTATGTACATCTTTATTGACTGAAATATTTACATCAGAATCATCAAGATGCTTATCTATACTAATATAGTCAACAATATGATTTTCTACTTCACACTCTAAATCTATGTTGTATTCTTCATACTCGTCCTTGGATTGCAAAAAACTTTTGATTTGTTTGTCACTTCCAAATACCTGCCAATGTCTCATATTGTCATGTATAGCTGGATGATGTTTAACCTCCATTGTATATTGTCTATTGGGATGAGGCATTTTACATGTGCTAGCTGAAAAAGATAAACCATTAGCCAAGGCATTCTGATTTTTGGGAATGAGAGCAAAGATCATATTCTACAAAAGGTCCTAGAAATTCAAGCCCAACATTTCTGCAAGCTCTCAACCTAGGATGTTTGGCAGCATATTCTCCCTTGATCTTTCTTATAATTAATTTAGAATCCCCATGAACAACAATTCTTTTAGCACCTAGCCTTTTTAATAATTGCAATCCTAAAAGAAGGGCTTCATATTCTTCTATATTATTGGTGCAATGAAAATTGAGTTTATAGGAATGACCTTTTGCATGGTTGGTCCTTGAATTGGACACCCAAACACCCGCCCATGAACCTGCTTTGCTACAGGAGCCATCAAAGCTCATGTCCCAAAAAGGTTTAGTTTCAGTGTTTTGTTGCACAATTAGTGTTTGATTTTCATGTTTTCCATCAATATCATTTTCTACTTTAGTATACTATGCATCAATGTCCCCATCACTATAAAGAATGAAAAAGTCTAGGTCAGAATGAACAAAGTAAAGAGGATAGTTATGTGTTTTCTCTTGACTACTGACCATATACTTCATTAAAGTTTCCATATACAATCTTCTCTGTTGACCAAACATGGGTATAGGGGCATGAGTCATGTCCATTTGAAGGGTTCCTTGTAATTTTTATCCCCATAAGCGTGACAACAACATGGCATACTTAGGGGGATGTCTACAACCACTATATCCATCACTAGACTTTTAGCATGGATTTGGGCTAAAGTAACACATAGGTCTTTGATAAGACCTAGCCATCTAACTTTGCTTGAATCAAAGGAATACAAATCTTTGTATTGTCTAGTAATGTCAAGTCCTAGTTTTTCCATGACTACTTTGGGAATTAAATTATGGGATGCAGCTACATGTAGCATAACATTATGAATAATTTTATCATGGATATTAAAACTAACATAAAACAGAGGGACTCCTCCTTCTTGTGGTTTTCCTTCAACTTTTGGCCCAAATAATAGTTCAAGCCGATAATCATTCAAATTTATATCATTACTTTTCTCCCCAATATTTAATGCTTTCATGACCTGAGTCTTGTACACATTCTTGTTCATTAATTCAGTTAAGGGGATAGAGATTTTCAGTTTGGAAAGTTCATTCTCAATACTAATTGGTGTTTGATTCTTAAGTAGATTTGAAAAATCAGACCTTTCAGCAACAACTTTTGTGGCCAGTTCTGTTTGTTGAGTTCTAGAAGGGATATCAATTTGAGTAGTTTTGAAAGAAGTATCAGTGGTCTTTTTCATAACAACTTCTACTGCCTTTTTTCCAAGATTTTTAGTAGTTTTCTTAGAATCAGAATCAAATACCTTTTTGATAGGATTTTCAACATTCTTTTTATTGGTAGTATCTTTATTTTTCTTACTCCTAAGATTATACTGCCTATGGAATTCCATTATGGCATTTTCAAATCCTAATTTGTATTCATCTGACTCTTCAGAATCCATTTCAATCTGAGCTATAAGAAAAAGCTCTTGCTCCTCTTGAGTGAGAAAAATTGTTTCCTCATCACTTATCCCTAACAAAGTTATTTGATTATCATCCAAATCTTCCACAATGTTCCCCTCATCATCTATGTAATTTTCCTGAAAAGGAGGCTGGACTTGCTGGTTTGGTCCCTTTTCTTCTCTTTGTTTAATTTGGGGAACATTTCTTCTAAAGTTTTGGTTTCTAGTCTGCGGGAAATTTTGGTTTTACCTTGCTTGATACTGATCACTAATGTTAACTCTTTGCATCATTTGATTCACTACCCTGACTAAGTTATCAATCTTATGGTCAACATCAAAAGTAGAAGGTCCTTCTTTTATGGTTACTCTACGTTCATACTTTTGGTTGGCTTTTTTGGCGAGGATGTTAGCTTCAACTTTAATTTCATTTTCTTGCATTTCTTCCAAAGTTTTTGGGTCTCTTTCTCTAAGTTGATATTCCATTTTTACATCGAAACCATCTAGCAAATTAATCAGAGCTAGGCCAGGGGAGGGCTTGATGTCTTCTGGAATGGCATTGTAAACAGTATTGAATTGCTCACAATATTCTTCCACAATTTTTTTGGGTTTTCCTTTTAACCTTTTATATTCATTTAGGAGTTGAAGTGGGTTCTTATTGATCTCCCATCTAGCTAAAAACATTTGATGGAAAGCTTCAAGGTTGGCTATACTTCCTGCAAGTAAACCCCTAAACCACTTATTGACATCACCTCCTAAGCTTTGGGAATTAAATCTCATTTTAGCATCGGCTTCATCGACTTATTAGAGATAAAAAACATCATTCATCCTATCCACATGTTGTTGGGCCATATTAGCACCAATATTATCAAAGGTCAAAATTTTGGATGGATAATCTACAGGCATAACATTTAGATGGCATGTTAACACCAAGGGTGTGTACCTTCCTACCATAACTGTCTTGGTAGATTGACTTGAGGATGGACCTAATAGAGGTGAAGTTTTGATGATTACAAGGATAGTAGGGATAGTAGTTTGAGAAATGAGAGGTAGGGAAGTTGAAACTATGGAATGAGTAGGACTGGGAGGTTGTAAATGTACATATTGGGAAGGTTAACTAGACAAAGAGATTGTCGCAATAGTCAAAGTAGAGAATTCAACAGATTGCTGAATGAAAGCTTCTTCAATAGCTTGGTCCAACACTGAAACTAGACCTTGTAATTTTTCAAATTGTTGTAAAGATTCTAGATCAGGATTTGTTTCAAGGTCTTGTTTTTGGGGTACATATGGTTGCATAATGGATTTACCTATGACATTTTGATCTATAAAAGCCTCAGACTTTGATCTAAGCAATCTTTTCCAAAAAGGAAAATCAAATTCTATGTCTTGTAAAGTTTCAATTTTTTCTTGGAGAGAATTAGACCTTGACAAGGATTATTTTCCATAGGATAACTGAATCTAGACAAGGGACTATTACTACCTTGATTCTTGGTAAATATTTTCTTTCTTACCAGTTTCTTAGGGTCATCTACAATTTTAGCAGGGTTGGGATCAGGATGAGATCTAGTATAAATTCTTTGGGAAGCCAGGGCTATGAAAACTTATCACACAAAAATCAAAATCAGAATCTATAATCTTGAAGATATATACAAAAAACAACCTCAGATCATGTATTTCATATTGATACAACAATTGATTACTGAAACACTGATTTTAAGCCAGGGAATAATAATTTTTGGATTAAAATGTATTCTTCCCCAGTATGGTTGCCATTATGTTATCATTCTATATTTTTGAGGCCAAGGGAGTAAATATATTGGACAACATCAAACCACTATTGAAGCTGGGATCTAGCCCTACCAGCTTCAGAGAGGGATCTCCCTTTATAATTTAGCTTGGTTTTTAAGTTGATTTTAGGCTAGTTATGATTATGGTTGGTTGATTGTTTCAATTTGTTTGATTGGTTTGGTTGGTTGATCTGATCAAATTACTTTCTTTCCATTAGGCTATGGAGTAAAAAAAGTTGTGTGTCTCATCAAATGTTTAAAAGAGTAATCACAAGGCAAGCTAATTACATTTACTGAACCTTTTAAATTGAATTATGAAATGGAGAAAAAGTGTGTTTCAGTAGTGATTTAAAAGCATTTAAGAATTTTTCAATCATACTTCAGAAGAAAACATACAGATTGTAAAAACAGTCCAAATAAATTGTTCAATTAACATATCTTATTTTTCACATCTCCTGTTTTACAATTAGATTTTAGATGACAAACATACAAAGAATAACAGTGGAAACAATAGTTACAATAAGAAAAATGTCACCAATAAATCGCAACACAAGAATCTTATGAAAATTCTTTGTATTAATGGTGCTCTAGCAGTGTGGAAAAAATATAGTGCTTGATAAAAAGAGTTACAATGATCAGGAACCGACCCTCAATACTTCGAATGAATGAAGTATTTAAACATAATTTACAAAAAATATTACAATTAATGCCTCATCGACATGGCATTCTATTATTAAATTCAAACTAACATAATGAAATAATGCGACCAAAAGAGGTGAATTTGGTGAAATGATCTGGACATCTGGCACTACTTTGGTGGAGAACAGTTGCTGAGTGGCCACTATTTGGGTGTTGCACTTGTGAAACAAACCTTTTCTTTAATCCTAGAATTCACATAATTTATCCCACCGCTCCTCATATGGAATGGTAATTTTTTTTTCCTTGTGGTAGATCTCATCTAGCTTAGTATACCGAGAAAATGTAGGTTTTACTACAAAAACGTTCTTTATCTCATGCTAGATGAAACTCATGTTGCTGACAGCTTCATAAAAATATCTCCCTGTCATAGCACCTTTAATGTGGGAAGACTTATTCGTATCCTTTGCAATGTCTTGAAGCTTCTTCTTATAATATTCCCTAGTCTTCAATTTGTCATTGATCACAAATAAAGAAACCATTCCCTTTTTGTTTAATGCTTCTATTCTAGTGAAAAATCTATTGACTCCTATTTCCAAACTGTGACATTTTTGTGTAAGATGCACAACCAAGTTCTTCTTTGTCAAAACTTTCTTCACTTCTAAGATTGTTTATGTCTTGTCATCTATTCCCAAATCATCCAGCTCATATCTGTTTTTGGAATTGAGAAACTTTATGATCTTGTTGGCTATGGTAGGCATATCCCCCAATTCATTGTTAATAGTGGAAATGGCCTGACTGGCTTTTCTCAATCAACTCTTTCTGTTCAAATATAATATGGATACATGGCCATATTTCATCCATTTCTTCAATGATATTGTTCCATATAATTTCATTAAATTGGCCTAGTGTGTGGCCAATAGAAGACTTAGCTGCTGATTTCCTCCATACTTCTATCTGGTTTTGAGCTCTCTATAGCTCTGTTGCATGGAAAATTTCAGTCTTTGCCTTCTCGTATTGTAGAAGATTGACTCGAGCCTGCAATCTTTTGATTTCTTCTATTTGGAGAGACATATTTTGCACTACACTTGCCAACTAATCTGCAACATTCCCTGTGTCTGTTGTAGAAGATGTAGCTATAGGAATTGTTGTAAGAGTTTGCAAAGGGACAATAGACATCCTGGAAGCTTGCTCCTTTTCTTTAATGATTTTCTCTATCACTATTTCCATTTGTTTCAATTGTGCACTCTGCTCCATGATGAGCTTCATCATGTCTAGCTTCTGTGACTCTGTCGCTTCAATGTCTTTGGCTAGAGGGTCTTCTATGGCCAGTAATTTCAACTTCTTTCTTAATGCTACTATGTCAGTGTTATTCTTTCTTAGGAGCTCTTTTGCAACATTAATATTCGTAGGATCATATCCTACTTTGATTACCAAGTCCTCCAAATCTTTGATCTTGGTGTATTTGGCAAGTGCAAAGACTTTCACCATCTTCAATTGTGACTGGACATTAGCTAAAGTATCCTGCAATTTAGACAAACTCATAGCAATGTTAGTGAGTGTAGATGAAATCATTTGCCAAGTCTTCTTCTGCATCTCCATTTGGTCAATGGGATGTATGTCTTTCACATCAAATTCAAATGAAGTCTTCTTGTAGTTTGATGCTGCTTTGGCCTCGAGAATCTGTGCTTGGAGGAATGCCATATGCATTTTACCTTTCTCAAAGTTAAAGGCTGACAGCACTTTGCTTTCAAAACTAGAAGTCGGCTTCCGGAACTGATTATATGTGTTGATCTTCAAGGCCACGTGTCTTACTTTAATCTCCTTGAAAATATCATATATACTTTTTTCTATCTCCCCTATGGTAGATGTTCTAGTCTGCGTGGCATGTTGTTGATCCTGTGAAGCTGTCGAGGTAGTACAAGAAAGTGTAGCCTGATAACCTACTAGTGAGTAAACAAGTGGCTCTTTCATGGTAATAATATTTTCTTGACCTGAATCCTTGCTTAGGATTAGTTTGGAATTGAGCTTCGCCTTCTTTCTGTACATGATTTCAAATCCTTGGCTGGAAATCTTAGTCACTTAAGGTCATTCTTCTTCCTTGATCCTCTTTGCTATTTTCCACTATGTGATAAGAGTCTGTACTGTTGAAGATGACAACAAATGCTCCTCTGCCTCATGTAGAGTGTTCTCAGTCCATTCTAGCTAGTTTTTATATTTTTCAATCTCTGGTCTGGATGTATGAAAATAAGCAGTAGATTTGTTCTCTACCCTTAACTTGGAGATGACCCATAATGTATCATATGACCAGGTGAAACTGAGACTAAATTGAATTTCTTTCAACAATTTGTCTTCATATTCCCTTGCTGCTCTACTATTACAAATAAAAGTCCCTATTTTTGTTTTGATTTTGAATTGGGATTTCTTCTTGGTAGCTACAAAGTGAATCTCATCAACATTGAGAATTTTCCTAATGTATTCTAAGGAAAAAATCCTCATGCGGAGGAATTCTGGTAGCTTGTAAGGGGAAATTTCACACCCAAATATCCTCATATATGTGTAATTTTGATAAAGGTAACAATCCCCTGTTTGGACTTGGTCTGATAACTACAAGATTTTCCTGATTTCTTCACTGATTCATGGCTCTAACCTGCTACTTAGGATACTGAGTGTTGGATGTAAAAACATCTCTATGAATTGTTTGTATTAATATTCCTTTTGTTCCTTCATTACCAACGTAATCCAGAAGATGATTGATTGTTGATTTTCTCTTCATCCAACATTTGCACGGAAAGCTTGAGGTTTCCTCCCTGAAAATAAAAAACATATACACTAACACATAAGGATATTTAAATACTTACTCCATTTGGAATTTGACTAACGTTTCATGGATAGAATCTACAAGAAATTGGCTAAAGTTGAACAAGATGGAAGGCTTGGAATCTGCAAAGAAAATGGAAAGAAATCCTATGATTGCCTCATCTAGCCACTGATCTGAGGAATAGGCAAGGAGGTAGGAGATTACTGTGATGATTTTCTTGGCTCTCTTAGGGAAAATAGAGGATGGTTAGGGAGGATTTTTCTTGGGTAATGGGGCATCATCAATCAAGAAAAGTTCAATGGTTTTGGCTCTTTTAACAAAGTCTAGTTTTTGATATAATTCAACAAGTGTCTCATGAGAAAAAGGGTTGGAGTTCTGTGTTGTAGGAGCTTGCATCATTTGGCCTATAGTTTGGGGAGTGATAGTGAACATAATTTCTCTAGTAGGGGCAATAATAGCTCTTTGGCTAGGTAGATAGCAAGCATGACACTTCTTAATGAATTCCGGGGTGATGTGGGTACGAGGAAAGATATAGTGGGGAAAATTGGATTCCCATAGTTGAATACCATCAGATTTATCTATAAACTTGTCCTCAAGCCAACAGTACATTTCAAGCAGATCAAATTCCCAGAGGTTTTCATGAATTTTATAGTCACTTTTTGCCAAAGGGATGTGGTGAAAATTGATGGGATAGTGGATCAGAGGACTCACGAGTTCTTATTTTCCCTTGCCTTTTAGAGGCATGATTGGCTAAATTGAGAACATTGGTGAAATCTGGATGGTACAGACTTACAGTGTGCAGAGAGGACTTGAGATTTGTAGATAGAAAAAGAAAGGTACTAGCCTGAAATTTAGTTAATTGGCAATATCCCCAGCCGGGTGAAATTGTTGCAGTTTGGACTAGCACACCTATAACAGGACAATGGCAATGGCAGTGTATAAACTCAGTAACTGGTGAATGGGTGAAAGAAAGGATTTTATAATTTTTTTATCTTTCCCATTGATGGTGGCGCGGGTCCGTTGGATTAACGGTTAAACAATTTAATTTCTTAATGGATTAATTTTGGAGGAAGCAGGTGTGGTTGGTGAAGAAATGGATGATTGATGTGGCGAAGGGTGACTGGTGGGAGTGTAACTGATGGATAGTGGTATCTCTTGGCAGAGAAACCACTTCTTGGAGGTGGGGGGGAGGTGGTTAATGGTTTCAACCAGGGGGGTGCAAAATCCTGAGGTGGTGACATGTTGCTGTAAGCGCAAGTTTGAATACCGCCCATTTTGGAAGCCCCCCCGATGGTAAATTTTGGATGGTGAGCAGGGGACGAAATGTAAGATGGGTCGTTGGATGAAACGAGGTTTTGCACGTGACGACAGATTATCATGATGTGATGGAGCGTATGCTGGGGTAGGTAAAAGTATTAAATGAGGTATGATTAGAGTGTAGTGGGGTAGGCAAATGAAAATATGAGTGGGGAATAGTGTCAGGTTAGTGAAAATTTAGGGATAGGGGATAATATACCAAATATTATTTGATATATCAAACTTTTAGAGTAAAAATTTAATCCCTTTTCCTTTTTTTTGTGCATGAAAATATATTTGGAATTCAACATAGGATAAAACTTTCATGCTTGTCCTGAAATCATCATTGTGCTTCTACCTACCCTTTCTTATTTTAATTCTTTTTCTAAGATAACATTTTCTCTTCTTGCTTTGCAGGGTGCATTTAAACTAGCAGACCCAAATCACTTTTTTCATGAAAATATACCTTATCCTATCACTTATTTCGCCATTGATTTACGTTAAACTGTTGAATCAATTTTCTTTCTACCTAGCTATTGATTTACCAAGATTAAACTGTTTGGTAAATCTTCATTCCCTATCCTATTGAACATAAATTTAAATGTGTCCAATCATGATTAAACTGTATTTTTTGAACAAAAGTCTAGTCATTGTGGCATTCAAAAACAATTTGCACACAACCTTAATTGAAAATAAACTACAAGAACTAACTTATCAGTAGTGGCATTTTGACTTGCAACACTTTTCGTATTATTTTTTATTTTTCCTTTGTGGGGTTCTTATTTTCCTTTATTTTTATTATTTATTTTCTTAACATACCCTCTTTTTATTTTCTTTTTCATATACTTTTGGAAATCATTTGAATATTGAAATTTATGTACAATATGCAATCACAAATACAAAATAATCAATCACCTTGAGATCCTATAATTTATAGGACCCTAACACCCTCTTGTCAATATTGTCAATAGTTTGATCATGTCATAAAACATTGTCTTGTGCTCATCACAAAAGTGCAATAAAAGAAGACCCAGACCCAGTAGCTTACTTAGAACATCCATATGATGAGATCAGAACCGTGCAAAGATGGGCCTAGTGCTAATATTGTTATGCAAAGCGATATTGCTACCGGGGAGGATAAAGGGAAACAACTAGAGGAAAATGAATGGGTACGTAAGTTTACTAACAAGGAGGATGGATTTGATTTGAGTAAGGCGAAGGAGACTTTTATGGAGGCGAAAAAGAGATTTGAAGATGCAGGAGCTTCTACATCAAAGGCTTAGAGTACATGCACAGAGAAGCCTGAAGAAGTCAGTACTACACAAGAAACATATCCTTTGTTGTTAACATCTTTGTTACATACCTGCATGAAGCTCCTAAGGGACCAAAAATTAGTAGAGGGACTGCAAGAGTTGATAGACAACTGCGCTGGAAAGGGTAACCCACTGCCTAAACACCGTGCAGTGCATAAGGTGGACAAAGGTAAAAAAGGGACTGGTTGGGAGATGAGATTGACTGCCCATATTGGAGAATTAAAAATGGACCAGGTAATCCTTGATTTAGCATCTGATGCAAATGTTTTGTCGAAACAAACTTGGGAAAGAATGGGAAAGACAATGCTACAGTGGTATCCAATATAGCTGCAAGTGGAGAACAAACAAAAGATTATTCCAATGGGGTGCCTACATGGAGTAACTATGGATATTGAAGAAGTGTCCGCCATAGCTGTTTTTGAAGTAATCGAAATAGTGGATGATAGTAATCCATACACAGCACTACTTGGCATTGATTGGGCATTTGATATGAACGCAATCATTAACCTGAAGAAGCACATGATGACATTCAAGGAAAATTTTAAGAACCCCCCCTAAATTTATAAATATAATAAATGGGTGAATCTCCATGGTATATAGGAAAAATGGAAGGCGATTTTATCAATAATATAATATGTATATATAATTTTTTGGCGAATCTCTCACAAAGCATGGCGAATATTTTACTCAATTATAAAATCTTGTAAGATCTTGGCGAGTCTTTCACTAAATAATAAAACTTTGTAAAGTCCTAGTGAATCTTAGCATAGGCTACATGTTGGTTTAATTCCCCCATTTAAATAGGCCACATCCCAGGTGAATACCATGGGTCAATACCATGTGCCATTTTGGTGAATACCATGGGTCAATACCATGTGCCATTTTTATTTTTATTAATTCTAATATTAGGGTTAATAATGGTTTTTTGCATGGTATTAATAACAATCTAGTCCATGGTATTTGTCCCATAGTATTTTGGCCATAGGCTTCACCTAAATATAACCCATTTTTTGAGTGTTCGTAAATATAAGGTGACTTATGGAGTAAATATAAAAAAATGTTTTATTTGTTTACCATACCTCTCGTTTATTTATATTTTTGTTAATTTACCATACCTCTTTTACAAATATGGTATTTGGCCCATAGGATTCACTTAAATAAAACCTCTTTCTTGAGCCTTCATAAATATAACGAGGGTTATGGACTAAATATAAAAAGAGGTTTTATTTATTTACGATACATCTAGTTTATTTATATTTTTATTTATTTACCATACCTTTTGAGTAAGTATAAAAAGACGTTTTATTTATTTACCATACCTCCACTTATATTTTTATTTGATATAAAAAGAGGTTTTATTTATTTATGATATATCTAGTTTATTTATATTTTTATTTATTTACCATACCTTTTGAGTAAGTATAAAAAGACGTTTTATTTATTTACCATACCTCCACTTATATTTTTATTTGTTTAAACCCTTACATGTATATAAGGTGACTTATGGATTAAATATAAAAAATGTTTTATTTATTTACCATACCTTTCATTTATTTATATTTTTATTAATTTACCATACCTCTTTTATAAATATGGTATTTGGCCCATAGGATTCCCTTAAATAAAACCTATTCTTGAAAATGGGCGAATGGAAGGTTGTAAGTCCTAATTTCAAGGGCTAAATTTACCTTTTTTACCCTCTCCCTTAAAATAAGGTGGGCTATTTGAGGTGATTTGTAAAAATGTACTATGATACAAAATATTCGCCCACTAAAAATTTAAAACCCCTTAATTTCGCCAAAGGGCGAACATTCGCCCCTAAAATTATCCTTGATGACATTTGAGAAGAGGGAACTAAAGGTTATTCTTCCATTGGATTCAACCGAGGGTGTGTGATATATTGAACCAATCCAAGATTATTATGATGAAGACAACATTGAGCAGATCTATAAGATTAATGTGCAGGATGAGCATTGGATCAACCCTACGTGGATGGGAGAATTAATTGGGAGAAGGAAAACTCCTATTATGATGTGGAGCTTGAACACTAGCATAACAGATTGCATGAGGTATCGACACTGTGATGCAACATGCTTACCAAGTCACTCTGATGTATATCCACTAAGGTACACAACATATTATATTATGATTCTTTAGAAGATGTAAATGTATTTCTAGATAAATTTGAAAGGGATGTACCAGAGGAATATCAGTTCCAGGAATTAGACATTACGCTGAGAGCTATGCCTGCCAGCTGGTGGGGTACACATAAGAACAACTTTGTAGACTGGAAGGAATATCAAAGGATGATGAAGCTGTGGTTTGGGTATACCAATACCTGCATTGGTGAGAAATATAAAATAAATGATGATCCATGTGAGCATCTGGTTCAATGGATGAAATCATGGGGAGAAGAACCACGTCTCGAATGGGTTCACATATTCTTCCACACTTTGGATACTATTCCAATGAACTGGTATCTAGAAACAGAGTTACGACATGGAACTGTAGAGTGGGATGTTCTGAAGGAAAGTTTTCTATTAACTTTCTGTTTTGAGGATGGATTAGAGGGTATTGGTGAAGCACTACATGAGATCAAAGTTGAAATATTCAGAATTCCTAAAGGACCTGTCACATGGGTACAACCAAACTAGAGGATGTAGTTGCGCCATGCTCTGGAATGCTACAATGTGACCACAGAAGAAGGTGAAGAAGACCCTAGGAACATCAGTATTCCTGGGTCAGAAGACAGGGCGTGCATATTGCATCTAAAGAATTTGAGCTTTAACCTTGCGACGCTCCCTATTCAAACACTGCATGAGATGCATCAAGGAGTATCAGATGAGATCATGGTTTGGGAACAATGAGAATTACTGGTCATCAATGAATTAAAGACCAACAACCAACAAATGTTCAAGGAAAAGGCATAAGTTCTCAAAGAATTCGAAGAGTTCGTTGTGTGTAGTCAGCAACTGGAAGCAGCAATAACGCATGTCTGTAGTGAGCTTCCTGAGCTCTAGATTCCACTAGAAGTGACCTTCATAGAGAAGATCTAGAAGCTAGCTACCATGGTGAAAGAATCAAAGGGGAAAATTGGCAAGGTCCTATTTGAGCTACAACTATAGATATCTGCGCTTCAGCTTCAGCTGCAGCCAACCACTCCTCTGGAAGTCAGGGAGAAGCACAAGGCTTCTATTAAAGAAGACATGACTACACTTGAAGCTCCATTCAGGGATTGTAGCCAATTGTTTGAAAAGACCATGGAAATGTGGACCTCACTGCAGGAGGATCCACACTTACAGAATATCGAAGAAGATATCTGAGAAAAACAGGTATAGTTCGATGAGGTCAGAGCTACATCGTAGACCTTAGCACTAGTGAAAAGCTTAACTAGACTACAGGAGGGAAAGTTGATCTAGACCCAAATCTATGAGTTGTGTCAGACGGCATCCATCATATCATGAAGGATGTAGCCATGGGTTAATGAGGCAATCCAGTTAATATAGATGGTGCAGAGCAAGCTGAAGGCTATGCAACAGACACAAAGAACACTGGGCCTTGAAGTCGAAGTTCCAACTACAAAGAAATTGGTTGAGGAAGTTCATTAGGCCACTATGCAGGGAGTAGCAGATCTTCAAGAATTGAAGACAGAATTTGGTGGTCTGTAGGAGAAGATTGAGGCAACACCAATAGAGTGACTCAGGACGAGTCATGAATTTCTGTTGGGAGCTTGTTGGGACAGGGTCCCTTGGGGTTAAATTTTGTAACAGTTTTCTTAATATTGTAAAGTCTCCACATTTTGAGGACTGGAGCACGCAGGTCGATAGGAGTCAAATGGACTTTAGGAAGGTCAAATCCGCTTAGTTTTTTAAGAGTTAATTTGTTTTGTGGCTCGCCCATGGTTCGCAGACCATGGTATTGTAATAGAGAATGATGTAAAAGGAGTCATAGAGAGTCGTGAGAGATATCAATCTATCAATGAGTGAATGATATAAGTAAGTGGTAGGAGTCTATTTTCTATACTTAGGCAAAGGGGAAGGCTACTATAGCTATGTACGTGGAGATCTTGTTAAGTCTGCAACTGAGTGAGCGGGCCCCTGCAGCTATGTGTAGAAATTCTCACTATAGATCAACAGATTATGCAACATACTAAAGCAAAATACAAGATCTACTTCTACAACAAACTTTGCAGAAGCTTAATCGAATATGAGCAAGATCAAATAGAACACATATAACTGAGAATGAGAAATCAATCACACATGAACATAGAAGAATACTTTGGGGAAAGCCTCAGCTAAAAACCCTGATCTCTGTATTATCATACAAGTGGAAATATGTCCGGATTACACAAAGCTTTATCTCACAAGCTATCCTGCTCTCAGTAAAATCCCTCTGTTGCTCATAGATAGTCAAAGGCTTCTCAAAAACCTTCTCCTCTGCCCTCCAAGCCTCCTATTTCCTTCCGTAGTTTCTCTTGGGTCCTCAAGATGCCACCTGTGTGTAATAATCCCTCACACACTGCTTTGACCTCTAAAATAACTACACAAACCTGAAGGAGATAATTCCTTATGCATGGATGAGTTTCCTATATAGGAAAAATCCTCCAAATGATAGTACATTGTCCCTTCCTCTAATCTCAATTGGGTCTCTGACTGAGCTGACATGCATGAGTTATTTATGAGAGAGTATGTAGTTATCTGAAGTACACTAGTTACATGCATGCATGCATTAACTAACTGAACTCACAATCAGTTCCACAAACTGTTGAAACTAATCTAGCTAGACTTAACTCAGTTAATTGAGCTAACTAATTACAACTCAAAGTAAAACTCATCCTGATCTCCTTAATCAAGGGATAACTTCCTCAATCAAAGGGATAATTGTTGCATGACTTCACAAAGACTTCATGTTTGATTTTCTCCAATTAATTAGCTCAAGATGAATTAATTAATTATTTTACAAACAGCTGCTAAGATCAAATTCAAATTTTACTTCTCAATTTTATTTTAGGGACTAAATAAAATTAAGAGAGAAAGAGCTCAAAATATAAATTGCAGACATCTATTTCATCACAAGTTTGCCCAAGAGGGGACAATGAGTTTAGTTGTCTGTTTCGCATACTGGAGGAGAAAGTACTGACATGTTGATAGCTAGACATTGGACAGGTTCTCGCAAGACAAAGAGTGGGAATATTGATATCAAAACTATCAAAAACCTTCTATTGAGAACAATTATACTTACTATAGTCTGAGTAGTTGGGGCCCAGGCTCTGCATAAAGCAAGAAAGTCTCACTTCCAATATGTAGTAGATTGTCTTAGTCCTACAATGTTTAACTAGTGCAAAGGATTACTAGCCAACATGAAGGACCAGTTCACTAAATGCAAGGCAAGGAGACTTAAGCAGTTTGGCTATGGATCGATCTTGATGACATTATTCTTAGAGCATGTCCCATTTTTCAAGTATCAGTGGATAGAGGTGGAAGCTCCTGGACCTAGGGATCCATGACTACTAAGGTGGGGTGAGTTGATGCCTCGTCATGGAGGTGGTCAACAAATATCCTTCCCCCCAATTTTATTTGCATGGATACGACAACAAATCATCATGGTAGATAATTGGGTGTATGCCGGTACAGATTTCAAGGAGATCCTAATATCCCACTTCCACCTGAAGCACGGTGGACTGACTCAGGTAAAGAACTATTTTTGAAGTTTTTCAAATTTTTTGATGTTTTTTATTATGTCAATTGAGACTAAAACTTATGATATTTTGCATATGTTGGACCAGAGAGACCTCAAGGGGTTTAGCCAATGGCAAGGAGGTGTTGTGCTATACAAAAACCCCCCATTTCAATTTTTAATTTTAGTCTTAAAATACTAATAAGAAATGGGTCCCCTTTAGAATATAAAAAGCAATAAAACTTTTTAATAAAATAAATTTTCCATATTATTCATATAAAAGTTGCTTTATGAGTATTTAGGACCACTCATCGCAAATCGCAATTCTTTAGAACCCATGAACATCCATTTGGAAAGTGCGATGCGATCAGAGTCATAACAAAACCCTCATCACGAAGTTTTAATCAAAATAAGCCATTAATAAAAAATACGATGTGATATAACTATCACATCTCACACATCATTAATCCCAAGGAATGACTTATAGCATTTCATTGAAACCTTGCCATGCGATAAGGCTATTGTAATCGCATATCGCCAATCCATAGGAAAAACATCCAAAACACTCCATTGAAAAATTGTGATGTGATATAAATATCGCATATCGCGCTCTCGATAAAAGCGAGTAATAAATACTATGAATACATGCCAGCTCAACACTCATCGCAATCACAACAATGCAAAGAAACCTTTTGAGCGTGGTGCTTGTAACTCCTGATTTTCGATACATGATGGTTCTACAAATATTAAAATAATACAATCGCTAATCATAAATTGCAAGAGTCACGAAACCTGTTCTAAAAAAGGACCATTATGAAACCTATGATGCGACATATATTACTTGAGCATTAAAGTTTCACGTTATGAGATTATGTTAGGCCCCTATACTACTAGTGTAACCCCTTATTGTATTAGTATAACCCACTTATTATATTGATGTACCTGTGTAGTACCCATATTGTTACTATTGTGCCCCATAGAAGCCCATTATTGTTATTATTGTGCCCTTACATTATTATTGTTATGTCGGCTCTGATTATGTTATGACCCCTTAGACTCCTATATATAGAAAGGAGTTCTTTTCATTTGTATCATCGAAGAATTGTTCATTTATGTAATGTAAAGGAGATTGCCCCCTCGAAGAGGCTGAATTCTAAGGCTTTGATCTATCTTTTCTATCTTTTCTTGAGCTGGTTTCATAACATTTGGTATCAGAGCTTTGGATTCTAGGGTTTCGCTGCTCCAAACAGGTGATCGTGGAATTTTCGCTATAACTTTTTTTCTATGACATTTCAGAAGTAGAAAAAAAAAACCCATTTGAGAAGAAATCACGCTGAACCTTGAGTCCGAAATTCAGAGATTTTCGCGTGATATTTGCGGAGATATGATCCGAGGAAGTTGGTCTTTTTGCAGACTCCTGAATTACATTCAAAACAAGTGACCTGGGGAAAATCGTCATAACTTTCTCTCTGGGGATCAGATTGAAATTTCATAAGAAGGTACAGAAAGAGGACGGAATGTAGTTTCTTGTATGAATGTTTCAGATCCAAAGGTTGAAACAGTGGCTCGTGGCACGTCGTACAAGTTCGCTCTACGGAACTAGTCTATAAGCAAGTCACTGTGGGAGATTTCACATAACTCTTCCTTGGAGAATCCAATTTGGGTCAGACTTGTGGCATTGGAAAGAGGACACAGAGGGCTACTACAGCTCACAATTTTAGAACTTAAAAATTTGAAAGTATAGAGTTACAGTCGTTTCAAGGTCAAGCTCCTAAAATCAAGAAAAAGCAAGATGAGGAAGTTTGATGGCAAGGATCCGGTAAATTGGATACTTCAGATGGAGCAATATTTTGATCTACATGGTGTACAACTATTACAAAAGGTATTTATTGCATCTTCATATTTAGAACTAGATCAATTTTTATGGTAAGAAGGGTTTTGTTCTCGTAAACAACTTGTTACGTGGTCAATTTTCACGGAGGAAATGATAGCACATTATGAGGATACAAAGAGCAACACCTTCTTTAGAGCAACACCACAACAATTGGAAAGAGTAAAAGGGCTTTGTGACATAGTGGAAAGAAAAATTATGAAACCAGGAAGTGTACCCCTCACAACTATAAAGATGGAAGTGTTGTTTCTCCTAGCCTTCCACAACCTACAAGGGTTACACCACAACAATTGGAAGAAAAAAGAGGAAAAGGGCTTTGTTACAATTGTGATAGCAAATGCACTAAAGGTCATAAGTGTGCTGAGAAGAAATTATTTTACATAGAATATGAAGAGGAGGAAGAAAAAGATCAAGAAACATCAAAACAAGAAGATATATGCCAGGACCCCACCCCAGAGAAAGAAGAAATGAATCAGACCATATCTTGTAAAGCATTGGCAAGAATTACCACTCCTCAAACTCTCAAGATAGAAGGACATATCAAGAAGAAAAATGTGCAAGAAGTGAAAGATCACATCGAGAAAGAAGAAATGAATCCAACCATATCTTGTAATTCATTGTTCAAAATTACCACTCCTCAAACTATTAAGATAGATGGACATATCAAGAAGAAAAATGTTCAAGAAGTGAAAGATCACATCGAGCATCAAGAAATGAATCTGACCATATCTTGTAAAGGATTGGAAGAAATTACCACTCAAACTCTAGAGATAGAAGGACATATCAAGAAGAAAAAGGTTCAAGCAGTGAAAGATCACATCGAGCATCAACAACAAGTTCTCCAACTTTTAAAGGATAACGCCACTTCGGTGCAAAATCAAATGAAGCAACAGGTAGATAAACATCATAGTGAAAATTGTTTTGATGTAGGTGATCGGGTATTTTTACTATTACATCTCAAGCAAGCTATTTATGAGAAGGAAATGTTGGCAATACTACATGCACTTAAAAAATGGTGACCTTACCGAATGGGAAGACTCTTCAAGGATGAGGATGTGGAAGCATTGTTTTGTGCTATTTATATTATCCAACCAGATTGGATAAACGAAGCAAGGGATGAATGGAAGAAGGACGAAGAAGTATGGCCACTTATTCAAAAGTTGCAAAAGATCCCAATTCAAACAATATTTCCAGAAATTGAAGAGGAAGGAAAAATCATATTGGAACCTGGAGCAGTCACAGAAACAAGAACCCGACGGCTACGAAATCGATCAATTTCAGAGTATCTCATCAAGTGGAAGAACTTACCTGCTGAAGATTCCACATGGGAGGACAAGAATTTTATACAGAAGCAGCAAGAACTACTCAGGCGTTGAGGACAACACTTTTTGAAGGAGAGGGGCATGTTAGGCCCCTATACTACTAGTGTAACCCCTTATTGTATTAGTATAACCCACTTATTATATTTATGTACCCATGTAATACCCATATTGTTACTATTGTGCCCCATAGAAGCCCATTATTGTTATTATTGTGCCCTTACATTATTATTGTTATGTCGGCTTTGATATGTTATGACCCCTTAGACTCCTGTATATAGAAAGGAGGTCTTTTCATTTGTATCATCGAAGAATTGTTCATTTATGTGATGTAAAGGAGGTTTCCCCCTCAAAGAGGCTGAATTCTAAGGCGTTGATCTATATTTTCTATCTTTTCTTGAGCTGGTTTCATAACAGATTATGGTAAACGCATTAAGGGGCAGTTATGGTTAAGTCCTTTAGGGATTTCATCCATGGTAGCTATGTACAATATAAGATCTTTTGCATCTAATGCACATAACTGCTTTTGGTCAGTAATTTTTGTATTATCTCCTCTCAAGATTTTCACCTATTGTGCTCCTCTTTCTCATTTTGCAGTGTTGATCTAGAATCACATAGTTGGTCAAGATGTCCAAGAAATCTCGAAAGGCAAAGGCCTCCATTATAGTGGAAGAAGGACAAGAACAATTGGTGTTAATTGCAAATACTACCTATTAAGGCCTTGGTAAAATCTCATGGGAAAGCATATATGCTTTACTTGAAGTAGAAAATCAAACAAAGATAGAAGAAGAAGCAACAGCTAATGGAACTAATCAAACAAAAAGCACGCTCAATGATTTGGCTAGGTCCTTCCTCCATAGAATAGCAACCCGTGCAAAAGTTTTACTATATAATGATCTAGTCAGATGGGTAATCAAAAGTATTAATATAATAGAGCTTTCTTCAAAGCCATTGGAAGGATGTTCGGGACATTCAAACCTGAATATGTCAAGAGAATGTATCACTTGCTGGATCCCAATGACACTACAACAAATCATTCATGGAAGCTTTCGCTAAGGAGAATGAGATAGAGTCAGACCTTATCAAGTAGTGGTGATATTTTCCAAACAAGCATAAACATGAATCTTCTGGTATGTACTCTGTGGACTCCTTAGCATCTCCATATTGTTATGCTACTGCTATGGTATGTAGGCTCTTTCAAAGCCCTGATTCTGCTAGATTTTCTATAGAAATGTTTCCATTGATAGAAGCAGCAATCAAATCCATTATTATGGATTGGGAAACCATTCTATCGGATAAAATGGACAGTCAAATACTAGATTATAGAAGGAACAAATTTGTCACCGCCCAAGTTGTGCCCCCATTATATATCAGTGCTTACATAATGGACACAATCTGTTTTAATTCTGAATTTCCCATCCTAGGTTGGAAATGGACTGTTGAGGATCCAACCCCCATTCATATTTATCATAAGTATTTATGGAAGTCTAACTAAAAGAATCATTTATACAAGATTTGCCATGGTTTTATTTTACTTGTCCATCAAGCCATCTTTAATAAACATGGTCCTCGGCTGTTTGACGAGGCTAGCATTGATTTAACTTCAACCAGAAGTTGGTTCGAGGAGGAGAAGTTCACCTATATTAGGGTTTTTGGCAGTATTATAGATCCTCATGTCCTTCCACTCTACATTCCAGATAAGCTATTAGCTAGGGAAATAGCCTACCAGATAGGGTAAAGAGGGATGTCTAGAAACCTTAAAGATTATAAGAAACAAGTGTGGCCTCCATTTCCCCTCCGCTATGGAATTTACACATTGCATGATTTTAAACACGCTGAAAAAGAAGCAGAGAAAACAAAGGATCTGAGTCTAGCGGTTATTCCTAAAAGACAATATGATCCAAATAAGGTCACTTTCAATTTCACCAATCAGGTGAAAGTTGGTAAATTTATACATCAGAATGATGAGTTTGATGACTTATTTGCTTCAGTAGAATTATTCTCACAAGTAAGTCATCTGGCAAGATTCAAATTGGAGCTAAGAAGATGGAAAAATTCATGGAATACATGACACAAAGGTTACTGACAGTACCTATGGATTTATTAAATACCACCCCTATTGTTTAGTAAGTAGAGCATAGCAGGGAGTAGACTATTGAAGAAATTTTCAGGGAAGGGGAAACAAGTGGAAAGACCAGTGAAACCCTTAGCACAGATGTTCATATTGTCCCCATCTTGATTAAAGAATGGGAGCAATTTGATTAGCATATCAAAAGCCATAGCGACTGCCAAAACATTATCACATCAACATCGCCCGCAACACAATGGCCCAATTTTCCTGATAGTGCGATTGAAGGAACACCCAGTAAAGACATAGCTCAGAAAGAGATTGAAATAATCCCTGAAAATCCTTTAGGAGAAATTACATTGAATATTGAGGAAATACCACCCTTGGATGTATTTTATAGTCCAAAATGCAGTGTTGTGGTCAAGAGATAGAGGAAAAAGAGGAAAATAGACTAGACATCATCCACAACTCCTCAATCTGAATTTATGAATGTTTTATGAAAGGATTCAGAGGTCAATCCTTCTAAGGATTTGACTAAGTTATCTCAATTTGAAGGGGCATACATAGCTGCTACAATTGATAAGGCAACTGAAGTTAACCAATTGTTCAAAGGAAAGGATCAAAGGATTAATCAGCTTGAATAACAAGCAACAATAGAACAACAGAAGATTGATCAGCTTGAGGAACAGTTGGCAAAAGAAAAACAAAAGAACAAGCAGCTGGAGGTACAATTAAACTTGGAGAAATAGAAGATCGACCAACATGCCATCCAAAAAAAACAACAGTTGTCTCAAGAGCTCGAACAGCTTCAATTGACACATCAACAAGAAATTAAGGCTAAAGAGGAGCAAATCACATAGCTACAACTCTATATAGAACAGTTAAGAGATTATACCAAGGTTGAGGAATTTAAAAAGGAAGCCCTAGAGGAAAATAAAGCCTTCTCTCAACAGCTGGATCTACTTTGCCATAAAATATCTCTTATCAACCCATTATGCATCATAACTACATCACTGATCAATCAAGAAGTTAATATCAAATTATAATTTGAGGATGTAGATGAGAAGGTCACAAATTACCTCTCCTGGCAAAGCACAAAGGAAGGAAGAGCTGCTAAACTACCGAAAATTCAAGAGTCACATAAAGAAATATTTTTTCAGAATGGGAAATACAGTTGATAATGGCAGAAAGGGCTACCTCCAGGGCCAGGGATATAATGAACAATGTGATTGAGCTGGTAAATGATAATTTATATGGAGCCAATTTAATTTCCAATTCTTCCCCAGGAAATCTTCGAAAGGCAAAAGTATTAGAAAATCAATGGAAGCAAGATTTGGCCACCAAATATGAACATCTAAACAGAATACAAAGCCTTAACTGGGATGCATATTCGTCCTTTTTGGTCAATCCGCATATCCAACAGATGTCCATCAAATGCCTTGCCGATGTTGTTGATCGCATGATGCCCGAGATTTCAGATGCCACATACACAGGACAACTACACTCCAGGATGAGTCATCCTCCAGAAATTCAAAACATGCTCTCAATTTGTCGGTTGCAAATACAGGAGAAGAAATAGATGCGATGAATCTTTTCAAAGGCAATCGCAATACTATTTTTGCAATTCAAATCCCAGATTTTAATGTAGGCAGTTCCAACAATTCTCAGCGATTTTTGTGAATAGTTTGTTTTAATTTTATTATAAAAACCCTTTCATGTTATTTTAGAAAGGGTCCTCTATTTTTACAAAAACTAGACTTGAGAAGTTGCACTTCTGCACTTCTTAATTTATTTTTTATAAGCCGTGGATCAAGGTTTCAGAGTTTTGTGGAAGAACTTCAATCAAGACCTGCATTTTTGTATCTCCTTGGAGTTTCTAGAAAAAGGAGGTGGAACCAGAATGTTACTTACATAATGAGACTCAAATGCATTTAGTAGTTCTATAACTTTTCTTTTTGTCTTGTTCTTTATGTAATTAGCATTCCATTTAATTTGCTATTGTTGATGTATTAACATGCTTCAAGAAACTCTATATTATGTCACTTCTGAATGATTTAGAATTGTTATATTAAAAGATATATGTCAGCAATAAATATTAGTATGTCATGCGATATCTTTTTACAATTACTTTGTTTAATTTCTTAAACAAAGTAATCATTATTTAAATGCATATTTCTATGGATAAGTAAATCATCTATATGATTATTTTTCTACTAGGAATCATCAAGAATCACATTGTTATGAGATTATCCAGTTTATATAGATATATTTGTATATTTTAGAGTTATAGATTAAATCAGCTATCATCTTTGTTATACATTTAAAACACTCATTCATCAAGCCATACATTATTGGGAAAGTGGTCCCATAACATCCAGTCAGAGCCACCACACCAAACGGAAAAGGAGTTGTACTAAGGTCCAATCCAGGTGGTTATCCCCAATGTTGGTGCTACAATTTTCGAGGCATCAACATTTTTGGCGCTAGAAGGAGGGCCTAACTGTGAATGGTGAGCAAATCTAAATCCACATGCCATTCTAAGAGTAAAACTCCCTCAACATCTCCTCCAAATTCTCCTTTGCATTCTAAATCTCCTATTCCTAAGCGAGAAGTTGAAAAGGAAAATACAACACCCACTGCTGAAACCCTAAACATACCAGAAAATTATTCTCCTGAACCCCTTGAAGTACAGTCTTTGATTCATAAATTCCAAGGGTTTTCAATATCCCAAGAAGAGTTTGAGTTATCCCAAGGCAGTATGACTTCGCAATATATCCCATCATAGCCGCTTACTAGGGAAAAGAGTGAAAAACTTGGTATTCCATGAGTTGGATTCCCTCTACCAAGTCGAAAAAGGGCTAGGAAGACACCATCAAAATCTAATAGTGAGACTTTGTCCTCATCATCATCCATTCCATCCATACCATTGCAAGGTCATCCATCCATTTCCCAACTTCAAATTATAGTACAAACAGGTAGAGAAACTTCAACATCCTCTACCCAATCACTTTCAACTACTTCTTCACCCTCTTCTACTATTAGCTCAACGATGGCACATAATCAACCTCAACCAAGGCCATGGACCAACCCAAGAGCTGTCAGAATTCCTGCACCTTTGAGTTAATTGCCAGCACATCTTGAAAAATGGTTACCAAAATTTAATCCTGACATTGCCTTGTTAGCAGAAGAACATATAAACAATTTCATGTTATCAATCACCTTGAATGGAGTAACGGAAGAAGCTACAGTTGTTAGACTATTTCCATACACTCTACAAGGAGAAGCAGGATCGTGGTACTTTTCATTACCACCAAGATCTATCAATAGTTGGGATGCTTTTCAGGAGCAATTTCTAACTAAGTTTGAAGACGATAGGTCTATAGCAACTTTGATTAATGATCTCTCCAATCTGAAATCTGAATCAAAGGAACCCATCAAAGACTTCAACTCACGCTTTAATAAGCTGTTGAATAAAATTCCTACGACATCCAAGCCTAGTGAGGAAGTCCGGAATGAATGGTATATTTTTGCCTTGCCTTCAAACATAGCCATCTTTGTTGATAAGGCTGCTAAACCAACATCAGCAGAAAATATGAAGGAAGTAATCGTTGTTGAAAAACGTATCCTTGCTTTGGAAAAGAAAAATGCTCTAGAAGAAAGGAAATCCAAAAATGTTACCTTTAGAGATGATTCAAAGAAGAAAGTAGTCAAGGATCCATATGACATGGAAGGTTTACAAAAAGCTCTTAAAACTATGTCTAATGAAATGGTTGAAATAAAAAAGTAGGTAGCTGAGACTTCTACGAAAAGACCATTTAGGAACTTTAAAATAAATCATCCAACTGATCCTAAACCACCTAATGCTATATCTAATGCAGAATCTGATCTGGATGATGATGATGATGAAGATAATGTTTTATCAGCTGAAGAAATGGAAGAAGATCAAACATTTGAATTTCATGGAATGTGGGACTTTATCTTACCTAACTCTGATAATGAAAGTGAACAGGAGGCTCTCCCAGTAAATACCAGAAGTAAAAGTATAGTGAGCCTAATCAAGCAAATTCAAAGAAGAAAAACTCAAGTCCTGCTACTAAAGACAAAGCTCCCACAAAGAAAACTCCAGTTGTGTCTCCCCACAATCAACCGTCATCCTCTAATCCTCCCTCATCATCTAAAATGCTAGTAGTTTCAGATTATATGGACTATAACATTGTGGAAGACATGAAGAAGACTCGAGAAAATATTTCTTTAGATGAACTTAGCAAGCTCAAACATCAACAAAAATTGTTGCTTAAAGAATTAAATGCAGTACCTTCTTCTCCTCTTCCAACTAGTGTATTATCCAAGGCTTCCAGAGGATCAGGAAAGCCACCATCTGATAAGGTAGATTCTACTAATGCTATTTTAATTGGGGATAGGTCAAATTCTCATACTCCTCCTTTTCTCTTGACTTATGAGTTCTACAATAGAAATTTGCATAACTATTTGATAGATTCAGGGGCTTCATCGAATATAATGCCAGCCTCGGTCTGCTCCAAGTTAAATATTGAGCCCCAGAAGTCTGCAGTCCATATTGTTCAATTAGATCAAACTAAAGTACAAGTCTTAGGAGAAATAAATTCAGTTATTATCAGATTATCAGCTAATCCTAGGGTTGTCCAAAGAATTGATATATTAATTGCTGACATCCCTGAGTTTTATGGTTTGATCCTTAGCAGAGACTGGTCTGAAAAACTTCATTGTTATATTTCGATTGATTGGTCTCACATGTGGCGTCCCTATAATGGGAAACCAAATCGAATCAGAATAGATCACGGAAAACATTTGACTCATACAGTAACCGAGTTTGAAGAAGAAAATAAACCTATAGCCTTCAATAATAACATTCTTGGAAACTATTCGGCTAAATCATTTTTTGGGAATTTTAATGCTTAGCAATCCCCTTTTCCTGTTAATAATGTCATGTCACAAATCAAAAATTTCTCCCATACTGATACCTCAAAGTTTGTTAGTGTTGCAGATGAACTTGTAAATAAGCCTATAAATAAGCCTTTATTTTGGTCTTTGTATTTTTATGGATCAAAATCTAATGACGGTGCAGGAGCAGGATGTATTTTAGTTAGTCCAGAAGGAGAAAAAATGATGTTATCATGTAGACTAGAATTTGAGTGTACCAATAACACTGCAGAATATGAGGCATTGATTCAAGGGCTCTATAAAGCAATAGGCCTGAATATCCAATATCTGAAAGTATTTGGTGATTCCGAAATTGTCATTAAACAAGTGAGAAATACTATCCATTGTCTCTCAAGGCATCTCAAACATTATCAATCACTTGTTCAAGATCTCATAACTCATTTTCTGGCATTTGACATTTCTCCTATTCCTAGATCATAGAATGTAGCAGCCGATCTTTTGGCTAATGTTGCTTCTAAACTCCTTCCATCCGAGGATTATAGTCCAGATAGGTTTTCTATTGAATTAATTTTTCGGCCATCTGTTCCAGATAATGTCACCAATTGGCATGTGTTTAATCATGATGAGGATATATTAAATTTCTTGACTTCTGAAGGATCTTATGATGATTAGATTATCGATGAAAACGATCATGATATTCAATTAAAACAAAGACTTAATGAAAATCCTATTCCTAAATCTATGGTCAAGCTAGAAGATCTTTATGATATTAAAGATAGATTCAAAAAGGTCACTAATGCAAAACTTCAAAGTTCTACTTAAAGGTTTGAATTAGTAAATCTTGGAACTGAGGCCAAACCACAAAATGTCAATTTAGGACTTGGAATTTCATTAGATGAAAGATTTGCTTTCATTAGATTATTAAATAAATACAAAAATATTTTCGCTTGAAATTACGAAGATATGAAAACTTATGATACTTCTATCATTCAACAAAAAATTCCAATGATTTCTAATGAGAAACCTTTACAACATAAGCTAAGGAAAATTCACCCAAATAATGAAAGTCAAATCAAAGCAGAGTTGAATAAACTCCTGAAATCTAAAATAATATTTCCTGTCAGACATTCTAAATGGGTTTGTAACTTAGTACCAGTAAGGAAAAAGAATGGTGATATTAGGATTTGCATAGATTTTAGAAATCTCAACAGAGCATGTCAGAAGGATAATTTCCCATTACCAACAATGGAGAAGATACTTCAATCAGTAGCTGGCTCAGAGTTAATGTCTTTTCTTGATGGTTTTTCAAGATACAATTAGATATCGGTACATCTAGACAATAGATTAAGACTACATTCAGAACTAAATGGGGAACCTATGCTTATCAGAAAATTCCTTTTGGTTTGATAAATGCTCGAGCTACTTTTCAATGAGCCATGGATATAGCCTTCAAAGGTTTGATCAATAGGACAGTCATTGTTTACTTAGATGACATAACTATCTATTCTAAGAAAAAGAGCAATCATTTGCATGATTTAAAACAGATCTTTGAATGTTGCCAAAAATATGAGATTTCTTTAAATCCCAAGAAATCATTCTTTTCTCTTAATGAAGATAAACTCTTAGGGTTCATTGTATCCAAATATGGCATATACATTGATCAGGACAGGATCAAAGAGATTTCTTATATCCCTTTGCCACATAATAAGAAATCTATGCAATCATTTTTGGGACAAATAAATTTCGTGAAGAGATTTGTTCCTGATTTTTCTCATATAGTTTTTCCCTTGCAATCCATGATTAAGAAAAATTCAGTCCTCAAATGGGGACATAACGACAAAGAGGCCTTTAAATCGATCAAACAAGCAATCATTAATGCTCCTTCATTGAATACTCTGAATTTCTCCAGTCATTTTATTTTGTATACTTTGGCCACTGAAACATCTTACATTGTTGTTTTAACACATATCAATGACCAACAAGTAGAAGCATCCATATCTTTCTTTATTTCTAATTTTCAAGGTGCTGAGCTCAACTATTCTGAAGTTGAAAAAAAAGCTTTCACTGTATTTAAGTCTATCAAACACTTTAGACCATTCCTCCTAAAAACACACACTAAAGTAATAGTCCCATTCTCTGCAGTGAGACAATTGTTAGTTCAAAGGGAAGTAGGAGAGAAGAGAGCTAACTGGGTAACAACTTTACAAGCGTATGATATCGATATTAAACCAGCAAAAATTGTTAGAGGACAAGGTTTTTGTAGGTTATTGGCAAGAGCTTCCAATATTCTAGACCATGAAGATTCAGATAGTACTGCACAAGTAAATGAGATAAGTATCATTATTTCTGAATCTCAATATGATGATCTAATCTTTTACTTAAAAATTAGATATGCTCCCCCTGAATTCAGTTACAAAAAAAAATGTGCCTTAAGATTAAAAGCCAAACACTTTGAAATCATTGATAATGTGTTATTCAAGAGAAATTATGATTCAATTTTATTAGGATGCCTTGAAAAAACTAAAACCATAAATGGTTTTGCAGGAATTGCATGATGGCCCAGTAGGTGGACATTTTGGAGGAGACACTACAGCTCACAAAATACTACATGCTTGATATTATTGGCCAACTTTGTTTAAAGATGCCCATTACTACATAAGGAAATGAAAGATATGCCAAACTGCTAGCAAAAGACAAAGGAAATCGGCCTTTCCTCTACAACCAGTAAACATTGAGCAACCATTTGAACAGTGAGGGCTTGATATTATAGGAGAGATTGTTCCACATTCTTCCAAGCAACACAGGTACATCCTCACAGCCATGAACTACTTCACAAAGTGGGTAGAAGAAATTCCACTAAAGGCGGCCAATTCTGATGCACTTATTGAATTTATTGATCAATTCATCATTACAAGGTTTGGCTTACCTAACATGCTTGTTTTTTATAATGCATATTATTTTTCTAGGAATAGTATAGTTGAATTTTCTCTTAAGAGAGTTTTGGAAATAATACTGAGAGGGGAGGTGAATCAGTGTTAGCAAGTCAAATAATTTTCATTTCCATACTCAGATTCATATACGCTACTTTAGTTAATGGAACTCGCATGTATATGCAATTGTGTTTAAGGCAACTAGCGTATATCCTACAAACTTATGATTCAGTTAATTCAGTAACTAGGTGCAGTAAAAATAGAACAGACAATCACACACATGAACACAAGATATAAGGTAGAAACCCAATGTGGGTGAAAACCACTTGCTACAATCGTTTCTATCTTCTTTTAATAGTAAGAAAATTTCTTTTACAATTTTTGTACTGGTACAGACTTATACCAGTACGCAGGCTTCTACCCGCAAAAGGCTACAACCTTCTCTCGTTCTCCAGCTTCTTCTGGAAGGGAGCTACTACCCCCTAGATCTTGTACTAGCTGATATGTTTACTAGTACATAGGTGTTGGCCTACAGAAGGCTACAACTTTATATTTTCTTCAAGGGACCACGTTTCATAAATTTTCAGACTGGATCCATCAATAGCATCATTCAATCATCAAATATATCTGCATCAACCAATCTCCTTTGCACCAACCACAACTGAACCAATAAATCAATTTGACAACCCTTCAATCTGATCTTTCAGAATATAGTAACCAGAACCCAGAACATTGCAACAGCAAACAGAAGTAGCTAAAACATATTTTATAAGGTATATGCTACTTCCATGTGTCGAACCTACGTGAATACGCTCTTTTCTCAAGGAGAACCTGCGTACAGATCTGCAAATCAAATTTAAGATGTATATGTTGTTTTGATATGTAGAACAAGCGTGTATATGTGCCTTTTCTAAAGTGAACCTGCGTACAGATCTGTAAATGATGAGTTAAACATTACAACAACTCTAGACTTCAGTTATACCCAGATCATCATATTTACAGACTACAACATGCGCTAGTTATTCAGATAAATGATCAAACCACATAAAGATACTCCACTTCAATCCTTAAGATCTTGACCCATCATTAGATCTTATCCTTCATCAAGCACTAAGGTTCATCCTTGGTTCAGATCCAGCTATGCACCATAACCTAATAACCTGTACACTAGATCTTGCTCTTCATCAGATATTCAATACTTGAGTGCCATGGCCTAATGATCTTCCCCTCCTTTTATAGTCTTAGGCCTTACTCAATACCATGGACCGAAACCACTTAGGACCAATACCTTGGACCCAATACCTGAGGTCAATATCTTGGACCAGATACCTTGGACCAATACCATGGATCAAAATACCATGGACCAAATACCTTGGACCAAAGCTTAGTTTCCCAAGATATACGTGCCTTGCATTATGTGAAAGTGCATGTGTACATATACGTGACTTGTATATAGTGAATCCGCATGTATACCCGACTTGGCCAATGGTGAACCTGCGTATACCTCTCTTTCTTCTTTCTGATCTGAACTTTGTGCTGTTAATCTACTGAACTGTGATCTATCATCTGAGTGAGTTGCCATCAAGGACAACACCTGTGTCATAATGCCAACAATCTCCCCCTTTCGACTTCATGGAAACCCCAAGTCACTCTCCCCCTTTGTCATCAAGGGCAAAGGGTTATGCTCCCCCTGAGTACATGCTGAATTCTCTGATATGCTGAAGAGTGTTGATTGAGCTCCATGATCGAGTCCATGCTCCCCCTGAATATAAGCAAGGTCTACAAAAAGATGTTCTAAAAGAAGAACATGACTCTATACATACATCATAAATGACCTTCCTATCACCAGTGACTCATACATACATCCATCTGCCAACCAAGTGGGGATATGTCAAAACAAGAAACATTACATCATCGATCCCATGCATAGTGGGGTAAAAAATTAGGTCATTTCATGACCTTTTCATTAAAAAATATACATGACATATATAACAGAGACCAAATATCTTAAACAAGACCATGATAGTCATCAACAACTATCATTAGCAACAGCTGTCAATCAACATCCAGACTAGCAACCATGTTCTCCCCCTGAACCTGTTCCACCTGAATCAAAAACAAATGTGTGAATCTAGACCAAGATCTTCTACGATAATGCCCACAATGCATTATTAGAATCATATGCTCCCCCTGAACCTATGCCAGATGATCACTGTCAGATCTGATCATTTCATATAATCGAAGAGTTATCAAGGCATACTTATCAATTAGATATACATCAAGTTATCAACAACCTGTGAAAGCCAACATATTTCCACATGTCATCCACAGACGGTAACCATCATCAAGCAGAGTAGATAATTCACTGAACCATATCAGACCCTTTTCTTCTTGAGTCTTGCCCACTACTTTTCTTCAAACTAACATATACGCAACTATATCCATAGAAACCAGTGTATGTATGCGACTATGCTTCATGAAACTCGCGTATAGCCACCTTTCCCTGAAATAGATAGAATTTAACAGTAGGATGATGCATCAACTACTTCCAGCTTCTATTTGAGATATTCAAATGTTTCTCTGGGTAGTGTTTTGGTGAATATATCAGCAACCTATTCTTTGGAGGGAACATACTCCAATTTGACCTTTTGTTCAAGAACTTGTTCACGTAGAAAATGATATTTTATGGGTATGTGCTTTGGAATGCATGACTGGATTCTTTGAAATACTGATGGCACTTGTATTATCACATAGAATGGAGATGGGTGGAGTACATGTGATCTGAATGTCTTGCAATGTTTGCATCATCCAAAGGAGTTGTGTGCAGCAAGATGCAACAACCACATATTTTGCTTCAACTGTAGATAATGCAATTGAGCTTTGTTTCTTTCTGAACCAAGACACTAATCTAGAACCCATATAGAATGCACCACCACTATTGTTTTTTTGTCATCAATGCTTCCTGCCCAATCTGCATCTGTATATGCATGAAGTGTAAGATTTGTATCTCTAGGATACCATAAACCAAAATTATTTGTTCCTTGAAGATATTTGAAAATCCTTTTGACTGCCTGAAGGTGTGTTTCCTTTGGATTTCCTTGGAATCTTCCAACTATTCCTACTACATGCATGATGTCTGGTCAGGTACCTATTAGATAAAGTAGACTGCTAATCATAGATCTGAAAGTTGGTTGATTTACTACTGCTAATTCATCATTTGAGCTGAGACTAAATCCTGTTACCATTGGGGTACATACTAGTTTAGAATCTTCCATGCTGTATTTTTTCAAGATCTATTTGAGATATTTGGTTTATGACAAAAAAATACCATCTTTATTTTTTTGAACTTGTAGACCAAGAAAATATGTAAGCTCACCAAGCAGGGAAATTTCAAATTCTTGTTGCATTATCAAAGCCAAATTCCGACTCATGGCTTCCTCATTGCTACCAAAAATGATATCATCAACATACACAACAAGTATTAGCAATTTATTATTGTCAATCTTTGTATATAGATTGCTATCATCTAATCCCTTTGAAAAACCTTGTTGATGGAGATATTTGTCAAGATGGTAATACCAGGCCCTTGGAGCTTGTTTTAGACCATAGAGAGCCTTTCTGAGTCTGCATACAAGTTATGCATCATTTCCAAGAATGAATCCATTTGGTTGCTAAATATAGACTTCTTCTTCTAAGTCTCCATTAAGAAAGGAAAATTTTACATCCATTTGGTATACTTTGAATTTTTGAAAACTAGAAAGAGAAAGGAACATTCTTATGGCTTCAAGTCTAGCAACAGGTGAAAAAGTTTCTTCAAAATCTATACCTTCTTGTTGAGCATATCCTTTACAAACAAGTCTGGCCTTGTTTCTAATAACTTCTTCATTTTCATTCAGCTTGTTTTTGAATATTCATTTAGTTCCTATGATATTCTTATCATGAGGTCTAGGAACTAATTCCCAAGTATTATTCTTTTAAATTTGCTCAAGTTCTTCATTCATGGCCTTGACCCAACATTCATCTTTGCATGCTTCATTTATATTTTGAGGTTCTATGGAGGATAGCAATGCTAGATAGCTTGAAGCTTCTGTAACAGTTCTTCCTGTCTGCACACCTGCCTCTTTCTGTCCCAAAATTTGAGTCTTTGGATGATTTTTCTAAACATACATGGACGGAGTCTTTTACTCTACTGTTATCTCTTCTTCTGGTGCTTCATTGATTTCTTCTTCAGAATTAGTCTGATTTGGTGTGGGAGGATAATCCTCATCTTCTTCATAATCTTCGGTTTTTATTTGTTTTGGATTTTTTGCATGCTTCATCAACCACAACATCAATAATTTCAATAATTTTCCCAAGTCTTTTATTATAACATTTATATCCTTTGTTTTAGGAAGAGTAACCAAGGAGAATATCTTCATCTTCTCTGGTTCAAACTTACCAAGTTTTCCATCAGTCGTTTTGATGTAACATTTGCTTCCAAAAACTTTGAAGTATTTCACAGCAAGGGTCTTACCATACCAAAGTTCATGTGGAGTTTGAGTGTTGTTTACCCGAACATTTGCTTGGTTGAGAATAGTGATGACAGCGAATGCAACTTCACCCTAGAAGGTTGCAAGAGTTCCAAACTCATCTAACATAGCATGAGCCATTTGTTGAACAGTTCTATTCATCCTTTCTACCACTCCATTTTGCTGAGTCCTTGTGGTGGAGAATTTCCTTTTTATTCCATGTTCTTCACAAAATTCAAAGAATTTATCCAAGGTAAATTCCCCTCCACGATCAGATCTGAGGCATTTGATTTTGTGATCTGATTCATTTTCAACCAAAGCTTTGAAGGCTTTCAAATTTTCAAATGCTTCATCTTTATGCTTTAGAAGTCCTATTCAACACATTCTGGAAAAATCATCAATGAGCAATATAAAGTATTCTTCTCCACAAGGTGAATTTTTCCTTGATGGTCCACATAAATCATTATGAACAAGTTCAAGAGGCTTACTAGCTAATCCTTCCTTTCTAGGGAAGTGCGATCTGGTTTTCTTACCAAATTGACATGATTTTCATATTGTATTTTCTAGAATGTTGATATCAGGAAGATCACAAAAAGCCTAGAATCTGCATGGTGTTCTTATTTGAGAGAAGCTTAGATGCCCCAATCTTCTGTGCCATAGCCAGTGTTCATCATTTTTTCTTAGATAGCATTGTTCTTGTCTTCCCTTGAGTATGTATAAGTTGTTTAGAGTTCTTATACCTTTGATCACGGTTTCTCCTGTATCAATCTCACAAACAACACATCCATTTGATCAAAATACTACTTCATTTCCTTGATCAAAATTTGACTGACACTCAACAGGTTATGCTTTAGACCATAAACATACATAACATTCCCAGCTTTAACTTTTTCTTTTAAGAGAACAGAGCCTTTACCTTTTATGACAGCAGGAGTGTCATTTTCAAATGAGACCTTCTTTTGCTTTTCCAAGGAATTATATGAATGAAGTTTTTCTTTGTCACATGTCATGTGTTTTGAGCATCCACTGTTGATGTACCACTGATTTTCTTATCCTTCTGCATACAAGGCTATACCACATCTTTCTGTTTGCAATTCTTTCTTTTTCTATATTTTGGGACTTAATGGAGTTTTCTCCTTCTCAGATGTTTGCTGAAATTTACTCCTACATTCAGATTCTTCATGACCGAAGTTGTTGCAGATAGAGCATTCTATTTCATTTTCAAGAAGAGAAAATTTATTGTAGGATATTTTCATGATCCCTGTCACATTACTTTGATTTCATGCTTCTCTAGTCATGATGGTCTTGTGAGCAACACATTGAGCAGCTTTGTGTCCAAAGTTATGACAAGAAAAACATTGGCCATTAAAGAATTTCCTGTGATTATCGAATCTCCTGACATGGTGATTGTAGTTTCTATTGATATTCATACTTGAAGCAGATTGAGTATGATTTCCCTGAGGTTGGTTGTAGCTTCTGTTCATCCTTGAAGTAAATTGAGCCTAATTTACCTGGTGATCTGCTTTATGCCTTTGCTGACGATTGTCAAACTGTTCACTGCTCTTTGCTGCTTCAAGATAGCTTTAGTGGAGGTTGACATCTTTTGTGCTTGAGATGCTTCTTTAGTATATCCAAGACCTGTTTTTATCATAGGAGAACACTGCACTTTGATAATTTCATTTAAGGTTTCTGATCCTTTAGCAAATCTAAGATTAAGAGCTTTTGTTTTCTCAATATCCTTTCTTAGACCCACAATTTCACATTTTAGTTTTCATTGTGTTTTTCTCTTTCAGCAAGTTGGAATGTCAAAGTATCTATAATCATATTCATTTCTTCTAAATATATTTTGAGTTTAGATATTTCTTCATTAAGGTCATATTCATATAAATCATCTAAGAAATCATCATCTTCAAAATCCATCAGAAGTCTATAGTCATTACTATTTTCATCTTCATCACTAATTGATAAACCATCGCTATCTTCATGTGTATAGTAGCTCTTCTTACTTACACTTTGTTTTCTATTCCATTTTGCAAATTTTGTACCTTTATCAGACTTATCTTTGTTGAGGACATTTGGCAGCATGATGACTGAATCTTCGACAAGCAAAACATTTGAAAGGTAGTTTACCTCTGAATCTTCCGAAACCCCGTTGAAGGTTCTTGACAAAGTTTTCTTCTTCTTCTCCTTCTGAAATATGTCCTGATTCATTGAGTTCTTATTTTCCTGAAGCTTTAAATGAAGCTTCTCCCATATCTAATGGACCTCCTTTTCTCATCTCGAAATCAGTTAAGATTCCGTGCAGCTGTGTCATAGTAATAGTCTGAAGATCCTACTTTTCTTCTATGGAAGATACTTTTGATTCAAACTTAGCAGACAAGGATCTTAAAACCTTTTCAACTAAAGTAACTTCTTTTATCTCTTCACCCAAATTATTCATTCAATTAGCAATATCATCTATACATAAGAAGTAACTAGCTATACTTTCATCATTGTGCATTTTGAGAGTTTCATATTAAATTCTGAGAGTTTGCAGTTTTGCACGTTTTACCTGAAAGTCTCCCTCATATCTTAGAATGATTTTGTCCCATATTTCTTTGGCGGATTTGAGCTACATAGCTTTGACAAATTATGATTGTGACAGACTTCCCAATAATGTATTGATAGCTTTGGCATTGGTTTCATATTTCTTTTTACCTACCATATCTGTAGGAATTGCTGATGGAAATGTATATCCTCCTTCCACGATTTCCCAGACATCTGTTCCAAGAGATTGGAGATAGGTTGTGGTTCTTACCTTCCAATAAACGAAGTTGCTTCCATCAAATATTGGTGGTCTGATGGATCCCTCCCTTTATTGATTACTCATGATGATGGATCTTCCTTCAAGTGATCAAGCTTCTTCCGAAGGACCAGCTCTAATTCCAATTGTTGGAAATAATACTGAGAGGGGGGGGTGAATCAGCATTAGCAAGTCAAACAATTTCCATTTCCATAATTAGATTTATATACACTACTTCAGTTAATGGAATTCACGTGTATATGCAACTATGTTTAAGGCAACTAGCATATATCCTGCAAACTTATGATTCAGTTAATTCATCATATGTTGATCTTTAATCAGTGACTCAAAACCACATAAACAGTAACTAGGTGCAGTAAAAATAGAATAGACAATCACACACATGAACACAAGATATAAGGTGGAAACCCAATGTGGGTAAAAACCACCTGCTGCAATCGTTTCTATCTTCTTTTAATAATAAGAAACTTATTTTTACAGTTTTTGTACTGGTACAGACTTATACCAGTACGCAGGCTTCTACCTGTAGAAGGCTACAACCTTCTCTCATTCTCCAGCTTCTTCTGGAAGGGAGCTAATACCCCCTAGCTCTTGTACTAGCTAATATGTTTACTAGTACATAGGTGTCGGCCTATAGAAGGCTACAACCTTCTCTTTTCTTCCAGGGACCACATTCATAAATTTTCAAACCGGATCCATCAATAACATCATTCAATCATCAAATATATCTGCATCAATCAATCTCCTTTGCACCAACCATAACTGAATCAATCAATCACTTTGACAACCCTTCAATCTGATCTTTCAGAATATAGTAACCAAAACCCATAACACTGCAACAGCAAACAGAAGTAGCTAAAACATATTTTATAAGGTATACGCTACTTCCATGTGTCGAACCTGCATGCATATGCTCTTTTCTCAAGGTGAACCTGCGTACAGATCTGAAAATCAAATTTAAGATTTATATGTTGTTTTGATATGTAGAACAAGCGTGTATACGCGCCTTTTCTAAAGTGAACCTACATACAGATCTGTAAATGATGATTTAAACATTACAACAATTCCAGACTTCAGTTATACCCAGATCATCATATTTATAGACTACAACATGCGCCAGTTATTCAGATAAATGATCAAACCACATAAAGATACTTCACTTCAAGCCTTAAGATCTTGACCCATCATTAGATCTTATCCTTCATCAAGCGCTAAGGTTCATCCTTGGTTCAGATCCAGCTATGCACCATAACCCAATAACCTGTACACTAGATCTTTCTCTTCATCAGATATTCAATACTTGAGTGCCTTGGCCTAATGATCTTCCCCTCCTTTTATAGTCTTAGGCCTTACTCAATACCATGGACCAAAACCACTTAGGACCAATACCTTGGACCCAATACTTGGGGTCAATACCTCGGACCAGATACCTTGGACCAATACCATGGATCAAAATACCATGGACCAAATACCTTGGACCAAAACTTAGTTTTCCAAGATATACGCGCCTTGCATTCTGTGAAAGTGCGTGTGTACATATACGTGACTTGTATATAGTGAACCTGCATGTATACGTGGCTTGGCCAATGGTGAACCTGCATATACCTCTCTTTCTTCATTCTGATCTGAACTTTGTGCTATTAACCTGTTGAACTGTGATCTGTCATCTGAGTGAGTTGCCATCAAGGACAACACTTGTGTCATAATGCCAACAGAGAGGTTTTAAGTTAAAATGCTCTGCAAATTACTACCCTCAAGGAAATGTCTTAGCAGAGTCAACTAACAAGAATCTCATCAAGATTATTAAAAGAACTGTTGATCAAAATCAAAAGAATTGGCATAAATATTTAACATTTTCATTATGGGCAGATTGTATAACTCAGAAGGCCTCAATAGGTACTTCTCCTTTTAACTTTGTGTATGGGAAGGAAGCTGTAGTACCGCCAAATTTAGCACTCCCATCTCTAGCCCTAGTACAATTCATTGAAGAAATTCCTTCCTCCTCTATTCAATTGAGGTTTGATCAAATCCTTAAATTGGATGAGGAAAGAGAAAAGGCCAAAATTACTCATGCTAAACATCAGCAGGTCATTAAATCTTCTTTTGATGCAAGTTTTTCCGGTTCGAAAACATTACAGATCGGTGATCTCGTTTTGAAATGGGACAAAGCACATGAAGACAAAGGTAAGCATACCAAATTTCAGAAGATGTGGCTTGGACCATTTCAGATCGTTGAAAAGATAGGCTCATCAACGTTTCTACTGCAAGACTTATCAGGAAAGAGAGATTATCTTCCTATGAGTGGGCTTATCTTAAAGAAATTCTTTTCTTAAGGAGGTAACCCCTTCTTACCTGTACATATTTTTTATGCTAGCTAGTTTCTTTTAGGAAATAATGTTGTAAATAGTCTACCATTGGCTTTTCACTATTGAAAAGCTCTTTGAAAGAATATTGTGAATACTTGCTTTCAAAAAGTAGAAACTTTCAAGGAAATGATTATAGTTTTGGAAATTAGATAAAACATGAAACTCTGAGATCCTCTTTAAATTTGTGAAATCTTCCAAACCTTGAAAATATAGTAAATCATTTTGAGTTTCATCAGTAGAGAAGGGTTATTTATAAAAAGGTAAAGACTTTCTCCAACTAAGCATCCACAACTATACTAATTAAACTGACATTACCAATACTACATACTAAAACAAGGTAATGGATTATAATCATAAGAAAAGGGCTCTCATAACGAGCCCACTTGTTCGATTCAATTACAACCATTGAATCGCATTGTCATCTTCTGGCTCCCAAACCAGGACAATGGCTTTTATCCAAAAAAAAAAAGTAAAAAATGAAAATACATGTAGATATAGATTTTTGGATTTATCTTTCAAAAGTTATACTCTTAGTTGGATACTACAATGAATTATTGATGGTTAAAAGGTAACCCTGTAGAGACTATAGATGTTTGCTGGTAGCAGAGGCACTACCTATGACAAAAGAGTAAATTTAATATCTAAGTTGGAAGGGTCCCCTACTTTATCTTTAATAACCAATCAAAGCTTGAAGAAACCAAAAATGTTTTTATTTTATCATAAGGGTTTGTAAATGAAATTGCAAAATTGATACTTTGTTTATTTAGAGTAAGATTTTTTTATCTAACCAATTCTTAGATAGTTTTCTTTTCCTCAATTGATTCTACTTAAGAAAGTTTTAGAATTTTCATTATTTTTCAGAGATAACTGGTTCTGCCAGTGAGTCACCAGTTGTTGTGCTATATAACAACCCCCCATTTCAATTGTTAATTTTAGTCTTAAAATACTAATAAGAAATGGGTCCCCTTTAGAATATAAAAAGCAATAAATTTTTTTAATAAAATAAATTTTCCATATTAGTGATATAAAAGTTGCTTTATGAGTATTTAGGACCGCTCATCGCAAATCGCAATTCTTTAGAACCCATGAACATCCATTTGGAAAGTGTGATACGAACAGAGTCATAACAAAACCCTCATCGTGAAGTTTTAGTCAAAATAAGCCATAAATAAAAAATACGATGTGATATAACTTCGCGTCTCACACATCATTAATCCCAAGGAATGAATTATAGCATTTCATTGAAACCTTGTGATGCAATAAGGCTATCGCAATCGCATATCGCTGATCCATAGGAAAAAATCCAAAACACTCCATTGAAAAATTGCGATGCGATATAAATATCGCATATCGTGCTCTCGATAAAAGCGAGCAATAAATACTATGAATACATGTGGTATAAGGATAAAGAAATTATTAAGAAAAAAAGTGATTTGCCAAGTTTCAAACCCACTATCTCCCCATGCCAGCATAACACTCATCGCAATCGCAACAATGCAAAGAAACCTTTTGAGCATGGTGCTTGTAACTCCCGATTTGCGATACACAATGGTTCTACAAATATTAAAATAATACAATCGCAAATCGCAAGAGTCATGGCACTTGTTTTAAAAATGGACCGTTACGAAACCTGTGATGCGACATATATTACTTGAGCATTAAAGTTTCACGTTATGAAATTATGGTAAAAGCATTAAGGAGAAATTATGGTTAAGTCCTTTAAGGATTTCATCCGTGGTAGCTATGTACAATATAAGATCTTTTGCATCTAATGCACATAACCACTTTTGGTCTGTAATTTTTGTATTATCTCCTCTCAGGTTTTTCTCCTATTATTCTCCTCTTTCTCATTTTGTAGTGCTGATCCAGAATCACATAGTTGGTCAAGATGTCCAAGAAATCTCCAAAGGAAAAGGCCCCCATTATAGTGGAAGAAGGACAAGAAAAATTGGTGTTAATTGTAGATACTACCTGTCAAGGCCTTGGTAAAATCTCGTGGGAAGGCATATATGCTTTACATGAAGCAGAAAATCCAACGAAGATAGAAGAAGAAGCAACAACTGATGGAATTGATCAAATAGAAAGCACGCCCAGTGATTTGGCCAGCTCCTTCCTCCATAGAATAGCAGCCCGTGCAAAAGTTTTACCATATAATGATCTAGTTAGATGGGTAATCAAAAGTATTAATATAACAGACAGAGCTTTCTTCACAGCTGATGGAAGGATGTTCGGGACATTCAAACCTGAAGATGTCAAGATAATGTATCACTTGTCGGATTCCTAGTGACACTATAACAAATCATTCCTGGAAGCTTTCGCTAAGGAGAATGAGATAGAGTTAGACCCTATCAAACAGTGGAGACATTTTCCTAACAAGGATAAACATGAATCTTTTGGTATGTACTCTGTGGACTCCTTAGCATCTCCATATTGTTATGCTATTGCTATGGTATGTAGGCTCTTTGGAAGCCCCAATTCTGCTAGATTTTCTATAAAAATGGTTCCATTGATAGAAGCAACAATCAACTCCTTTATTATGGATTAGACAACCATTTTATCAGATAAAATGGCCAGTCAAATACTAGATTATAGAAGGAACAGATTTGTCACCACCCGAGTTGTGCCCCCATTCTATATGAGTGCTTACATAATGGACATAATTTGTTTTAATTCCGACTTTCCCATCCTAGGTTGGAAATGGACTGTTCAGGATCCAACCCCCATTCATATTTATCATAAGTATTTATGGAAGTCTAACTACAAGAATCATTTATACAGGATTTTCCATGGTTTTATTTTACCTATCCATCAAGCCATCTTTCATAAACCTACTACTCGGCTGTCTGACGAGGCTAGCATTGATTTAACTTCAATTGGCAGTTGGTGCGGGGAGGAGAAGTTCACCTATATTAGAGTTTTTGGTAGTATTACAGATCCTCATGTCCTTCCACTCTACATTTTAGATAAGCTATTAGCTAGGGAAATAGCCTACCAGATAGTGGAAAAAGGGATTTCTAGAAGCCTTAAAAGTTCTAAGAAACAAGTGTGACCTCCATTTACCCTCCACTATGGCACTTACACATTGCATGATTTTAAACATGCTGATAAAGAAGCAGAGAAAACAAAGGATCTGAGTCTAGAAGTTATTCTTAAAAGACAATATGATCTAAACAAGGTCGCTTTCTATTTCACCAGTCAGGTGAAAGTTAGTAAGTTTATACATGATAATGATGAGTTTGATGACTTATTCACTTCAACAGAGTTATTATCACAAGTAAGTCATCTAGCAAGATTCAAATTGGGAGCCGAGAAGATGGAAAAATTCATGGAATACAGGACATAGAGGTTACTGACAGTACCTTTGGATTTATTAAATACTGCCCCTATTGTTCAGCAAGCAGAGCATAGCGGGGAGCAAACTATTGAATAAATTTCCGGGGAAGAGGAAACAAGTGGAAAGACCAGTGAACCCCTTAGCACAAATGTTCATATTGACCCCATCTTGATTAAGGAATGGGAGCATTTTGATTAGCAGATCAAAATCCAAAGTGACCACCAAAACATTATCACATCAACATCGCTCGCAACATAATGGCCCAACGTTCCTGATAGTGGGGTTGAAGGAACACCCAGTAAATACATAGCTCAGAAAGAGATTGAAATAATCCCCGAAAATCCTTCAGGAGAAATTACATTGAATATTGAGGAAATACCACCCTTGGATGTATTTTGTAGTCCAGAACACAAGGTTGTAGTCAAGAGACAGAGGAAAAAGAGGAAAATAGACTAGAGATCATCCACAGCTCCTCAATCTGAATTTATGATTGTTTTATGGAAGGATTCAGAGGTCAATCCTTCTGAGGATTTGACTAAGTTATCTCAATTTGCAGGGGCATACACAACTACTACAATTGATAAGGCAACTGAAGTTAACCAATTGTTCAAAGAAAAGGATCAAAGGATTAATCAGCTTCAACAACAAGTAGTAGTAGAACACCAGAAGATTAATCGGCTTGAGGAACAATTGGCAGAATAAAAACAAAAGAACAAGCAACTGGAGGTACAATTAAACCTGGAGAAATAGAAGATCGACCAACATGCCATCCAAAAACAACAACATTTGTCTCAAGAGTTCAAACAACTTCAATTGACACATCAACAAGAAATTAAGGCTAAAGATGACCAAATCATACAGCTACAACTCTATATAGAACAGTTCAGAGATTATCCCAAGGTTGAGGAATTTAAAAAGGAAGCCCTAGAGGCAAATAAAGCCTTATCTCAACAGTTGAATCTACTTTTCCATAAAATATCTCTTATTGATCCATTATGCATCACAACTACATCACTGATTGATCAAGCAGTTAATACCAAATTAGAATTTGAGGATGCAGATGATAAGGTCACAAATTACCTCTCCTAGAAAAGCACAGAGGAAGGAAGAGCTACTAAACTACCGAAAATTCAAGATTTGCATAAAGAAATATTGTTTTCGGAATGGGAAGCAGAGTTGATAAAGGCAGAAAGGGCTACCTCCAAGGCCAGGGCTATAATGAACAATGTGATTGAGCTGGTAAATAATAATTTATATGGAGCCAATTTAATTTTCCATTGTTCCCCAGGAAATCTTCCAAAGGCGAAAGTATTAGAAAGTCAATGGAAGCAAGATTTGGCCACCAAAGATGAACAACTCAACAAAATACAAAGCCTTAACTGGGATGCATGTTGGTCCTTTTTGGTCAAGCCGCATTGTCAACAGATGACCATCAAATTCCTTGCCAATGTTGTTGATCGCATGATGCCTGAGCTTTCAAATGTGACATACATGGGACAACTACACTCCAGGATGATTCATCCTCCAGAAATTCAAAACGTGCTCTCAATTTGTCGGTTGTGGATACAGGAGGAGAAATATATCTGATGATTATTTTCAAAGGCCATCGCAATACTATTTTTGCAATTCAAATCCCAGATTTTAATGTAGGCAGTTCCAACAATTCTTAGCAATTTTTGGGAACAGTTTGTTTTAATTTTATTATAAAACCCGTTTCATGTTATTTTAGAAAGGGTCCTCAATTTGTACAAAAACCAGACTTGAGAAGTTTCACTTCTGCACTTCTTAATTTATTTTTTATAAGCCATGGATCAAGGTTTCAAATTTTTGTGAAATAACTTCAATCAAGACGTGCATTTTTGTATCTCCTTGGAGTTTTTAGAATAAGAAGGTGGAACCAGAATGTTACTCACATAACAAGACTCAAATGCATTCGGTATTTATATCACTGTTCTTTTTGTCTTGATCTTTATGTAATTAGCATTCCATTTAATTTTCTATAGTTTATGTATTAACATGCTTCAAGCAACTCTATATTATGTTGCTTCTGAATGATTTAGAATTGTTATATTAAAATATATATGTCATCAATAAATAAGTATGTCATGCGATATGTTTTTACAATTACTTTGTTTAATTTCTTAAACAAAGTAATAATTATTTAAATGCATCTTTCTGTGGATAAGTAAATCATCTATATGATTATTTGTCTGCTAGGAATCATCAAGAATCGCATTGTTATGAGATTACCCAGGTTATATAGATATATTTGTATATTTTAGAGTTATAGATTAAATCACCTATCATCTTTGTTATACATTTAAAACACTCATTCATCAAACCATACATTATTGGGAATCTAGTCCCATAATATCCAGTTGTAGCCACCAGACCAAATGGAAAAGGAGCTGTACTAAGGTCCGGACCGAGTGGTTATCCCCAATGTTGGTGCTACGATTTTAGAGGCATCAACAAGAGGGTGGCATGGTAGGTTGAGGATGCACCCTGTGAGGAGGGAGTTGATCCTTTGGTAGAGGTGGAATGCAACTTGGAGGCCTTGATGAGAGGCATTCCAGAGTATGCAACTATTGATGAGGTGTCACTCTGGTATCATAGGCATATCATAGGAGTGTCAGCTAGACTGCATCATTTATTGGGCCAAGTTATTAGAGTTTTTTCATGCTATCATGAGAGCCATGTTGGCGAATAACTATGTCTCAAGTTTTATTTTCTACACTTATGTAGGCTTAAGAAGCCATGTGTCTCAGAACACAAATTTTGACTTTTTATGTAATAAAATTTTTGCAAACCCTATACACACACACACACACACACTTTACCCTATGTACATGATGCTCCTATTAATGCCATGGTTTTCATTTTTACATATGATGCAAATGTTGATCTAAAACATAGTTAGATAATATATATGTTAATGTATTTAGATGGCTTGGAATGTGTTGATATGTGATGTAATCAAAATTCCTTTCCAAGAGACAAACACGCAAATACGTCCTTAAAATTTTATGGCTCTTGACAGAATAATCTCTATTTAATTGTAGAATAATGAGCTGTGAATCAAGTTTAACAACTAATTCTCTAATACCAAGAGTAATAGATTTTGACAACAGTTCGATAACCACACTATATTCAACTATGTTATTAGTTGTATGTCCTAAACATATACCCTGTAAACTCACTAACTCATCATTAGGAGAAAAGAGTGCCCATGCAACGAAATACATATTCTGTGTACTACGAAAAGTGGCACTAGTGATACCAACATAAGAAAGAGGGTTCATCGACATCTGAAAACCAAGTGGAACATGTGGTAAGCAAGGGAACATGTTTGAAAAAACACAAAAAATCACACCAAAAGACTGCACACTAATGAAACACACACTAATGTACAAAGTATTTACACAAGATTAAGGATGATTTCCATCATAATATGTGAATTTTTTCGACTATCCCTGGTTCAACAAAGATATCGATGGGCATGGATTCTGAGATGTTTCCTTTAGAAAACACCCCTTGATATAAGATGGATGTCTGAAAAGGAGCAGTCGTTGCAGGAGAAACTAAAGGATCTAGACAAGTAGGAATCACACCAAGGCTAGGAAGAAATGAGGAACGATGATGATTACCATTCCAAGGGGTTTCTTCAAGGGACATAACTTCAACGATGCTTCCGTCGGTAAGGAAAGTCTCATTCAAAGGATTGTCAAAATTCAAGGAACCAAGCCAAGGGGGTATTGAATATGAGTCTAGAGCCATACTCAATCGGTCATTGATTTGAGATGAAGCTATGGAAGCCATGAGGACAACTTGTTTTATGGGGCCAAGTGGCATGGTGTCACCAAAGTTATCAATTTGATCAAGGCCAGACATGATCAAAGGGTCTTCACTAGACGAGATCATGTTAACTGAGGTAACATTGGTATGAGGAGGAATGGAAAAACTTCCCATTAAATCAGAGTCATTCAAAAGACTTGCTCTGACACTTTCATAAGGAATGCTAGTTTTCCTAACATAAGGTACATTACTAGTTGAATATTCAGAAGAAAAGAAGGACAATTGGTCTACTATGACAAATTCCCCTTGGTGGCAAAAATGAAGTACACTGAAAAGTGAAGAGACCACACAAAACATTGTGTGAATCCAACTTTAGCCAAGTAGAAGGTTATAATTGAGATTCCCATCACCAACCTCTACTTCCAAATTGACATTTTTTCCTTCCAACTGAATGGGTAAATATTTGAGAATACCATACTGTTAGAAACCTCTACCTTCAAAAGCTTCCAAAATATTTGGGAACTGGTTGAGAGGAGAGGATCCAATGGCGTTCCAACATGATAAGGACATAATTCATGTAGAGGCTCCTTCATCAACAATAGTTTGGTGAATGGTTTTTCCCATGACAACAACTTGTATGAGAAAATAAAGTTGAGGTGGTAAGCGAGGGACATGATTTTCAAGATCAAAAGTGATCAAGATGGAATCCATGGGATCAATTCCTCCAATGGCGGATAGAAAATCATTTTTTTTGTGATGGACATGTTTGAAGGACTTCCAAAGTTGACATCACCAAGGGTGCTTGAGCCAAATCTTCTACAATATTGTAGTGTTGGGAAGCTCACGCATTGGGATTATAAGACGATTTTTGAAGAACACCTTTAGGGGGTGGTTGGATTATGGAATCAGTGCTAGGTTTCTCAATATGGAGAGGATTGGAATTGGGTGAAGTGGAGGAAGAGGGTATATCAGTGGCATCTTTCTCCACCATGGGTCTTTCAAGAGGTGGATAATATTTTGATCTGGTGGCTACGAAAATAGGTTCCGAGCCACTCATGAACACTTGAGAGCTTCCAGAGGTCTGAGCATGGGGTTGGTCTACCATTTTCATCTGCTAAGATGGGAAAGGTTCCTTCAGCACAAATGGTTTACCTATGGTTCTGTAAGGAAGATGACTTACTTTGGCACGTCAGGGGAAATCCTTAGTGTAATGATCTTCATCACAAATAAGGTAAGGATACTTAGGCTTCCATTTTGATGAATCATCAGGTGACGATTTTTGGGAATCCTATTTGGGGGTATCTTTCTTAGATTTTCATTTACCCTTTTTCTTTCATTTCGAGGATTTATCTACTGTAGTAGACTGGACAACATTTACCTCTAAGTTTTTACCAAGATTCTTTGTGTTGTCTCTAGTATTGGAGGTTGTAGCAACCTGAGTAGATTTATGTTTCGTAGAAGCAGTTGGGGTACTACTAGACTGCTGGGCCACAGATCCAATGATACAATCAATGGGTGGTGTATCTGTGGGTGTAGAAGATGTAGGATCAGTTGAAGGTCGTTGGGAACTAGGTAGAAGTTCATACAACATGCTAGATTGTGAATATACAATATCCAAATACTTATCATGGGCCATGGCTTTCCTCTCCCATTTCCAATTGCTTGTCTAGTACGAGACTGGAAGGAATCCCTTAACACTTTGCTACAAATGGCTTCCACTCATATCTCCAATCATATCCCCATTGGAGTCACCATTTTTTTGTGCAGGCAATCCGTTCTACAAATAAAAATGATCCCTCTAGTCATATGGGAGGATCTAAAAACAAACTAGACAAATATATGCAAACTTTCCTAGTTTATATTAGAAAATACAAAGGAAGATAAGTGACCTAGCTCACTCTGATGCTAACACCCGTTTATATTGTTCTTGATATTCTTGCTTCCAAGTTCAATCCTCTCTATGTCATGGTGGATGAATACCTACAAGGAATATCAAACAGAGATGACAAAAGCATACATAACATAATTCATTCTAACATAAACTGCGTGACAGATCAAGCAATATCACACTAAATGAGTAATGATAGACACACTTATGGAAAGTAAACACATAATGTACTATAAATAGAATGGTAAAGGATAGTTTACAACCACTTAAGCCTTGATGTTGGAAGCCTCCTTTGGATGAGTTTCCAGGTCCTAGACAAGACCTTCAAGCACTCCTTTCTCCTTATCAAAATGGGAAGCATTTAGGCATAGTTTCAACATAATAATGAAACCAAGAAATAGCCAACCAGTTGTGGATAGTAGGGAACTCATTTATAGGGAAGGAGAGGGAGTTAAGGATCCATAAAACGAGGGATAAATTCCACAACTCGAGGGAAAGATCCATGAAAGTAGGATCAAGGACCAAGAAAGGGAAATCTCGCTCTAATCCTTATTCACCTGTAACTAGATCACCGTTCTCAAGACTTCTAATAAGAGAAGCTTCTCATCCACTTTAGGAAAAACTGCTTGAAGAGGTTCAACGTGATTTTTCCTTATAAAAGTTGTAGTGGTAGTGCTAGTACAATGTAGTGCAACAAGTTACCAACACAAGTCACTAGTGGTGCAAAATGCGTTGATCCTGAAAACTAGGTTTTTGACAAGTTTTCTTAGAAATATTTTAGGGAAAATTTTTTCTTTTGTTCTTCATGGATGCTTCTATATATGCTTCCTGGTGAATACATTGACAAATTTCATCCTTTTGACGCTTCAAGATACGAGATGGGAATTGTGACAAAATACTATGTAATAGTATAAAATCCCAAGCTATAACATTGGGCTTGTATAGGCCAAGCACACACATGGTGTATAAAGGTTATAGACAAAGTGTTAGAAAAAACACTAGTAAGAGGATGTTTGCCGAGTGTTTGTTAAAATTCCTAAGTGGAATTAAGGAAATTGAAGTCAAGGGTTAAAAATTTGAATTTTAACCCTTTCATAAATGACATTGCGCTAGGTATTGGTTGAGATAATGAAATTACAGGGTCGATCATGGAGGATTTTGGGAAATTTGGGCAACCCCCAAATTTTCAACCAATGATTTTGAAACATTTATGAAAAATTGGTAAAAACGAGGTCAAAGTGCAAGTCGTATAGGTGGATGACCATTGATCTACAATCGAACTAGATATAATGGCCAAGGTCGACTATAGATCCACCCTTGTGGTTAAAGTATAATGGGTAGAGCGGGGGGATGTTGAAAAATGTAACTAGTGTCAGTCTTCATAATTGTACTTGAGTCATGATGTAATGTATTTATCAAAAGAAAGAAAAATAAATTATTATTAAATCAATTGACTTATTAAAGCATGGGTTTCATTCTTGGGTCAATTATTTTTAGGTCAAATCCTCCATTACAGGCTTCTAGCGTTTATGCCAAGTGCCCTTGTCCATGTCATATTGTAAAAGGCCCTTCCTGGTATTTGTTTGTCAAGGAAGAAATTTATTTTATTGTATTTTAGGTCTTCTAGGTCTCCTCCACTAAGTCATCCTCAAGGATAGAAAAGTTAGACTCAAACATGGGAATTCGACCTCACAAGAAGAATATATATTGGAAAAACTCAACTTCATTTGAAGCACCAACTCACCAAGTTCGATCTGCAATTTTTGGGCTAAGAAAAAGCATGAAATTCAAGGGACAAGAAGGAAGAATCTAGGAAAGAAGAAGGAGATCATTATTTTGTAAATAAAATTGAAACTTTCTCTCTCCTAGTTCACACATTCAAAGTTATGGAGTATTGTAGGGGGGTCAAAAATCTACAGTAGCTGGGAGGCCGAAATAATGTAGTAGTTGCAGTATCTAGGGCCAAAATTTCTGGGTTGATGCTAGGTTGTAGCTATTAAAAAAGAAAAGACTATTGAAGGTTGTTGTATATTATTGGAAGGATGACTTGGTGGAGGAGGAAGGTCTATTGGTCTAGGGTCTTGGTCTATATCATTTGAATTACTGAAGGAAGAGGTCTTTGCTTGGGTTTTCCCCTATATAAGGGTTTTAGCCCTCGCTGAGTGCCTAAATATGGTGTTTTCATATTTGCGTTTTGAGTTTTGTAAATTCTTGATGAACTAAGATAAAAAGGAACATAAGAAAGATAATAATAATTCAAATATATCACAAGTACTTATCAACTAGAGAAAATATTTCTACCTTTCTGATTTTCTAATAGGGGAAGGTGAAAATTTTCACCCCTACTAACTGTTATAGATAAATGGTCGACCACTATATATCAATAGTTGAGATTGAATACGTGGCCTACCTCGCAATAAATGTTGAGTGTGGGGTGTCACAATTTGGATTTGTTCTTCAAAATCCCATTTGTGATCGACAATGAGGATTAATCGCAGAGACCTCCTTCCACGAATTCAAATCCATCGTCAAGGTGGTTTGCATTACTGATGTTTTTCATTAGGGAAGTTTCCCATGACAATGTGACACACAAAAGGATAGATAAGTGGCCATGGTAGGGCCATGGTTGATTCAACGGAGGGCATGCTAGTTAATTTGACAAGCCACATGTCTCTGTGCCATGAAAACATATGAAGGTTAGCTAAGCGGAGAGGCAAAAAGGGGGCCACATGATGCCCTCTCATAGCCCCCTCACCATTTGAATATTTTCAACGACAAGTTCGGGAAAGGTGTGGAGGGTGCCACATGACCTTCCACATAGGAACATGATGGAATATCACCCTCCCATGTCATCTTAGGCCATGCCACTTCATGTCACTTTGTCACCATGCTACTCGACCTACCACGTTTCTCTACTATGCTCCCACGTCGTCCTACCCCACAATGTTAGTGTCAGACCATGTCAGCACCTAACACATGGCATGAACCACATCACACTAACATCATCATGACATCATCATATTGTCATCCAATTTTTTTCCCAATAAGGTTTTGACATGTGTCAGGGATTTTTTAATATAAAAATGGCCCGGGGCCCATTTTTCATTATTGTGTCTATTTAGCCATCTGACTCAATGTGCACACTCATGGAGTTAGTTTACCATTTTCCACACCATTCAAGCCCAAATTTACCATTCTATACTAGAATTTCATTATCTAATTGTAAATTTCATCCCTTAAGCTCTCCCTTCGATTGAAATTACAAAAAAAATAAGATTTAGGGAAAACCCTATCTCTTTTCCCATGAAGAAATGCATGCCCCCCACGAAGAATTCCTCTTTTTGACACAAAATCCTCATTACCCCAATAAATCCAATAACTACTTTCACAATTTTAATTATCCTTGAAATTTTCCAATATCAAGATAAATTTTTTCCGAAAAGCCTTTAATTTAACTTTTGCATGCTCCAGCCAGTTTCACTATTCATAAATTTTTAAAGATCCTCCCTCCACCTCACTATCCAGTCTCCTTTGACCATGTGGCACTCATTTATTGGATATATGTCCCATTTTAGATTCTCATGTTTTTCCTTTCTTACTCCTTATTCAGTTAGCTTGTTTTCAACAAGTCTTATTTCCATAATGGCTACTTCATCTCCCAAAATATTTTTTGATGTCCAATGAAGGAAAAAACCAAAGAACTTGATTTTTATGATGGTGATGCATATATCTAGGACGTTATGATAACCACATATGATATGAGGAAAGATATTTAGGTGGTTCTATTGTGAAGGTAAATCCCCTCTGCAGATAGAGGTGATCCTCTAGCCTAATGAGTGGGTCCTAACCAAACAAACTAACATACACTTTCCTAGATTATGTTTAATAGGTGTAGAGAGAAGGAGAAGTTTACCTCATTGTGATGCTAACCACTCAATACTTTCGAGATGACTTTGATTCCTTCACTCTAGGCCTCACCCCTTACTTGTTCTTCACATCCAAGTACTTGCAAGGAAGATCAAAGAACTATGCAAGATACAAGAGCATATATGACATACATCAAACATAAACTACTTAATATATCAAGGAGTATTAAGCTGAAAGCATAAAAATTTACGCAATTATGGAAAGTAAACATCACATGTATATACTAATAAGCTAAAAAGGGAAGCGTAAAACCTATGCCTTGATGTTGGAGACCTCCTTTTGGTAGATTTCCAAGTCCAAGCAAAGACTCTGCAAGCAATCCTCTAAGCTAGAATGGGTAGCATGTAAGCATAATTTCAACATAGGGATGCAATAATCAATGACCAACCATTTAGCGATGAAAGGGAGTGAATTTAAAGGAAGGGAGAGGGATTTAGGGATCCAAAAAAGAGGGAGGAAGGTCCACATCTCAAGGGGAAAGCCCATGATGATAAGATCAAGAGGTCTAAATGGGAGAGCTTGACCATTTAAAAAAAAAACCCCAATATCTAGCTCACTGTTCTTGAAGGTTCTAGTGTACGAAGCTTCTCCTCCAGGTTGGGAAAACTTGCCAGAAGAGGTTCAATGTGGGTTTTCATATCAAAACCCGCGCTGGCAGTCATAAGGTAGAACTGTTCAACCTACCATCAGCACAGGTAGGCATTGTAGCAAAATGCGTTGATGCTAAAATTTAGGTTTTTAGTTAACGTTCTTTAGAATGGATTCAAGGCAATTTTCCTTTGATTCTTCAGAGAGGTTTTGATCTGTATATCATGATGGATATGCTGCATGGTTTTCAATGTTTTGGAACTTTGGGAGATGGAACAGGAAGTGAAAAGGAGGTGTGAAAAAATAATATGTAATAGATTTCCCCTAAAGCATGAAGGTAGAACCAGGAGTGATGGCTGAGACACTTTACAAGTCAGTTCAAGGATGAGAACAACACTGTCAAGAGACCTGCAAATCAAGAATATAGATATACATATACATATTTGACATCTCTGATGATCATGCCTAATGATAGATAAATAAGCATCTAATAATACATGAATCCATGGTATGGACACAATCATTCAAATAGAAGGGATCATGTGTATGGATCCTCGGTATGGTCACAACCATCTAAATATAAAGGATCATGAATATGGACCCATGGTATTGTTGCAGCCATCCATCCTAAGGAAACATGTGTACAATCATGAATATCTCATAACTCCATGAAACCTGGATTTTATCAGACATAATATAGGGTCTTGCGCTCTGTCTACACCCAATCAATGTACAAATTCTAACTGTGAATAGATCTATCAAAGTCAACCATGATAGAAAAACACCTGATTACTGATCAATGATGTAAACCATTAACATTCATGAGAGAAACCACCAATAATGATAATGGCTCTCAAGGTACAATCGACACAATCCACAAATCTAAATAGTGAAGATGAAGTTGAACACCCGTAGAATCATTCGATCGAATGTCAATGATGTAAACCTGTCATTGAATGCAAAGAACTTACCATTGAGGCACACATGCTGTAATGTTTTGGAAGAGGTTTTCTAGATCATGTTCCTAGATAATGAGTTGAAGTTGATAGGAAGTGATCCATAGAAGGAAGGCCATAATGAATCCCACGTCATCAACATGAAACAAAAGGATGTAGTAGAGTAGATAAGTGTGATCTAGGACTATGGAAGAAAGTCAGACAATGTATAAGCGATAAAGAACTACAAATAGGACTTCCCTTGAAGACATCGGTGACACAAATCTAGTGTTTGGTAGCATTTGAATCAGCATAGGATCAAAGGTCATGATGATGAAATGGTATAATCATATGAGAGGAAAAATGGATTTCCCAAACCCAGGAAGGCAAGTGACTAAGTGAGGATGTCCCACACCCAACATGAGCAATAGATGAGTGTCATGTTCAAGAGTGACATGCTGTTGTTGTAGAATACAAGAGATGATTGCTTTCACATGTTCCACCACCATTCTGGCAAGTACCCCACATATTTTTTATCGCAAGCTTGAATGGGATATCATATGATTTTCATATTAGTTCATCCTTCAAATGAATCCATCCTAGTAAGTTTTACAAGCTCTAGGATGGAGAAACTCAGTCTCATAATGGTGACAAGTCTCGCATCATTTATGTTTTATGAGTTCGATGAAGGTGAAAATCGACATCTTTTTCATGTTTAGAGAGTTTGAAAAAGAAGCGAAAGAGAAAACTCCAAAGGTCCCTTTTCGTAAATCATCTCTTGAATCCAAAAAGGTATAAAACAATATCCAAGAGAACCTCGTAGCCTTGTTCGATGAAGGTATTCATTTTTCATACAATAGTTTATCTCAGTATGGAAAAGGCCTAAACTTATACTGAGTAGATGTCATTTCATTTACTTTAACGTGTTCGAAACGACAAGTACTCGACAATATTTTCATTTTTCGAGAGTCAGAAACTAGCTTAAAGATGACTCCAAGGGATCTCATTTTCATTTATTTTTTATGAGTCCAAAAAAGTGATCAAATAAAACTCATTGAATTAGTCAAGATAAATCACTGTCACTAAGAATATATGACTTGTCGCTACACAAGGAAATGCACATTATCGATTTCAAGGAAAAATATTAGAAAATGAGTGAAATATGCCCTAATTTGGTAAAAATATTATTTGAAACTTATAAATAGGGAAAAAAGTAAATAATTTTTACCATTTTACCAATTTTCAATTGTGAGAGCATTTTTACCTAATTTTACCTTGATTTTTAGGCAAGGAGCACAATCGATTCTAGACACCATTCGACGACCCACTTGTTGTAGGTAAGAGATATTTCCCTTCCCTTCATTTTGGTACTCATTTCATGAATTTTCAATTATAAATTAGGCTACAAGGAGGAATTACAAAAAAATTATATTGTGGGTGACCAGCGCGGGTTTTACCCATCAGACTCGCGTTGCTCACCCTATTGTCAACTAGGCCCTCATGCTGGCAGAGCGAGAAAATTCATAAACAGTCGTGCTGGTGCTGAGGTAAATGTTTTTGTGTGAAATCCTCCATGTTAAATAGTTTATCTTGGATTTTGTCTCCATGGAAGCTCATGAAATGTTGTTTTATTGATTTTCCATAAGATAATTAGTCCAAAATGGTGGTTGAATGGAAATAAAGAGGACATGAAGCTGAAGACCATCAGGCTACTCAGGATCAAGATTGTGTTGATGCCCTACAAGCATGTGGGTTTCTCAAGTTCTTTAGGATTCCTGGGATTAGATCCTAACTTGAGTTATTACAACATCTAGTTAGTTGGTGGGATGTGGATTGCCAACTATTCATGGTTGGGGATCAAGAACTCGAAATAGATGTTGTTGATGTTTATTTCATTACTAAGTTGTCTAGAAAGGGACAATAGGTTCAGTTGTCTAGCTCACGCACTTGGGGAGAGAGTACAGATATGATGTTTGCAAGGCATTGTCCACGGACCAAAAATACCCAAAGTGGGAAAATCTATATAAATACCATCACAAATCTCCCATTGTGAAGAATCCTGCATACTATGGTCTGAACAACTAGGGCTCAAGTGTTGCATGAGGCAACAAAATCTTATTTCTAGTATGAAATCGAGTGTTTGAATCCCATGGTTTTCAATTATAGTGAGGTTTTGTTGGTGTGCATGAAGTTCGAACTTACCAAGTGCAACTTAGGGAGTCTAAAACAATTTGGTTTCAGATCCATTTTGGTGACGTTCTTCTTGGAACATGTGTCATTGTTTCACTATCAGTGGTTAGAATTGGATGCACCAGCACGTAGAGATCCATAATTACTTAGATGGGGTGAGTTGATGCCTCGTCATTGAGGTGGCCATCAGATGTCATTCCCTCTAGTATTTTTTGGATGGATGCATTAGAAAGTAATCATGGTTTACGATTGGGCATATGCAAGAATAGATTTCCGATGAGATTCAGATCTTCCACTTTCAGCAGGGGCATAGTGGACTGATTCAAGTAAAAACTATTTTTGAATTTTTGAAGTTTTTTTTTGTATGTGTACTGAGATTTGACTTATGATGATTTGTAGATGTCAGCCTAGAGAGACCTCCAGGGGTTTCTCTGGTAGCCAGGCGAGTAGCATGCCAGATTGAGGAGGGAGTAGATCATATCTTCGAGGTAGAGCATAACCTAGAAGCTTTAACTAGGGGCATTTGAGAGTACACCTTGATAGATGAGGTACCATTACGCAACCAAAAGCATACTATAGGGGTTTCCATCATATTGCGTTGGATGTTGGGCCTCATCATTAGGGCTATTTCATGCTATCATGAGTACCATGTGGGCGAATAGCCAACTCTAGTTTACTTTCTGCAATTTTGTAGGTTTATAAAGCCATGTGTCTCAGAACATAGATTTTGTCATTTTGATGTAGCAAACTCTTTTGCAAACACACTCTCTCTCTCTCTCTCTCTCTCTCTCTCTCTCTCTCTCTCTCTCTCTCTATATATATATATATATATATATATATATATATATATATATACATACATACATACATTTCTTTTGTTTACCATGTCTGTTATGTGATGCTTGATGATTTACATGTTTCTCAAATGTTTATCTAACACATAGTTATCGAATGCATCTGTTAATGTATTCATGCATTATGGAATGTGATGCTAAGTAATAAAATCAAAGCCTCATTCTAATAGATGAACTCACAAATACATTCTCAAAATTTGAGGTTTTCTAACTGAATATTTTCCATTAAGATGTAGTACAATGAGCTATGAATCAAGATTCATGGTTAACTCTCTAATTCCAAGAGTGATAGCTTCTGACAAAACTTTGATGACCGCACTATATTCGAAAATGTTGTTATTTGTACGACCTGAACATATACATGTAAATTCACTAAATCACCATTAGGATCATAGATTTCCCATGCAATGGAAGATAGATTCTGTGTACTATGACAAGCACCATTAGAAAAATTAACGTAACGTTTGGATGAAATCTACAATAAAAGTAGAACACAAGGTAAGCAAAGGAAAATGTTTGCAAAAGAAAACTAACACACCAAAACCACATTGGACACTAATGAAAACAAACTAATTTACATAAGTATTTAGATGGAAAATCATGCATAATACTTATTTAGGTAAAGCCTGTTTCAGAGCTCTACGAAATAATTTCCTTCATAATCTACTAAGTCATAGGCACCTTTTTGTAAAACTCGTTCAATAATGTAAAGCCCATGCCACATTGGTTTGAATTTCCCAGCTCCCAATTTGTCATTGACTTGATCATATAGCAAGACCAACTCACCCTAAAAAAAAAGCGGGGAGAAATAGTTCTATCGTATTGAGCCTTAACTCGTTTCTTCTGGGATTCAATTACTAACGCTGCAAGATGACAAGTTTCATTGAGAATTTTGAGGTAAATTAAATGTTCCTCCTCAGGTGAGATATCAAGGAGTAATTTGACAGCTAGTTTCAATGAAGGAATTTCACACTCAATTGGAAGAGTTGACTCTAGACCATACACCAGCTGAAAGGGTGTGAATCCAATGGCAGTCTTAGTTGTGGTTTGCTAAGCCCAAAGAGGTGAAAATAGCATGAGATTCCAATTTGATTTATGCATCCCAATGCTACCTTGAAGCATGTTAACCAAGACTTTGTTAATTGCCTCAACTTGGACATTGGCCTATGGATAATAAGGAGTTGAGTTGTCATGATGCAAACCCGACCGAGCAGTGAGCTATGCCATCATGCAATTTCAGAAATGAGATCCATGATCAGTGATGATGGCTTGCGGAGCACCAAATCAAGCTATGACACGTTGAAAAGAAATTGAGTGACAACTTTACTGTCACCATCACGTGTGGGCATCACCTTAGCCCATTTAGTGAAATAATAAAAAATGATGATGATATAACCATGCCCCTCGACTGAGTGAGGGTTACATGTCATGGAATCAATACCCCCATTTAGCAAAGGGGCGGATAGTAACAACTGGGTGTAGGGGTGCAAGTGGAGTGCGTTGTTTACGGTAGTAAACATGGCAGGAGTGACATTTCTGGACTGTTAAAATGCAATCTTTAAAGATCGAAGGCTAGAAATAACCAGCATGAAGGATTTTTTGAGTAATATCATATCCTGTCATGTGACCACCACAAGCCCCAAAGTGGTAGTAATTTAGGACTCTCTCACCTTCTTCAAGGGTCAAATATCTATGAAGGATAGAATCGACACCAACATGGTCCAAAGTATCGCCAATGATTTGATAGGGTTGGGACTGATTTCAAATGCGATGATGTTCATAATTAGACAACTCTTATTGAAAAGTTTGGGTTTGGAGATAGACAATAATATCTCTATACTGACGGGCCTCTAAATTAGACATAAATTAAGGCCCATGCATCTAAATTAATCATAAATTAAGGCTTATGACCATCCTTCAACACATTAACTGTCTCTTTTTGCATTATATAATGTATTTTTAACTTTAATATATTCATTAGGAAAGTTTATGAATAATTGCATATTTGTGCCTAATATTATTTATTTTTGTGGAATATTATGAGAATATTGGGAAGATTATGAAGATTTTGAGGAAGAGATAATTTAGGGACTTTCTCCCTACTATACGAGGATCACTGTTAAATAATAAATAAACAAGATATTATGGAATTATGGCACAAATTGTGGAACTCCAATGATTGAGAAAATCTAGGAATGTGCTCCCTGCCATTTAATGCAGATTCCTAGTATTAGGATCCAGATTCACTAATGAAGGGATTTTGGTGGGGTAAGCTTCCTCCATTCATGGATAATGATTCCTAATCATTTTGTATAAGTACCAAGTCGAATTTTCCTCTAGGGGAGATTTCCATTAGTGTTCTTGTGGAGAGAACTCATATTTCTTCAGTTCCATTGTATTTACTTACAGGGATGTAATTGTATTGATGAAAATAATGAAGATTGGTGTCATGTTCAGCATATAAATCTTGTTCTCCTCCATATGTATCTAAGTTTCATTGGGCTTGGCAATCCAAGGAGCCTAAGATCCCTTTTGTATCATTTTCTTTCCTTCTTTTCACTTCTTATTCACATGCATCTCTTGTTTTTATTTCTTTCTATTTCTGCATTTAGTATTAATGATTTCTTGTTGTAGGATTGGGTTAAATGGTTGATGTAAGTTCTTTTGCAGGATCAAAAGCATCGTTTCATCCTTGGACAATATTTGGAAGGTCATAGTAATCATTTGGCTACTTGGATTAGTCTTCTTATTCCCAAATCTTGATTCGTGGAACTCCTTTGTGGCAAAGAATAGTAAAATTATGCTATTTTTTAGAGCATTCTAATGAGCTTCAATCGAGTTGGTTACACTTGAATTAGATAAAAAAAAAAATCTATTTAATAACAAAAGCTACCCCATTTACTTTTCACTTGATTAGGTTAGGAATTTGATGGATTTACTAGCTCACTAGTTCTCGAATTTCTAGATTTTAGACTAGTAATTTTCTGCTATTTTTTAGCATGGCTTAGCAGAGGTATTTCTGAGTGATTCCACTTGGAATGGAGGCCTAAGACATCCTATTCAATAAAAACAATTGTCCCATCCATTTTTCATTTGATTTTCTTGGTCATTCTATGAGTTATAATTTTGTATAGTAAATCTGTAACATCTTGTAGTAAAACACGGGATCCTGTAGGAGAAGTAGGGGATCCTATAGGAGGACTAGTACATACTTTAGGAAATCCTGTAGCAACTTGTTTTGAGACCAAACTGAGAAAAATCATCATTGAAGATGGGATTATGCCTCTACTTGACCTCCTTGCCACCAAGACCATTTTAACCCTCTTCCTCCATACCTATCTCCTCTGCCAAAGAACAAGGAAAGATTAGCATTTGCATTTATCAAGCAAAAAGTTTAAAAAAATGTGTTCTTTTATATTTACACATGCACACAACAGTTAGTACTCTCTAGATCAGATTTCTTGCTTAGATTATTTAAAACATCACATGTGACAAATAGGGTTAAAATAGAGTTATTTTGCAAGAAAAGTGTGTTAATAAGTAAATGGAGGATTTCATGTTACTTTTCAAGAATTTTTAAATTCAGTCTTCCATTCCTGCAAATAGGCATCATTTCTTTTCTCTCATGACATTAAAGGAAGAACACATTGTATGTTGCACATATAGTGTTGATACCTCTTAAGTTTTTATGAACCCCAGGTTGATAATTAAAGTCGGTATCTTTGGGAGTTGCAACATTCTTGTTGCAATATCGAGGCTCATCACTTTTTCGGGCCGTTGTTAGGGAGGTGTCAAAGTATGCATTGTTTTCTTCCCTAGTTGATTCATTTCTTTTTACTTTGTGCAAAAAACAAAAAATATTTTCATTAGGCATATTTAATTTCAAAAGTAGAAAAATTCATTGCATTATAGTTTTCATTCAATCATAAAAACAAAAAATTGCCAACACCAATTCACCCCCCCATTTGATCACGTGGTGTAGTAAGAGCCACATCCCTTCATTGTGTCTTCCAAAATTTCATGGTCTAAGGTCAGAGGATCAAGAAATATTTCTCTTTGAATTTGAAATTATTTGTAGATCTTATGGTTATTAAAAACTCAAAAACTAAGATTGTTTCTGGCAATATTGAAGGATAAAGCTCTTAAATGGTTCATGAGTTTAGGGACTAATTCAATAAGATCATGGAATGATATGCAAAATATATTTCTAGAAAAATATAAACATCATGACCTTAAAGAAGAAATATTTAGAATGAATTAAAGGGAAGATGAGAGCCTTGAGGATCTAATAGAGAGGTTCATGTATAATGTTAAGAGGGAAAAACTACATCATTTAGGATCTCACACACTAAAAACCTCTTACTTAGAACAATTAGGGATGAATGGATTGATCTCCTTGATCTCATAAGTAGAGGTGATGTATACCAATTATCATCTGAATAAATTTGTGAAACATGAAAACACATATCAAGAGGAAGGGCAAGAGTAGGTAAATCAGCGTCAATATTAGTAAGTCAAGCTAAAATTAGAAATTTTTTTGATGATTTTAAAACATAAATTCTTAGCAATGTAACCAAACAAGTAGAAATGTTAAGAATGTGTTGGGAACGGGTCCCCTAGAGTCAATTTTGGGGTTAAAAGCCCAAGTTTTGGGGCAGAAAGCCCAAGTTTTTGTATGTAAAGTGTAAAGTCTTTGCATTTTGTGGTCATGGAGTGTGAATATGTAAAGTGTCATAAAGGGTTTCCACCCTTCTATTATGTAAGTTGTGTTGGCTTTAGAAGACCTACCCATGGTCCGTGAACCATGGGATTGTATAAAAAGGAGAGTCATAGAAGAGTCTAAGCAAGTGTATCTTTTCGATGATGAATATAATGGGTCATTAGTGAAAAGAGAGAAGAGTCTTAGAGTAAAGGAGAGGCTCTGCAGCTGTGTGCACAGAGGCCTAGGGTATAAGTCTGCAGCTGAGTGTGCGGACCCCTGCACCTGAGTCTGCAGGGTAGTTAGAGTTTGTAAGAAGATATGAAGCATTAATAAAGAATATTTTGGAATTATCTCTGTTTTGATCTATTTACTTCTATTATGAATGAATGCAATACTTTATGTTAAATAAGGGGTTAATGATTTAATGATATATTGATGCGCGAATCTATATGTTTACATTGTTATCTATCCTCAAATAATAATAATTGTTTACACGAAGAATATCTTAATGCATGTTGAAGACATCAGATACTAAGCCAATCTAGGTAAATACAGAGGTAGGGGTAATTACAAAAGCATGTACGTAGATAAATCACCTGTTTAGGGTCCGCGAAAGATGATCATAGACCTTCACGAAGGTCTAGAAATTGAATAAGAGACGTATATCAATAAGACCTAAAAGTCTTATCGATCTGTGTGAAGGCAGAGTTAGGGCACAAAATGACATAAATACCATCTCTGGGTGCCGAAACTTGGTTCCAACATCCCCCCATACTACTTCGGGTGAGACTTCAGTCTGTGCTCCGCATATTGATGCCAAAAGGGCCAGTAGTGTAGGGATTTGTTTGGCTAAATTAACGCTGAACCTGGGTTAGCGCCCACTAAGCCAACAAATGGTTCTATTTCTAGCATTGGTATCTGCATAAAGAGATGTGTAATGTCACATCGCTAGAATTCGACTAAGAAGGAAATTGAAGACTGGTTGGATAGAAAGATCCATGAATTCATAGCATAAGAAAACATAAATCCGCAATTGACGGAAGAATAGTGGTTGGATAGATATCTATACATAGAGATATAAGAAATCTTCTTCTGTTCATTCTTAGTTGAATTATATGAGTGGATCGCTAAATTGGTAGATGACCAAGGAAGGTGGAAGCTTGACGGTCTGATACTGTGGACCCCGGAGTTAGTGTGGAGATTAGAATCCTCGTAAGATATGATCACATGCGCTGTCAACCACTGGCTCGATTGTATCATAAGAGGATTCGTGATAGAGTTTGCATTCGATACTTCAATCAACTACAATGAAACTGAGCGCCGCTTCTTCAAGGGACTACGAGGTAAGTATTTAAGATCTTTAAATACTTTGATTAAGATGCTCTTGTGTGAAAATCAGGTTATGCAGTTACCTTGATGTTTGGATCTACACGAGGTGGAAAGATCTTCAGGGATAGAGGAAGAACAGGCCCTGAATATAGTTCGTTGATCGAACCTCCTCTGAGTGACGATGAGGAAACAACACAGGCTTCACCACAGAGCGTTGTTCAGTTAATAAGATGAGGGTTCCTGCGAATAACCCATCCACCCACCCCACCTCTGCATTCACCTCCACAACATACACCTTCTCCCACACCGCCAGCACCTCCGCCACTGTTTAATATGGAAAATGTAGTGAAGTTTCCCGTTTTCAAAGGCTTGCGAAATGAGGACCTGAACAAGTTATGGTTCGTCGTAAAGGTTGTATGGGAGGATCAGGGTATAATAGAAAATCAGATGAAGAAAGAAATTTTTTTCATTACTTTACAAGAATGTGTGCTGACATGGTACATTAAGTACTGTAATGATAACCTGATGGCTTCATTAGCAAATATTTAGATTGCGCTGGATAAGGAGTTTAGTAGGCCTAAGTATGAAGCTCAATCAATTGTGGGATTCAAGGATATCATGATGAAGCTTGGAGAGACACCCTAGAATCTGGTTCAGAGATTGAAGTGAAGATCCATGAAGCTAACATGAATCTGACGGATGGGCAACACCACAAATGCTTTGTAGCTTCGCTCTTGCCTCATCTAAGGGTTTCCTTATCGTAGCAAAAGATTGGGAGCTAGGCAGAGGCCCTGGAGATTGCAATGAGATTGCATGAGACGTTGATGCAAGATGATAATTTAGGAGTTCAACATATTCACACGTAGTTGCAGAACCTTTGCCTAGATTTTCAAAGTCTGAAGAAGGATACAACAGTTCGGCCAGAGGTGCATGAAGAAGTTTGGTGCCTGAAATGTAAAATCCAGGGGCATGCCAAATATCATTGCTCTGTCTTCGAGAATTATGTTGCACCAGGAGGGCCGATGCCTCTAAGGCCTGAAGCTTAAGCAGGGCCAAGTATAGGGTCTACGCTTTGGTGTGCTATTTGTCAGGTGGCTGGAAAACATGTGACAAACAATTGTCACTTGTTGTAAAAATTTGTACGGATACCACAATAGCTCTTCTACAATTTTTTTCAATTAGTGGGTCATGATGAGCATAACTATCATAGCTATGAGCTAATGATGGATAGAACACCCGCATATAGAGTGCAGACAGAAACTCAGCCTTCGCATCAAGGCGCTGGGGGAGCGTGAGAAGGATTTAAAGGGCACGGGCGAGGTCGAGGTGGAGGAGGACCTGGTAGAGGTTGAGTACAGGTGATTTGCTACAACTGTGCGGGACCAAGACACTATGTGCAAGAATACACAAACCCAATGCCCTATCGTGCAGCTATTGCAATCAGTTTGACCATGCAATAGAAGATTTCCCTATATTACTAGCTAAGATATGTGAAAAAGGGGCGCAACCTCAACAACCTACCCAGAATCTGCAGATGATGAGGGATAAGCCCTACAAGAGGATCCTAATGTGAAAATCATGTTGCAAAGTGGAATGATGATTGGTGAAGATAAGGGAAAGAAGCTTGAAGAAGATGAATGGGTCCACAAAGCTCCATAAAAGGAGGTTGGATTGATTTGGAGCACACGAAGGCAACCTTCTCGGAAGCAAAGAAAAGCTTCACTCAGGCTTCTACCTTAGGAAGTCAAGATAAGCTGTCCGAAGAAATGGACCTATCCATGCTTACTATACTTTTGGAGACCTGTATGAAGCTTCTTTGAGATAGCAAGGTCGTAAAGGGATTACAGGAGTTGATCAATAAATGTGCTGGTAATAATCTTGACAGCCCATGCGTGGTTAGGAAGATTGGTAAGCATAAGGCAAGAACAAGGCGGGAGATGAGACTCACCATGTAGATAGGAGAATATGAAATGGACCAAGTTATTTTAGATCTAGGGTCTGACGTGAATGTTTTGCCTAAACAGACATGGGAGAGAATGGGGAGACTTGCGCTGCAGTGGTCTCCTATTCAATTGAGGATGGAAAATCAACAAAAGATTATCCCCATGGGAAGATTATAGGGAGTGACAGTTGATATCGAAGGCGCGAGCACGTTGGATGATTTTGAAGTGATAGAGATTGTGGATGACAACAATCCCTACCCTGCACTCCTTGGGATCGACTGGGCTATCGACATGAATGAGATGATTAATTTGAAGAAGCGAACAATGTCATTTGAAAGAAAATCGCTTCGTGTAGTAGTACCATTGGACCCTACAGAAGGACCGCGCTACACTGAACCAGTCCACGATTACGAAAGTGATGACGATTTGGACCAGATTTATAAGATAACAACATGAGATCAAGATTGGGTGAATATAACAGCTGATGGACGTCTTGCATGGGACTGCAAAGGCTATTGTACATCAAACTCAGATGAGGAATTGGAATATTGGCAGAATATATTGCACAAAGTATCTACACTACGGTGTAACATGATGACCAAATCATTGCACTGCATATCATCGGAGGTAAGAATTCTACCTTACTATGATGGTTTAACTGATGTTGATAAATTTCTGGATGCATTTGAAAGAGAAATGTCAGAGAAGCATCGCTTCCAAGCCTTGGACTTGGCGCTGCATGCTACGCCTCCAAGATGGTGGGGTATGAATAAAGACAACTTTGATGGATGGTGCGAACATAAAAGAATGATGAGGGTGTGGTTTGGTCACCCAAAGGTATGGTTAACTAAGAAATATGATGTAAGGAGTGATTTGCACAATCAATTAGCCAAATGGATCGATGGCTATGGAGCATAACTAAAACCAGAGTGGGTGGATCTCTTTTGTCACACCTTGGATGTAATACCTATGAATTGGTATTTGGAGATAGAGCTCCACCATGGCACAAATGAATGTGATATTTTGAGATAGGGATTCTTGATGACCTTCAGCTTTGAATATGGATTTGAGTGCATTGATGAAGCGCTACTGGAGGTCAAAGTAGCAATCTTCAGAATACCACAGGATCCCTTAGATTTGATTCAGCCAGATTGGACCACCCAGCTGCACCATGCACTGGAGTGCTATAATGTGACCGTTGAAGAGGAAGATGAGGATCCGAGGAACATTAATATCCCAGAAACAGAAGGACACCATGAAGTTGAGGGGCCACAGATAGAAAACCTAGATATCATCACACCGCTGAAAACAAGACAAGTGAACATCGGGATAGAGGCAGAGCCAAAGTTTGTGAATATAAGGGACTACTGGGATGATGCTACGGTGGATAAGGTTGCTGAGTTGCTCCGTGAATACCAAGACTTAAAAGGGATAATAGGGGATTTAGGAGTTATGAAAATTACGTTAAAACCAGATGCGAAGTTGATAAAGCAAAGGCCTTACTGCCTCAATCCAAAGTATAAAGAAAAGGTTTGCTTAGAGTTGGATAAAATGCTTGTGGCAGGTATTATTGAACCAGTGGAAGAATGTGATTGGGTAATCCCAATAGTAGTTCAGGAAAAGAAGCAGAAGGATGAAATAAGGATATATGTCGATCTCAAGAATTTGAATGATGCTTGCGTGCATGATCCTTTTCTGACTCCGTTCACTGATGAAGTGTTGGATAATGTAGGAGGACAGGAAGCATATTTGTTCACTGATGGGTTCTCGGGGTACCATCAGATCAAGATCGTGCTGGAGGATAGAAGTAAGATGACCTTTGCAACTGAGTGGGGATTATTTCAGTATACTATAATGCCTTTTGGACTGAAGAACGTGCCAGCGATCTTTTCACGCGTAGTCATCGTGACATTTAAGGAATTCATTCACAAGTTTTTGGAGGCATACTTTGATGATTAGATGGTGTTTGAGCTGGTGAAACACCATGTAGCTAGCCTAAACTTGATGCTGGATACATGCCAAAGGTACCAGATCACACTCAATTTGAAGAAATGCTTGTTCTGTTTTCCTTTCAGAATCTTGCTAGGCCATGTGTGTGCAGATAAGGATTAATGGTGGACCTAGCTAATATAGAAATTATAATTAATTTGGAGGCACCGAGAAGTGTGAAATATCTGCGTGCAATGTTGGGGCATACGGGATACTATATAAATTTCATCAAGAGTTATGCCCAGATTACCACGTCGATGGAGAAGCTGCTAAAGAAGGATGCTACATTTTGTTGGAATGAAGAATCTGAGCGAAACTTTGATGTGTTAAAGGAAAAAATAGTCACCGCACTGATCCTAGTCTTCCCAGATTGGAAGATGGAATTTCATGTACATGTGGATGCATCATTTATTGCGCTCGAGGTAGTACTGACACAAGCCGGTGAGGGAGAGTTGGATCACCCTATAGCATTTGCAAGTAGGAAGTTGTCTAAATCTGAGAAGAACCATTCAACGACAAAGTGTGAAGGTTTGGCTATGGTGTACGCAATCCAGAAGTTTAGACACTACTTGCTAGGCAAACACTTTAAGATGTATACAAACATTCTGCATTGAAGTACTTGGTTAACAAACCTGTGTTTGGGGGGGAAGATATGTAGATGGCTACTGCAGTTTCAAGAATATGATTTCAAAGTCATTGTGAAGCCAAGACGATTGAATGAAAGACGAGATCATCTGTCTCACATTGAAATAAGAGAGGAGCCTACTAATTTGGAGGACAGACTACCTGACACACAACTCTTTGTAGCACGTGTAGCTGACAATCACTTTGCAGATACATACACTTCCTGACGACAGGGACGGCTCCAGAAGGTATACTAGTCAACAAAAGAAGGATTTGGTGGTGTGTGCAACAGACTTTTATGTCATTGTAGGACAATTATATAAAATGGGCTTAGATGAAATTCTGTGACATTATGTACCTGAGTTTGAATGGAAGAGCATCCTCGCTGAAGCTCATGGAGGATCAGCAGGAGGACATTATGCAGGAAAAGAAACAACACAGAAGATTTTACGCACTAGGTTGTGGTGGCCAACATTGCATAAGGATTCCAAGGCTTACAATAAGGCATGCGATGCATGTCAGAGGATGGGAAGGCCATCGTGGAGGGATGAGCTTCTGCTGAATCCACAAGTGTCATTACAACCATTTGAGAAATGGGCCATTGATTTTGTAGGCCCGATCCAGCCTCCAAGAAACAAGACGGGTGCATGGGATATCATCAACGCGATGGAGTATTTGACCAAATGGGTGGAGGCTCATCTTGTGAAGGACTGTACAGGGGCAACAACAATGAAGTTCTTCTTTGAATATGTGCTGACTAGGTTTGGTTGCCCGAATATTTTAATGAGCAATTGTGGTACACATTTCCTTAATGAAAGGATCAGCGTGCGGATGGATGAATTCCAAGAGTATCATCAAAAGAGCATGTCAGGCTAATGGGATGGTTGAAGCATTTAATAAGATATTGGAGAACACACTGATGAAGGTTTGAAATGCACAAAGGAATGATTGGGACATGTGCATACCCGCGGTGCTATGGGCTTACAAAACTACTTGTAAGAAATTGTCTAGACAGACACCCTTTAGGTTGGTTTATGGCGTAGAAGCTGTGATGCCAATGGAATATATTGTACATATTCTATGCATAGTAGCATTCATAAGAATGGAGGATCGCGAAGCCCTAGAAGAGAGGCTCGCGCAGCTGATAGAGCTTGAAGAAGATAGGTTTTGGGCTAAATTCCATCAGCAAGTTCAAAAGGAGCGTGAAAAGGCATGGCATGATCAACACATCAAACTATGGACCTTCAAGGTAAATGATTTGGTTTTATTATATGACAATAAGTTTGATAAATTTCCAGGAAAATTTCAGATGCATTGGCTGGGGCCATATGTCATCAAAGTTATTACCAATAGTGGAGCAATTCAACTAGTGAAATTGAATGGGGATACATTTCCCAGAAAGGTAAATGGTAGCCGATTGAAGCCATCCACCGGGGATCCAGCTAGATGACTATATGATGGAAGCATAGTCTTAGCGCTCTAGGCAGCTGAAAGGAGGCGCAAGACTATAAACTACACTGCCTGGGTTGTAGAGTTGCGTGACTAGGGGACTCCTCGGGATGGAAGAATGTCACAACATCAGTAGAAGTGCAAAGGGAGCTATGATATAGGAGGAGAGACCACACAGGGTAGATAGAAAGTGACCATTACAGTCACTGTTCATGATTTGACAGTGAGAAAATGGCTAAGAGGAGCAAGGGGGGCATCATTTAAGGCAGAATTTGAATGCAAGATCTTTGAAAATTTGTCACTAATCTAGCATTTATGAATGGATTTTGGGGGGAACGTTCGGATTTGAATTCAAATTTTCCTATAAATTATAGATGGCTACCCAATGAAAAACACTTTGCATTCTAAGAGTTGAGGTCTCAAGTTATCTGTTATGCATGAACCCTGTGAGTTTTGAGGCTTTGATGGCCAATTCAGTGTTTGACAGGTTGCCTAAGGAAACCCAAAAGCTCCTTAATACCCTGATGTCAGTGCCTGTGGAAACTACAAGTGCTGGAGGATCGATGGCCTCTGACGAACCTTCCCCAAAGATCATAAGTGTGGAGATGCCTATCGTGGTGCCAAAACCACCAAGGTCGCCTAGGCCAAAGCCTATGCCGACAACAGAGGCTTCCAAGGAAAATAAGGAAAAACAGAAAGTGACACAGTCATGCATGAGTCATTAAGGAAGCACCATAAGAAAGAGAAGCCCACCACGCAAGAGAAAGGTAAGGTGGTCAACCTAGAATTTGATGAGGGCACTGAATAAACTGGTATGGGCACAAAGGACATTGAAATTGAGGGTGTAGATCATATCTCAAAGCTACCAAAATACATTCCTCCACGCCACGGTAAGGTGAATATCCTAAAGGACCTAGACGAGGGAAAGCTTATGCTTAATACACCCCTGCTACCAGAAAATATTGTGTTTGAAGGACTGTGCTTAGTGAGTGTCCCCCACCTAAAACTTGAAGATTGGGACTTGGTGGACACAGCGTGGTTCCCCCACCTAGCTACTTATAGTTCATGCAGATGGTATTCTTTAAGGATTTAGGTGTCACCGTGCTAGAGCCGGTGAAGTGGATTCGTGGGGTGGAGAAGGTAGGATTTCTAAACCTACTATGGGTTCCGCATTACTACCGCGCGCCCATAAATTTTATAGTTATCAAACAGTTGCTATGCTTGGTGCACGACGAGTGCCTTTGGTTGGAGGAGCTAATCCCTATAACCGATATGCTGATCCATAGGATCACTTGGCTACCCCATTCAGGACTAAATCTAGCTAAGGCATTTGGTGGAAAGGTGGGAGAGTGCGACCTCACCAAGTGAATGAAGGAAAAATTTAAGCTTGTTAAGAAGCCACACAGATACTTAATTTCAAGCATAACCAACCTGCGGTCAAGGTAGCCACCTAGATCTTAATTGGGAAGATAATGCGGAAGTGTCACACAGATGAGGTGCCAACACCAGTAGTTTCATTAGCAGCCCAGTGCGCGAAGGGCGTGTAATTCAATTGGGCTTGCTACCTCTACAGCGAGTTCCTCGCGAACTATAGAGACACGCATGATCACATCAAGACATTCCACTACTCATGGCTGTTGTTATCAATTGTGTTGGTCATGTGGCAGTTGCTGGAGGGTAATCAGTTTCCTCCTATCGTGATAGATTTTCTGGAAGTAGCGAAGTTTTCTTCACTATGGGCCACGAAGGACATAGAGCAGGTCTGTGAGAGCAAGGTATTCTAGGTTTTTATGTAGATGAGCATCAATATGGCCATCAACCGCAAGCCAAGATTGTCACCAACTTTATTTGAGTAGTTATCGGGATATGCGGAGTTCAAAGAGGAATTCCACTGTATCTCCATCTGGGCGTGGAAGGACCTAGAACAGAAATGGTATGATCTCCCATACCTTGTGATGAATGATGCAATAGTAGCGATCCTCGATCATTGGCCATCTGAGTGGCATACGACCTCAGATTTGTCAGCTGGGTCTAGTAAGTCTGTAGGAAAGAATAAGAAGGAAGAGGATCAGTAAAAAAATGTAGCAGTTGGCTGAAAAGTGGAAAAAGGAGATGAGGAAAAAGCAAGAGCAGAAGCGGGGAGCACTGCGAAGGAACAAGAGGAAGAGCATGACTCTAACAAAAGTTAGAATTATCCTTCACTGCAAATAGAGGAAGAGGAGAAATCTGAACAGGGTGGTGGAGACCAGGAGAACACCAACTTCCAGGTGAAGTGGAATCGAGAGTAGGAGAAATAAGGGCTACGGAAGCAATCCAAGGCCTCTAAGTGATCACTTGACCCGATCAGCTTGACAGAAGGTGACTTAGATGAAATTGGGGATAAGGTCAGGGATACGACCACAGAACTGCTATAGTAGTTCGCGTAGTAGCAAAAACAAACCTTGGTGGCCATTCAGACAGGTTTGTGCAAGATGCAGATCCAAACTACTCAACTGTAGGCTGGTGTAGGACAGGGCAACGCAACGTCAACTAGTTTGGTGCTCGGGACCACTGGAGCAGCGGAGATGGTTCACTCCTTAGATCCTTGAGTCGTCGTGCTACTTGATGGAGCCCTCAGTGCAAAGACAGAGGTTGACGAGACTGCTTTAAGGAACATTGGTCTCAACTTGGCCACAAATATGTTTACATTGTTATCTGTCCACAAATAATAATATCTGTTTACACGAAGAATATCTTAATGCATGTTGAAGACATCAAATACTAAGCTGATCTAGGTAAATACAGAGGTAGGAGTAATTATAGAAGTGCATAAGTAGATTAATCACCTATTTAGGGTTCGCGAAAGACAATCATAGACCTTTGCGAAGGTCTAGAAACCAAAGAAGAGAGGTATATTGATAAGCACTAAAAGGCTTATCGATTTGCATAAAGGCAGAGTTAGGGCACCAAACAACATCACTACCATCTTTAGGTGCGGAAACTTGGTTCCAGCATCCCCCCATACTACTTCGGGTCAGACTTCAGTCCACGCTCAGCGGATTGAAGTTGAAAGGGCCAGTAGTGTAGGGATTTGTTTCGCTAAATTAACGCTGGACCTGGGTCTGAGCCCACTAAGCCAACATAATGAAAGATGAAGAAAAATAATCTATTGATATTTGTGTTGTCCATGCAAAATGACATGATGTTAAACATTTTCCATCATTACCAAGGTTGAAGGAAGTTCACTAAGAGGACAATGGAGCAAGTCAATTTCCAATGCAGCTATGTTATGTAGCTCCAAGAGGGCCATGGTAGCCTATTCAACCTGATATGATACAAGAGCCTAATTCACAATTTCAAGTTTATGCACATCCATCTCAAAATAATTGGAGCACACCCTTTCCTTTGCAACATTGGCCATCTCAACCCCAAAACCAATCTTGGCAACAAGGTTGGCAAGGAACTTATGGGAGCTATCCACAATATCCTCAGTATTTTCCTCAATATCCTCCATACCCAACTCCATGTTATCCTTACCATTCACCTCCACCACAACCACAACCCCAACCACATCCATCTCAAATATACACTCCCACTCAACTACCTATACCACCATTTCCAAACCCACACATTGAAGTAGCTCAGCCCACTTACAATGTTGAGGTACAACACTTCCAAACATCTCCTCTTGAGCTAAATGGTATTTACCATAGCTCAAGAAGGACATTACAAAAAAGTGATTCTCTTGATGCCATTGAGGGACAACATGCAGAAAAAGAAGATTTGAAAGAGAAGATCAAAGAATCATGGGTTGCACTTGATGAAGAGCAGACATCAAAATCAGAGATTGAGAAAGCTCCCTCATGGTTACCATCAAATCCTCCATGTATTCAAGAGAACAATCAGCAAAAAAAGGAAGATTTGAAGGTCATGGAAGAAGAATACATCCAAGATGATCCAAATCAGCAAGTGGACCAGGGGCATCACAACTATATTGAAATATAGTTCTAGATAGTCACTAAGTTGCAGCAATACTCTCTTCTTCAATTGTGCTTTATATCAACAAAGTCAAATCATTTGATCACTCAAATTTAGGTACATGTAAAAGCATACATTTCAAGTCTACACATCAGTTTCTATGTCATCTTGATGTGCACATGGCTACTTTGGTAGTAGTCTTGCACTTGAAAGTGATTGTGTTTTTCAAGTAGAGTAGGGTAGAAAAAAAATGAAAAATAAGAGAAATACTAAATCTTAGGTGAAAACCTCCTTTGAGGTGCCTCAGGTTGGCTCATCGATTGAAAACCTCCATAATGCGGTCCACGAAGAAAGGAATATATATATATATATATATATATATATATATATATATATATATATATATATATGAAAAGATCCTAGGTGAAAACCTCTTTTGAGGCACCTAGGTAGACCTACTAATTGAAAACCTCATTAAGGTGACTAGTAGGCCTAGAAATAAAAAAGGAAAAATATATAAAAAAATCCTTGCTCCATGTATCTCTTTTATGAATGTAGGTTCTCTCCAACATCTACAAGGAACAAAAACAAGTTGCCACCAAAGAAAGAAAAAATAGGTCAAACCTAGTCAAAAGAACTCAAATTTTGACTTTCTCCTCCTTTTCTACAATGTTCCAACAAGGCCAAGGCCATTCCAATCCATCACCCTCATCGATTTCCACCATCCACCCATCATTCTCAAGCTTTTCCCATTCAATTTGCTTGTTTTCATAAAAAACTACAAGAAGGTGTGGAGTACTAAAAGAGGTATGTTTTTGATGATCATTTCAGTAGAACTTGCAAACCTTTTTGCATCATGAACTTGGAAAACGATAAAGAATTATAACAAAACATGTGAGATTAATATGCAAGACTAAAACGCTGACAATTTTCATTTCCTCATGCAGGAAGGAGTGAAAATGAGAAGTTGCCATTCCAAAGGAAAGGACAAGGACGAGATAACCGCTGTCCCTTTGACGGGAGACCGAATGCAAACAAGGCAAAGCAAATCAAAGCGAATCGGCCCAGAAAAGGAGGTGGAGATACCAGCTCGGCGCAGGAGAGAAAAGAAATGATTAAGGATTAACGGTTCGGCGAATCCCTCAGGATCCTTGATCCTGAGGGATCGCTGTTTTATCTATTTTTATACTTAGACATCTCCGCCGTCACCCTTATAAAAGGGACAACACTGTTAGCTCGGGAGGGAGTTAGACATGATTATGTTTTTATGTAATTTCTGTTAAGATCAAAACTTTGATCATCGAGTCTCGATAAGAACTGGTTCATTGTAATCTTACTTCATGCATTAATACAAACTTGGTGATTACTTCATCTCTGAGTCTGGATTAACCTCAAGCGGTGTACCCCTGGAGGCTAAGGGCCCGGCCCTGGAGGACACTTGCTCTTGTATTATTACGTTTGCCTTCTGCGTGGTTTGCTTATCGTCGTTATTTGGTAATCTGATGTGTTTTATAAGTTTACTTCACATGCTCTGTTATGTTTAATTCATTAAGGTTTCCACAGACAGAACTATTGTATTGACTCTGCATCATATGATTGTTCTTTTCAGAGTTGATCTAATATCACTGGTCTTGATAGAATACTGTTACTATTCCATTTCAGAGCTTTTGTGCTGTACATTCACGTCACAGAATTCATCTTGGGAGTTATGTTCTTCACGATTGTTAAATTGATGAACAATGTTGTTCTATTTTGAAACACAGTCGTATTCCTTCTAACTGAGATTGATGCTTAGATCGGATTACTATTTAAGAGTGTTGTGTATATATATGGTTTTCAAGCGCTGTTCCATAACCTATCAGTAATCAGTGTTGTTCCATTGGTGTGTGTTGTTCGACCTGCCTTAAGAGTGAAAGATTGTCGTTTGATTATGATTAATGCATTTGATTTGATAGATTAAGTTTGTTACTGCTTGTGAGACTTAGTTGTTGTTCTATTTCTTAGTTGCTGTTCCATTTCGGATTTGTTGTTCCATTGCAGACTTGCTGTTCGATTTCTTATTTGTTGTTCCATTTTCTTATCTGCCGTTCCATTTACAGGCATTTGTTATTTTGGTGTGGGAGATGATCTAAGGCTATAGTGAGCCGTGGCATTTACTATCTGGCTCCCAGATCCACGATCTGTTCTCTGATTTCCTTTTCCTTCAGTTTCCAAAGGGATGAGTTACCGCTACTAAACCCTTGACTGATAAAGTTTCTTAGTCTTTTGAATATGTGATTTCCTCTTTTGAAGTAGTTAAGCTATAGACAAGCATCCATTTACTCTTGTATTTCTAAACGCTATACTACTAGCATTACTCTGACAAATGATAGCCTCAGACTGAGACACTCTTTGAAATAACAAAACGCTCCCGGATTGACATATTAATGTGAGGTAATTAGAGGTGAAAGAGACCCTTTTTATAGCTCTACATTTTGGCGTCGTTGCCGGGGAAAGAGTGTAACCATTTGTCCTTTTTTTCAGAGTAGTGTACGAACCTGCTAGGGAAGAGTTGGATTTTAAAAACGGAAGGTAAGAACCTACGTACGGAGCATGTAAAATCCCTGCTCCCCTGTCCGCTTTCCTAACAGATTTGTTGTTGCTTTGTGTGAATAGAATTTAGTAGTTAATTTGAGTGCATGACTAAGCAGAAAAAACCAGAAAAAAATACCAAACCTCTACCCAAGCCAGAAAAAGCTAAGGGGCCGGTGACCCTTGGTCGAACGACCTTCATAGACGAAATCTACAAGAAAGCAGAATCTCAGCCATCAGTAGGACCCAGGAAAATCATTTCTAAACAGCCTACTAGTTCCCTTCAGGCCACAGGATCACCATCTGTAGCCTTTGCTGAGGTGCATAGTCAAACTGAAGAGCAGGACTTTCAAGAAATTGAAAATTCTACTCCAGAACTATTGCAGGAAGGGAATTTCAGCAATCTTTGTGAAGGAGAAGGAGAAATAGGGGAAACCGAGGAACCAAGATCTCCTATTGGAACAACTTAGCCATTAAACAACCCAGACAAGGGAAGTGCTGCAAAAATCATTGTTCAAAATGTCGAGCGATAAAAAGGTGTCTTTTTAACTCGTAATTACCTTCACATCAATTATCAACCCAGGGACAACTTTTTATTTCAAGAGTGTACTCAGTTTGAGGCGGCTATTTACTTAAGTGTAATGTTTTGCAGTATAGTGCTTAAAACCCAAAAGTAAATGAATGCTTGAAAAAGAAATCTAACAATAACATAAACTCAAATGCTCTGAAATCCAACTATTCACTCAGCAAACATCAATTGAGGATACAGTAGCAATAACTCATTCCTCTAGAGATTGATGCAATTGAAATCAAACTAGAACAAGACAATCAATCTGGGAACGAGGAAGCAACAACCAATGTTCTCTACAGTTGACAGTCCTACTTTAAAGCAATTAAAAGGAAATAGAAATTGAACTAAAGCTACCATTGAAAGTAAACTAGGAAAACTCTTTAAAAGCAAACTATTGCAATTAATCAACAGAAATGAACAACAACAAAGCCAAATTAATAGAAATCTTTGCTTTAAGAATAAATCAGACAGCACATGGAAATAAAACAACATTGATTAATGATGGAATATGAAACAACGCTGGAAAGTCAAATATAAATACACAATAACTTAACACATGACACACCTTAATAGTAATCTGATCTTGGTAATCCGATTATCAGTCTTAGTTATAAAGAATACGACTGTATTTTGGAATGGAACAACAACGTTCATAGATTTAGCAATCGCAAGGAAATATAGTCTCTAAGATGAATTTAGTAATACCAATTAAAGAGTGTTACAACATGAATACGCTGTAATTGAACAACAATACATTCTATAAGGACCAGCAATGTTATATCAATTATTAAAAGAACAGCAACGCGTTACCAAGTCAAGATGAATCAATACGGCATTCTTGTCATAGAGAATGATATTACTCAATTGGACATAAATCAGATATAACAGAACTGTGATGTAAACTAATAGAACATACCAGATTACCAAATAAAGTTGATAATGAAAACCACACATAAACCAAAGAGATAATATACAGCAGAAGCACAATCCACCAGAGGCTGGGCCCTTAGCCGACAACGGATGCTGCTGGGTTACTTCAGGATCAAAGATGGAATGGCAACCAGATTTATATTAAAATATCAAAGCAGAGTTAAAGTGGATTACAACAAGAAATCTCTCCATCTCTTAGCCATTATCCATTCTCTCTGCCATCCTCAATTTTGAATCTCTAATTCATCATCAATTCCATCATTTGAATCCATCCCCCTCTCTGATCTTTGTTTTCATTTAAATAGAGAGAGATCAGAGAGAAGTTACAACAGAGATAATTACAACATGATTTTTATTACAAAATTAGATTTTTTCCAACCAATTGATCAACAAGAAGATATATTTCCATCCATCTTTCAACAAGAGCAAGGCGAATTTGGCTTTGTAGCTGAGATTTGGAAAACGGCCACACAGCGAATCCGAGAAAATCGTGCTCAAAGAACCCTGTGTTTCTCTCAATAGAAGCTGAATTTGGGCAAACCGTTCTATATAGAAGTTAATTTGGTCCGTTCTGGACAAAACCCATGTTCTAGATTTTCCAGATTCATCTTTATTTGCTCAAAATATAAACTGCAAAACTGTCACTTCTTATTCCGACGCATTTCTGTGTTGGCACTTTTAATGATCAAATCTTCAATCTGGAAATTATCTTGGAGGCTAAAAATGGTGAATAATGATATAACCAATTTATTAAACTTTCATAGCTACAATCATGCATAATCATCAATTTATTAGAAATAAAAGAGAATAAATAATATTTTTACATAAGAGCATAAATCATTGTAAAATAGTATTATATGATAAATTATGATAAATGACGTGATTAAGAATGGTAGAAATGGGTGGAATAAGTGTTCAAAAGTGACAATAATAATGGTATATTAACGACCCAACATACCCCCACACTCAATATGTTGCATGTCCTCATGAAACCCAAAGACAAAACCCATGTGTTAACCAAGCAATAAAAGAATTTGTTCATCCCAGCTCATGAAATGGATAGAACAAATGAATTCTTTCCTAATTAATGAATATTTACTTTTAGCACTCTTGATGAAGGCATAACAATTTTTACATTGACATTCAAGTTATGTGCATATGAAGTTGCAACAAAATATGATATAAGTGACATCAACCTTCATTAACCATTTTCCCAAAAACTACAAACCAGATTTTGTTGAAATGTAGCAAGTAAATTTGTAATATATGAATGCCTCTATGATCCAAAAATTAGATTGTTTTGATGCACGGATCATGAGATATAAACAAAATGGATGTAGATGAGAGTGCATGATTTCCGAATGAACCAATTTATCTTGAAATTATCTGGGTATGTGTATTTTAATGATACATCTGTATTATCCAAAAATCACAAGAATTGAGTTCATAGTTTTAAAAGTATTATGGAAATCAATTTCTGCACTGTGTAAAAATATTATGGAAATAGTTTTAAAAGTATTAATGAAATTGTATGCCTTAAATGAGGAAGAAAGTAGAAAACATCCATCATGCGTAGAAATTCCTCCCCGTCTCTGAAGAATTAGCATATCCTCATGCAATGCTAGAAGACAAATAGAGGTGGTTGCTACCAGCTGTTGAATTCTATGCCTGGTGTAAAACAACATGGAATAAGGGAGGTGTTGAGAAGGAATAAGAATAGCAATGGATGATAAAGAATATGAATGACATGGTCATAAGAAAGAAATGAATGAAAGCAACACTCCCCCAAACCGAAAGATGATATGCCGCTAAAAAATGGGAAGTGGTACAGATGTGGACTGAAGGATGATAAATAATGCTCAAAATGGATTTTTATGAAATTCTCCTAAATTCGTAATAAATCAGAAAATTATGCGATTTTACCTCAATTTTTACCTCCAAAAATGTGGAATGACATATATGGACTGGCATTTGTTGAAGCTGATGTAGGTAGAGTTGGTACTGAAAGTGATGCAAAAGGTGGAATCCAGGCAAGCACATCATGTCTGAAGAATTGTTCACGTTCGCGAGTCGCTCGAGCCTCTTCTGTTAGTTACAATAGTGTGGTCATGCTATGAATAGGATTCTGCCCAGACTTGTTGTTCTCCTGTAAAAAAAAGCACTATTTTGCATACAATTCTCTTGAATCCATAGTGTTAGCTTTGAATAGCAACAGATAATATGCATGCAAAATTTCAATTAGAAAAACTTATGTATACATGCAATACTAATATGTTGTCAAATCAAGAAGTAATGGCAGAGTGCAGTAATCATATCGCATGCAATCCCATAATGCATACATTCCCCCCTCCAATTGGAAAAGGGATCCCATGACCATAAAGCATATGAAAGGTGTTGTGTTGATGACAAGGCAAGGGAATGAACAATACAACAGTAAATGAAGCAGAGTACACATATCAATGATAGTATAGCGAGAGTTATGGTTATAATGAGAGTAGAGTGTGTAAATATAGTTATGAATAAGAGATAGGACGCTTTGGATTGATGATAAGTTATGGAAAAGAGAAAAATCCCCATTTTAGAGAATAGGACCCTTACTCTAATCACTATTGATGGTTCTGGATATGCCTCCAAGGAAAATGGCCACTGAGTTCATCTTTATTGCAAACCACTCACTCGGAAGTCCTTCTGCCAGCAGCTACACCGAGACTCTGATATGGATATTTTGGGAGAGGAAGAGAAGTCTTCCTCACCTGTAATTCATTAAGGAATTCATTTCTTTTTATAATTTGTACATAAGTTATTTTCTTTTGAACCATTTTTTGTACATATTAATGTTTTCTTGTCATTTTTGCTGTTCCTTTTTCAAAAAAAGAACAACATTTTATTACAGCTATTCCTTTTTCAAAAGAGCAAATCCCTTTGGATCAGCCATCATATCATTGTAATTCAGATCTTTTCCTTCATTTTTGTGTGTTCTGTTGTTCCTTTTCCAAAGGAACAACATTTTTGATTTTTGTCATTCCCTTTCAAAAGGAATGGCATTTGTGTGTTTCTACTATTCCTTTTCCGAAGGAACAACAATTTTTATTTTTGTTGTTACTTTTTCAAAGGAACGGCATATCTGCGTGTTTTGCTGTTCCTTTTCCACAGGAACAACATTTTCGACTTCTGCTGTTCCTTCTCTAGAGGAACAACATGTTTGCATGTTTTGCTGTTCCTTTTCCAAAGGAACAACATTTTTGATTTTTTTGCTGTTCCTTTTCCAAAGGGACAACATTTTTTTTTATTTTATTTCCGTTGTTCCTTTTCCAAAGGAACGACATTTCTTGTGTCTTTTTGTTGTTCCTTTTTCAAAGGAACAACATTTTTAGTTACTGCTATTCCTTTTTCAAAAGGAACGACATTTCCGCGTGTTTGTTGTTCCTTTTTCAAAGGAACGACATTGGAATGTCCTGTTGTTCCTTTTCCAAAGGAACAACATCTGTGTGTTCTGCTGTTCCTTTTCCAAAGGAACGACATTTGCATTTTTTGCTATTTGAGGTCTCTTGTTGGCCCTTTTTCCAAAAAGAACATCACTTGCATGCTTTTGCTCTCCCTATGAAACAACTTGTTCCTTTTGCTGATCTAAATTGAGGATGCCTATTGCTCCCGTTCTTTCAAGTCTTTTCGGATACAGCTATGCACTTATGCAATGGATACAGAATCACAACATACTGAAATCAGCCAATCATAAATCACTATCTTTATAAGGCTCTGCATTGGTAAGAGGACAAAAGGAAGGACACACTTATTTATCATCTTTTGCTGTCATTGTTCTACTAATTCTGCTATGATTGTTCATCTTTATCATGGCAAACCCCCTATTTTTTTCCTCCTTGATTATTATTTAGGAATAAGAGCAAAGGGTTTATATCTTCCTATTGAGATGTTAAGACTTCTTCCACCATTCCTACTCTTAAGGAGTGTTGAACCACCCCTTGTGTATAAAAAAGGGAAGGTACTTTGTGAAAAAGAAAGAAAAAAGTAAAACATGACTTATAAGTTGTCAAATGCAGGATAGGGGGTCTCATCAAGAGCCAGCCTACCATGATCAAGAGGACGAAAGTGAAGTGGCATTCCCACTATGGCCACAACACCAGGGATATGGTCCAAAAGGTATATCAAATAAATAACCCTTGGAACAGGAGGTCTCTTCACAAGCCGACCTGCCCACTTTTCGCTCCTTCCTCGTGAATGGAATTATGGTTAACTGGTCACCAAGCCAGCATAATGACCTACATTTTGACATTACATTCCCTAAGTATACACAGTGGATCATGGTTCCTTGGGTTAAAACAACTCTGCCAAGGTTATGGACACCTGTCGGTAGTAGAGCACTGTTAATGGTATTGAAGTCACATTATTTACACCAATAGGTGAGTTATTAACACCCTTCTGTTTCTTATACCTTAAATAATTAATCATATATCATACCCCGAATTATATAACGCATGTAAATTTATTATCACCAATCATGGCAGAACAATTTTCAATGACCACAGGAGATTTAGAAAGTACGACAGATGTTTTATCCTGCTAGCCTCGCATCATATCACAGCAGCCTCTTACGTAATATGTGATCTAAATCTACGCCTCGATTTCGGTAATTTGCTGTTTTTCTAAACGTAGCATATTTTTATACGCTGCTCCTTTATGACTCTATTTCAGAGCGGGCGCTGCTCCTTTATTTGACAGCTGGGACAACCTATCACATCGCCGAGGGGGAGGTTAACCTCATTATTCCCTGGATTATGTGTCAGCTCACTATTCGGGAAATTTGTGTACTAGTGTATGGCATGGATTAACAGCATGCTATTTTTATTTTTTTTGCATGAATTGCTATTCATAAGCCATTTCTATGGTATACTTTGTTTTTTTGAACAAGTCTTGTGTCCATTAGCCTCTCTATGTTTTAAACAGCACGAACAGCTACCGTTCCATTGAAAATTCACAGTGAAACCATGGGAAGAAGAGCGATCCGGAGGGAACCGCAGGTGTTGACAGTCTCCACTGCTGCCTAGGAAATCCTGGCAAGAGCAGGGTGGCTGACTTATCTCAACCGCTTGCAGGAGTCTGACGAGATGGTGGCAATTGAATTCCTGCAGAATTTGTAAGAGGGTTACTCCACAGTGAGGGGGAGACATATAGCAGTCACCGATGACATAATCACAGAAGTCTCGGGACTACCAACCACCAGACCTGTATGGACATTAAAAAAGGAGAGATTACAAAAGATTATAGAAATATTCCAAGACGAAGGCCAGAGCCTGGCAATTAAAGGAAAGGGAGTTCTGCCAGCAATGTTAAGAGAGCCCTGGGCAGAATTGGCAAGGACCATTCAAAGCTACATCACCTGTGAAGGCAGAAAAGACGTGGTAAGACCACGACATCTTAAACTCTTAGCTGTTCTAAAGCAGAAATGCTCTGTAAATTTACCTGCACTTTTGAATTCGTTACTTCATGACATTGCACAGAGCTTAAAAAAGGCACAACATGTAGAGTCAGTTGTTAGTCATATTGGGTTGATTTGGTTAATTGTCAGTCATAGCCTCACCCAGCAGCAGAGCAACTAGGAAGAGCTAATTGCAATGATAAATGGGGGGTTGACAGCACCATCCCCAAAACGTAAGCATGCCACTAGTACACCAGAGCGTCTAGAAAAACGCAGAGAATTAGCAAAACAGAAACATGTCACCAGTACATCCGAGCGTCTAGAAAAACGCAAGGAATCGGCAAAGCGTAAGCATGCCACCGGTACACCCGAACAGCCAGAAAAATGCAGGAAATCGGTCCGGTTAGCACGAATACGAGGGAGGCTGGAAAAGCTCCAGGAAAACACCAGCCGACCAGTAGAAATTGAAGATGAGCAACCCTCACGGCTAGAAGAAGAGGCCGAGCAATCTGAAGAGGAGGTCGAGCAATCCAAAGAAGAAAATGAGGAAGGAGCCGAGCAGTTTGAAACAGAAGCTGAGCATTCTGAAACAAAAGCTGAGAAATCTGAGCAAGAGGAGGAAATGGAACAGCAGGAAGGTAGCCCATTGTAGGACCCAGTGGGAGAAGATGAATTGGCCGCAGTCTTGGCCAATATGGGCGAATATGGCCAACCTTCCAGCCCATCAAACCTCCATGACGAAACGAAACCCCAGGAGGAAAATGCACCTGAAAAACCACATGCAAAGGAGGCAGAAGAAGAAAATCTGCCTGTTCATGATAAAGAAACAATAGGAGATACTGAACAGGAACAATCTGTTCCTAACCAGAAGACACTGGAAGAAATTCTGGAGGAAGCAGGGGCAGAAAAAGAAGTTGCCCAAGAATTGACAGAACCAGTTAGGGTTCCTACCCCAGAACAGCCAGAGTAGAGCAATGAAGAAACACCCTAGAAGGAAGATCCAGGGACTAGTCACAGTCCAGGCCACAGTGAATAGCCTGCTGTTCCTTCTAAGGAAATTTTGGAAATCAAAGAATTGTGAAAGGAACAACAAAGATTATTGAACATAATAGTCCAACTCCACCAGCAGATTAGGATCCTGAAAGCAAGACAGAGGGTAAAAAGGACTTCAGGAAGGAAAAAGGTGACCACTTCAGCAAAACCCCGCAAGGCAAAAGGGCGGAGGATCAGAATTCGTCCTGCTATTCAAAACCCTATCGAAAACCAAGTTGTTGTTCCAAATGATGCTGAGGGACAGACTGCTATTCCATTTGAAAAGGAACAGCAATATATTGATATTCACGTTAAAATAGAAATGGATGACATGATGACCTATGATAAGGAAATTCAGGCGAAGGCACCACTTTCAGGAGTGATAAGGGTTCTGAACTCAAAGCAATGCAATAGGAAAGTTCAAGTAAAACTCCCGGCCTCCACTGCTGCATGGAGAAGAGATCCAAAAATAGTAACCCTGCGAAAAGGGTTGAAGCAAGCTCAGCAAGAAGCAGAAAAGCTTAGAGAGCAAATGGTCCCTCCCGAAAAGTATGAAGAGCTACAGCAGCAGCTTAGGAATGTCAATCAATCTGAAAGCCAGGCTTTTGAAGGTTGGCGGAAGGAACAAGAGAAATTTGCAAAGGTAACTCGTAGGATAGATACTGTTATCAAGCAGATGGATACCTTGTGTTCTTTATACAATGACGTCTTAGCATGTAGAGCCCCTGCCAAAAATTATGCCCTATTTTTACTAGAATGGTATTTGCAATTAAAAATAAAAGTTGTTAAAGCAGGTGCTCCCATACAAATTAACACTGTCAATGATTTTATAGACTGTTGTAAGCACTACGGGGTAAAAGTCCAGAGATTGTTGTGTGAGTTCTATTTACATAACCTTGTACTAGACTAGGAGACTGAGCTGAACCCTGGCCCCTTTGTTGGAGACATCCAATTGCAGGCATTCATCTCATTTGGGGTTAATCAGATTAAATGGCTTAAAGCCTATAATACTTTCTAGAGGCAAGAAAATGGCTTAGATCTGTGGGTAAGGGCTGAGCCTAGGAACCCAGTATAGTTGTGGAAAGCACATAGAAACCTCATGAAGACTCCGGGTGTCATTGAAACATTATGACCCATGCATGAGGCACTCATTCAACAGGGATTAGAATACTTTCTTTCTATCAAAGACCTTGCCATTGATGCAGCTAAATTTCGGTATCAAATCTCTAATCCGAATATCCAGCTCAGGGAACCGTTTAAGTATGAAAATTTTAAATTAGCTGCCAATCGTTTGCACCTTTATGGAAAAAGCATTTTGAGAGCAGGGTCGTCCTGGTTAGGATATAGGTTCCGGAGTCCAATTATTTGGCACCCTGCACTCGGATACCAAGCCCTGTATGAGATGCCCGAGGGTCAGACAGGCCATTTCTTTGACTACCTAGTTACTCATCATGGCTGTAGGCCTCCGCATGAGATTCCATCTCTAGCCTATTCTCTCACTACCTTGCATGTCAACTACAACATTTTCATGAGGGCATGAATCAGGGTAAGTAGGGGGGTGTGTGGAGTACTTAAAGAGGTATGTTTTTGATGATCATTTCAGTATCTTTTTAGTAGAACTTGCAAACCTTTTTGCATCATGAACTTGGAAAACGATAAAAAATTATAAAAAAACATGTGAGATTAATATGCAAGACTAAAACGCTGACAATTGTCATTTCCTCATGCAGGAAGGAGTGAAAACGAGAAGTTGCATTCCAAAGGAAAGGATAAGGATGAGATAACCGCTGTCCCTTTGACGGGAAACTGAATGAAAATAAGGCAAAGCAAATCAAAGTGAATCGGCCCAGAAAAGGAGGTGGAGATACTAGCTCAGCGTAGGAGAGAAAAGAAATGATTAAGGATTAACGGTTCAGTGAATCCCTCAGGATCCTTGATCCTGAGGGATCGTTGTTTTATCTATTTTTATACTTAGACATCTCCACCGTCACCCTTGTTATAGACATTTTTGGGCACTGCAACCCCAAGCATAAAATGTCCATAAACCAAGGGCTCCTAAGTCCCTAAAAGTGTTGTTCCAACCCCTAAATGAACAAGGTCAACTGATTACAGCTTCTCCCAGAAGTTCTCCATGAAAAACTACTCAGAACTGGTCAAAACTGGACCATTTCACCTGCTCCATAGGCAAAGTGCGTTGCATCTCACCTAAATACACACAGTGGGTGCGTTGCATTTCAAAAATCCCTTCTATGGGGTGCGATGGGTGAGAAGGGACAAATGGCAGTGTCAATCCGCGAGGTGGAGAAGCATGGAATCTTCCAGAAACTTCTCCTGTGACACTTTCCTCTCTGAACTTGACCAGGGATGAGTAAGAGATCATCAATCTCCAAGTGGAAGCAAGAACTATCAGAGGGAAGACACTAATCAAATCACAAGCTGACTCATCTCCCTTACAAACATCTATATATGGATCCCTCATCCCAGAGATCCGAAGGCTGGAATTTTGCATCTTGTAAGGAATTGTTGTTAGTTTCTTGAGGTAACATCATAGTGTTGGGTGATCTAAGCTTTTCATGAGGTGAAGAAGGGCTTACTTGCTGAGAGGATGATGCTGGGTCAGAACAATTGGTTGTAACTCTCTTGGATCTTTCTTGATTATCAATAAATCTATTCAAGTTTTCCTCCATACTCTTGTGTGATTTATGTTTTATGCATTTGTATGGTCAATTTACATCTAATCCTAGACTGTTTATGATAATAGATCCATGTTCTCGTATAGTGTTATGCTGCTTTGATTCTGCAGGTACTCTGTGAAGCTAGGTATACAAGAAAGCAAGTAGCAAAGGACTATCAGAAGAGAGAGGAATCGAGCAAGGAACTAAGCGCAAGACAGAGGTTGGTCTCCTTTATTCTTCTCTCATCTATCTTTCATAAAGGAAAACGAAAGTAGTTTTACTTTGTTTATTTCTAAGGTAGCTACCAGCCTTAGTGGGATTAGCAGTTCTGCATAGACACTTTTCCCTATAACAAAATGGCGACTCCACTGGGGACGGAATAGATTGATTGTTTATCTACATTTGTTTACTTTATAAACTTACAGACGGAGCCTGAAGTCAAGCCAGCTAGCCTTCGAACTGCATTTGCTATGCAAATGCAAAGTAGATCAACACTGCTTCAGTCAATCTCCGGGTTTCGTTTATGAATTAAACAACTGATTTACAAGCTTTCTAATTGCCCTCGTGGTGGCTTTAGTAACCTCCTTAGATCTACCCCTGTGATTGATTTACTGATTACCACTTGCTTGGCCAAAATCCCTGAACTGAGCTGCAAACTGCAAACTGTGACCCGGAACCCAATCAAAGTCTCATCCCTGGTCCAACGCACTGTCTGTTCTGTGAATCTCAAATTCAGCGCACTTCCCGAGTGTAGTAGGTGCGTTGCATTTCAGATTCACTGTGTTACAGGTGCACTGATCAGACAAGGCCTTGTTCCTGAATTTTGGTTTCTGTGTTCACTCTTTTCAGATCTATTCAGAAGTTTTGCTGCCTGTAGTCAGTACACCTCTATTTGAAACCCCTTTCCTTGCTGATATTCCACCTCCATTGTGCAAAGAACTGTAATTTTTTTTATGTATTTGTTGAGTCATTTTCAGTTCTCCTTTACAAAGAAGTAACGTAATTGTACTGTCGTTTCTTGATTTGAAAGTGTCGCAAGTGTCGCTTTTAGTCATAGAAGAGAATTTGATTGTTCTTGATAGTCGATTACCCTCTCACTATTGTATTCGATCTGAATTAATAGTTTTTCTAGTGTCGAAAGCAAGTTTTCATTTCCAAATCGCAAAGTGTTGTCGTTGTCTTCATTTTGATTTTGAAAAGAAACTTGTTAGTAATTGTTGCTTTGAAAAATAATTCAGATTTGCACATTAGCTTTCTTTTCATCATTCACATATTAAGAAGGCTGAAAACAAATACATGCATGTGCATTTGCATTTAGACTGTTTGATTGGTTTGATTTAGGATGGTGCATATAGTGTGTGCTCTTTGCTCTTTGTTGAAACAATACTGTCTCTCTTTCCTTAGTAGCTAGGATTTTCATTGCACAAAGAAGATTAAACCATTGTTTATCATCTTAGATTGTATTTTAGGAATTGTACATCTACATCACGTGATGAACCTGAAAGGAAAATTTCTTAAGCAATATCAACTATAAAATAAATTTAATGAATCTAACAATGCTTTGGAACCTAACACACAACATCTAGAAGTCTAGGCTAGAGACGTATTCCGGCGTCGTAAAGCCTGGTAACTGTTGTTTTCACTGTTGGTTGGGTGATTCCTCCACTTTGAGATGATAAGTGCCAGTACGGACTTGTGCTCCCACGTACCGTCGAGTATATTTTGGGAGACCACAATAGGCTTAATCCTTTATCAATAGGAAGCCATGTCTGCTGCCCTATCGATCGCAATGTACTGAACATAGCATTCAGGAAGATTGACTGTCGTACCGTAAAAAGTATTCTGTAGTTTTGCGATTGGTTTGGTAATCCCTCTGCCTAGATTTCCAGAGCAGTCCCTTTCGTTCCTTTTCAGACTCCTTAACAGAAAAGGTCCATCTCAGCACTTGTCACTTCAGGCTCATTAAAAATCGAAGGCGACTAGAGTCATCTTTTGTTTTTTCTCGACTCTTAAAAATTGAAAAAACAATTTGTGTCAAAGAGTCTAAAATTTATTTTAATCGGAATAACATCACTGTTCCCTTGTTGGTCTTAGAAGTTAGTCCCCCTTCATCGCAAGTTCTTGTAGCAGCGGTACAGCCTCCAGGACTGTGTCATCTGATGTAGCAGCGGTAGAGCCTCCTACTGCTACTCCAACAATGTTCGCCGGTATACCATCTATCCCGGTAAGTTATCAACAACAAGCCGGAGTCCAATCAGGGACTATTTCGACGACATGGTCAGTTCCTATTTCTTCATCCGAATTATCATCTGGTATTTCTTATGTTGAAACTCAACAAATTGATCCAATGTGTCTTCAAAGGCCAATCTACCCTTTAAGCACTGGATTGCCACCATATGGAGGGCAGTAAGCTTTTTCATTGTTCCCTCCCAGAGAACAACCATATGAGAGTTTACAACAAAGTTCAGGTCAAACTGGAATTACATCCAGCGGTTGGGTACCAATACTGCCTCAGCAACCAAGGGTTGCATATTCAATGCAACCAGTCCACCCTGTGTCAAATATTCCCACTATACCTGCTATCGTGACTGCGTCGCAAGTACAAGCGCTACCTGTTGTATGTCAACCCCAAGTTTCTCAGGTTGCAATACAACAGCCTCTTGTCTCGATGACTCAATCACAACCTCAGGTTAGTGCCTCCTTATCTGGAGCGACTCAGGCTCAAACAAGTACTATCACTCCTCATCTTGGTCAATCATCCAGTATTGGACAACAGCAAATGGTCCAACAACTAGGGTTGGTTCAATCTCAACAACCGCAATTCCAGCAATCATATCGAGGACCTGAGCAACAAGACTTTGTAAGTAATGGGCAACTACATTTCCAAAGCGGTTATCAACAACCATACTATAATGGTTATGCCCATCAACCTTATCAACGTTACCAGCATCAAATACATTATGCTGGTATATAAAGACCCACTGCTCAGGCGATTCCATCTTATCCTGGGTATGCTTCGCCTAACCTGAATCAACAGTTGCCCTTTGTAGCAACTCTAGAATTACCAGATCTAAACCGGCTGACGAATGATCCAATTGCTTACGCCCCTTGGTGGCCGGCGATTCCACATAAAATTCCGTCAGATATTCCTAAATTTAATGGAAATCTGGGTGAAGACCCGTCGAATCATGTGATGACATTTCATCTGTGGTGTTCATCTAACACTCTAAACGATGATTTGATTAGGCTTCGCCTTTTTCACAGGACGTTAACTGGTCCGACAGCAAAATGGTATATCGAATTGCCCAGAGCTTCGTTTGGCAACTTCAGTACCCTAGCCACAACCTTTTTAACCCATTTTCAGTTACCAATAAGGTACGAAATAGGAACAGAGCTTCTTACCAATTTCAAACAGACAATGGCCACTCACATATCTGATCATATTCATGAGTGGCGACGTCATCGCAAAATGGTAAAAACATATGTTCCTGATCAGCTGCTAGCTGAATGGTTTATTAAGTCATTATTACCTTCTATCACAGAAGATGCGGCAAAGGGAGGAGTCATCACTGAAGAGCAAGTTATTGCTCGTGCACAATATCTAGACTTGATCTATACTCAGTCTTGCATGCTCTACGATAAAATACCTGATGCTCCTAGACCACAATTTTCCATTCCTGCCCCTCCTAAATCAAACAAAGACTCTCATGCCAGTGATGGCGTGATAGGTACGACAAGAACGCAATCAACAAAGGCTACATCCAAGAAAGCCCGTAAGATTTATGATCAAAATGAAAATGAAGAACTTCTCGCCTCGGAGGAAAATGTCATGTCGACCGATAAGGGCAAACAACTAAAGCAACCAGGGGGCAAAAAGAAAAAGAAAGGGAGCAAAAAGAAGCAGGATGATTCATCTCCTGAAAAACCTTCTGCAAACCCTTCTGGGCAAAGGAAACCCCCTGCGGGGTGTCAGATATGCGATGAGGATCATCGGACGAGAGATTGTCCACATAAAGCTGAAGTTAAGAAACTCTTTAAGATCAAAAACCTCAGCAGTATTGACTGATCTGTTTCCAAACCCGAGAACCAAACTGGTTGCTAATCAAAATGCTTCCCGGTCCCAAGTGCTTATGTTGTCTATCACAAAGCAGCAAAATGATTCTTTGACAAGGAATAAAGATTACGGGAATCCACAGCTGTCGAATAACAAGGCTAATGAACAACCTAGTAGTTCGACAACAACTTTGACCGATGTTGTGTCACCCATCATTCCTGAACCAATGGTAAAGTCGCCAAAGGGAGTAGTACACAAATCGACATTTAATCCTCGTGCAAAAGTAGCATAAAATTATAATATAGTAGAGGACTTGGCCCAATCGCCGTCCGCTATGTTGACACTTGAGGTACCGCAAAATTGCCCCTCCCAAAAGCAGGCTCTATTATCAGTAATAGGTGGGATTGACCCAACGGATTCCAATCTTGTATCCTTTAATCAAAAAGGATATGACCCTGAGTTACCAGCTCAACTAGCTTTCCTTATTCAAGTGAAAGCCCTCAACAAAACTGTTCATCGAACAATTATTGATGAGGGGGCATCTACATGTATTATGTCAATGAGTTGCTGTAAAAATTTAGGCTCACCACCCTTGTCACGATCGTCAACGATGTTAAAAGCATTTGATGGACGATCATACACTCCATAAGGGATTTTAAGTAACTTGCAAGTTGAACTGGGGGGCAAAACAGTAGAAATTGATGATGAAGTAATCGACAGAAACTTCGATTACAACATCCTACTGGGAAGGCCCTGGATATATGCCATGGCCGCAGCTGTGTCGACCTACTTCAGGAAGATTGCATTTCCCTTCCAAGGAGGAATTATAATCATCGACCAACAAACATTTCTCCCCAACAGTTCACAAGTTACGGGAAGCATTCCAATGATCCATGGAAGCAATCATTCACTTCAAAATATTAGAGTAGGCTTCCTAAAAGACCTTGCCTTAATGGGTACTTTTGCCCTACCGCCTCCAAGTAATTTGGCGGAAGTGGCCACAGTGGAAACCTGCAATATGAAATCTTATATATCTAATGGATTCGGAAGATTCCTAAACATTTTGTCAGCATGGATCATCGCCATTTTAGAAATATTGTAGCAATCAATTTTCTTGGCTTGGGGGCCAAACCCAAATCAACGCTCATCGAGTGATTGGATAGATAGGTCTAAGGAATATGGCACTTCTTCAGATCCTTGGACGCATGTACATACTACAGACGAAGAAATCATTCAATCAATGATGATAGGAGAGGCACCATGGGAAGATTACCACCATCGCTCCCATCTTCCAGATTACCATGAAGATTATTTCAGCAACCTTAATTATCCATCAGTTTTTGATTTTCTATCAAATACTGTAAATACGGTGGATTCCGAGGACAGTTCTTTTACTGTGTCAACCTCATTAAAAAATGAAACAAATCCCTTACCAAATCTGAAAGGTAAACCTTCATTCCAACCACCGAGTTGAATGCAATGAAGCTTGG